>CM060906.1:259864198-260515864 GCA_030737815.1 Allium fistulosum | reverse complement strand
AGGCTCCATTTATGATAGGGACTTAGGAATATTTTATGATCCGCTCCCGTCCTGGAATGAAATCCAGGACTTATTGCAGTATCCTACTTCTCCCCAGGGTTTGTATAACAGATCTGTTTCTTACCTTCTTTTAACTTTTAATTTACCGCGTTTCTCGAATTATGGATTAATGTAAGCTTGTGACACTTGTCCTTTATATCAGGAGCAGGTAAAACGGCCAAGGCCTCAGATCTTCGGCACAGGCTTGAACAATACAAGCTCTCCAAAGCTTCCGCCAAGCCGAAGACTCCGACCCACCATTCCGGGGATGTAGTCGGCTACCGTCCTCTTCTCGGGGTTATTGAAGAGGGTATTCAGAAGAGAAAAAGGAGTCATCCCTTATCCGAACCTTCACCCGGTCCTCAGCCCCCAGTTCAGCCTCTTCATGATATCACGGAGGAGGATACTGAGTTCGCACTCTCTCCGCACCCGTCTGAAAATCCTACCGTTACGTAGATTGATCGTCCTGGTTTGGCTCGTAATCCATTTGCGGGTCATCCTGATCTGGATCCAGGTTCCCATGATATTACCTTCGACGAGGACACCGGTGAGCACCTTCTTCCCCGTAATCCCATGGTGCGGGTGCTTGATGAGGCTAAGTCCCTAGATCTCGATTTACTTACCACTCGGATAGTTACCATGGGAGACGAGGCCAAGGCTAATATTGATCGGGTGGCGGAGGAGACTAGGAATCTGATGGGGCATCATGCCCGGTTGGTTAAGGCTGGAGAGGAGATTGGGAGTGCCAACATCCGACTACGATTGATGGTTTCGGACCAGGCCAAACAGCTTGCTGATCAGGCCATTCAGATTTCTCAGCATGAGGCTGCCTCTGGGCGATTGAGGAAGACTATGGAGGAGGGTAGTAAGGCGGAACTGCGGAAAATGGAGGCTGCCTGCAAGGAGCAGATAAATATGGCCATCTCGACAGTGGATGAGGTTCGGAGGGCGGATCTCGAACGGGTAGAGGAGCTGTCGAAGAAGCTTGAAGCCGCAGAGCTTGCTCAGGTCAGGCTAAAGGAGGTGATGGAGGCGATGAGGAGGTCCTTTCAGGCTAACTGCTCGCGGTACCGACTAGAGAGGGATGCTGCCACTGCAAGGCTATCGGTTTCTGAGGCTCGTATGAGGGAGTTTGAGGAAAATGAGGGGATGATGGATGATATGCTGCAGGACATGTACTTTCGCATTTGGAAGCAGGGCAGCTTATCTTGGATGGATGACTACCCCCGGGTCATGGCTAGGATTTACCTCAGGGCTCTAGAGGAGGCCAAGGCTGAGGCGGATAAGGAGGGTGGAGCGGCCTTTAGGATGGATGTTGTCACTGCTCAGTTTACCAAGGAGGAGAAGACAGCGGTGAAAGAGGGGATGCGGTTGTTCGCGGTTGAGGAGGCAGGTGTGGAAGTAGGGGATGACGACCAAGACGATCAGGGGGAAGTTGCTGGTAACCTCTATTTCATTAGTTTCTTCTTTTGTTAACTCTGTTGTTTATCACTAATGATTTCTTTTTCTGACCGGACAGGTGGGCAACAGGACAAGGACAAGACTCCAACGCAGCCGGCTCCCTGATTAGACCTGGAAAATTCTTTTTGTGGACTTGACATGGCTGTATATGTTAGTCTTAAAACAGTAGAGTAACTTTTAGGTTGTAATTCCTGCTACTTGTAATAAATAGCTCTATTCTTGATGTGTAATTCTTTAACTTAAGCTGATTTTGTCGTCATTGGAATGTTTTTGCTATTTTGACATGTTGCATGAGAAATATAGCTATGCATATTCTTGTAATTAAATTGTGTTAGATGTCGGGTTTTTGTTTAAAACATAATTTCATGACTTGCAGTGTTAGCGTGAGGTGTGAACAAATTATAGGCATATATGAAAGAAGGAAATACCGCCCTTTATATTTTGCTCGTAGATGGCAGCTTTGAATATCCTGTGTGACCGAGTAAGGGATGCGGTCCAGTATCTTGCTGTGAGCATCCGTTTCTATTAGTGAGTGTCTCCTGTTTTGTGTCCTGCACTTCAGGGATTGTTACAGAGGATAGGAGAAAAGTTTCTTAAGTAAAATTGAAATATGTGAAATAGTAAAACTTCCAATCACGGAAGGCCTTCGATGTGCTTAAGTTCGTGGAAAACGGGCTTTGTAGTCACTTTCCCTAGCTGTGGGTCTTGGAGACATTTGTCACCCATCTTACGCCTCCGCGGGGAGTTAATTCTTTTTTACCACAGCCGTACTTAAGACACATCGGAGCCGAGATCGCGCACAGTAATTACCCGGGCCATTATGGCCCGTAATCGTGGGTATTATTCAATTTACCATGGCCGGCTAGCGTGGGTGCCGATCGTCAACCGTGAACTGCCCCTGGCTGGCCACACCTTATATTGGGGCTTATAATCGGTTCATAGTTGCCGGCGAGCCGAACGCCGTAATGAGCTGCCTCAGCTATAGTCGGCCTTCTCGGTGGCTTATAATCGGCTCATTACAGTTGGCTTTAAGGGCCGTCGTGAGCAATGAGTTAACCCGCAGCAGAGGGATGCTGGGGTGAAAGTGTCTCATTGGCGAGGGCATAGATTCGCATAGTACCTGTTAGGTCTTGTCCAGATGAAGTTGTGCTGTGGAGTGCCTCGAATTGAAATGTTGTATGCATAGGATTTTGTCCAACAGAAAAGGATAAAGTTAACAAGCAGCCAAGATATGAAGGAACAAGTTGAAAAAAAAAGAGACAAGGTTTTTGAAAGTGGTTCGGCACGAAAATGCCTACGTCCACTGATTCTCTTTGTTAATTCACTTCATATGGGCAATACAAGTTAAGAAAAGTATCGACGGAGGTGTTGGATGTTCCATGCCCTCTGGAACACCTCTCCGTCCACTGTTGACAAAATATAAGCTCCGTTGTGGAGATCTTTATGAATTACATATGGTCCATCCCAGATTGGGTCTAGTGCTCCAGGGCGAGGGAAGATTCGCTTGAGGACAAGATCCCCTTCTTGTAAGGTACGATGCTTGACTTTGGGGTTGTATTGTGCCGCCACTTTCTGTTTGTGGGCTGCTGCTTTAAGGATTGCATCATTTCTTCTCTCCTCAACTAGATCCAAAGACATGTGAAGGAGTTCTTCGTTCCCTTCTGGGTTATAGTGGATCCTACGGTGGGAAGGCACAATGGTTTCAACTGGGAGCATAGCCTCCGATCCGTATGCCAAAGAGAAAGGAGTGTGCCCCGTCGATGTTCTGAAAGATGTGCGATAGGCCCATAGTGCCGTAGGGAGTTCATCCATCCAAGCGCCCTTTGACTTTTCGAGCTTCTTTTTTATTAGAGTTTTCAGAATTTTGTTGACGGCTTCGACTTGTCCGTTTGCCTGGGGATACGCTACGGATGAGAAGCTTTTGTGAATTCCATGCTCTTGGCACCAGTTGGCGAATTCCTCGCTGTCGAACTGAAGCCCATTGTCTGATATGATTTTGAGTGGGACTCCGTACCTGCACAGGACATTTTTGATCAAGAAGTTAATAACTTTTGCTGAAGATACTTTATTCAGAGGTTCCGCTTCCACCCATTTGGTGAAATAGTCGACTGCCACTATAGCATATTTGGCCCCGCCTCGGCCCATTGGTAGCTCGCCGATTAAGTCAATTCCCCATATTGCGAAGGGCCAAGGGCTGGTCATTTGAGTAATCTCAGTTGTTGGTAGCCACGGGATCTTAGAAAACTTCTGGCATCTGTCATACTTTTTGACAAAATCTAAGGCGTCCTTGCTTAAGGTGGGCCAGAAATATCCATACCGGAGTATCTTTTTTGCTAATGTTTGCCCTCCGGTGTGATCTTCGCAGCTTCCCTGATGAATGTTGAATAAGATTTCCTTGGCTTCCCTCCCAGCGACACACCTTAATAACGGGTTAGAGAATCCGCGCCGATAGAGGATGTCTTATTGTATTGTGTAGCGGGAGGCTTTCCTCAAGATTTTCTTGACCTCGTTGCGCCCGTTGGGTAGTGTGCCACTTTGTAGGTAGTCTCGGATGGGAGTCATCCAAGTTGCTTCTTCGGTTGCGGCTATCAGATTTACTTGCTCAAAACTTGGGGTCAGTTGCTTTGAGATGGCTACTGCTCCGAAGATGGTGATGTCTCTCATACTTGCTTGCTTTGCCAATTCGTCTGCCTCTTGGTTATCTTCCCGAGGGATGTGTTTGACTAGGTAGTGGTCCAATCGGCTGAGAAGTAACTTGGTCTTCTTTAAATATGCTATGAGTCGTTCTTCTCGAGCTTGGAATTCTCCTAGTATTTGGTTAACAATAAGTTGAGAATCGCTATGAAGACACAAAGAATTGGCTCCGATTTCTATGGCAAGTTCTAATCCAGCTATCACCGCTTCATATTCTGCATCGTTGTTGGTGGCAGCGAACTCCAACCTTATAGCATAGTGCAGCTTATTCCCCCTGGGAGTGATTATTACCACACCTGCCCCCGAGTCTTGTTCGTTCGATGTGCCATCCACAAAGAGATTCCACTTGATGTCTTTTGCTGTTTCCAATTGCTCCTTATCTTCGTTGGTAGTGAATTCTGCAATGAAATCAGCCATGGCTTGTCCCTTGATGGCGGTGCGAGGGTGATAGGTGATATCATACTGACTTAGTTCAATGCACCATTTAAGTAGTCGCCCAAAAGTGTCGGGACGATGGAGTACCTGCCTCAGTGGTTGATCGGTCAGAACTTTGATGGAATGGGACTGGAAGTAGTGACGCAGTTTCCGTGATGTGATTAGTAAACAGTACGCTAGCTTCTCAAGTTTAGGATATCTGACTTCTGCCCCCGTAAACCTCTTACTGACGAAGTAAACTGGCCGCTGTGTGCGGTTGTCTTCCCTTACCAAGGCAGCGCTTAGGGCGTGAGATGACACAGCAAGGTATAGGTATAATTCTTCGCCTTCGCTTGGAGTTGAGAGTACCGGTGGTTTCTGGAGGTGTTCGATTAAGCTAAGGAAAGCGGTCAAGCATTCGTCAGTCCATTCGAACTTTCCTTTGTCTTTCTTTAGAGCTTCGAAAAAGGGGACGCACTTGTCTGTTGCCTTGGAGATGAATCGGCTTAGGGAGGCCACTTTCCCATTCAGGCTTTGCATTTCCTTCCGAGTGGAAGGTATCTTGATATCCCTTAGCGCTCGGACTTGTTCAGGGTTTGCTTCAATCCCTCTAGCATGGACGATGAATTATAAGAACTTTCCTGATGACACTCCGAAGGAGCACTTTAGTGGATTCAACTTCATTCCATACTGTCGAAGCACCTGGAACATCTCGCCTAGGTGGCTTACGTGATCTTTGGCCTTCCTTGACTTTACCAGCATGTCATCCACATATACTTCCATAGTTTGTCCTATTAGCCCTGCAAACATCTTGTTGACGAGGCGCTGGTAGGTGGCTCCTGCATTTTTAAGTCCGAAAGGCATTACCTTATAGCAGTATAAACCCCGGTCGGTGATGAAACTAGTGTGGTCTTGGTCGGGAGCATGCATAGGAATTTGGTTATATCCTGAGTATGCGTCCATAAAAGATAGGAGCTCGTGCCCGGCTGTGCTGTCTACAAGTTGGTCGATTCGGGGAAGTGGGAAGCAATCCTTTGGGCAGGCGTCGTTTAGGTTGGAAAAGTCAATGCAGGTTCGCCACTTCCCATTAGCCTTCTTTACCAGTACCGGGTTGGCGATCCATTCCGGGTAGATAGCTTCTCGTATGAAGTCATTGGCGAGTAGATTCTTTACTTCTTCATCGAGGGCTGCTGACCGTTCTTCCCCCATACTTCTCTTTCTTTGTTTTACGGGCGCCTTGGTAGAATCAATGTTTAATACGTGGCATGCTATGTCGGGGGAGATTCCGGTCATGTCAGCGTGTGACCATGCGAATACATCCAAGTTGTGGCGGAGAAAATCGATGAGTTGTTCCTTCAATTCGGCTTTTAGTTGCGACCCAATTTTCAATAGTCTACTTGAGTCGTGCTTGTCTACAGATATAAACTCCATAGCCTCTGCAGGCTCGGCGGTGGCCTCCTCCTCTTTGTCCCTAGGGTCTAATTCATTGAAAGGGTCGCTGGTATATCGAAGAGGAGGGGCTTTCTTTAGTTGCTACGCTTCTAGACTTTTCGTGCAGAGGGCAACCTCTACACCCTTCCCTTTATCCTTCCTGTGGTTGTTGCGAAGTTCAGTCACATAGCAGTCTCGAGCAACGTCCTGGTCTCCTTCTACTTCCCCTATTCCATTGTCCGTTGGAAACTTCATCTTTAGGCACATGGGGCTAGGACAATTTGGAAGTCAGACAAGGCTGGCCTTCCTAAGAAGGCGTTGTAGGCCAAATGGTTTTCTATTAGCACGAACGTCTGCTTCCGTACAATGGAGCGGGGATGGCTTCCAATCTCAACAAAGAGGTCCAGTTGCCCGAGGGGCATCTTAGCATCCCCAGTGAAACCGTGTAGTGGCTTATCACAGGGAGATACATCCTTCATTGATAGCTTCATTTTGTTGAATGCGTGTTTGAACAGGATGTTTACTGAGCTTCCAGTGTCTACCAGGATTCGGTAAACTTCGGCGGGACCGAGTCGGGCAGAGATGACCATGGGATCCATGTGAGGGTACTGCCTTCCTTCTAGGTCACACTTACCGAATGTGATGTCATTACTTTCTTTCCGCTTCGGGTGGCGCTCTTCTATAACCGAATTGACACAGTCTTTATTGTCTCTAAGCGACTTTCCATACCTTTCCATCTCTTTCCAGCTTCTGTCCGCGATGTGCGGTCCTCCTGAGATGGTATGGACCACTATCTTCTCTTGGCTAGAGCTGCTAGCATTGCGGTTTCCTCTGCCGGTGTCCGGTGAGGGTAGCCTTGGGTTTTCATTGGCAGGAGCTGGAGTCCTGTCCTGACTTTTTACATAACGTTCCAGTTTCTTCCTTCTGATGTGTTCCTCAATCAGATCTCGGAGATGATGGCATTCATTGGTATCATGCCCGTGAGATTCGTGGAAGCGGTAGAACTTTCCAGATTTCTATGCGTTATCTGATTCCTTCTTGTATGGTGGGCGTTTGTATCTAACTTCGCCTTGGGTGGCAAGGAAGATATTTTCGACGGTCTCGTTCAAAGGAGTGTAAGTGTCGAATCTCGGCCCAGGCCGATATAGGCGCTTTTCTCTCTTCTTGCCCCCAGCATTGTCTCTGGAATCATTTCTTCGAACGTCCCTTGCCACAGCAGGGGCGTTGTTGTGAGTTGCCTTATTTTGCTGTCCTGACTGCCCCTCAACGGCAGCATCCTCAAGCCTCATGTATTTCCCGGCTTCATGGAAGAAATCGGGTAAAGTAGCTGGTTTTTCTTTCGTCGACCTTCTAGCAAATTTAGTGTCCGGATGCACACCACTACAGAGGGCCATTAGGATAAGCTTCTCATCGGCATCTTGGACTGCGGCTGCTGCGGCATTGAATCGGGTTAAGTATTGCTGCAGTTTTTCTCCAAGTTTCTGTTTGACGCTGGATAAGGAATAAGCGTCCTTAGGTTGTTCCACATGGATGCGGAACTGACTGATAAACTTTTCTTTCAACATTTCCCACGAGCTGATGGATCCCTGGGGTAGATGACAGAACCAGGAGGTAGCGAGATCTGCTAAGAAGAGCGGAAAGCATTTGCACAGTACTCCCTCTGTTGCTCCACTCATGAGCATATGTTGCGTGTACCTCTGTAGGTGTACAACGGGGTCGGAGGTTCCTTTGTAAGGTTCCATTGTTGGCATCTTCCATTCTCGGGGGGTGATAGCAATTTCGATATTGCGGGCGAAAGGGCTGGTTACCCTAGCGCCTATCCCGTGATCTCTTTGCTCCCGTTGGACACACTCTCTGAATAAGCGTGCCATCCTTTCATCAGAATTTGGAGCAGATAGAAATGAGTTTGGTTCTGTTCTGTGGGATTGATTCCGTCCAGATGACCTATAGGGATGGTATCGTCTATCGTTCCTCATATTTTCCAGCGGCTGCCTTTGATCTTCTGGGGGAATGCTAGGGTCAGCTACAGTTGGCCCTTGCCTTGATCTTCCCCTGCTGGGTTCTGATCTAAGCACTTCCTCGGGTCCGACTTCGGGCTGGACTCTAGCTCGGCCCCGTTCACCGGCGTTTCCGTGGTTAGGTAGTATGACAGGCTCAGCTACAGTTGACCTCCGTCCGGTACCTCCCCCGTTGGGTTCGGTAACAAACGTTTCCTCAGGCCTAACTTCAGGCTGTGCTCGGTCTCGGCTCCTACCATGGCTACTTCTGCCGTTAGCTCCTTCGAAGAAGGAAGATCTTTGTTGTCTCTAAGATCCTCCAGACTGGGACTCGCCCCATGATTCAGTGTTGCTGTTGGATTCTTCAGCATCCCTTAAGCGTGACATGAGATGGTCCACCAAGGCTTCCTGCTGGGACGTGAAGCGGTTAGTTACTTCAACCACAACTCTGTCCAAATCTGCCCTAGTAATTGCTGCAGGCTGTTCTGTGGCAAGAGTGGTTGGGTTAGCCTGTCCTTCATTTGTTACTGCTGCTGGAGGAGGACGATTTACTTGATTCGTGACAGTTGGATCTGGAAGACTGCTGGATGCGATGTTTTTTCCTTTGTTAACATCTTTTCTCTGTTTGGAGGCATGTTTTCCAAGTGGCGAACGATGCTGTTAGGAAAACTGTTAAGTGGATAAGCTGAAGCTTCGAGCTTCTAGTTCTCAGTGAAAGCACCAAAAAAGTTTGCACAAAAAATGGACAACCACCTCGAAATTGTATGATTTAGTAGATCTTAGGTTGTTCTTAGTGATTTTGGAGATTTATGCAAATATATGAAAAACAGGGGCTAAACTGTAAAAGGACACGCAGATTTATAGTGGTTCAGCCAGAATGTGCCTACGTCCACTTTATATGTTATTTCTCTTCTCTTGTTTTGATTACAAGTACAAAGCTTTGATACAAGTAAAAGAAAGTTGTTTGAAAGTTCCTTCTGTGCTTGAGCTCTCAAACTTGTCCCTCATTGTTGTACCCCTGCCCCTCTATTTATAGAGTGAGGCTGGGGGTAGGGGTGTTGGAGGTATATAGCAGCTGGCGGGCCTGAGCTGACGTAATCTGGCCTGGTGGATCTGGTCCGGTTTCCTTTGGTTCGGTGGTGAGATGAGTGGCCCGGTTGCTTCGTTCGGTGGAGGCTTCATTCGGTGGAGAGGTTTGGACCGGTGGGGAATTGGTCCGGTATAGGCTGGTTCGGTGGAGGTTGGTTAGGAGTTGGTTCGGTAGTGAGGGCGCAGCTTGGTCCGGCAGTGGGTCTTTCGTGGAGCTGGTCCGGTAGTGGGTCTTTCGTGGAGCTGGTCCGGCAGTGGGTCTCTCGTGGAGCTGGTCCGGTAGTGGGTCTTTCGTGGAGCTGGTCCGGTAGAATCTCGCTCAACAATGGCTTTCCAGCCATGCAACTTTACCTTTATGCAATTTTGTTGTAAACCATGACCAACCCGAATAAAACTGCATATGAATAATGCAAGTGTGCAGGTACCCAGAGTTAGGTGCCCACCAAATCTTCATGGCCCATGATCAATCCTATGGAACTCTATCGAGGTAAGCGTGACTCGACCGCTCATCAGCTAACTCTTGTCCCTGACTCGGGGGCAAGACCGTGATCCAAAAGTGAATGTGACTTGATTATCCACTCTCAAGCTCATACTCGGTGTTTTCCAGAACACTTACACCTTGCTTGGAGCTCGGCAGACTCAGAACCCAGTCTAACGTGGACGTGACATGACTGTCCATGCACTAACTCTTGCCCTCGGCATGGCGTCCAAAACATAAACCAAAATGAATGTGACTAACCATCCATCAACATAACTCTATCCCTTGACCCAATAGGGGGAGTTCAAACCAAAACGGATGTGATTGACCAACCATCAACTTAACTCTATCCCTTGACCCGACAGGGGGACTTCAAAACAAATGGATGTGATTGACCATTCATCAACTTAAATCTATCCCTTGACCCATTAGAGGGAGTAAAATGGATGTGACTGACCATCCACCAACTTAACTCTATCCCTTGACACGACAGGGGGAGTTCAAACCAAAATGGATGTGACTGACCATCCACCAACTTAACTCTATCCTTTGACCCGACAGAGGGAGTTCAAACCAAAATGGATGTGACTGACCATCCATCAACTTAACTCTATCTCTTACTCGACATGGGGAGTTTAAACCAAAATGGATGTGACTGACCATCCATGAACTTAACTCTATCACTTGACCCGACAGAGGGAGTTCCAACCAAAATGGATGTGACTGACCATCCACCAACTTAACTCTATCCCTTGACCCGACAGGGGGAGTTCAAACCAAAATGGATGTGATTGACCATCCATTATCTTAACTCTTTCCCTTGACCCGGTAAGGGGAGTATAAATACAAAAGGGTGTGATCCGACCATCCATCGCCGAACTTAGAGCGGATGTGACCCGACCATCCGGCTCCTAGCTCTTTTCCTTGACTCGACAGGAAGAGCAGAAATCATAAAGTAGACATAACTCGACTGTTTGATCCTAGATGGATGTGATCCGAACATCCATCAGCCCACTCCCTCCCTTGATCCGACAGGAGGAGTATGAAATTAGAATGGATGCGACATAACCATCCATTCGCTAACTTTAACCATCCAAACAAAGGTGGTTGTGACTTGATCGTTCACTCACCAACTTTTTCCCTTGATATGGGAGCAGAGCATAACCTGAGATGGATGTGATCCGACCATCCATCAGCTAACACTATCTACAATATGGACATTCACCAACTCCTACCTTTGATTCGACAGGGGGAGTGCAAGCTCAAGATAGGCGTGACCTGACCACCCATTCGCTAACTCAGACCATAGACCCGATAGGAAAAATATAACTTCATAAGGACGAGACTCGACCTTCTATGCATTAACCTTGTTAACCCAAGACTGGGGGCAGGAGTATAATCACTTGAAAGCTGGATACGACAGCTTAACATTGTGGCCCATGCCTAGTGTTCGATATGACTTAAGACTACGACTGAAAGAATGCCTTAGGATGAAAAACAAACAACACAACTTGTGATTACAATTCCATGGAACTTGGCAACGACCTATAGGCACATGAACATGCTTGGGAGAGAATGGCAAACATATGTGCATGGACGTATGAGCGTGTATGCATACTCGACATGCAATTTCCTGAATTAGCAAGAATTGAATTCTTACCTAGAACTTTCGGAAAAGAAACCAATTCAGATAATCGGGGCCTACTAATTCAATCAACTAGCTCAATGGAACCGAGCACAAACAATTACTGAGAGAATACATTTCAATTTAATAATGTCAGATATCGACCAAGCATCGCAACGACCGGTTAGAGATATGACTTTTCACAAAAAGGAACTCAATGGTAGAGTAATGACCATTCAAGACACAGAGTGAAATCCTTTCTGACGATCCTAACTTGTCTCGATTCAAAGCACGTCATGTTTGAAACAAGACATACTTTAGGGGCAAGTGTTATCCGGCCTTTTGACCCAGCTATATTCAGACTAACTGGACTAGTTAGACTCGACGATTATCGAGGCAAGCAGCCCAAAGAGATTATCCTAGGGTCCAGAAACCAAATACAAACAAGACTACGAGACGACAATCGAACGAACAAAGAAAAACAACATGCTAGAACTCACTAAGTTCTTCGCCCTACATAGAGGATCGATATCGATCCCTAAGGGAACACCCAATGTGGCCCCCACTCCTATGCACTCTTCTCTATCTATGTAGAGCCTAATTCAAGTGTTGTTCCAGAGTTCCTATGCGTCATATTGACAAACTCCATATATGGCCTAAAGCAGCAATTAAACCTTCTACAGATCCATCGCTTGGACCAAAAGACACCTAGGCGACTATGAAAAATAACCTTGGGAACATGAAGCCAACATCAAGATGAGTCAACACAGAAAGTCGCAAGACCTTATGATGCATACATAGGAATCGGTACGGATCCTCTTAGAGGGATCGGTACCGATCCCCAACCGTAGGGGATCCGGGGCCGAGATTTTTTAGAGGACTTCATCTTCATCGTGAGGATCTGTAGGCGAAATATAAGCAAGATATTTGGTCGTTTACCCCTATAAATACAGGGGGCATGGTTCATTCTAGGGATTTGGACGTTGCTGCTACATACAAACTCCATTGTACTCTGGGATCCCTACCGATCCCTCCTACTTGTAATCACAAAAACTAGTGCAAAAGCAATAAAATCCTTCAAGTGGACGTAGGCCAAGAATGCCGAACCACTATAAATTTGTGTATTACTCAGTTTTCATTTAATTTCTATTCTCTTGCTCTTTTAGACTTTTGGGTGTTTGTACCATTTCTGGTTCAAACAATTATAATTACATATAAAATAGGATAGGCCACCTATCAATATAAATGAGAATGCACAATACACTGGATGTATATCACAAGTATAATCTCATCTCTTTATATATACACATTCAGAATACATCACGACGGGATATGACTGTACGACAGACACAAAGTCCCAAGTAGAGCCATATATTACACTATGTGGGTCCACAAACCCGTAACTATACTAAAGTGAGGTGTATCAATAGTATATGTCAGTCTACTACTCTATTAGTACCAGAAGGGAGACTAATAGCACCAAGCAAGATCCAGAGATAGGGAGTTTCTACAGTCTTCAGTCACCTCTACAGTCATCGTGACACGTATCCACCAGTGTGCTCGTTAACGCGAAGGCGCTTAGTCACGACACTACACAAGCCCTAATAGGTAACAGACTGTTGGCCTAGGTGACACAGGGGTAAAAGTGGGCATAGGGTAGCACAAAGCTCAGTAATAGAGTGTCATGGATCTAGGATGGGACCCCACGATCAGGCCATTAGGGTGGATTATAGCCATCTGGTCATCTCCAACAAACATAATAGGAGTACACCATAATAGCGGCATATAGAACCAATACATATAGACACGAAGTCATGCTCATCGTTAGACATGGAGCCATACTCGCTAACTATAGGCATGGAGAAATATATCACTATGTATCACCTCACGCTATCTATTGTATTCTCGTCACGTGAGTGTCATCTACTTACAAAGAATAACCAAATAAATATCAAAACAGTGTCCCATATCGTTGCGTGATACTCAAATGTTTATTCACTGGTTATAAACTAAACTCATCGCTGCACTATTCATTATAATGAGTCAAAAGAATAACTGGAGAAATATTACTGAATACCCCATCCCAAATGGTATTATAACTTCGTTTATTCAGATTTCTCGTCACACAGAATTAAATATCATGAAATCACATAGAAGGATGTCATCAACATATCAGGTTAAAACCATACATCAAATCAAAATCAATGGTGAATCATTCATATAGTCGAATTCTATATAAAAAGAAACTAAAATCAAATAAGAAAGATATAATAGCTTAACCAAAATTATAATGTAGAAGACAAACAAATTGATTTCGGTAACTAATCACAACATATGTAATCTTATATAACAAAATAAATACTTAGAAATGGAAAATAAATATATGTATTCTAAAATTAAATAAATAGTTTACTAACTCAAATATAATATACTCTATACAATAAATATCAAATTTCTCAGTCTTTTATAAAAATTAAAAAGTAATTCAATACTTATGAATAACATTAGAAAAAACAAATTTCTTTCTTTTGATAAATAAAATATAGTTTGTAATACCAAATACTATGCCTAAGAATTTCTTTATAATTTCTATATGTAAATACTATTTTAAATAAATTATATATATATATATATATTCATATTCAATTAAATACATTCTCAAAACTTGAATGATATATTAGAAATTCATATAAATCTACTTTGAATGCTATAAAATATCGATTAAAGACCGTTTTATCCTTTTCCATTTAAATTATAATACTATTTAATTTAACTCATTTACTCAATAAACTTATTATATTTACATTCATATATAATATATAAGTATATTACATTAGTGTTTATGTATATTTATTACATATATTTATTTTAATTTATTTTATCATTTAACATATATATACATAGATATAAACATAGATTTTAATTTATGTATATACAAATAAACTAGATACTTGCTCACAAAACACCAAAATCATATACCAACGAACACATTATTATACAACATGCACATGCACATGCAACACATAGCACAAACACAAAATCACTCACGCATACAACACCGCACTAACGCACGAACACAGCAAACACATATGAACACTGCCATGCACGTATATATATATATATACACACACACAATTACACACACGCACCTCCTAAGATTACACACTCTCACACCCAGAATCACACACCAGCCCTCCCTCCCCCATACATATACACAGTCACTACACCCTCAAACACAACACACTACACACACAAACATAGTTCACACACACACAAACACAACAACACTTCAAAAACACATAGAATTACACCCACGCACATCATAAAATCCCACACACACTCGGCTGCAAAACACAAGGCTCCACTAGTGCACTGTTCATCTCTGACCGATCCACCATTCGGTCATTGCTTGGAGCATCTAAGCTCTAGGTCAACCATTCTTTAATCGATAATAGTCCCTTCCATTGCCATTTACATCACCAATTCAAAGCACACCAAGAGTATCATTCAAGCATCAATCCAAAAAAAATAAATATCATGAATTATGGATTACAACATAGGTGCGTGGGTAAAAGACACTCACCTGAAAGTTGTGTTCCTCTTCTTCTTCCTCTTACTTCTACTCACATGCACGTACATCACACACATAATGACACACTCCGCTTCTCACCATAGACGCACGGCAATGTAAGAAAGCACAAGTTCAAATTTTGAGATTTATAGAAATTTATTTGATTTAATTTTAAATTTTGAAGTGATAATGGTTTAGGGTTCCTTGCTTGAGAAGATGATTAACAGGGAACAAAGAAGGTAAAGTAAAAAACAAACAAAGAAAAATCAAGAGCCAAAGAAAACTCTAGAAAACGATTTTAGGTTGGCAATTGAGCTTGGGCCAAAAATATAAAATAAGTAAAAAAAATATTTTTTATTTCTTTCTATTTATAACCAAATTCTATTTAATTTAAATACATACAAATCACATTTCAAAATTACTTCTCTTTCCAAATCAACATTTATTTCAATTGCACAACTTTTATAAAACATTATTTACATAATTTTAAATTATTAAATTTAAATATCTTATTTTCACGATCAAAATAATTTTATTTAATAATTTCTAAACTAATTTATTAAATAAATCTCCAAATTTGAATTTAATTAATTTAAATTACTACTATTAACTTTAATTAATTGCTATTAAAAATTTGGGTTGTTGCATGAGGCCTTGAGGCTCTACTAGAGGAGCGACCTGAAGTTGAAGTTCCTGTGTGATTGAACGCCTCACCCTTGTCAGCGTATAAGTTGGTGTTATGGTAGAAGATGAGTCTACTTCAAGTGGCATGGAAGGGCTAGCACTAGTATGAATGCAAGAAGACCGTCTAAGATCATCCATTATGCACTGAAAACTCGATAACGAATGTGGTCAGGTGCGATTTATCTCGACGCTTTACTTTGATTAGAACCCGTGTAGCCGATGTATAGAGTCCAATGGATGTCGACATGTGTTGACCAATTTATTCTCTACATTGGATGAGGTAGTGCAATGTGTCAATATATACAGCGTGTCCTGTGCCCATAGAATGGCGTATGAGAACACTATGAGTATGCTTGCTCGTGTTGGCAAACGAGCTTCGTTGCGAGATAAAACTGCAGGGGAGGATTTCACCCATTATTGTAACGAACACCTTTTCAACCCCCGAATGTCGACACTGATAGATCCACGGTATTCATGTGCCAAGCACCCGAGTGTCGGAAAGATAGAATGTTAGGATAAAGAAAAAGAACAAGAAAGAGGAGAACAAAATACATCAGTATCTCACAATGAAATGATAACATATAATATCAAAAGATAGTATATAGTGCAACTCTAATATTCATAGCATTTCAGAGTTACTAAACAAAGTACTGTCATTACCCTGGACAGTTATAACAGCATGTACTTATAGTTGCGGATATATATATATAAAGTAATGCAGTAGAAATAAAAATACTACTACAAGTAAACATCCAGCTCCTCTCCAAGAGATTAAAGAACATCAACGAAAACCTGCCTTTCTCTGACTACTCGAAAGAGTACACGAGGAATTTTAGGAAAACAAAAGCCATGTGTCAAACATAAGTATGGTGTGAGACATTCAAGAAATATGTGTATAGCATATAACATCACCTTTTGTAACCGTCGTAACGGTTATCCTCTCAAAAGAGCCAAACCATTTAATAAGTATGTATTGCGATGTAACAGATAATGTCTAGGGTGAAGAATATAAATAAAAAAATAGTTGTTGGTGCTTACATTAATCACACCACAACAATATTCAATAGGTTTATAAACAAAATCACAAAGGCGTGTTCGCATAATGGATTTTCCACGGAGATGCCTCCAGCTTAAAAATTGAAGCGAATCTCCACGACAAGGATCAAAAACTCCGTTCCGAGCGTCATATATCTCTAGATAAAATATACCATAAGGTAAACACAACAGGCCATCGCCCGGACCAGCGAACTCGCCTCATGTGGAACCCGATATCAACAACACCCGTCGGCCAATATATCGATAAGGATACCCTAGATATTGGAGTTGATGTACCCCTTGGGTTAGCCAAACCCGAGATTGTGCATCCTATTTTATCTTTAGTTATATACAGATGGTGAAGTCACGTTCAGCATCTCAACTCATGAGTCATCATCACTTGAACAGATCACGAAACCCCAAATGGATTATAGCATCTCGGATGTTAACCCGCCTTTTTACAAGGCCATGGACAGGCGGGTTTAACTTAATCGACTGCACGTTCGTCGAGGCTGGTGTACGATGGATTCAGTCGACTGGATGGATGGATGACGCAACGTGCTTGGGAGATGGAAATATGATTGGATAAAGATAGATCCACTATAATTTGGGTCTAGGAAACATGGTTCGGCATTAAAAATGGTTCGGCATGGTTCGGCATACATAGAGAGTCTGACATACATGAGTGATTGGGCATTCCAGGAGCACTCGGCATTCAGTAGCGCTCGGCACCCAGGAGCGCTCGGCATTCCAGGAGCACTCGGCATTCAGTAGCGCTCGGCATCCAGGAGCGCTCGGCATTTAGAGGCGCTCGGCATTAGAGATCGTTCGGCATGATGGGCGCTCGACATTAGAAACTGTTTGGCGTCATTTCTGGTTCATCATTTCTGGATCGTCATTTCTGGTTTGTCATTTCTGGATCGTCATTTCATTTCTGGTTCGTCATTTCTGGTTCGTCATTTCTGGATCGTCATTTCTGGTTCGTCATTTCTGGTTTGTCATTTCTGGTTCGTCATTTCTGGATCGTCATTTCTAGTTCGTCATTTCTGGTTCGTCATTTCTGGATCGTCATTTCTGGTTCGTCATTTCTGGATCGTCATTTCTGGTTCGTCATTTCTGGATCGTCATTTCTGGTTCGTCATTTCTGGATCGTCATTTCTGGTTCGTCATTTCTGGATCGGCATTGGTGTTGATGGGCCCGGATCATTCAGGAAGCCGGTAACTCAGGTTTTGCCTATAAATACAGTATGTGGGGATTCAGAAAAGGGATCAGATTCTATTCCCCTTCCTCTTCTCCACTAAGGCTACTCTACCATTGTTGTTTTAAAAACTCTAGATTGTAACGGTACTGGATTTTCATATCAATAAAAAGGAAATTTCTGGAGTGGACGTAGGCTGGAGTTAGCCGAACCACTATAAATCATGTGTTATTACTGCTTTCTTTTTTATTTTCATTGTTCTTCACATTCATACTCTCTACATACATTCTATCTGTGATTTGTGACCGTGATTTGGTGCTTTCATCTGGATTTGGGTGTCAGTGACCAATTTTGGCGCTAACACTTTGGTTCTTTCACTGAGAGTTGAACTCAGGGGTTTTGGAGCTAGGAACTTGGACTCTAGAAAGTAATGGCTAGGCCATCAACAAGAAAGCAAGTGATAGAAACGAGCAATCATGAGGGAAGTCAAGAGGCTTCCTCTGGAGCTGGAGCAGGTCAAGCATCCATCTACATTACCAGAGAGGAAATGGAAGTCATGATGAAAAGACAAGAGGAGATGATGCAGGCTCTTCTCAGACAATTTACGCAAGTAGGAAATGCGGGGGCTCAGATCCATGGAGCCAGATCAGAAGCGCTCAACCAGCAAGCAGAGGGAATGGTTCAGCATGGGGCAACCCCCAATCAACATACAACTAACAATCCGGGTGGATCTGGACTCGGGGGCGCACCATCAGATAATGTTGAACCAGTTCATGGAGGGGTTCCAGCTAACACTACGTAACAGGATGCTGGCAGGAATGTAAGAGCAAGAGATGAAGAGTATGTACCAGAATTCCCTCGGGAACTCGGGTGGCATCCCTTGACGGACAATGCTGGATTAGCTAAGATTATCAGGCGAACCATGCACGGAGGTTTGACAATAGAGATCTGGAAGGAGTAAACAAGAGTCTGTTCTCTTGTGAAATCAGGATAGCTCGGAATCCGCCAGATTTCAAGCTACCTAACGTGGGAATGTACAATGGCAAGGCCGATCCAACAGATCACTTGATGAGATATACCAGACACATGGAGGTGCTGGGGGCATCGGAAGAAGTTATGGCTCGATGTTTCCCTTTATTCTTAACAGACATAACTGCTATGTGGTTTAGGCAGTTGGAAGAAGGATCTATCGGGACATGGACAGAGTTGGTGGACAGGTTTCTGAAGCAGTTTCGGGTACATATCAAAAGGCCAAAGAATGTAATGACGCTGACATCGGTAAAACAGAGGACAAATGAATCACTCAGAGCTTTCTTAACTCGGTTCAATGCAGAGGTTGCTTCGGTGGATCGGCCGGATCCATCGATGGTTTTAATGGCGGCAGTGTCAGGAGTTAGAGAAAATTCAGATTTCAAAGTGTCACTGATACGAGACCCTCCAATGGATCTCGGGGAATTCTTTCACGAAGCTGAGAAATTCCTTCGGTAGGAAGATGCATGCTCAGATATGAAGTTAAAGGAGGTGAACGCGGCTGAGGATGGAGGACCATCCAGCGGAGGCTTGAAAAAAGGAAAAAGGAAGCTGGATGACGAGTTAGGAAAGGCTAGGAAGCGGGGGAGAGAGCAAAAATTCTCCACTTACACAGGGTTGAACGAGACACTGGAACAGATTTATTTGGAGACTCGGAATCTCCTTCCCTACCGAAGGCCGGCTAGGAGAGAACCCTCCGAACGTGAGAGGGCATCAGGAAAACACTGCCTCTTCCACGATTTGGACGGGCACGATACCAACAGCTGCAGGCACTTAAAGGACATAATTGAGGAGCATGTAAGGAATGGACAGTTGCAACAATATGTCGAAACTCGGAATGCAGCGGTGGGGCAGGAGCAACCACCTTCTACCTCACACAGTGATGGTACGAGGCACAGGAATGATGGTCGATTGGTCTTCAATTGATTGGGATATTATGAAATAAGTAGCAAACTACGGGAAAACGGCCAAGTCACTTACTCATGTACGGGGACGAAGATAGCCCCTAGGCATGCTCTGAGATGATGATAAACCGCGACGCTCTAGTTTGTGAAATCTTCTTTCTCTTTTTGGCTTGGACATTTGCTTTTTTCTAATTTGGTTTGAACTTCTGGTTTTGTTTGTTTCTTGGTTTGGACTTATATTTGGATGATTGTTTTCTGGTTTGGATATCGGTTTGGATTTTCGATATGGATTTTTTGTTTTCTGATTTGCTCTAGATTTTGGATTGGCTTTCGATTGGATTTTTTATATGGTTTTTGATAAATGGTCGTCAAGTATGGATTATACCTAGCAAGGGGTAGGTCGCTTTGTCCAAGTACGGCAAATCGACTTATTCAGGTCGTCGAGTATGGACTATGCTCGGCAAGGGTCCGGAGAGACCAGGATTCAGCCTAGGACTTAGGACCCATATTATCGGTTACTATTTCAGGTCGTCGAATATGGACTATGCTCGGCAAGGGTCCGGAGAGACCAGGATTCAGCCTAGGACTTAGGCCCCATATTATCAGTTACTATTTCAGGTCGTCGAATATGGACTATGCTCGGCAAGGGTCCGGAGAGACCAGGACTCGGCCTAGGACTTAGGCCCCCATATTATCGGTTACTATTTCAGGTCGTCGAGTATGGACAATGCTCGGCAAGGGTCCGGAGCAACCAGGATTCAGCTTAGGACTTAAGCCATGCATTACTCAACGTTTAGGGACACTGGAGTACGGTCGTCAGGTGTGGATTGTGCTTGACAAGAACCCGGAGAGGTTACGGATATGAATATCGGCTATGGACGGCGGAGGATTTGGATATTGACCCGGAGAGGTCCTAAAGTCGGTTATTGGTTATTGGATATGGATGAAACATGGACTTTGGATATCAGATTTGAGGCTATTCAAAACACACCTTCCAATAGCAAGGCATGTTTTGGTGGGCAAGTGTTAACCTGCCTTTTTACAAGGCCGTGGGCAGGCGGGTTTAACTTAATCGACTACACGTTCGTCGAGGCTGGTGTACGATGGATTTAGTCGACTGGATGGATGGATGACGCAACGTGCTTGGGAGATGGAAATATGATTGGATAAAGATAGATCCACTATAATTTGGGTCTAGGAAACATGGTTCGGCATTAAACATGGTTCGGCATACATAGAGCGTCCGACATACATGAGTGGTTCGGCATTCCAGGAGCACTCGGCATTCAGTAGCGCTCGGCACCCAGGAGCGCTCAGCATTCCATGGGCACTCGGCATTCAGTAGCGCTCGGCATCCAGGAGCGCTCGGCATTTAGAGGCGCTCGGCATTAGAGATCGTTCGGCATGATGGGCGCTCGGCATTAGAAACTGTTCGGCGTCATTTCTGGTTCGTCATTTCTGGATCGTCATTTCTGGATCATCATTTCTAGTTCGTCATTTCTGGTTCGTCATTCTGGTTCATCATTTCTGGTTCATCATTTCTGGTTCGTCACTTCTGGTTCGTCATTTCTGGTTCGTCATTTCTAGTTCTTCATTTCTGGATTGTCATTTCTGGATCGTCATTTCTGGTTCGTCATTTCTGGTTCGTCATTTATTGTTCGTCATTTCTTGTTCGTCATTTTTGGTTCTTCATTTCTGGTTCGTCATTTTTGGTTTGTCATTTCTGGATCGTCATTTCTGGTTCGTCATTTCTGGTTCGTCATTTCTGGTTCGTCATTTCTGGATCGTCATTTCTGGTTCGTCAGTTCTGGTTCGTCATTTCTGGATCGTCATTTCTGGTTCGTCATTTCTGGATCGTCATTTCTGGTTCGTCATTTCTGGATCGTCATTTTTGGTTCGTCATTTCTGGATCGGCATTGGTGTTGATGGGCCCGGATCATTCATGAAGCCCGGTAACTCAGGTTTGCCTATAAATACAGTATGTGGGGCTTCAGAAAAGGGATTAGATTCTGTTCCCCTTCCTCTTCTCCACTAAGGCTACTCTGCCATTGTTGTTTTAAAAACTCTAGATTGTAACGGTACTGGATTTTCATATCAATAAAAAGGAAATTTCTAGAGTGGACGTAGGCTGGAGTTAGCCGAACCACTATAAATCCTATGTTATTACTGCTTTCTTTTTAATTTTCATTGTTCTTCACATTCATACTCTCTACATACATTATATCTGTGATTTATGACCGTGATTTGGTGCTTTCATCTGGATTTGGGTGTCAGTGACCAATTTTGGTGCTAACATCGGACAGATCCACTTCCAAGAGAAAGAACACGTATCTCAGTCTTGAAGTGGTTTTCGATAAGTAAAACACTTACCGATCTCGGTCTCTTCAAGACTGAATCGAGGAATTTGGTCACATTCAAAAATAATGAGAACGATCGCATATGGAAACTAAGTCTCGTATACTTATCATGTTTCCAACATTCTTAACTTCTGCTATCCCTCGTTTAAGAGTGAAGCCCGATAGGTGAGAGCACTATTGCTTATACACCCTTCTCGAATCATTATTCTTAACTCTCAAAGATAAAAAAAAAACTACTTTGTCGGCCTTCATGCTAAGTACACAACTAAATACTTTCCATAACCAAGTAACACACAAAGCACAATCAAGTCACATAAACGACTTCTAATCCCCTTTTTGGTTAATTAATCTTTCATTAATTAAAACCTCTTATATTAGTAAAACTACTTTATCTAATACCACTAAAAAGGTGAAATGGCGGCAACAGTTTTCTCGATCCCGCATCCATCTTTCTCAAGCTCGCCTTCTCTCTTTTCTAAATTTTATAATTATTATTCTTTTATCGATTGTGATTCTTCATCTAATCGTTCCTATGCTTAGGTATTTAAGGAATTTAAGTATTCTTCTCCTCAATTTTTCTACCAGAAACCTAAATCCAAGAGTTAGGTCAATTCTAGAAGAGGGAGGAAAATATGTTTTCGTTGCGGGGACTATTCTCATTTGGCTAAGGATTGTCGTGACCCTGTTAGAGATTTGGGTGCGGTTTCTTTGATCATAAAAAGATCGAATGTTTGATGAAATTCTATCATATTTCTAATAGGCATAGTAATCTCTCTATCTCTGATCATGGATTTCCTTTTGTTTTAAAATGTATGAAACTTAAGAGAATTTTGTTAGATCATATGTGGATTCAGAGGAATGAAGGAATTGAATTCTTAGAATAATTGTTCAAGCATTTTGATATGATCAATGCGGTTAATATTGGTAAAAATTATAGAAGGAAATTTGGAGATCCTGAGGATTATTTTGGGAAATCTGCTTCTTCTGTAGATGGTGATGATTCGGCTGTTGATATGTTGCCAATTTCTAATGGGAATAATGGAGTTTCAAGCATTTTTGAAGGTGTTAATGAAGCTTTAGATATCTCTGTTGCAGTTCAAAGGGAGGATTTTAATATTTTTGATCCATTGCTATTAGACTCTACTATTTTGCATTGTAGATTAGGCCCTCATTCTCTGGAAACCAATGATATAGTATATGATTATAGGCATGCAGTCTATTCTAAGAGGGATTTCGGTTCAACATTTCATTTGCATGAGTTGAACAAATATTTCGTTTATGTTCATAGCAATAATTCCAGAGCTAAATCATGTGACGTAGGGAGTTTTGAGTTAGTCACTGCTAACCATTTTGATTGTCTTAAGTCATTGGAGGATTCAGGAAAGAAATCTGATTTGTTTGAAGGAGTAGATGTGAATACTCAGTGTAATGATGTTAGTATTGTTGTTCCTTCATCTTTTGAATCTTTCGTGTATGAGAACAGATTTGAGAATCAGGTTCATGATTGCAATGTAACTTCTGACAGTTTGATTAAGGATTTTGAGGGTAGAGACGTTAACAAGGTGGCTGACTCTTGTGAAGGAGTTTTTGAAAGATATAATAAAGAAGGTTTTAATCAGACCATTGATTCTCATGTTTCTGATGATTGGAATGTTTCATCTAACTGTTTGGAAGAAGATAATGTACATCATGAATCTAGTGAATTATGTGATGATGTGCATAAGGTTATTGGTGCTTTAGGTGATGGTATGCACAAGGTTAATGATGTTATCTCAAATAGCTTGGTTATCAATGGTGATCGATTTTGTGATGTGGTTGGGGATCTAGATGGAGTGGCTATGAGTAGGTTGACAAACTCTAGTGTTCTGTTGGATGGGGATATAAAATTTGTAAATGTTGTTTATAATGAAAGAGTAATGGTTGCAGTGGTGGGCAAGGAGATTCAGACTGATGTAGTGGAGAACTCTGATATTCTTCTCATGTCTAATGGTCAAATAAATGAGTATAACTTCTTGCATGCAGTGGGGGAGGAAGCGAATTACTCTGTTCCTGTGAATGATGATTATAAACAAAGCAAAAAAATAATTCCAAAATCTGTTACTAGTTATGTTCCTGCTCTAAATTTTGGAGATCGCATTGATAACTCAATGGTTGGCAATGTTGTAGAGGATGTTTTACAGGGTGCATCAAGCACTTCTATAGTAATTAATAGTGAGTGTAATATTGATAACAATGCTTCACTTTTATCTTCATCGACAAAGAGAGGCAGGAGTAGGAAATTAGTTTCTTTCAATGGTGTTGTTCGTCATAGTGCCAGGGTCCGTAGCAATCATTCTTCGTTTATGGGTGAATCACCTGATTCAAGTGCTATGAGTGGCACTACGAATTCAGGCTCAGGTATGGATTCTATTTAGGCAGTACTTATTCTTCCTATGCTCTATGTAGTTTATCCACTAGTGAGTTATGTCAGTTAACTAGGGATACCGCTTTTGTTTTTACTAATGTTGAATTAGATACTGCTTACATTAGGAGTAGGGAAATAGAGAGGGTTAGAACATCTGGATTATGAGGATTATTAGCTAGAATATTAAGGGTCTTCATGATTTAAATAAATGTGATAAAATTAGAGCATTTTTTAAAGATTACTTTATTGATGTCGCCCTTTTACAAGAAATGAAAATAGATTGTCCTGATCTTCGTTTTTATAGAAGATTAGGTGGTTATCATTTTCAGCATTGGGCATGTTTACCTTCAATTGGAGCTTCTGGGGGTTTACTTATAGGATGGCATGCTAATTGTTTTAAACGTCTTCTAACTATTACTAAGCAACACTCTCTACATATTATTCTCATTAACCTTAGCGACAACTCTTTATTAAATATAACTAATGCTTATGGACCAAACTTGAAAATTGGTCGTTGAGTTCTATGGAGAAAATGTCTAGAATTTAGATCATTTTCTCCTGGATCTTGGATTAGGGATGCTGACTTCAATGTTACGCATTTTTTAGGGGAATAATCACCCTAGGAAGTTGATTTCTCTTCTATGGAAAAATTTGATCGATTTATTATTAGTAGTAATTTGATAGAATTGCCACTAACTAATAGAGAATTTACTTGGAGTAATAGTAGGGGATCCCCTTCAATGGCCCTATTAGATAGATTTTTCATCAGTGACAAAATTGAAGATAAATTTTCGATTTGTAGAATCACTGGTTTGCCTTATATGTATTATGACCATTGCCCTGTCATTCTTACATGTGATCATCATAAAATTGTTAATAAAGCTTTTAAATTTGAAAAAAATGTGGTAATTAGAACCTAACTTTCCTAATTTAATTAAAAATAAATGGATATCAATGAATTTTTATAATATCAGAAATATGGATAACTCAGCAAAAAAATTTGTTTTAAAACTTAGAAGTCTTGGGAATTTTCTTAAAAATTGGAAAAAGAATGTTTTTGGCAGTATTAAAATTAAAAAAGATAGTTTACTTTCTGAAATGCTTAAAATTAATAAGATAGAAGAAACTAGACAACTAAATCTTGGAGAGCGTAATGTACTCGTTAATTTAAAAGAACTTAATTCAATTTTAGAAAAAGATGAAGTTATGTGGAAGCAGAGATCTAGAATTCAATGGATTAATGAATGTGATAATAATACAAAAAAAATTCATAATATGGCTAACGGTTGAAAACGTAGCAACATAATAATTCTATTTTTGTGAATAATGTGGAATTGGTTGATCAAAGGGATCTAAATAAGACCTTTACTTACTACTATAGGGATATTTTTGGCAATGAAAACAAGCATAGAATAAACATTAGATGGAATGAACTATATCATATTGAGTCTAGAATTGATCTTAATGACATTGATAATCCTTTTTCTGAAGAGGAGATTTTGAAGGCTATTAACAATATGACTAGTGATAAAGCCCCAGGACCCGATGGTTTTCCTATTTTATTTTACAAACTATCTTGGAATGTATTAAAATTTGATTTAATTAACATGTTTAATGAATTTTATATAAGGCAACTACAATTAGGAAGATTTAATTTTGCAAATGTCATTCTATTACATAAAAAATTGGTGCTAATAATTTGAAAGATTTTAAACCAATTTCTTTAATTAATTATTCTGCTAAAATTATTTCAAAAGTTTTAGCGAGTAGACTTAGTATAAAAATGAATGATTTAATCGATTGTTCACAAACCGCTTTCATTAAGGGTAGAGATATCATGGATGGAGTGGCTGTTGTTCAAGAGTACATTAATCACTGTTGTAAGAATAACATTACATGTGCACTTCTAAAACTTGACTTTGCAAAAGCGTTTGACTCGGTTGATTAGGATTTTCTAATTGATATGCTACTGGCTAGAGGTTTTAGTCTTAAATGGATTTATTGGATTATGACATTGCTTAAAACTGGTAATTCTAGTATAATGGTTAACGGGATTCTAGGGAATAAAATACAATCAAAACGTGGCTTACGACATGGTGACCCTTTATCGCCTCTTTTGTTCAATTTAGCTGCCGATGTTTTTGCTATGATAATTAAAAAAGCAGTTAGAAATGGATCTTTAGGGAGCGTAGGTAGCGAAATTTCACGTAATGGACTCTCTGTTCTTCAATTTGCGGACGATACCTTGTTATTTACTTCTTATTTGCCTAATCATGTCATTACTCTTAAATTTATTTTATACAGTTTTGAACTACTTTCAGGACTAAAAATTAATTTTGATAAAAGTTCGGTTTTAGTTTTAAATGACGTTGAAAAGGTTGAGGGTTTAATAGCTAATACGTTAAATTGTAAAACCATGAATTTCCCTATTGATTATCTTGGATTTTTTATTAGACTAACTAAATTTAACATGATGACTGGCTAATTATAATAGATAAAATTAAAAATAGAATTTCCAATTGGTATAGGAGATTTTTATCGAGAGCGGGTAGATTAGTTCTTATCAATTTTGTTTTATCTGCACTTCCGATTAATTGGATGTCTATGCACCTTTTTCTAGAATGGGTGATCAATAAAATTGATAAAATAAGAAGGGATTTCTTATGGAATAGTGATAATCCTAGCAGTAGTCTAAAATGTTTAGTTAACTGGGAAACCATTTGTAAATCGAAAAAGGAGGGAGGACTAGATGTTATTAATTTACGTAACATGAATATGTCTTTATTAGAGAAGTGTGTGGAAATTTAAGGATATAAATGATATTTCTATTTGGAAAGAAATTGCATCTAAACATTATTATAATGGTAGTAATAATTTATACCAAATTACACATACAGTTAACAATAACTTGTCTAATTTTTGGAGATCAATTTTAAAATGTCATGATATTTATAATCTTGGTATTAATACGATTGTTCATTCAGGAAATAATTCAACTTTTTGGCATGATCGTTGGATATCTGTCATTCCTCTTAGGATTGAATTTAAAGAACTTTTTGAAATTTGTAACTTTAAAAATACTTTAATTAAAGATGTTTTTTCTCCGGATAATGATCCCCCTTGGAACTTTAGTTTTAATAGAATCTTAAAAGGTACAACTCTTAGACAATTTACTTTATTATGTGTAAGATTGAATTTATATAATATTGATAACAAAAATGATATTATTAATTGGGAATGGGATAAAATTAAGAAATTTACTTCTAATTCATTATGTAAATTTCTCAATTTCTCGGGCGTTACTAATAATACTTTTAATCTTATTTGGAAAGCAAATGCACCACTAAAAGCTAAGTTTCATATGTGGTTAATTATGCATGGGAAGCTAAATACCGTTGAACTTTTAAAATGAAAGAATTTTCCATTTGATAATAAATGTACTTTTTGTAACTTATATTTAGAAAATATTAATCATATATGTTATGATTGTAAGGATACTGATTACATTCTTAATAATATTCTTCAAATCTTTAACTTTGTTCTTACAATTAAAGTTATTGATTATGATTTTTACTGGAATAGCTTAAGAATTAAGTTTAAAAGGGGATATAGATTTTTACTAGACACTTTATTCACTATAATTTGTTGGTATATTTGGTTTGAGAGAAACCAGAGACTATTTAATAATAATAACAATCATATTAATAGATTGTTAATAACAGTAGCATCATTTTGTTTCAATTGGATCTCAAATCCAAAATATAGATTGGCAAAAAATAATCATTTTAAAGAATATATATTAATAAGGTTAGAAAAAGCATTGAATTATTTAAACAAAAAAAACAATATTTTTAACATTAATAACTACAGCATTAGCATTTATTTGAATTCGAATGAAGATTTTACTGATTATCATAATTATTTTTTAATCGCGGGAGCATAAGGTTAATATTTTTTTAGGTTTTTTAAAATATATAAGTATATAATTACATATTTTGTTAAAGTCTATGTCTTTTGTTTTCGTGATCACTATCTTATAACTTAAAAGAAAATTAAGATGTTGCATAATGATTTTGACCCTTTTATTAGTCTAACTCTTATTATAGTTTCTTTGCTATCTTATAGTTTTAACTCTAGTTCTATTACTCTTATTTCATTAATGCTTATATATGTATATAAATTTTATTTATATACATATATATGTGAATTATTCTTATATTTTTGTATAGTTCCATCAACAGATACAGGTTTAGGCTGAAAATGGTGCAAGAATGTTATTTGCAAGGTTTCAGGATTGCTGTTGCCAGGATTACAGGATTGATGTTTGTAGGATTGTTGTTAGGAGAAATTTCATATTTTAGAACTGGATCCTCCGCGCTGGCTGTGAGGCTTTCATTCTCTAATGGAGCTGCTTGTTGATCTCATTTGTTCATTTGGATGCACCAGGGTTTATATTGGGTACATATAACACTTCATTATCGGGCAGTGGCCTTGCCAGAGTTCGATACTAAGGTGTAATGGGCGGTAGCCTTGCCGGAGCTCATTTAAGAAGTTACCTGAAGTTGTTATCTTAGATTTTTCTATGTTACAATTTGTCACCAGCCAGGTATGTTGGCAGCTCCTTTATTATCGGTGATATATATATATATATATATATGTACAAGTGTGCTCTCCTCTACTTTAGAGAATCACACATTTTCTCAAATAAAAACTTTATCTAATACAACTTCCTTTTATTAATTTTTAACGACCCGTAATTTTCGATAATTAAAAATAGTTAATTTAATAAGATTTTGTAATTTAATGTTTGAAGAAATAAAATTTGTTATTTATTAATGAGAATAATAACCAGAATGAAATATAACAATTTTAATATGAGTTAATTTCTAACTATTTTAATGTAATTCCAATTAATGGAAATGATTGAAATGTTATAATTAGTTATTAATTGTAAATAAGGGAATAGGTTAAATGTTACATAAATTGATGAAATAATATGTAAATAATTGAAATTGGATAAAATCAATGTTGTATAAACAGTTATAACATTTGTTGTAGTTAATAAAAACTTATAAATGTGATTACATTAAGTAAAAGGTGACAATTGTGATATGTTACCTATTTATTTAAGCTGTTGAATTAAAGTGGAAATCAATTGAAATTAAATGTAATTAAATATTATGTTAATGGAAATTAAGATGAAATTGGAGAATATTAATATAATAAGTTGTCAACCAATGTTAACTATGCCCATATAGTAATGATTGATTGAATAAAAGATTTAAATCAAAGTAAATCAATTTATTGAAATTAAATTATAATTAATTGGATTTAATTATAGTTGAAATTGAACATTGAAATTAGTGTAATATTTAACACCGAATTGATTTGTAAATTTGTTTTAAATCATTGTAAATGTCCAAGTAATCAAAAATGATGAAAATTGTAGTTATTAAATTTGAAATTAAAAAGAGATTTAATTAATTTAATAATAATTTATTTAATTAATGTGAAATAGCCATTTTGGCCATTGTCTCGGATTTTGACGAAACCAGTTTCATCGGATCCGTAACGTTGAATTATTGTAGGATTTCAAGTTTCGTAGCGATCGAACTTGTCGTTTGATCGTACGGACTCAAAACGCGCAGAAATCAATTTAATTAATATCAATTTGAAATAAGCTGATTTTAAGAAAACTCCTTCATACCATGGAATTAGGACTTGAAACCAGTTCCATTGAGTTTAAAAATATCAAAAACATCTATTTTGATATATGGGATGACTCACTTTCGTTTCGAAGACAGAATGGGCTTTTTGGGTCGCTATTCGTTGTTCGTACAAATTATATGTGTTTATTTTTCTTATCGGGTCTTGTTCATATAAATAGTCTTGTTTCCCAAACCCTAGCAGTTATTTTCTCATTCCTATACCTACAATTCTCTATGGCTTCTCCTTCCCAATGGCAGAAACAAACTCCAAATACAAACCCTAAATCCAATTCCAAATCAATTTCAAAACTTCAAACTCCTCAAACTATATCATACTATATATCGTCGGAAAGCTCTCGACGAGCGTATTCTATTGCAATGATTTGTTTCTCGAATCGGATCATCGTTTGTCTAGAAATCAATGAATTAATCTCGGCCGTTCATCGTGTCGTGATCAACTTTGTTTGATCATCGAATCAAAGGTACTGGGTTGTGGAGATTTGCGAGTGGAGTTCATCGGTGTAGTTCGTTTAGTCATTTGGTGGTTGGATCGAGGTGAACAATTCGATTAGGATTGGACTTTTGGGGCGGCGGCTGCTGTAATTCGCCATCGTTCGGCGATGTGGCTTGGTGAGGGGAGGCGGTGCGTCTGGGGGAGGCGCTGGATGGCGATCGACGTTGGCACGGAGGCGTGCGGTCATCGTGGGTGGCGACTTCAGGTGGATTCGCGATGTACAGTTTGAAGGCTAGGTTTCTGAGAGAACGGTGATGATGGGAGGTTGACGTGTCATGGTGTGAGTGTTGTCTTTTTTTTGTTTTTATTTTATTTAAATTTAAATTCCGAACGTTCTAATCGGCATAACTTTCACATACGAGGTCGGATTTACGCGCGGTTTGTTCTACTGCGATCGTATCGAAATTCCGAACATTATGGCACTTCTTTGGACGAACTCTGAGACTATTCAAATTTTGGGCCTTATTTTGGATTTCAAATCGGTTTGAAAACAAAGGCGAGTGTTTTAACCCACTCACAACTACTAAATTGTCTTATGTTAGTTAAATTAAATTTATGATGTAATTGGAGTTGATTGACTGTTGTTTGATATATTTAAATCACCATTCCAGATAAATTTGAATTTATTGAATATAATTGCCATTTAATTTAATAATAAAATTTTAATTTTCCAGCTTATACCTGTTAATGATAATAAGTTATCTATTGATGTTTATTGGTTGATTTGAATAATGATTGTGAGGGATGTTTAATTGTTGATATTGGATGATTGGATGTTATGTTAGTTTATATATATTGATATCACACTGCCAGTTCCCTTAGCTTTTTGTTAGAAAATCCCTATGGGTTGAAATGATACATACCCAAACGATCGGATAGATTAGGGAGAAATTGTTATGGGTTGAAATGATAGACTCAAGCGATTTCATGGATTTGAAGTTAAATTTGGGATTGCGGGTTGAAATTTTATATACCCGTAAATTTAAATTTATTGCAGGTTGAAATAATATATATCCGTATCACTTGACCATGGGTAGAAAATTATATACGTACACCGGATTGGTTAAATTAAATGATTTTAAATCCTTAATTTTGAAGTCAGTTAAATGATATTTTGAAATAAGATTTGATTTATATAAATTGAAATATGGTTGAAAATCCAAGTTTTAAATGTAAAAATTGGAATTGGTTTAAATGAATTGTTTAAAGGACTTAAATTGAAATTTGAAAGCTGGATGCGGTCAAGATGTGCTGAAATGAAGGAAATAGTCTAGTTTGATATTAATTCATTTTAATATAAATTGTGTAAAGAGATATTATTCCAAAATCTTGATTATTAAGGTTTTCAAACTATTTAACTATTTTAATCTTTTTTTTACTATTTTAAACTATTTAATCAAATTAACCATTTAATTTATTTTAAATCTATTTTAATTTATTTTAAATCTATTTTAATTTAATTAAATCTATTTTAATTTATTTTAAATTTATTTTAATTTAATTAAATCTATTTTAATTTATTTTAAATCTATTTTAATTTATTTTAAATCTATTTTAATTTATTTTAAATCTATTTAATTTATTTTAAATCTATTTAATTTATTTTAAATCTATTTAATCTATATTAAATCTATTAAATCTATTTTAAATCTATTTAAACTATTTTAAATTTATTTAAACTGTCTTAAATCTATTTAAAACTATGATAATCCATTTTAAACTATTTAAAGTATTTCAAACTATTAGTTTTAAAAAAAAACTATGCTAAACTATTTAAACTATTTATAACTATCTAAACTATTTTCTAAATTTCAGACTAAGTAAAGTGGAAGTGGTTATATTTAAATCCTTGATTTAAAAGCAAATACGATTGAATAATGTAATAACCTAAGTTGGGATTTAAATAACATATTTTGAGTAAATATGATGATTTTGAAATGTGGGTTTAACCTATTTTGAAAATATGATTTCGAAAGTGAATATGATTTCGAAAGTGATATGGTTTGAATTGAATATGATATTTTGTTATCAATATGAAATGGTTCTGAAAATGTAAAAGAACCATCTGGTGTGTAATAAGCGTTTGGTTGTTAAAGGGACCGGGATCAGATATTGTCATACTCTCTTCCAATACCGAAAACTACTTTAACAACTGTGTACGTGGTGGAGATTCCAGAATGAAGTAGAATGGTTTGGAGAACGATTCTATATGAGGTATTTACGTAGCCCTGACTCCCGCGAGTCAGCTTGATGTGACTAAAATAGGAGCTACGTCGGGCCAAGTGAGGTCGCACCTCCGACCGGGCACATTTCTTCGATACCATATTATGACTTTGTGATTGATTTGGTGGCCACCCCTCGATTTGATTTAGGAGTGTGTTCCAAGGTGGGCGGTAGTAGCTGCTGTGCATTACCATCAGTCCGGATCCGCAAAACGGTAGTATCCTACCCTGGGCATTGCCTCGCGTGCCTTATCACATGTCTTATCGCGCTGTAACAACCCGGGGTTCGGCACCAATTTATAATCGTCATTAGGCGATTAATTCTGCTGTATTATTGCTGTGGGAATTTTTAAATCCGGTTTACATTCTTTTTAAAAATTTGTTAACGGGTTAAGCAGACTTTAAAATGCAATCTCGGCCCAAGTTCTTTTTATCTTGGTGCGGCATTATCCCAAAGCAGAGACCCGTTCCCCCTTTATTCCTTTTGGATCGCAAGCCCTAAAATAAGCGAACGAGAAATCAAATCAATGGCTGCTAGGGATTTTGGCTTTGATTATGAAGTGCTACTTCGTGAATTGTTCGCATCTGGCAATATGAAGCTATTTTCGTTTCGGAACTTCGGTAGTTGGATTTGGCTCTTCGAAACAAAAGGTGAGTGATCTTCACTCACGTTCTAATTCAAGCTGCTGTTATTTATGATTCAAAATCCTCGTCACTTGATTTATCTTGGCCATTCGATTTTGTCTTAATGTTTGAGATGATTCCTGACTTTGTCAATTTCGTATATTTTGCGACTTGATTCCCACGTCATTGATTTTGAACTTGCGATATTTCTGACTTAGTTGATTCTGGTTTCCCTTGTCATCACGGTGTTGAATTTCTGGCATTTGACTTACTAATTTGTTTTGATAAATTACTGCTTGTATTTTTGGAAAGAAAACCAACTGCCATATGAATTTCCTTTTGTTCGAACTCTTCTTTGATGACCCACGGCTTTGACTTGGAAACTGTTCGATCTTTCCATTGTTTTTGCTGTCAACTCGACATTGCTTTGATGCTTGAAATTGACCCTTGTCTTTGTAACTTCGGTATTGGTTTTGAACTGAATGACTTTGGCAATTTGTGTCAACCTGGACTTCGATTTTGATAAAACTGCTACTTGATGCTTGCATCCCTGGTTTGATTGTGTATATATGTGCATATTGTATTCGAGTCTGTTATATAAGTTTGATGCTCGGATTTTCTCGTGTACTTCATTTGCTTCTCTGGCCACTTGCTGTCTGTTGCACCATGTAGTAGTGACTGGTGCATTGTGGTGAGTTGCTTGTACATGCCGAATTGTCACTGGTTGACTTGAAGTCTGATAGCACTCGAGTCTTGTTCAAGCTTACACTTGTACCATTCTGTTTTCACTTGAATTTGTACCTGGTTTTGATATATGTGCACGACTTGGTCTTATTCATAACTGTATTTGTAAGTCTGATCACATGTGTTTGCAGTTTTGTATATAAGTGCTCATGCATGCTTTAAGTCTGATCATTGTTGCTCCTTTTGAGTTGCAGTCTGAAGTAAATTGATTTTCTCGAGTACATATGTGTATATAATGTTTGTTTCACTGGTGACATTGTTTTCATAAACAACATTGCAGTTTCATTCATCCTTGAGTTTGGTTCCAATGTGTTATGCACACATGTCTATTGCATCGGTTGTTGTTGGTGAATTCATGCTCATGTGTATTAGTGCTCATCCATGCTTTGCTTGATCCAGTTTCACAGTTGCATACTTGTATATGCACTTGAGTTTGATACTGGTGCATATGCTTGTTTATCTCTTACCGGACCTGTAACCTTTGTGTTGACTCTGTTTTACTGTAGTTCGATTTTCACATGTGCACTGCTTGACTTTGTGGTCGAGTTCCTTCATGTGGTTAGTGTTCTTGTACCATCACTGTTGTGTGCTGTGCCTTGGTCTTTTTTGATGCTGTTAGCTTTGGGTTTCACTGACCACACATGTACATGCTTGCATCTTTGAATTTGGTTAGATGGTACTGAACAGTTGAGTTTGAGTCGTATAACCCAAACTTGATCTCGAGTTGGTGCCAATTGCTCCTGATTTATTGACCTTTTGTGTATTTCATCACTGTTGTGGCGAGGCAGTGCACGCGTGCGTGTACTGCAGCCAAACAGAAGTGACGTTTTAATTGACATTTCAATTGTTTGAATTATTTCGTGTGGTCAATTCAATATGTTTTGTGTTGTATTTCGATTGGTTTAATTTGATGATTTTGTTGATATCTAATTATCTTTTATATAATTAGATTATGTGTTTCTAATTATTTATTTAATAATTAGATCTTGTTGTTAATTACCGTTTAGGCAATTCTGTTGTTTTCTAAATTATCTTCATTGATAATCTTTTTATTTATCTTTGTTGATGATTTGAATTTGCTGATTTGTTGTTTAACACTGTTTCGTGTTATATCTACCGTTATCCGATTCTCTTATTGAAGGGTTGGTTATACGAGATTTATTGTGACTGTCATCTATTGATTGTTTAATTATTATTGCTTCCGTGCATTAATAACTGAGTTGAATTATACTGACCCGCGTATTATTTTCTTTTGAATTTAATACTCGGGTCAGACCGAGTTATTTCAGGTTGTTGATATCTTGCTTTGGGTTGCTGCTTGAGCTATGAAGTCTCTTCATATCTTTTGGATTAGTCGTTGTCATAGTATAGGATGATATGTATTCATATATATTATTTACAATAATGTACTTGTATATGTAACTTCCAGTGTCGACAGTTGTAGGTGTATCATATGTATTGTATCACATGTCTTGTAACTGACTTCAGTTATATATATATATGAAATTTTATATTAGCTGTGTTCCACATTTAGCTTATCTGTGTTATTATTATATATGTTGTCCTAAACTATTATGAACCATCGTAGTTCGTTTTATACTGGAATTGGGTATGTCGATGGGAGTAATAAACAGAGATTAAAGAAAAATAAATATACCACTCCTATCGAGGTAACCAATACTATTGTAAGGCCTAACTACGGATGGCCGCTCCTATCCAGCCTTATTCTTCATAATAACAGACAGTATTTCTTTTAATACTCTTTGTTATTGTGAGCATAGAGGTGGGGCGTCATAGTTGGTATCAGAGCGAGGGGTTTATGGACATAATATAAAACATAACTTAGATGTAACTTGTGTTACAACTAATTGTTGATGTTTTTATTTGTGCTTTGAGTCAAAACTAAAGTTTTGAAATTATGATGAGATTTTTAAATATCTTTATTTAAAAAATAAAAAGTGAAATTGTGTTTTGATGATTGAGTAATTTGTGTTCTGTTTATCAGAGTGCGCGGCGGAAACAGTGACTGTCTTCGCCGAGTACAGCTGATAACCTTTTTGATTTAAAAATCAGAATATGAAAATGAAATTAGTTTCATTGTGTTGTTTAACCAGTGGTCTTGATTTTGTTGAGATTTTTGCTGGTTTTATTTTATGCTAATCACATATTGATTAGATTTTTGCTGTTTTAAATTATCTTCATTGAAGATATAATCGAGTGATTTCTTTGTTCATCTTGTTGTGTGCGTGCAAATTTGAGTTGCACGTTACTGCATTGATTTTACGTTGAACCGATATTTGGTTTAAACGTATTTTGTTGCCGTTATTTTTATAACGGGATTTTTACACCAATGCTAAATTTTTGAAGCATGGTGTTTTGTTGACATTTTTAATGAAAAATTCACTGGTATTATTTTGATGAGATTTTGACGTATATAAAATTACTGTCACTTTGACTTCAGTAACCGTCAAATTTTAAAGTGGATTTTCAAGCGGTTATTCCACAATGCTGATTTGATACCCATTTTTACGGTGTTTTGAGAAGTGCGATTTCCTTATCGAAATTGCTACAGATGTTGCTGTTTTAATCACGTGTTTTGAAAATTGTTTTTAAAATAAAATTTGTTTAAATTTTTTTTTTCACAGTTTGCGCTTTCAAAAGAATGAGGAAGCGATTTAAACGCTTCAACAAAATTGAGGACTATGAACCTTCACTTTTACTGTTTCGCTTAATTCCGGACTTGTCCGTTTGAGAACGTAAAATGTTATTTATTTAAAATACACAATTTTGCACTTTTAAGGAAACGATGAAGAGATTTAAATGATTTAGTAAAACACGTGGTATGGGACATGTGCGCTCACTATTTCGGTTAATTCCGGACTCGTTAATTGAAATATTTGCTGTTTTGATGATTTTGATGATTTTGTGTGCTTTCGAGCCACTATGCTGGACCTTCGGGTCATATGTTGGACCTTCGGGTCATCTGATGGACCTTCGGGTCATCTGATGGACCTTCGGGTCAAATACCAGTACTAGACCTTCGGGTCACTCTGCGAACCTTCGGGTCATCAGATGGGCGCCAAAAATTTATAGTACTTGGTAGGCTTCGGTCATATGTTGTTGCATGTGCAGCGTAGCTAAAACTCGCCATCTGCTGGGATCGATCCACCTTTTATGTTGATTTTCTAGTCATCTTAATTAATTTCTAGATATTTGTTGTTTCTAATTATCTGCAGGTAATTAGATATTTGCTGATTTGAGATTCTAATTATCTTTGTTGATAATTAGATATTTGTTGATTTGAGATTATAATTATCTTTGTTGATAATTAGATATTTGCTGATTTGAGATTCTAATTATCTTTGTTGATAATTAGATATTTGCTGATATGAGTTCTAATTATCTTTATTGATAATTAGATAATTGTTGATTTGAGATTTCTGATTATCGTTTTTTATAATTAGATATTTATTGTTTTTTATTATCGTTTTTGATAATTAGATATTTGTTGATTTCTGATTATCGTTTTTGATAATTAGATATTTGTTGATTTCTGATTATCGTTTTTTATAATTAGATATTTGTTGTTTCTGAGTATCATTTTTGATAATTAGATAATTGTTGATTTGAGACTTCTGATTATCGCTTTTGATAATTAGATATTTGTGTTTTCTGATTATCGTTCTTGATAATTGGATATTTGCTAACTTTTCTAATTATGAGATTTTCTAGTCTCTAATTGATTCTATATTATGTTGATTATATTGAATTGCTATTTTCTATCTATCTCTGTTGATAGTTAGAGTTTGCTGATTATGAAATTCGTGTTTTCTAGTTATTTGTTGGATAACTAGATATTTGCGGTTTTGCGATTTGTGATTTGTGTTTTCTAATTGTCCTTGTTGGTAATTAGATTTTGCTATTTTCTAATTATTGTGTCGATAATTAGATATTGTTGTTTTGTGATTTCTGTATTCTAATTATCAAATTGATAATTAAATATTGCTGATAATTGTATTTATTCATTTTTGTTGTTTTCTGATTATCTATTTGATGATTAGATTTTGTTGAGAATTTGTGAATTTCTTTTATGAAATTAAAAGATTTCTTTGGCGTTTGTGTTCTTGACCTTTATTTTTCTAGCTTAACCAGTTTATGTTAGAAAGATAATTGTTATTGATGCCTTTAATTATGAAAATTGCGGGGACGCAATTTTTATAAGGAGGGGAGTCTGTAACAACCCGGGGTTTGGCACCAATTTATAATCGTCATTAGGCGATTAATTCTGCTGGATTATTGCTGTGGAGGTTTTTAAATCAGGTTTAAATTCTTTTTAAAAATTTGTTAACGGGTTAAGCGGACTTTAAAATGCAATCTCGGCCCAAGTTCTTTTTTATCTTGGTGCGGCATTATCCCAAAGCAGAGACCCGTTCCCCCTTTATTCTTTTTGGATCGCAAGCCCTAAAATAAGCGAATGAGAAATCAAATCAATGGCTGCTAGGGTTTTTGGCTTCGATTCTGAACTGCTACTTCGTGAATTGTTCGCATCTGGCCATATGAAGCTATTTTGGTTTCGGAACTTCGGTAGTTGGATTTGGCTCTTCGAAACAAAAGGTGAGTGATCTTTGCTCATGTTCTAATTCAATCTGCTATTATTTATGATTCGAGATCCTTGATTTCCGTTTGTTTGAATTTGTCACTTGATTTATCTTGACCATTCAATTTTGTCTTAATGTTTGAGATGATTCCTGACTTTGTCAATTTCGTATATTTTGCGACTTGATTCCCACGTCATTGATTTTGAACTTGCGATATTTCTGACTTGGTTGATTCTGGTTTCCCTGGTCATCACGGTGTTGAATTTCTGGCATTTGACTTACTAATTTGTTTTGATAAATTACTGCTTGTATTTTTGGAAAGAAAACCAACTGCCATATGAATTTCCTTTTGTTCGAACTCTTCTTTGATGACCCACGGCTTTGACTTGGAAACTGTTCGATCTTTCCATTGTTTTTGCTGTCAACTCGACATTGCTTTGATGCTTGAAATTGACCCTTGTCTTTGTAACTTCGGTATTGATTTTGAACTGAATGACTTTGGCAATTTGTGTCAACCTGGACTTCGATTTTGATAAAACTGCTACTTGATGCTTGCATCCCTAGTTTGATTGTGTATATATGTGCATATTGTATTCGAGTCTGTTATATAAGTTTGATGCTCGGATTTTCTCGTGTACTTCATTTGCTTCTCTGGCCACTTGCTGTCTGTTGCACCATGTAGTAGTGACTGGTGCATTGTGGTGAGTTGCTTGTACATGCCGAATGGTCACTGGTTGACTTGAAATCTGATAGCACTCGAGTCTTGTTCAAGCTTACACTTGTACCATTCTGTTTTCACTTGAATTTGTACCTGGTTTTGATATATGTGCACGACTTGGTCTTATTCATAACTGTATTTGTAAGTCTGATCACATGTGTTTGCAGTTTTGTATATAAGTGCTCATGCATGCTTTAAGTCTGATCATTGTTGCTCCTTTTGAGTTGCAGTCTGAAGTAAATTGATTTTCTCGAGTACATATGTGTATATAATGTTTGTTTCACTGGTGACATTGTTTTCATAAACAACATTGCAGTTTCATTCATCCTTGAGTTTGGTTCCAGTGTGTTATGTACACATGTTTGTTGCATCAGTTGTTGTTGGTGAATTCATGCTCAAGTGTATTAGTGCTCATCCATGCGTTGCTTGATCCAGTTTCACAGTTGCATACTTGTATATGCACTTGAGTTTGATACTGGTGCATATGCTTGCTTATCTCTTACTAGACCTGTAGCCTTTGTGTTGACTCTGTTTTACTGTAGTTCGATTTTCACATGTGCACTGCTTGACTTTGTGGTCGGGTTCCTTTATGTGGTTAGTGTTCTTGTACCATCACTGTTGTGTGATGTGCCTTGGTCTTTGTTGATGCTATTAGCTTTGGGTTTCACTGACATCACATGTACATGCTTGCATCTTTGAATTTGGTTAGATGGTACTGACCAGTTGAGTTTGAGTCATATAACTCGAACTTGATCTCGAGTTGGTGCCAATTGCTCCTGATTTATTGACCTTTTGTGTATTTCATCACTGTTGTGGCGAGGCAGTGCACGCGTGCATGTACTGCAGCCAAACAGAAGTGACATTTTAAATGACATTTCAATTGTTTGAATTATTTCGTGTGGTCAATTCAATATGTTTTGTGTTGTATTTCGATTGGTTTAATTTGATGATTTTGTTGATATCTAATTATCTTTTAGATAATTAGATTATGTGTTTCTAATTATTTATTTAATAATTAGATCTTGTTGTTAATTGTCGTTTAGGCAATTCTGTTGTTTTCTAAATTATCTTCATTGATAATCTTTTTATTTATCTTTGTTGATGATTTGAATTTGCTGATTTGTTGTTTAACACTGTTTCGTGTTATATCTACCGTTATCCGATTCTTTTATTGAAGGGTTGGATATACGAGATTTATTGTGACTGTCATCTATTGATTGTTTAATTATTATTGCTTCCGTGCATTAATAACTGAGTTGAATTAGACTGACCCGCATATTATTTTCTTTTGAATTTAATACTCGGGTCAGACCGAGTTATTTTAGGTTGTTGATATCTTGCTTTGGGTTGCTGCTTGAGCTATGAAGTCTCTTCATATCTTTTGGAGTAGTCGTTGTCATAGTATAGGATGATATGTATTCATGTATATTATTTACAATAATGTACTTGTATACGTAACTTCCAGTGTCGACAGTTGTAGGTGTATCATATGTATTGTATCACATGTCTTGTAACTGACTTCAGTTATATATATATATGAGATTATATATTAGTTGTATTCCGCATTTAGCTTATCTGTGTTGTTATTATATATGTTATCCTAAACTATTATGAACCATCGTAGTTCGTTTTATACTGGAATTGGGTATGTCGATGGGAGTAATAAACAGAGATTAAAGAAAAATAAATATACCACTCCTATCGAGGTAACCAATACTACTGTAAGGCCTAACTACGGATGGCCGTTCCTATCCAGCCTTATTCTTCGTAATAACAGACAGTATTTCTTTTAATACTCTTTGTTATTGTGAGCATAGAGGTGGGGCGTCACACGCGCCTTCTACAAGTTTGGTTTGTACCATACCTATGGAGTGCCCTCTGATAGCCCTCTAGTTTACGGAGGAATTACGGTACTGTATAGACTACGGAAATATATAAAATGTGTTAAGGGGAATATGGGTAATGCCTTAACATTATTTTAATACTTTACTTTACTGTAGACACTATTATAATAGCGTATTGTACTATGTATGTAGATTGTTTAACGGATCCTTAGGAGATGGAAATCTCGAACATCTCTTAAGTTATTGCACTCATGTTAGACACTGGATAGGAGATGTCAAAACCCGTAAACATCTCTGACGCTGTTACACTAATATTTAGTTACCGTCGATTTAACTTACAAAAGATCTTTTAGTTCTGACTCGAGTGTTTTGTCTTTTCAATTCGCTCGGGTCAGTCTGAGCTTTTCAGTTTATCGAAGACTACTTTCTTGAGGACGAAGATTTAATACTGTTACTATTTATTTTATTTATTCCACTGCATCATGTTGTTCCGTTGTATTTATTTATTTAGTTATTCATGTTGTATGTTACTCTGATTTGTGTTGTAAAACAATAATCAAATGTATTTGTAAAACAGCTTCATGAACTATTATTTGATTATTATATTTTGTCATTTCGCTTTGAGATTCTGTGTTTGTTTTATTTATTTCTCATTTTTCTTATTTACCCCATAATAATCCACCCTTTTGAATGGTTTGAGTTTGACATGTGTGGTTTATCGTCGATTTAAACAGTCCAAAAAGGTGGGTCGTTACATTTGGTATCAGTGCTTTGGTTTAGCGATAACCTTAGCTTTGTGGGGTTTGACTCATTAGAGAATAGGGTAGTAATACCTTAGAATGAGACGCTGAGTGTATATATGTGAGAGGGCATATTTGTTAGTGTTATAAAAGGTTTTGTATTGTGTTAATTTGTTCTGTTTAGTATTTATAAATTCCAATCGGTACATAGGATACTATGGTATTGATAGGGATTTCTAAACACTGAATAGGGCAGACCGACACAATATTGTTTTGAAATATGGGTAAATGAAATAATTTTACCTAGTATTATATTTTGTATATAAATGGATAACTTTTATAAATGATATAGTTGGATGTTATATGTTGTTTGTTGAGAAGTGAAATTTATAAATATTAGTTGGAAAAAATGGGATTGTAAATAAAATGAATATAAATTATAAATTTAGAACTTAACTTCCGGGATTTTGAAAATTTCTTTCGAAAGATTTTGGAATATAATATTAGAATAATTTGGAAGTATTTTCTGATATAAATATTTCAATGTGATTTGAAAGAGAGTTTTAATGGAATGTTTTAAAGGAAATAAGTTATGTACTCCCCTCTCTATCTCTCGAAAATAATTTTGGTGATGAGTGCATGCATCATCGACGTTCATTTTCGAGTTTCAAAGTGGGAAGACTGCGGTAGAGTTTTACTGTACGTTTGTTTTGATAAACAAACTTAATTTTAATTTCTAGAAATATGATTTGATATATATAAAATGTAACAACCCTGGTATTGGTGATTACCTATAAAATTGAATTATAATGATAGTTATAATATAATATTGAGAATCAAATAAATTTGAGAAGAAGAAGAATTTTTATTAAAGTTGTTTATTTGGAATAAACAATGTGACTTGAGAATAAATATTGGGTTTTTGTTAACTTTAAGTTAATAAATCAATTGAGTGTTTATTTCAACATTTAATGGTTGGAATAAATATTTATAGTTGAAAATAAAGTTTTAAAGATTTATTCTGTTAAGTTTGAGAAGAAAATGATCAACTGTTAATTTTTATTTGAGTTATGCAATGGTGTTGTAAGTTATTGCTTAAATTAAAGCTTTTATTGAATTTAAAAGAAGAAATATGAAGAAAATAAGTATTTTATTAAAATAAAAGACGAAATATGGTTTAAAAATGATAGTTGATGATTAAAAAGTGTTAGAACGATTTATTGCAAATTTATTTGGCAAGAAAGAAATTTTTATTTAGTTTGTTATGTTAAAAATGGTGTTTTACACTAAAATTGTGTAACTTGTAGAATATTGTTAAAAATGGGGATTTATTGTTAAAATTATATTTTTATTGTTAAAATAAATTTTATTTTATCACAACAACTATGTTATTCCAAAACAAATTGATGTGCGTATTTTATTTGGCTTGAAATGTAGTATTGTATGTATATATTGTAAAATAGGTTAATATGTATACATAACCTTGCATTTTCACTAAGTATATTTTTCTCTTGGGCTTATTTGGGTAGAAACTGACCCAATAGCCTTAACTAGAACCTTCTGGCTTGAGGAAAAAAATTACTGTACGTAGTTTTCAATTGTCTCATCTTCTCCAAAACATTCAGAAAAAAAAGCGATGGTTGCTTTCATCTAAATCCAATTTCTACCCAACTTTTCTGCGAATTAAAGGGGGAAATCATCTAAATTAAGAATAGAAAGGTAATCTCCTTCCAATACCAAATAGTTTTCATCAAAATTTGAGAACTTGAGATGTGAATTGTCTTTTATTTGCTTATGTTTGTTTTGCATGTCCATTTTCAAGTTTCTACAAGTTCTTAGGCCTTCCATCTTCACCACACAACTTTCTACCAAATCGCTACTACATCTTGCTAAAACTATTCGGTAAGCAAGGTAAGAGTTTTCTTACAGCAAGCTAAAGAAAAATATCAAATTTTGCCATCAATTTGTTGCTTGAAATGCTCAATTTATTGAATAGGTTTTCTCTTTTGTTGGCTGAAATTGTATCATTTTCAAAAAATCATATATTCTTCAGTTTATAGCCAATTGCTCCCAGTTTTTGATATGTTGTAGTAGTTGGACTGTACAATATTTTTGAAAATTTTCATTGAATTTTGAATTGTTTTGATATAGAAAATTGTTGGTTGAAATCGGCCAAAAATACATCTCTGTTTGTTGGTCGAAAAAGTATCATTTTCAAAAAATCATATCTTCTTCAATTTACAGCCAATTGCTCCCAATTTTTGATATGTTGTAGTAGTTGGACTGTATAATATTTCTGGAAATTTTCAATGAATATTGGAATGTTTTGATATAGCAAATCATTGGTTCAAAACAGCCTAAAATCTTGTTCTATTTGGCTTGTTGAAAAGTGCAATGTTCGAAAAATCATAACTCTTTTTGTTTGCAGCAAATTGCTCCAAATTTTTGATATGTTATAGTCCTCGTGTCGTAATATATCACTGCAAAATTTTGTTGAAATCTGGGTTGTTTTGATACCCCGAATTACTATCCAAAGTCAGCCAAAACTCAGTTGCTTGGTAGATTGTTCTTTTGCTCCTATTTGCGCTTTCGTTAACTGTTTCACTGCATATTTCGATGATTTCGAATATTGTATGAATAAGTTTGATGATGAATGTTTAAATCTTTTTATCCGACAACGGATTGGCTTGATTTTGGGAATTTTTAGAATTTAAATTTTATTTAAATTCTATTTCAATCTAAATATCGATAAATGTCGATATTTGAAGAATTCGATGGTTTTAATTGATTTCGGTCTCGAATAAGTTTCTGAATTTTTTATAAATTATGGTTAATTAAATAAATGTTTTTAAGACATTTTAAAGGGTTTTTAAGCAATTATTTTTTTAAAGTATTTTATAAATACATAATCTATTCGATAAATGGATTTTTTTTCCTTATATCACTTATTCAAAAATCTCTAAAAATTGTTTAAAAATCCGATTTTCTCTATAAAATTATTCTAAATATGTTTTAGCCTATTTAGATGATTTTCGGTGTATAAGAATGAGAATTAAATGATTTGGCAGAAATACGTGGTATGGGACACGTGTTTTCGCCTCATCGCTTAATATCGGACTTGTACTGTCGAATTTGCTTTGAATTACTGTTTTATGATATTTTTACTTACTGAGGACATGAGGCGGGATTGTTATGATGAATTGATGATGGTTTTGATGTTTAAGATGGATTTTTACTTGTCGATGAAATGAGACAAGTCTCGATGCCACTTTAAACTCATCAAAGTATGAGACACAATGAGTTGGGTGCTTTACACTCGCCAATGAGAGGAGGCGGTGTATGTTGATTTGGTTTTTTTATGAATGTTTTCTAATGTGGCATTGACTGACGATTAGTAAACCAATAGGTGCGAATGTATGGTATGGGACATACATTAACGCCCATTGGGTTCCTATTCGAGAAGTTGTGACGCATTTAAGATGTTATTAGTACTATAAACCTAGTATACGATTGGAATCATTATGATGTTCAAGATGTAATTACTAGATCCCAATCATCATGATGTTTTGCTCTGATTTTTATGATTTGGGTGTCATCACGATATTCGACTATAGTCAATCAAGATGATCACGATGCTAAGATGTTAATGACCCCAAGTCATCACGATGTATGGTACCAAATAATAGTAGTACTAGTCAAGATGAAAAGCACGTGCAATTTTCTATGAAGTTTTCTATGTTCGATTTCACCTTTTTGGTGATGTTGTTATTTGAATACGGCCTTGAGTATGATATAGGCTACATTTATATTATGCTCTATGGTGATTTCGATTATGATTGTCTTTAAATATTATTGAGTTCTTATGATAGATTATGATGATTTGATGTTTCTTTATGAAGTTATTATATGGTTCTCATCCTTTATCCACTTTACTTATGGATGTTCTTAAGTGAAACCATATGCATGTTACTTATTGAATTCCCTTGAAATAGATAGATGAATCACTGATGTCCCCTTACTTATGAATGATATGATGAATAATATGTCGTTCTGTTGGCAACAACGGAGTGATTCTCACCCTTCTGCTTACTACTAAGATCCTTACTACTGATACAGTTTAGCTTGCCTGACCCGTGTGTTTTTCACTCGGGTCAGACCGAGTTGGAGGTTAGTTTGGATTGCTTCACTTCTTGGATCAGCTTGATAGCTTTTGTTGGATTTATCATTTTGGCTTAGATGTCGTTTTTGAGTCATCTGCTTTTATGTCGTCTTATTGTATATTATTTTGTAGGATGGGTGTATATGCGATTCAGTAGTCCTTGTTACTTATGTATGATGTATTAGTATGGAGATGTATGGCGATGTATGTATTTATATATATTGTAACATTCCCCCTTTCTGACCGCCCCCAGTCGGTAATTAAACCTACTCGAAACGTTCAAAAAGACGGATTGTTATTTAGTTTATGTAATTTAAACAGAATCAGCCACAGAAACACAGAATAATAATATTTCATTACTATAAATCTTTTTGAATACATACATCAGAGTTTATACAATGTATTTAACTGATACAGCGGAATATCTTTTTAAATACAAAATTTCCTGAACTAAATGATTCTTTTACCCCCTCTCTCTAACTTCGCTGCACGAAAATCTTCAAGCTGTAAAAATACTCGGTCTGACCCGAGTATTACATTCAAAAGAAAATAATACACAGGTCAGTCTAATTCAAACTCAGTTATTAGTGCATAGAGGCAATAATAATCAAATAGACGACAGTCACAATAATTCCCATCTATCCAATCCTTTTAACAAAGAAATCGGATAACGAAAATTTTAACACTAAACAGTGTTAAACAATAAATCAGCAGATTTAAAACATCAACAGAGATAGATGAAAAGATTTCTAAATGAAGATGATTTAGAAAAGAATGGAATTGCCGAAAACGGCGATTAACAACAAAAATTATAAATTTAAACCAAATCAAAATACGATTGAAAATATTCTGAATTTTCAACATTAAAACAATTTTAGAAACAGCAAAACATCAAGTTTTGATTGGCTGCCGTACACGCTAATGTGTACGGCCTCGCCAATACGACATACGAAATATGAAACGAATCAATGAATCAGAACAAAAGAAACATCAATTTAAAATCTGTACTGTGTGGCTGCAGTACACACGTACATACATGTGCACTACCTCGCCAACTCAATGCACAAGATCAACTCAAAATTTGATTCAACACAAGTGCAACTGGGCTCAACCGAAATTCAAGGTATCATTGCATAATAAAACTGTGCATGTACACAGTTACATGAAGCAAACAATTTCAGCTCAAAAAGCAACAAGTCGAACTACAGTCCAATACAAAACAGAGGTGAAAAGTGAAGACTACAGGCAACTGGTCACAAATGCATAAGTATAGATTCAACATCACAGTGGCACTTGCAATAGTGAAGTGAGTGAAACAAGTTTAAGTAAGACTATACACAGCAACATGATCAATACAAAAGTGCACAAAGCACTACAATTCAAGGTCAGGGATAAAATGAACTAGGGTCAAGTCTACAAAGTGAACACTACAGAACAGAGGGAACTAGTAATGATGCAACAAATCACCGTGTCCAGATTCAAAGACCAATAAACAACTATGACTTAAGGCATGTACAAGTGCAGACTCAAGTGAAATTATACACTACAGGTGAAATGAAGTGGATAGAGCAATGTGAACAGGTAAAGATGCAAAACAATACACCTATACTAGGTACAGGTATGTGATCATTTTTTTTATATACTACTGTGCAAAAATTTCGAATCCTAGCAATATACCATAGCTTAAAAAAATTCGAACCCTATGTGTGTGTATACATTTCAAAGTAATAGGCATAAAGGACTAAACAAGTTAATGTAGCCCACAATCACCATGGACGTACATATGAATTCAAAGCATAAGCAAGGACAAAGAAGATCTGCAATAAAATCAAAGCCCAGGCAAGTGCAAATCAATGCTACTATTTACTAAAGAAAAATTCGTATTTAGCTCCAACAAAATGTGTTCAATTGCACTTCATTTTAAAGCCATAAATTAAAACATAGATTCACAGAGGATGCTTGTAATTTATGACAAAACAATAGGTCATCAATAACCACTTATCACTAGATTCAACTAACATTTTAAATCAATACTAAAGATGAGTCTTACTCACTTGCAAAACTTGATGAACAGAGATGCAACTACAAGTACAGGTACAATATAATGCAGACTTGAGCAAAACAGTGGAAAAGATGAATGCAAATTCCACTGACTCAAACAAACCAATGAATGGACAAATGGTACCAGTAGAATGAACAACAGCAGACAACAAGACTGTGAAGTAACTCAAAGACCAAGTCGAAGTCGAACTGTTCTCAACAGTTCTAAGTATCTGAAAACAATATATACAAAGCAAGCAAGTTCGACATACAGCAACAAACGCAGCAACTTGAGGTGAATCACAAATCAAAGGAGTTACTTACCAAAGAACAAAATCAACAAATGACAGAAAATCAACTGAAATAGGTTATATTTTTTTTTCTTAAAACATCTTCAAACATTATCATATAAGTAAAGAAAACTACATAATCAAGTCAGGGGGTACGTTCGAACAAAGTCAACAGATTCAAACCAAAATCAAGAATCATCAAAGCCACGTAAATCACACAAATCACAATATAAGAAGTTCGAATTTTATGTGAGGGTCACTCACCTTCGCTTGAAGTGGTCGCGAGCAAGGCGAAAGAACCGATCGATCAAAGCTACTGAAGTCGAGGCCTTCGAATTGAACGAGCACGATCGAAAACGAAACCCTAATTTGGACAGAGGGACGAAGCCGAAGCCCTAATTCAAGAACGTCGCCATTTTTTCTTTTGTTTCGTTTGTTTATTTTTTTTGTTTGATTTGTAAAGAGAGAGGGGGGTCTCGTGTTTTTATGAGAGAAGGGGGGAAAGGGTTCGTGTTTTAACAGAGGAAGGGGGTAGCGTGGTTCCAGGCGCGATTTTTGGGCTGGACGTGCTTTCTTTTTTTTTCTTTTGTACTAGAGGTATGGGTTGGAGTATGTTTATTTTTTTTTCTTTTCAAAAAAAAACTAATTTGTTTTGTTTTTATTTATCAATAACTTATGTTATTTATTTTGTAGATATTTTCTTTTGTTTCATTATCATCAATATTACATTCATTTGCATATCTCATAACAAATGTCAAAAACGTAGAGTTTTAATTTTAAATTGAATGAGATAAATTTGATTTTAAAATTCCAAAGATTTTATACTTTAAAATTTCAAAGCAAATTTTCTTTTACATTTTTATAAATCCCGATTCATGTTTAAATCCAAGTATATTTCTCATATTTTTTAAACTTGACAAATTCAAACAAATTCATAATTTTAAATCAAAATTAAATTCAATTTTAAATTTAAAATAGTTTAAAAATTCGGGATCGTTACAATCTTCCCTCCTTAAAACTTTTCGTCCACGAAAAGGAAAGGTTGTTAAAATTTCACCGATATTTATACCCTACTCAATTTTACTAAGCCTGAAACTTAATACAAATAAATGAATATAGGATTTATTCCATTTGTTTAATCTCACTAGTTTTATTCATTGGTTTCTACAATCAAGACACAAAAGTCTTTTACCAAATTTTCGACTTACAACTCAGATTCGAACTTTAAAATTCTTCACGTTAGAGATTTGCATAATATATCTCTTCCAAAGCTGTAGACTTTCAAAACATTTAAAAATCTTCTTCCTTAGTTCATTAAGTTGGAATTATGAAATTTTAAATTTCAGGCTATTGATTTGCTATTTACAGTTTGAAAATACTTGCTAACTCGAAATTTAACAAGTCTATTGTCGTTCTTACAGACATTAGGCATACGCTGGCCAGGCGCGGGACTAAAAATCTCCAAGTACTAAATATACTTGCTTCAACTCCCAGTGAAAATACTTAAAAATTATTTTTCAAAAATGGATATGGAAAGCACGTTCCCCCATGGATTACAGCTTACCCGGCGGTTACGCTACTATCCCAGTAGAGTCGCTCGTAATCTGTAGATTTCTCATCTCTTAAATTTCGCCATGGTTGTCGCCATAGATCGCAGTCCACCCGGCGGTTACGCTACTATCCCAGTAGAATCGCTTGTGTCTGTAGGCATCACGCCCCTCAAATTTCGCTTGGCATTTAGATTGCAGTTTACCCGGCGGTTACGCCACTATCCCAGTAGAATCGCTTGTAACTGTGGGCATCTCGCCCCTCAAATTACGCTAATCAATCAATATGATCCCATCGACATGATCCATCTCGAGGGATTCCAATTCAAATAGTCTCTTCGACTAATGGAAATTCTACGTAGCTACGAATTTCAAATGGACACTCATCGAGAGTTCCAAAACCTTCAGAAATAATAAATGGAAGGTACTTTTCCATATCCTCAGTTTAGAAAACATAATGTCATATATATGTAGTACTTCATTTCACATTTCGTACATATCATATCTATGTAAGCTTACATAAGATTACCATAACAATGACTTTCCAAACTAACGGTTTTCAAATTTACCGCATTCATATATATATAAGTTTTGAAAACCTACATATCTTATATCCATAACAAAAATAGAGGATTTCAAAATTTTCCTCTAAGTCGATTTGGAAATTTAAGGTTATCTCAAACCTAATTCATATTCATAATTCCATTTATTATCGACTTCACATTCGATTTGGATTTCACGTTACAACGTCAATTATCAACACAGAATTGATGTCTACCGATATATAACCTCTGAGCTCGTACGTCTCAGAGAAGGGTGTTAAGCTAAGAGAATAAATTCTCCGCCACCAATAGATATATATTTAATAGAGATCAATTGCTATGTCATCAATTCACAATGTTAGACATACAATCCAAATCATCATCTGAAATTCAAAAACTCATCTTACATTGTCTTTGGTGTCGAAGTTAAACTCAATTTAACTTAACGATTCAATCTTTTTGAAAAAATTCAACTTGAACTAATTGTTCAAATTTCTCATTTAACTTTTCAACTTCGACTTCGAAAATGAATTTCAAATCATTTATCCCTTATGGAATATATTCACAACATTTCATATTTGGAAAAACATTTCCATACTTATTTAAAAATAAGTAATTCACAAATCTAATTTATTTTCAACATTTGAAAATATTCGATATACTTTAATCAAAATTAAGTATATATTTCATCTTTAAGGAAATCATTCTCTTTCACACATTTATTTGAGTTAAAACGAATGTTACGTAAAACATCGTTACTACAACTCAAAATCACTAGTATAGGGATTCGAAATTTAAATAGATGTATAAATCCCAATACTATACAAAACATTTCCTTTCGGAAATCATTTACTATAACAACAGTGTTATAGTCCACCATTTCCTTTTTCCTCGAAAACGTCTATTTCAACAATGAATGTTGAAATCTATGGTTTCGATATTCAATGCCTTTTAAAACATCTTTTAAAACAATTAACTTCGTTTTAAAATATCACTTTCCCAAAACATGTCCATTTTATTCAATAATATATTCACTGTCCAAAATCGTGAATATACTTCACTAACCAAATTTCAATATTTCCTGCACATTTTATTTCAAAGATTATCCACTGTCCAAAATTGTGGATATACTTCCTTTAACAAGCTATAAAGATTTACTTATCAAAATAAGTCATTTTCGAATTTATAAACAACGTTTATAAATCTCATTCCTATTTATAAAGACTTCAATTCATAAAAATTTCTTTATTTACCATTCCTTTATAACTCAGTTTTATATCAAAAATTTAATTTATAAGTAAATTACTTATAATCCTTTTATTTTTATAACACCGATTCATTTTATAACTTCACTTATGAAATCCATTTATATTTCATTTTCAACACTTATACAAATTCATTTTATAATTCCAATATAATATCAACATTTTCAAATCTTCTATTTAAACCGTTTATAATAATTCAAAAATTCCAATTTAAACTATTATACAAATTTTGTCAATTTTCTATTTCCAAGATAATCAACTAGTTCTTTAGTAAATCCTTCATTGAATTGATTTTCAATTAAATCACATTTGATTTATTCACATTGGATTTTACTAATATTCATTCATATTCAATTAGTTTACTTTCACTAATTTATATTCATTTTGATATCAAATTCAACCTTATTCAACGCAACCAAATTTATTTATTTTGCTTATGTTCAATTTGGTTTATATTCTAATTCCTTCGTTTATTTTATTTAACTTAACTTAGATTTTCTTTCTAAAATCATTTTATTTAACTTTTGCTAAAGTCCAATTCATATTACTATTCAGAATTCAGATTTTGTTTTACTTAACAAAACTATTTAACCATTTTAATTGGTTTGACTTAAATTTTCTCATTTTATAAGTTATACAACTTATTAATTTAAACTTTCCAGTTCATATTATATAATCACTTATCTTTTAAGTTTAAATTTCTATTTCAATAATTATCTAATCCAGTCCAATTTATTTAACTTTCCTTTAGTTAAATTTCAAATCATATATTTATTAATGCCAACTCAATTCAATTTAACTTTTCTTAAGTTAAAAATCTTTATTTCATATTCAATTTTATTTATCAAAACAAAATTTCAAATCAATATTCACTTTAATTATATAAGATCTATTCCAAATTCATTTATCTTATTAATATTCATTGAATGGGTTCCATTATCTTTATATCTCCACATTAATTATTTTAGGCATTTGTATAAACTTGAAATATAAGCTTTTCATCAAAACTAGTTTAATTCATACAGTTAAATCAACAAATAAATTTTCTTCCCAAAACACTATTTCATTAAAACATTTCTTTTCGTACAAAACGATACATAATTTAATACTTCTAAAATACATACATAGAAGATTTTGGATTACAAAAGATAGTATTACAAAATATACTAATTGCTTCAAATATATCGATTGGTTTAAGATTCAGAATTTAGAGGATGATCGACTTCACGTCCGGTAGTACACATCTGTGCCAAACTTCCCTCTTCGGTTTGCACTATTTCAGCTTGCATTAAAGGAGGATTGACACATTCAAAGTCAACATGTCCCCAATTCCTACAGTTTCCACAAAAATATGTGATGCTCCCATCCTTATCTATCAGTTTTACGCTTTTCGCTCTAGCTGATCCGGCTATAGCTTGCTTTCCACGCTGCCTTTCGGTGCAATTTCTGGCTATATGTCCAGTCTGGCGACAATGATAGCAGATTGTCAATCTATCGACTGGTGCATCGAGTACGCTCTTCTTCCTTTTCACTTTAGGGCAATGACTAAGAAAATGCCCTTTTTCTTGACATTTAAAACACACTATCTCAGGACGAGCGAATCGGTCATCCACATTCCTTTTCTTTCTCTTCTCTCGACACGTAACGGCGTAATGTCCTTTTTTATGACATCGATAACAAATAACATCATCATAGGGACCAGGTCCTTGCCTTTCATTGAATTTCCTTTCGATTTCCGCACGTTCCAACTGTGCTTCTCTACGGGCAATTGCTCTTTGTTCATGACGTGCTGCTTTTTGTACTTCGGTTTTCGCCATTTTAATTAACAAGATGTTTTTGAAGTTTCCTATTAAAATTGGCAATTTCTATTAGCAGAGATTTGATTATTCAATAATTTTCCAATTATTACTTTGGAGATATTTAAAATATTCGATTTAAACCAATTCATTAATTTACTTTAACTTATAATTTACTTTCCATAAATCTCAAAATTTTAATAGCAGTTTTCGAATGATCAAAAATCAAATCTAAAGAGACCTAACCGAAGAAAACTATCGTAAACCAAAATTTAGAGAGGAATATTTTTGTAAAGGATTTGAATTCACAAAATACCTCTTATTTTCAAAAACAATTTTATACTTCTTTAAAATTGAAAAACATTTTCTTTAAAGTGTTTCTAGTAACTATTCATATTAAATGCCATAAACTAAGCTTTGTGTAAACCAAAGCTCTGATACCACTTTGTAACATTCCCCCTTTCTGACCGCCCCCAGTCGGTAATTAAACCTACTCGAAACGTTCAAAAAGACGGATTGTTATTTAGTTTATGTAATTTAAACAGAATCAGCCACAGAAACACAGAATAATAATATTTCATTACTATAAATCTTTTTGAATACATACATCAGAGTTTATACAATGTATTTAACTGATACAGTGGAATATCTTTTTAAATACAAAATTTCCTGAACTAAATGATTCTTTTACCCCCTCTCTCTAACTTCGCTGCTCGAAAATCTTCAAGCTGTAAAAATACTCGGTCTGACCCGAGTATTACATTCAAAAGAAAATAATACACAGGTCAGTCTAATTCAAACTCAATTATTAGTGCATAGAGGCAATAATAATCAAATAGACGACAGTCACAATAATTCCCGTTTATCCAATCCTTTTAACAAAGAAATCGGATAACAAAAATTTTAACACTAAACAGTGTTAAACAATAAATCAGCAGATTTAAAACATCAACAGAGATAGATGAAAAGATTTCTAAATGAAGATGATTTAGAAAAGAATGGAATTGCCGAAAACGGCGATTAACAACAAAAATTATAAATTTAAACCAAATCAAAATACGATTCAAAATATTTTGAATTTTCAACATTAAAACAATTTTAGAAACAGCAAAACATCAAGTTTTGATTGGCTGCCGTACACGCTAATGTGTACGGCCTCGCCAAAACGACATACGAAATATGAAACGAATCAATGAATCAGAACAAAAGAAACATCAATTTAAAATCTGTACTGTGTGGCTGCAGTACACACGTACATACATGTGCACTGCCTCGCCAACTCAATGCACAAGATCAAATCAAAATTTGATTCAACACAAGTGCAACTGGGCTCAACCGAAATTCAAGGTATCATTGCACAATAAAATTGTGCATGTACACAGTTACATGAAGCAAACAGTTTCAGCTCAAAAAGCAACAAGTCGAACTACAGTCCAATACAAAACAAAGGTGAAAAGTGAAGACTACAGGCAACTGGTCACAAGTGCATAAGTATAGATTCAACATCACAGTGGCACTTGCAATAGTGAAGTGAGTGAAACAGGTTAAAGTAAGACTATACACAGCAACATGATCAATACAAAAGTGCACAAAGCACTACAATTCAAGGTCAGGGATAAAATGAACTAGGGTCAAGTCTACAAAGTGAACACTACAGAACAGAGGGAACTAGTAATGATGCAACAACTCACTGTGTCCAGATTCAAAGACCAATAAACAACTATGACTTAAGGCATGTACAAGTGCAGACTCAAGTGAAATTATACACTATAGGTGAAATGAAGTGGATAGAGCAATGTGAACAGGTAAAGATGCAAAACAATACACCTATACTAGGTACAGGTATGTGATCATTTTTTTTTATATACTACTGTGCAAAAATTTCGAATCCTAGCAATATACCATAGCTTAAAAAAATTCGAACCCTATGTGTGTGTATACATTTCAAAGTAATAGGCATAAAGGACTAAACAAGTTAATGTAGCCCACAATCACCATGGACGTACATATGAATTCAAAGCATAAGCAAGGACAAAGAAGATCTGCAATAAAATCAAAGCCCAGGCAAGTGCAAATCAATGCTACTATTTACTAAAGAAAAATTCGTATTTAGCTCCAACAAAATGTGTTCAATTGCACTTCATTTTAAAGCCATAAATTAAAACATAGATTCACAGAGGATGCTAGTAATTTATGGCAAAACAATAGGTCATCAATAACCACTTATCACTAGATTCAACTAACATTTTAAATCAGTACTAAAGATGAGTCTTACTCACTTGCAAAACTTGATGAACAGAGATGCAACTACAAGTACAGGTACAATATAATGCAGACTTGAGCAAAACAGTGGAAAAGATGAATGCAAATTCCACTGACTCAAACAAACCAACGAATGGACAAATGGTACCAGTAGAATGAACAACAGCAGACAACAAGACTGTGAAGTAACTCAAAGACCAAGTCGAAGTCGAACTGTTCTTAACAGTTCTAAGTATTTGAAAACAATATATACAAAGCAAGCAAGTTCGACATACAGCAACAAACGCAGCAACTTGAGGTGAATCACAAATCAAAGGAGTTACTTACCAAAGAACAAAATCAACAAATGACAGAAAATCAACTGAAACAGGTTATATTTTTTTTTCTTAAAACATCTTCAAACATTATCGTATAAGTAAAGAAAACTACATAATCAAGTCAGGGGGGTACGTTCGAACAAAGTCAACAGATTCAAACCAAAATCAAGAATCATCAAAGCCACGTAAATCACACAAATCACAATATAAGAAGTTCGAATTTTATGTGAGGGTCACTCACCTTCGCTTGAAGTGGTCGCGAGCAAGGAGAAAGAACCGATCGATCAAAGCTACTGAAGTCGAGGCCTTCGAATTGAACGAGCGCGATCGAAAACGAAACCCTAATTTGGACAGAGGGACGAAGCCGAAGCCCTAATTCAAGAACGTCGCCATTTTTTCTTTTGTTTCGTTTGTTTATTTTTTTCGTTTGATTTGTAAAGAGAGAGGGTGGTCTCGTGTTTTTATGAGAGAAGGGGGGAAAGGGTTCGTGTTTTAACAGAGGAAGGGGGTAGCGTGGTTCCAGGCGCGATTTTTGGGCTGGACGTGATTTCTTTTTTTTTCTTTTGTACTAGAGGTATGGGTTGGAGTATGTTTATTTTTTTTCTTTTCAAAAAAAAAACTAATTTGTTTTGTTTTTATTTATCAATAACTTATCTTACTTATTTTGTAGATATTTTCTTTTGTTTCATTATCATCAATATTACATTCATTTGCATATCTCATAACAAATGTCAAAAACGTAGAGTTTTAATTTTAAATTGAATGAGATAAATTTGATTTTAAAATTCCAAAGATTTTATACTTTAAAATTTCAAAGCAAATTTTCTTTTACATTTTTATAAATCCCGATTCATGTTTAAATCCAAGTATATTTCTCATATTTTTTAAACTTGACAAATTCAAACAAATTCATAATTTTAAATCAAAATTAAATTCAATTTTAAATTTAAAATAGTTTAAAAATTCGGGATCGTTACATATATACTCTGATCTGGATTTGCTGTTCTGTGGCTGATGTTTTCTATCTGCATGTATATTACATTATTTCTGAAATGGTCTGAATCCACCATAGTGTGCATTAGTTAGGGACTAAGCGTGTCTACCACTTATGAATTAATAGGAAAAAAAAGATCGAGACAAAATTGACATGCTTAGCTCTTAACTAACGTATTACTATGATGGTCGCCCTTAACCAGCCATATTCTCTGCATTAGTAGACATGATTACTTAGTAATTCTCTTTACTAATGTAGGTCTTGGGGTGAGGCGTCACAGCTTGGTATCAGAGCATTGTTTCAGAATATAATGTAATATATACAGAACTGTATACGAGATACCATACATCAGATATAATACATCTATATACATCATCCCTTAATCATGATCGGTTTCACCTTGACCTTACCTTGTCCATATCCTTGTTTTGATTCGTGTCCCTTTTTAATTCCTTTGGGGTAGATAGAAAGGAATATGTCTAGGAATGTTAATTATATTCCATAGTATTCCTTAACTTCTGCACTTGAATTGCTAATATATCTATTTACCCTGTGAATAATCCTATCTTATCTTATCTTTCAGCTATGTCGGGTAGAGGTAGAGGATGCTCTTCGGCGGCGGGACCGTCCAGTGGTTCTCTTCCTGAAGGCATATATATGTCTACCGACCAGATCCTTGAGCTTATTCGGAGTACGCAGCCTCCCGCTCCAGCTCACTCTTCTCCTCCACGCAAATCCACGTTTGCACGCATGTGTAGCGACTTCACACATCTTGGTGGCAAGCTCCTTAAAGGCACCGATACGATTTTAGATGTTCAGGTGTGTCTTAGTTCTTGTGAACGTATCTTTAGTCGTATGGAGATCTCTAGTCATCACCGAGTCCTCGTAGCATCTAGTATGTTGCAAGAACGAGATTTACATTGGTTTGATCTACTTGTTGCTGAGATTGATGAGTCCACTCTAGAGTGGGATCAGTTTCGTGAGAGATTCGAACTCAAGTTTATTCCAGAATCCGAGAAGGCTATTCTTGCTCGACGTTTCCTTGATTTCAAACAAGGAAAGTCGACAGTTTCTGATTATGTTGCATCCTTTGAAGCCTTGTCTAAATATGGTCTCGAGTACATCTCTACTCCTTATAAGAAGAATCTTAAGTTCGTCTCCGGGCTTAAGAAATATCTGAAGAAGTCCCTCATGCTTCGCCTTGAGCTCACCTTTGAAAAGCTTATGGATGCGGCCCTTTAGCTTGAAGCAGTCGAGAAGGAGAAAGTTAGTGATGATGAGGGTAATGTTTGGGGAAACTCGAATAAGAAGAAGTTTTTCCGCAAGTCGAAGCCATTCCATCCTAGTAAGAAGAAGAAACAAAGGGGATCTTCTTCTCAGTCTCAATCTACTCCTTCAACTAAGCCTTATGCATGCTTCAATTGTGGTGCACCTGACCATCCAGTGAGGGAGTGTCCCAAGCCTAAGCGTTGTCTTTATTGTAAGAAAGAGGGACATTTGGTTTCAGCTTGTCCCAAAAAGGAGAAGGGTTCTCGTCAGGGCCATCTTAGTGTGGCTACTACTTCTAGAGATGCTTCTCAGCCTCGAGGTACTTTTCCTTCCATTCTAGAGGGCTCTATTTTATTCCATGATCGTTATATTCAAGTGTTTTTCGATACGGGTGCATCTCACTCATCTGTATCGAAGGAGCTCGTTGATTCTTTGCAGTTAGATGTTTCTTATATGCTTACTTCTTTATGGATTGTGAATCCTATCGGATGATCTGCAACTCTTAGTTTTCTTTGTGATGATGTTGAGTTTTCGATTTGTGGCTTTTCTTTCCGTGCGAATCTGCACGTTATTCCTTTTCTTGGATTTGATATGATATTGGGAATGGACTGGCTAGTTCGATACGAGGCCAGGATTTTATGTTTGGAGCGAGTCTTATATATTCGACATCCTGATTCTTCTGATCAGTTATCTCTTTCGCTTCGTGATTCCGATTGTGATTCCGTGGCTTCTTTATTTGCCCTTGATTCTCAAGACGATGATGATGATGTATCCCGTATTCCTATCGTTTGCGATTTTTTAGATTTATTCGAGCCCGTTTCTGGTTTACCTCCTAAGAGAGCTATTGAGTTTTGTATCGATCTTATTCCCGACGCGCAGCCAGTTAGTCGTCCTCCCACGAGGATGTCTACACGAGAGAATGAGGAACTCAAAAAGCAACTTCTCGAGCTTGAAGCCAAGCATTTTATTCTTTCTAGTTCTTCACCGTGGGGAGCCGCGGTAGTATTCGTGAAGAAGTCTGATGGGACTCTTAGGCTTTGCGTCGACTATCACAAGCTTAATGAGTTAACCATCAAGAATCGTTACCCTTTACCGAGGATCGACGACATGTTCGATCAGTTAAGTGGTGCTAAGGTCTTTTCACAGTTAGACCTTGCCACTGGTTTTCATCAGCTCCGAGTCGCGGAAGATAGTATTCCTCCCACCGCATTCCGCACTCGCTATGGTTCTTATGAGTGGCTCGTCATGCCGTTCGGATTGACGAACGCACCTGCCTACTTTGTCGATCTTATGAATCGAGTATTCCGGGAATATCTCGATAAGTTCGTGCTTGTTTTCTTTGATGACATTCTAGTGTATTCGAAGTCCGAAGAGGACCATGCTCGCATCTTAGAATTGTTTTGAGTACTCTCCGAAAGCATCAACTCAAAGCAAAACTTTCTAAGTGTCACTTCTGGGAAAAGCAAGTGAAGTTCTTAGGCCATGTTGTATCTTCAGAAGGTATTTCCGTTGATCCTTCTAAGATCGAGGCTATTCAGAGTTGGAAGAGGCCTGAGAATGTTCACAAGATTCGTAGTTTTCTGGGTTTGGCTGGTTATTACCACCGTTTCATCAAAGACTTTTCCCATATCGTGCTTCCATTGACTAGCCTTACGAGGAAAGGCGTTCGATTCATTTGGTCCGATAAATGTGAGGCTTCTTTTCAGAAATTGAAGGAGCTTCTCACTAATGCTCCCGTCCTTGTGGTTCCTGAAGGGAACCAAGATCTTATCGTTTATACCGATGCCAGTCGTAGTGGCCTTGGTGCTGTTCTGATGCAGAAAGATCGGTAGTTGCCTATGCTTCTAGGCAATTGCGTCCGAATGAGGTTCGGTACACCACCCATGATTTAGAGCTTGCAGCCATTGTCTTTGCTTTGAAGACTTGGTGTCATTATCTTTTGGGAGAGCACTTCATTCTTTTTACCGACCATAAGTCTTTGAAATATCTATTCACCTCAGAAGGAGCTTAATATGAGGCAGCAGCGTTGGCTTGAATTTCTCGCCTCATATGATTTTGATATTCAGTATACCCCGGGGATGGGTAATCGTGTGGCAAATGCGCTTAGTCGCAGGCATTCGGCTGTTGTTTCTATGATGTTAGCCGAATGGGATGTCCTTGAAACTTTATCTTATTGTGATATTCGTGATCGAGCTTCTTCTTTCGATTTACCTGTCTTATTATTCAGTATGGAAGCTCAACCTTCTCTTTTAGATCGTATTTCCGAGGCTCAGCGGCGTGATTCTGAGACGTTGCGCCTTATTCATCTTTGTGAATCTGAATCCCGTGATGTTGAGATGAGGGATTTCAGTATTGATTCTCACGGTTGTCTTCGTATGAAGGACCGTTTTGTTGTGCCTTCTGATTCAGCACTTAGGCGTGACATTCTTGATGCTTGTCATCGCTCTAAGTATACCATTCACCCCGATAGTAGTAAGATGTATGCCGATATGTGTCGCCTTTATTATTGGGAAGGCATGAAGCATGTTGTCTCAAGTTATGTGGGTAATTGCATAACTTGTCAGCTTATTAAGGTCGAGCATCAGCGGCCATCCGGTCTTCTTCAGCCTTTAGAGGTTCCGTTGTGGAAATGGGATCAAATTTCGATGGATTTCATTGATGGCTTACCTCGTTCGAGGTCAGGCCATAGCAATATTTGGGTTGTTGTGGACCGTCTCACCAAGTCCGCACATTTTATTCCTATTAAGTTGAATAGGATGACATCTCTTTTATCGAAGCTATATATTAAGGAGATCGTGCGATTGCACGGTGTCCCTTCATCTATTGTGTGTGATCGTGATCCTTTTTTCACGAGTCACTTCTGGCAGAGTCTCCAGCAAGCTTTAGGCACAAAGCTTAATCTTAGCACAACTTATCACCCACAGTCTGATGGACAGACTGAACGAGTGAGCCGTATTTTGGAAGACTTTCTTCGTGCTTGTATCTTGGATTTTGGTGGTAGCTGGGAAGATCATCTTCCTCTAGATGAGTTTGCTTATAATAATAGCTACCAATCTTCTATCGGCATGGATCCTTTTGAAGCCTTATATGGAAGGCCATGTTGTTCTCCATCTTGTTGGCTTGAGTCGGGGGAAAAGCTTATTTTAGGCCCCGAATCTATTCGAGAATCATTTGAGAAGATCCATCTTATTCGTGAGAGAATGAAAGAGGCACAGAGTCGCAGAAATCCTATGCGGACAACCGTAGGAGGCCTCTTGAATTCTCATTGGGTGACCTTGTTTTTATTCGACCTTCTCCTCTGAAAGGAGTGGTACGCTTTAGCCAGACCGGGAAATTGGCACCACACAAATTTGGGTCATTTCCTATTACAGAGTGTATCGGTCCGGTTGCTTATCGTGTAGCACTTCCCGATCGGTTTTCTGGAGTTCACGACGTATTCCACGTTTCTCAGTTGTGGAAGTGTCTACAAGATTTTGATTCCGTGCTTGATACGTGCTTTAGAGGAGTTAGAGGTCTCTCCTGATCTATCTTATGTGCAGCATCCTCTGAGAGTTCTTGCTTCGAAGACTAGACGTCTTCAAAACAAGAGTGTCCCGCTCGTTAAGATCCAATGGTCCGATAATCCCAATGACTGCACTTGGGAAACCAGAGAATTCATCGAGAGGTCGTATCCTGATTTCTTATCTTCTCACTCCGATGGTAAGAATTTTCCATTTTAATCTATCTAAATTTCCTTTGATTGATGAAATAAAGTGTGTTGAATATAGATTTCCTCTAGAAATTGCGAGGACGCAATTTTTATAAGGGGAGGAGTCTGTAACAACCCTGGTATTGGTGATTACCTATAAAATTGAATTATAACGATAGTTATAATTTAATATTGAGAATCAAATAAATTTGAGAAGAAGAAGAATTTTTATTAAAGTTGTTTATTTGGAATAAACAATGTGACTTGAGAATAAATATTGGTTTTTTGTTAACTTTAAGTTAATAAATCAATTGAGTGTTTATTTCAACATTTAATGGTTGGAATAAATATTTATAGTTGAAAATAAAGTTTTAAATCTTTATTCTGTTAAGTTTGAGAAGAAAATGATCAACTGTTAATTTTTATTTGAGTTATGCAATGGTGTTTTAAGTTATTGCTTATATTAAAGCTTTTATTGAATTTAAAAGAAGAAATATGAAGAAAATAAGTATTTTATTAAAATAAAAGATGAAATATGGTTTAAAAATGATAGTTGATGATTAAAAAGTGTTAGAATGATTTATTGCAATTTTATTTGGCAAGAAAGAAATTTTTATTTAGTTTGTTAGGTTAAAAATGGTGTTTTACACTAAAATTGTGTAACTTGTAGAATATTGTTAAAAATGGGGATTTATTGTTAAAATTATATTTTTATTGTTAAAATAAATTTTATTTTGTCACAATAACCATGTTATTCCAAAACAAATTGATGTGCGTATTTTATTTGGCTTGAAATGTAGTATTGTATGTATATAGTGTAAAATAGGTTAATATGTATACATAACCCTGCATTTTCACTAAGTATATTTTTCTCTTGGGCTTATTTGGATAGAAACTTGACCCAACAGCCTTTACTAGAAACTTCTGGCTTGAGGAAAAAAATTACTGTACGTAGTTTTCAGTTGTCTCATCTTCTCCAAAACATTCAGAAAAATAAGCAAAAGAAAGCAATGGCTGCTTTCATCTAAATCTAATTTCTACCCAACTTTTCTGCGAATTAAAGGGGGAAATCATCTAAATTAAGAATAGAAAGGTAATCTCCTCCCAATACCAAATAGTTTTCATCAAAATTTGAGAACTTGAGATGTGAATTGTCTTTTATTTGCTTAGGTTTGTTTTGCATGTCCATTTTCAAGTTTCTACAGGTTCTTAGGCCTTCCATCTTCATCAACGATCACCACTTTCTACCAAATCGCTGCTACATCTTGCTAAAACTATTTGGTAAGCAAGGTAAAAGTTTTCTTACAGCAAGCTAAAGCAAAATATCAAATTTTGCCATCAATTTGTTGCTTGAAATGCTCAATTTATTGAATAGGTTTTCTCTTTTGTTGGCTGAAATTGTATCATTTTCAAAAAATCATATCTTCTTCAATTTACAGCCAATTGCTCCCAATTTTTGAAATGTTGTGGTAGTTTGACTGTAAAAATTTCTGAAAATTTTCATTGAATTTTGAATTGTTTTGATATAGAAAATTGTTGGTTGAAATCGGCCAAAAATCCATCTCTGTTTGTTGGCTGAAAAAGCATCATTTTCAAAAACTCATATCTTCTTCAATTTACAGCCAATTGCTCCCAAATTTTTATATGTTGTAGTAGTTGGACTGTACAATATTTCTGGATGTTTTCATTGAATTTTGAATTGTTTTGATATAGCAAATAGTTGGTTCAAAACAGCCTAAAATCTTGCTCTATTTGGCTTGCTGAAAAGTGCTATGTTCGAAAAATCATAACTCTTTTGTTTGCAGCAAATTCCTTCAAATTTTGGATATGTTATAGTCCTCTTGTCGTAGTATATCTCTGCAAAATTTCGTTAAAATCTGGATTGTTTTGATACCCCGAATTACTGTCCAAAGTCAGCCAAAACTCAGTTGCTTGGTAGATTGTTCTTTTGCTCCTATTTGCGCTTTCGTTAACTGTTTCACATCATATTTCGATGATTTCGAATATTGTATGAATAAGTTTGATGATGAATGTTTAAGTCTTTTTATCCGACAACGGATTGGCTTGATTTTGGAAATTTTTAGAATTTAAATTTTATTTAAATTCTATTTCAATCTAAATATCGATAAATGTCGATATTTGAAGAATTCGATGGTTTTAATTGATTTTGGTCTCGAATAAGTTTCTGAATTTTTTATAAATTATGGTTAATTAAAAAAATATTTTTAAGACATTTTAAAGAGTTTTTAATAAAAAAAATTTAAAGTATTTTATAAATAGATAATCTATTCGATAAATGGATTTTTTTCCTTATATCACTTATTTAAAAATCTGTAAAAATTGTTTAAAAATCCCGTTTTCTCTATAAAATTATTCTAAATATGTTTTAGCCTATTTAGATGAATTTTGGCGTATAAGAATGAGAATTAAACGATTTGGCAGAAATACGTGGTATGGGACACGTGTTTTCGCCTCATCGCTTAATATCGGACTTGTACTGTCGAATTTGCTTTGAAGTACTATTTTATGATATTTTTACTTGCCGAGGACATGAGGCGGGATTGTTATGATGAATTGATGATGGTTTTGATGTTTAACATGGATTTTTACTTGTCGATGAAATGAGACAAGTCTCGATGCCACTTTAAACTCATCAAAGTATGAGACACAATGAGTTGGGTGCTTTACACTCGCCAATGAGACGAGGCAGTGTATGTTGATTTGGTTTTTTTATGAATGTTTTCTAATGTGGCATTGATTGACGGTTAGTAAACCAATAGGTGCGAATGTATGGTATGGGACATACATTAACGCCCATTGGGTTCCTATTCGAGAAGTTGTGACGCATTTAAGATGTTATTAGTACTATAAACTGAATATACGATTGGAACCATTACGATGTTCTTGATGTCATTACTAGATTCCAATCATCATGATGTTTTGCTCGGATTTTTATGATTTGGGTGTCATCACGATATTCGACTATAGTCAATCAAGATGATCACGATGCTAAGATGTTAATGACCCTAAGTCATCACGACGTATGGTACGAAATAATAGTAGTACTAGTCAAGATGAAAAGCACGTGCAATTTTCTATGAAGTTTTCTATGTTCGATTTCACCTTTTTGGTGATGTTGTTATTTGAATACGGCCTTGAGTATTATATAGGCTACATTTATATTATGCTATATGGTGATTTCGATTATGATTGTCTTTAAATCTTATTGAGTTCTTATGATAGATTATGATGATTTGATGTTTCTTTATGAAGTTATTATATGGTTCTCATCCTTTATCCACTTTACTTATGGATGTTCTTAAGAGAAACCATATGCATGTTACTTATTGAGTTCCTTGAAATAGATAGATGAATCACTGATGTCCCTTTTCTTATGAATGATATGATGAATAATATGTCGTTCCGTTGGCAACAACGGAGCGATTCTCGCCCTTGTGCTTACTACTGAGATCCTTACTAATGATAAGTTTATCTTGCCTGACCCGTGTGCTTTTCACTCGGGTCAGACCGAGTTGCAGGTTAGTTTGGATTGCTTCACTTCTTGGATCAGCTTGATAGCTTTTGTTGGACTTATCATTTTGGCTTGGATGTCGTTTTTGAGTCGTCTACTTTTATGTCGTCTTATTGTATATTATTTTGTAGGATGGGTGTATATGTGATTCAGTAGTCCTTGCTACTTATGTATGATGTATTATTATGGAGATGTATGGCGATGTATGTATTTATATATATACTATGATCTGGGTTTGCTGTTCTATGACTGATGTTTTCTATCTGCATGTATATTAAATTATTTCTAAAATGGTCCGAATCCACCATAGTGTGCATTAGTTATTGACTAAGCGTGTCTACCACTTATGAAGTAATGGAAAAAAAAGATGGAGACAAAATCGACATGCTTAGCTCTTAACTACCGTATTACTATGATGGTCGCCCTTAACCAGCCCTATTCTCTGCATTAGTAGACAGGATTACTTAGTAATTCTCTTTACTAATGTAGGTATCGGGGTGGGGCGTCACATAAAATATATGATTATATATATATATATATATAATTTTAAATTGATTGGAATAGAACCCGGTATTTAGTTCTTAAATTTCTATAAATTAGAGATTTCAATTATTATAATGAATGAAATTTTAACTATTTTAATAATTGGAATTTTCTAAAATGAAGAAAAATATAAGTTAGTGATTAATAAAATATATGAGAAATTGGAAACTTGTAAATTAAAAAATAATGAAAATTTAGAAGATGAAATTTTTGAACATTTTGTTAACTAAATGAATAAGATAAACTTGTGTAACATTCAATTACATTCTAAAAGGCATATATAGATAACTTACCAAATATTAAAAGTTGAAATGTTAATAAGAATAGGTAATAGAATATTATACAAGTAAAGCTTTAGTAATGAAAGTGTTCGATAGATTGTTTCTATAAATAAGAATTCTGATGTTATAAAATGTTATAAACTTAAGTTAACAATTTGAAAGTGCTAAGTAATTAAATTTAATAGAAAGGGTGAATACTGTAAGTAAAAAATTATAAACTTAAGTGATGTTTGAAGCCAATTATAGTTAAAGTAAATAGTAAAAGTGAATATTATATATGAAGAAAAAAAATGGAAAAAAACATATAACAAAAATCTAAGTATGATTTACTTCACAAATAAAGATTGATGTTAAAAAGGAAATCAAAGTAAATCGTAAATGTGAAGTAAACTGAAAAAATTGTATGTAGTACTTAAATAATGAATTCATTGATTATTTTAAGTAATTGAAATGGAAAAAACTTATGTAAGTAATTGGATGTAAAGTAATGGAAAAAATGGCACCGTATAAATGGATGAGAAATGAAATTTTGTAAGTAATGAATGAAAATTAATGATAACACAGCATTGTATGAATGGAAAAAAAAGAACAGAAAATGATGTGAAATGAGATTAAAAAGAACAAACTTGAATAACATTGGAATCATCGTTGTCTTGGCTATGGGTTGGTTGGGAAACGATGCTTCTAACTGTATAAGATGTATAAATAATCTATTAAGTTTTATCTAAGACTATTGAGTGTATGGTATGCTTAGTAGTTATTAATCATTTTATACGGTTAAAAGTTCTGGATTCAAACAAACCATTGTTGGTTGCTATGGATGGATGGTTGATTTCTTTGATTTCATGTGATGATGGAATGGTTTTGGTTGCAAGTGGTTGTTGCTATGTTGTGTTGATTTGTTATTGAAACAACTAAAAATTTCTTTTATATAATTATTAACTTCTTTGGATTATATAAGTGAAATACAGGTTATGGAAGCAATAGCTACTGCTTTTGGTTTCATAAATAAGTGTTGTTTGCCTGACAAATAGGTATGTTTTCGGATTACGGTTTTCAAGCGATATTATATTGTTTTCTCGTGGTTTGGGATACATTATTTTGAAATATGTGATATATATTGTTATTATTGATATTATTATTTCTCCCAGACCTCTCCGTACAAAGGAGACTCTGCCAAAAATATTCATGAATTTTGGAACTTAGAAATTTCTTGTGAAAATGGAAATGTTTTCAAATTTTTATTAACTTGAATATGAAAGGATTCAATTATTTTTAAATTGATATATTTTATTTAAATTATTTAATTATGTAAATTAGTTGTTATAAATTTAATATTTTGAATAAGATATATTAATTCCTTAATTCCTTCTTTTTCCTTTTTGAGGACGAAAAGTTTTGAGTTGGGGAGAGTGTAATGACCCGTAATTTTCGATAATTAAAAATAGTTAATTCAATAAGATTTTGTAATTTAATGTTTGAAGAAATAAAATTTGTTATTTATTAATGAGAATAATAACCAGAATGAAATATAACAATGTTAATATGAGTTAATTTCTAACTATTTTAATGTAATTCCAATTAATGGAAATGATTGAAATGTTATAATTAGTTATTAATTGTAAATAAGGGAATATGTTAAATGTTACATAAATTGATGAAATAATATGTAAATAATTGAAATTGGATAAAGTCAATGTTGTCTAAACAGTTATAACATTTGTTGTAGGTAATAAAAACTTATAAATGTGATTAAATTAAGTAAAAGGTGACAATTATGATATGTTATTTATTTATTTAAGCTGTTGAATTAAACTGGAAATCAATTGAAATTAAATGTAATTAAATATTACGTTAATAAAAATTATGATGAAATTGGAGAATATTAATGTAATAAGTTGTCAACCAATGTTAACTATGCCCATAAGTAATGATTGATTGAATAAAAGATTTAAATCAAAATAAATCAATTTATTGGAATTAAATTATAATTAATTAGATTTAATTACAGTTGAAATTGAACACTGAAATTAGTGTAATATTTAACACCGAATTGATTTGTAAATTTGTTTTAAATTATTGTAAATGTCCAAGTAATCAAAAATGATGAAAATTGTTAGTTATTAAATTTGAAATTAAAAAGTGATTTAATCAATTTAATAATAATTTATTTAATTAATGCGAAAATAGCCATCTTGACCACTGTCTCGGATTTCAACGAAACTAATTTCATCGGATCCGTAACGGTGAATTATTGTAGGATTTCAAGTTTCATAGCGATCGGAATTGTCGTTTGATCGTACGGACTCGTAACGCGCAAAATCAATTTAATGGAAATCAATTTGAAATAAGCTGATTTTAAGCTAAATTCTTCATACGATGGAATTAGGACTTAAAACATGTTCATTGAGTTTAAAAATATCAAAAACATTTATTTTGATATATGGGATGACCCACTTTCGTTTCGGAAACAGAATGGGCTTTTTGGGTCGCTATTAGTTGTTCATACAAATTCGATGTGTTTATTTTTCTTATCAGGTCTTATTCATATAAATAGTCTTGTTTTCCAAACCCTAGCAGTCATTTTCTCATTCCTGTACGTACAATTATCTGTGGCTTCTCCTTCCCAATGGCAGAAACAAACTCTAAATACAAACCCTCAATCTAATTCCAAATCAATTTCAAAACTTCAAACTCCTCAAACTATATCATACTATATATCGTCGAAAAGCTCTCAACGAGCGTATTCTACTACAATGATTCGTTTCTCGAGTTGGATCATTGTTTGTCCAGAAATCAATGAATTAATCTCTACTGTTCATCGTGTCGTGATGAACTTTGTCTGATCGTCGAATCGAAGGTACTGGGTTGTGGAGATTCGTGAGTGGAGTTCATCGGTATAGTTCGTTTAGTCATCTGGTGGTTGGATCGAGGTGAACAATTCGATTACGGTTGGACTTTTGGGGCAGCGGCTGCTGTAATTCGCCATCGTTCGGCGACGTGGCTTGGTGTGGGGAGGCGGCGCGTCTTGGGAAGGCTCTAGATGGCGATCGACGTTGGTACGGAGGCGTGCAATCATCGTGGATGGCGGCTTCAGGTGGATTCGCGATGTACAGTTTGAAGGCTAGGTTTCTGAGCAAACAGTGATGATGGGAGGTTGACATGTCATGGTGTGAGTGTTGTCTTCTTTTGTTTTTATTTAAATTTAAATTTTGAACGTTCTAATTAGCATAACTTTCACATACAAGGTCGGATTTACGCGCGGTTTGTTCCGCTGCGATCGTATCGAAATTCCGGACATTATGGCTCTGGTTTGGACGAACTCTGAGACTATTCAAATTTTGGGCCTTATTTTGGATTTCAAATCGATTTGAAAACAAAGGCGAGTATTTTAACCCACTCACAACTACTAAATTGCCTTATGTTAGTTAAATTAAATTTATGATGTAATTGGAAGTTGATTGACTGTTGTTTGATATATTTAAATCACCATTCCAGTTAAATCTGAATTTATTGAATATAATTGCCATTTAATCTAATAATAAAATTTTAATTTTCCAGCTTATACCTGTTAATGATAATCAGTTATCTATTGATGTTTATTGGTTGATTTGAATGATGATTGTAATGGATGTTTAATTGTTGATATTGGATGATTGGATGTTATGTTAGTTTATATATATTGATATCACACTGCCAGTTCCCTTAGTTTTTTGTTAGAAAATCCCTATGGGTTGAAATGATACATACCCGAACGATCGGATAGATTAGGGAGAAATCATTATGGGTTGAAATAATAGACTCAAGCGATTTCATGGATTTGAAGTTAAATTTGGGATTGCAGGTTGAAATGATATATACCCATAAATTTAAATTTATTGCGGATTGAAATGATATATATCCGTATCACTTGACCATATGGTAGAAAATTATATACGGACACCGGATTGGTTAAATTAAATGATTTTAAATCCTTAATTTTGAAGTCAGTTAAATGATATTTTGAAATAAGATTTGATTTATATAAATTGAAATATGGTTGAAAATTCGAGTTTTAAATGTGAAATTATAATTGGTTTAAATGAATTGTTTAAAGGACTTAAATTGAAATTTGAAAGCTGGATGCGGTCCAGATGTGTTGAAATGAATGAAATAGTCTAGTTTGATATTAATTCATTTTAATATAAATTGTGTAAAGAGATATTATTCCAAAATCCTGATTATTAAGGTTTTCAAACTATTTAACTATTTTAATCTTTTTTTTACTATTTTAAACTATTTAATCAAATTAACCATTTAATTTATTTTAAATCTATTTTAATTTATTTTAAATCCATTTTAATTTAAATAAATCTATTTTAATTTATTTTAAATCTTTTTTAATTTATTTTAAATCTATTTTAGTTTAATTAAATCTATTTTAATTTATTTTACTATTTTAATTTATTTTAAATCTATTTTAATTTATTTTAAATCTATTTAATCTATATTAAATCTATTTAATCTATTTTAAATCTATTTAAACTATTTTAAATTTATTTAAACTATTTTAAATTTATTTAAACTATTTTAAATTTATTTAAACTATCTTAATTCTATTTAAAACTATGATAATCCATTTTAAACTATTTTAAAGTATTTCAAATTATTTAAAAAAAAAATAAACTATGTTAAACTGTTTAAATTATTTATAACTATCTAAACTATTTTCTAAATTTCAGACTAAGTAAAGTGGAAGTGGTTATATTTAAACCCTTGATTTGAAAGCAAATACGATTAAATGATGTAATAACCTAAGTTGGGATTTAAATAACATATTTTGAGTAAATATGATGATTTTGAAATGAGGGTTTAACCTAATTTGAAAATATGATTTCGAAAGTGAATATGATTTCGAAAGTGAAATGGTTTGAATTGAATATGATATTTTGATATCAATATGAAATGGTTTTGAAAATGTAAAAGAACCATCTGGTGTGTAATAAGCATTTGGTTGTTAAAGGGATCGGGATCGGATATTGTCATACTCTCTTCCAATACTGAAAACCACTTTAACAACTATGTACATGGTGGAGATTCCAAAATGAAGTATGATGGTTTGGGGAACGATTCTGTATGAGGTATTTACGTAGCCCTGACTCCTGCGAGTCAGCTTGATGTAACTAAAACAGGAGCCACGCCGGGCCAAGTGAGGTCGCACCTCCGATCTGGTACATTTCTTTGATACCATATTATGACTTTGTGATTGATTTAGTGGCCACCCCTCGATTTGATTTGGGAGTGTGTTCCAAGGTGGGCAGTAGTAGCTGATATGCGTTACCACCAATCCGGATCTGCAAAACGGTAGCATCCTACCCTGGGCATTGCCTCACGTGCCTTGTCACATGCCTTATCGCGCCTTCTACGAGTTTGGTTTGTACCGTACTGTGACGACCCAGAATTTTATCAATATTATTTTAATAAGCATTCTATCTGATTAATTAAAATACAACTTACCATTTTAAAAACAAATAAAACTTTTGGGTCATTTACTATTTATTTATGTATATATGTGTATTTGCGAAAAAAGCTATGATTTGAAAATTTAAAATAGTCTTTCAAAAATATTTAAAAAGAAAATCTACCTTATTCACATTAAATTAAAGTAAAATCCTACCTTATTAACTTTTGATTTAAATTTATATATAAATGTAATCTAGATAATAATGCTTAAAATAAAATCAATCTTGTCAATACTAAATATAAGTATAACAAAATATATGACTATAAAATTAAATGTTGATAGTTAAGCTTAAAATAAAAATAAGGAGTTATGTTAAAAATAGAAATAAATACACAAGTTAACATAATAACAATAACTATATCAACTTTATAGTGAATACTTAAGATAATTCTAGAAATATATATAAACTATGGAAAATACATGTATGCAAGGCAGGAAAATAATATATGTGTACATACAAAATCAGTGGATAAGGATGAAATTATAAAACCAGACAACAGCATTAAATGCTCTCATCTCAGCCTCCACAAGCAAGAAAAATCTCTGACTAAATTTTGTACCAGAAATATCTAATTCCTGTAAACTCTTTTCTATATATATCTTTCTTATTTCATTTCGTTCATCAAAGTTTAACATACCAGATAATAATCTTACCTCTGAAGCTTAATTTACAACTCAACTAAACAAGCAAGAGGATCAAAAAGATCAAGCTGACAGTGTTTTTAAACAAAAATCTGCTCTCTGTTCAAACTTGTTTTCAGGTGAGTAAACAATTTATTTAAAACTTAAGTAAATAAATATGTTGCCTGTGAAGTTTTGAGATGAATGATGTTTGGTTTGTGCATGTTTAAGTCATATCTGTGTTCATGAATATATGTAAGTATGCATGCCTGTTGTATTTAACATCTCTGTTCTTTATTCAGAACTTAAAGTTTTGATTAAAAATTCAAAATCTTCTCCTCTGATCTCTGTTAGGCCGTAGTTTCCAAACAAATTAAGTTTGTTTAAACATGAACTAGGATCTAAAAATAGTTTAAACATGTTTATATATATATAGCATCTAGAAACCAAGATTTACAGTAAAAATTTATAAGCATGTTAAAACCAATTGTTGCAATTCTCTGATTCAAGTATATATCTTGAATCGTCTCTGGAAGATATGAATTTTAAAAAGAAAATCAGGATTTTTAATAATGCTTTTGGGGCAATTTCTGGTGATCTCAGAGGTCTGGAGGGTCAGGGTTTTCTCTGGTGATGCAGTGATGATCGGAGGGTAAAGGAAGAATATCAGGAAGGTGATCAAGGGACGGTGGCGATGGTGGTTGATCTTTGAAGTCTCTAACCCTAGTTTTTATAATTATCGGGATTTTGTTCATCACGGCTACCCTAGTGAATCGAGTTCATCAGAACTCTAGGAATTGAAAGCTTAGATAATGGCGAATGTGTGACCGGAAGTATAGGCATTCCGGTGGTCGGAGAGACGAGGTTGAGAGGTTTTCCAGATTTGGAGGGTTGTTCCAGGTTTGAGAAATAATGCTCGATTTTGATTTCGAGTTGATAGTGAAGATCTGATGGTCGTAGTCTGCTTTGGAGTTGATCGCCGACTTGAGGGGATCATCGTTGATGATCGAAATTGGCTGCGTCGGTGGTGCATGTGTACGGTGCATTATGTTTTCTTGGTGATCTGGGTTGAAGCAGAGGATGGTGTACCCGGGTTTTTCTCGAAGTAGTTTGATGTTTTGCTCGAAGTAATGTGAGGTTTTGCTCGAAGTAATTTAAGGATGGGCTCGGGTCAATGTTTGGCTACAGGTTTTAAACCTGTCAGTGTTTTTAAATTTTAAACTAAATTTAAAATGTGAAGCAAAGATAATCATTTGTGAAATTGTTTAGGTATAATTACTTGATGAAAGTAATTAAGGGATTAATTACTCATTGTAATTAATTAAATAAATATGATTAGTTTAAGTTAATTAATTTAAGGTAATCATTAGATGATTTGATAAGTAATTACTTAATGTAATTAATAGAGTGTAATTACTTAGTAAAGTAATTAAATAGTGATTACTGGATGTAATTAATTGAAAAATAAAAGTAATTTGGGTTTAATTACCTTTTGAAATTAATCAAGGGATTAATTAAAGATAATTAATTAAGGGGTAATTAATTTATTTAATGAAGTAATTAAGGGTAGTTAATTACTGGATGAGATTAATCAAGAGTGATTAATAAATATGGTTTAATTAAAGATTAATTATTTAATGTAATTAATTTAAATAGAATAATTAATTAAAAATGTAATTAGGGATCATTAATTAATATAATTAATGATGTAATTAAGGGTTGATTAATTAAGAATAATTAATCAATGATAAGTGATTATAAAGTAATTAATTAATGTAATTAATTAAGGATTAATGTAATTAATTATAGTTAATTAATTAATGAGGTAATTTAAGGTTAATTACTATAAATGGTTAAGAATAATTAATTTGTGAAATTAATTAAAGGCTAATTACTTGAATAATTAAAAGATAATTAATCAAGGATGATTAATTAAGGTGGATAATTAGATGGTGATTAATTAATTGGTTTGTAATTAATTAATGGATAAGTAAGCAGGATTTATAGAATGAAGTAATTAATTTAATTTAATTTAAATTAATTAGAGATGCAAGTAATTAATTTAATTCATTTTAAATTAATTAGAGATAGTGTGATTAATTAATCCTTGCTTATGTATGGATGGATGATATTGATTGCCTTGAATGGTTTGACATCTCAGATATGAGATAAGTGATGCTGTGTGATATGGATGCTTTGATTGAAGTATGATGATAATGTGGATTATCTATTTATGATGATAAAGTGAATTATCTATTTGTGATGATAATGTGAATTATCTATCTATGATAATGTGAATTATCTATCTATGATAATGTGAATTACCTATCTGTGTGTATATAGATAATGAATTGAATTGTTTTAACTTTAAAACAACTTGGCCTTAAAAGATACGTTTGGATTTCGATGAGACCGGGATCGGGAATCAATTATGATTATCCGAAAACCACATCGATCCAAGTTAAATGATAGGTCGTGACATCTCAAAGTGAAGATCGAGATGGAGTTTCAGAGTGCAAGGGTTATTGTCGTTAACTCTGAGGGTGATTCCAAAACGAGTGTAACGAGAAAATGCCTTCAGTTTTGTTCAAACCCGGAACGAACTTGTATGGATTGAATGCTTTCAGCACATCGTCAAGTGGATGATGACCATTATAAGAGATGTGTTCTCTAAAGGTAATCGTAGCCTCAAGCCTCATCAACCGGGAATGGCTAAAACAGGGGAGGTGCGGCAAGGTTAAGTGGGTAGCACCCAAGTAGGACGAGATATACCCCTGTCTAGATGTCCCTTATTATTTCGGCTTAGTGGGCGGTTGTTGGCCACAACTGCGGGGTTATCTTGTTCGGGACTGTCCAGTAAGGGATGGTTCCGGCCTTGTGTTTGCAGCGGGTCGGGCGTGATCCTCGGTACTCTGATCTAGGCCAGGTACTGTGACGGGTGGTACCCCAGTAGCCCTGCCATTGTATGGAATCCAATCTCCAATAAGTGCCCTCGGATTTGATTGTAAACCTATGTATGCTGGAATTTAATAGATGTAACAATTTCAGCTATGTGATTATTTTACTTGATAACCCTAGACACTATTATAATATCACCGGATTTCCTATAAAATGTTTTGGTTAGTGTAAGGTAAAAACTTACCCATGTTTATGTGTGGGAAGTCTTACGTGATACCTTTGTTTCAAATGGTTTTCAAAGTTAAGCAACTTTAACCCGTTTACTCACACCAGACCCATGTCTGACCCGGAGTTTATTCTGTTTTTCTTAAACTCTTGGGTACTCATATTTTTATGAGTAGCCAAGTGATCAGGTCTTGGATTGTTGAACTCTGGAGGAGCTTGGAGCAGAAGTCCAGGCGTATATATCTATCTATCTAGTTCCGCTGTGTTAGTGATGTATGTTGTATTTTGGGATGTATGAAATGGCAGATATGTATATATGACTGTCTTGTTTGAATGGTGTTGTGTAACTCTGATATATGTAAGACTATGTAATAGTTATGTGATGTATTATATTTTGTTCCGTTTCTGCTGTGAGATTCTGAATTGTGTTGTTCTTTCTTCTTTCTTTCTATTTCTATCTATTTCTTTCTTAACGATGATACATCTTTCTATGGATAGAAAGGCGGGTCGTCACAGTTGGTATCAGAGCACTTGGTTGAGTGAATACCTAGGCTTTGAAATAGTATCTATCTTGAGAGTGCGTAATTGTATTTTTATATATAACTATATACCTATCTAAATTTGTTGGGTTACCTATCCAGGTTGCCAACATGAGTTCTGGAAGGAGAGGCAGAGGTAGGGGCAGTTCATTGACCGATAAAGGAAGAAGTCAGGCTGCAAGTGAGGCTGTGGATCCAGCACCGCCTCGAGTTAGTTGTGCCGCCTTATGCAAGGACTTCACCAATCTTGGAGGTAGACCATTTAAAGGGTCAAAGACTATCATTGAGGTGCAAGCTTGGCTACGCTCTTGCGAGCGAATCTTTAAGAGTACGTGTTTGTCTGATGAACAGAAGAGGGCAATGGCATCGTGGCAGTTGCAAGAAGGTGTTGCAGCTTGGTGGGATGCAGTTACAGTGAATGTTTCAGAAGATGATATTTCTTGGAGTAGATTTAAGGAACTATTTGAGGAGCAATTCATGCCAACAGCAGGGAAAACTCGTCTGTACCGGGATTTTCTAGAATTGAAGCAGGGAAGCATGACTATAGCTGAATATGAGACCAAATTCAATGAGCTATCTCGCTATGGACCGGGACTCATTGACACTCCCCTAAAAAAGAACGAAATGTTTGTGCAAGGATTAAGGCCAGAATTTCATGAAAAGATGACAGCGCATTTGAAAGGATCTTTTGTGGAGTTGATTGATATGGCTCTGAGGTACGAGGATTTGATGAATAAGAAACCAGTGGAACCTGAAGCAGCATCTGAAGGGAATTTTGCTAATCTAAATAAGAGGAAATTCAATCCACGTTGGAAAAAGCAAGGCAAAGGGAAGAAACCAGGAGGAAGCAACGGACCTCGCAAGTGTTATATTTGTCAGCAAGAGGGTCACTTGGCTAATAAATGTCCTAGGAGAGGATCTCAGCAGCAGCATCAAAGTGGTTCAGGTTCAGCTTTGGTTTAGAAATCGTTGTGTTTCAACTGTCACCAACCAGGACACATGGTAAATGATTGCCCGCTTCTTCAAAAAGTCCAGCCGAACAAAGTGTTTGCTTTGGAAGGTGCACCATCAACCTCTTCTAAGGGCAAGGGAGTTTTGGAAGGTACTTTGCTTATTAATGGCGTTTATGTTAAAGTATTATTTGATTCTGGAGCATCTCTCAGTTTTATTTCTTTGGAGACGGTAGTAAAATTTCACCTTATCCCTAGTGTCGTGGAAAATTCTACTGGCGTCTCTAATCCCATAGGGGGAGTAACCGACTTAATATGATTTGTAAAGGCTTGCGAATTACTTATCTTTCCCATAGTTTTTCGTGTGAGCCTTATGTTTTAGATTTCAAAGGATTTGACCTTATTCTAGGAATGGATTGGCTTGATAAGCATAAAGCTGTCCTGAATTGTGAAGAGAGAACAGTTTTGTTGGAAACTGATTTGGGTAGGATTGCTAAAGTGACGTGTGATAGTTCTGGAGTTCACTTGAGTAGTCTTTTACATGGAGTTGAGACTTCTCAAGAGAAGGGAGGTGATATTGTTGTGGTTAAAGATTTTCCTGATGTTTTCGAGGAAGTCAAGTGTTTACCTCCACATCGAGAGATATATTTTCGGATTGATCTAATTCCGGGGGCAGTACCTATTATTCAGCCCAGTAGAAGAATGGCACCAAGGGAGAGAGAAGAGTTGGTGAAGCAGACCCAAGATTTCTTAGAGAAAGGTTTGATCCGGCCTAGTTTTTCTAGTTGGGGTTCTACCGTTGTCTTTGTAACAAAGTCGGATGGATCGCTAAGATTCTGTGTTGATTATAGAGAATTGAACAAAGTGACTATCCGAAATAAATACTCATTACCTCGTATAGATGATCTCTTTGATCAGTTGCATGGAGCTTCAGTTTTCTCCCAATTAGATCTAGCTTCGGGTTTTCATCAGTTAAGGGTAGCTGAGTACAATATCCCCTTGACTGTGTTTCGAGGACCTAACTGTTTCTATGAGTGGTTAGTTATGTCTTTCGGGTTAACCAATGCTCCAGCCTATTTTGTTGACCTGATGAACCGAGTTTTTCAGAATGTGTTGAATAAGTTTGTTCTCGTTTTCATCGATGATATTCTGGTTTACTCCAAGTAAGAAGAGGAGCATAGGAAACATTTAGAGATAGTTTTGGAGACTTTGAGGAGGCATGTTCTGAAGGCGAAATTCTCCAAGTGCCATTTCTGGAAGTCAAAAGTCAAATTTTTGGGGCACATTGTTTCTGGTGAGGGCATTTCGGTAGATCCAGCCAAAGTAGCTACTATTCTGGAGTGGAAGCAACCGAAGACTCCGACTGAAGTCCGCAGTTTTCTGGGTTTAGCTGGTTACTACAGGAAGTTTATTAAGGATTATTCCAAGATTTCTTCAAACTTAACTAAGTTGACTCAGAAGGGAGCAAAGTTTAAGTGGACACCCCAGTGTGAAGAGGCTTTTCAAGAGTTGAAGACGAGGCTAACCAGTGCACATGTGCTAGCTATTTCGGATGGGAAAAGCAAATTTGAGGTTTATACGGATGCCTGTATAGTTGGACTGGGAGCAGTTCTGATGCAGAATGGGAGAGTTATTGCGTATGCGAGTCGGCAATTGAAGCCATATGAAAATAACTACGCTACGCACAATTTGGAATTGTTAGCCATTGTTTTTGCTTTGAAGATCTAGAGACACTATCTTTTAGGAGAGAAGTTTGAGTTATTCATGGATCACAAACCACTGAAGTATCTTTTCTCTCAAAAAGATCTTAATCTGAGGCAGCAGAGGTGGGTTGAGTTTTTAGCATCCTATGACTTGGATATTCTATATACTCCAGGGAAGGGGAATGTGGTAGCTGATGCTCTAAGTAGGAATGTGATTCTGTCTCTTTTGGAAGTTGTTCCGTCTCTCCAAGAAAAGATCATAAGCAAGCAGATGGAGGATAAGATTTTAAAGAAGATTAGTCAAGGGACCAAAGAGGGTAGACACTCAGATTTTGAGATTGACGATCAAGGAACTTTAAGGGTGAGCGGTCGCCTATGTGTGCCTAATGTGAATGGGTTGAGGCAGGAAGTTTTGGCAGAGAGCCATCGCTCCAGGCTAAATATACACCTAGGAATTTCAAAGATGTATAAAGATATGAAGAGAGTCTTCTTGTGGCCGGGTATGAAGAAGGATGTTGCTGCTTTCATGAATGGACGTGCGATCTGCCAGCAGGTTAAAGGTGATCAACAGAGGACAGCCGGATTGTTGCAGCCTTTGGAAGTCCCGATGTGGAAATGGGAAATGATCTCTATGGATTTCATCGAAGGTTTACCAAGAACCAAGAGAGGAAACGAAGGAATATGGGTGATTGTGGATCGGTTAACTAAGAGCGCCCATTTTATTCCGGTTAAGGCAACCCGTACTGCAGCATCATTGGCTGAAATTTTCTTGAAGGAGATAGTCAGGTTACATGGAGTTCTAGTCAGCATAGTAAGTGACCGTGATACTATCTTCACCAGCAAATTTTGGGAGGCTTTGCAATCAGCTTTGGGCACGAGATTGAGTTTGAGTACAGCATATCATCCCCAGACAGACGGGCAGACAGAGAGGCTGAATCGTATTTTAGAGGATATGTTGAGAGCTTGTGTTTTGGATTTTGGTGGATCTTGGGAAGACCATCTTCATCTAGTAGAATTCTCCTATAATAATAGTTATCAAGCGAGTATCAAGATGGCACCCTATGAAGCTTTATATGGAAGGCCTTGTAGATCCCCATCCTGTTGGATCGAGTCAAGAGATCGTCTTGTGCTTGGGCCAGATTTGATTCGTGAAGCTTCTACGAAAGTTAAGCTTATTAAGAAGAGAATGAAAGCTGCTCAGGACCGTCAAAAGAAATACGCAGATAACAGGAGAAGACAATTGGAATTTGAAATCGGAGATTTAGTCTTTGTCAAAGTTTCCCCGATCAAAGGAGCAGTAAGATTTGGAAAGACGGGAAAACTTTCCCTGAGATATATTGGTCCATTCCGAGTGCTGGAAAGAATTGGTGCTGTGGCCAACAGAATTGAATTGCCAGAACGAATGTCTGGAATTCATAATGTATTTTATGTATCCCATCTAAAGAAGTTTGTCCATGATCCATCACTGGTTGTAGAACCAGCAGTTCAGGAAGATTTGGAGATCGAACCGAACTTGACTGTAGTCAGGAATCCAGTCCAGATTGTGGATCAGGATGAGAAGCAACTCAGAAGCAAAGTAGTGAAGCTTGTCAAAGTGCAGTGGAGCGAGGATCCCAGAGACTGTACTTGGGAAACTCTGGATAGCTTTAGGAAAGCTTATCTGGATTTGTGTCCGGATAGCTAGTGATGTTTGTTTGTATGAATTGCTTGGTTAGCTGTTAATGTATGGATGATATGTATGCTTGGGTTGTTGATATAAAAGCTTTTGAATTATCTTTTGCTTTAAATTTCGGGACGAAATTCTTTTAAGGGGGGAGGAATGTGACGACCCGGGATTTTAGCAATATTATTTTAATAAGCATTATATCTGATTAATTAAAATACAACTTATCATTTTAAAAAAAATAAAACTTTTGGACCATTTAATATTTATTTATGTATATATGTGTATTTGCGAAGAAAGCTATGATTTGAAAATTTAAAATAAAGACTTTCAAAAATATTTAAAAAGAAAATCTACCTTATTCACATTAAATTAAAGTAAAATCCTACCTCATTAACTTTTGATTTAATTTATATATAAATGTAATCTAGATAATAATGCTTAAAATAAAATCAATCTTGTCAATACTAAATATAAGTATAACAAAATATATGACTATAAAATTAAATGTTGATAGTTAAGCTTAAAATAAAAATAAGGAGTTATGTTAAAAATAGAAATAAATACACAAGTTAACATAATAACAATAACTATATCAACTTTATAGTGAACACTTAAGATAATTCTAGAAATATATATAAACTATGGAAAATACATGTATGCAAGGCAAGAAAATAATATATGTGCACAAAAAAAATCAGTGGATAAGGATGAAATTATAAAACCAGACAACAGCATTAAATGCTCTCATCTCAGCCTCCACAAGCAAGAAAAATCTCTGACTAAATTTTGTACCAGAAATATCTATTTCCTGTAAACTCTTTTCTACATATATCTTTCTTATTTCATTTCGTTCATAAAATTTTAACATACCAGATAATAATCTTACCTCTGAAGCTTAATTTACAACTCAACTAAACAAGCAAGAGGATCAAAAAGATCAAGCTGACAGTGTTTTTAAACAAAAATCTGCTCTCTGTTCAAACTTGTTTTCAGGTGAGTAAACAATTTATTTAAAACTTAAGTAAATAAATCTGTTGCCTGTGAAGTTTTGAGATGAGTGATGTTTGGTTTGTGCATGTTTAAGTCATATCTGTGTTCATGAATATATGTAAGTATGCATGCCTGTTGTATTTAACATCTCTGTTCTTTATTCAGAACTTAAAGTTTTGATTAAAAATTCAAAATCTTCTCCTCTGATCTCTGTTAGGCCGTAGTTTCCAAACAAATTAAGTTTGTTTAAACATGAACTAGGATCTAAAAATAGTTTAAACATGTTTATATATATATAGCATCTGGAAACCAAGATTTACAGTAAAAATTTATAAGCATGTTAAAACCAATTGTTGCAATTCTCTTATTCAAGTATATATCTTGAATCGTCTCTGGAAGATATGAATTTTAAAAAGAAAATCAGGATTTTTAATAATGCTTTTGGTATGCATTTTGGTAATGACTGGAAATTGGTTTTGGGGAAATTTCTGGTGATCTCAGAGGTCTGGAGGGTCAGGGTTTTCTCTGGTGATGCAGTGATGATCGGAGGGTAAAGGAAGAATATCAGGAAGGCGATCAAGGGACGGTGGCGATGGTGGTTGATCTTTGAAGTCTGTAACCCTAGTTTTTATAGTGATCGGGATTTTGTTCATCACGGCTACCCTAGTGAATCGAGTTCATCAGAACTCTAGGAATTGAAAGCTTAGATAATGGCGAATGTGTGACCGGAAGTATAGGCATTCCGGTGGTCGGAGAGACGAGGTTGAGAGGTTTTCCAAGTTTGGAGGGTTGTTCCAGGTTTGAGCAGTAATGCTCGATTTTGATTTCGAGTTGATAGTGAAGATCTGATGGTCGTAGTCTTCTTTGGAGTTGATCGCCGACTTGAGGGGATCATCGTTGATGATCGAAATTGGCTGCGTCGGTGGTGCATGTGTACGGTGCATTATGTTTTCTTGGTGATCTGGGTTGAAGCAGAGGATGGTGTACCCGGGTTTTTCTCGAAGTAGTTTGATGTTTTGCTCGAAGTAATGTGAGGTTTTGCTCGAAGTAATTTAAGGATGGGCTCGGGTCAATGTTTGGCTACAGGTTTTAAACCTGTCAGTGTTTTTTAATTTTAAACTGAATTTAAAATGTGAAGCAAAGATAATCATTTGTGAAATTGTTTAGGTATAAGTACTTGATGAAAGTAATTAAGGGATTAATTACTCATTGTAATTAATTAAATAATTATGATTAGTTTAAGTTAATTAATTAATTTAAGATAATTACTGGATGATTTGATAAGTAATTACTTAATGTAATTAATAGAGTGTAATTACTTAGTAAAGTAATTAAATAGTGATTACTGGATGTAATTAATTGAAAAATAAAAGTAATTTGGGTTTATTTACTTTTTGAAATTAATCAAGGGATTAATTAAAGATAATTAATTAAGGGTTAATTAATTTATTTAATGAAGTAATTAAGGGTAGTTAATTACTGGATGAGATTAATCAAGAGTGATTAATAAATATGGTTTAATTAAAGATTAATTACTTAATGTAATTAATTTAAATAGAATAATTAATTAAAAATGTAATTAGGGATCATTAATTAATATAATTAATGATGTAATTAAGGGTTGATTAATTAAGAATAATTAATCAATGATAAGTGATTATAAAGTAATTAATTAATGTAATTAATTAAGGATTAATGTAATTAATTATAGTTAATTAATTAATGAGGTAATTTAAGGTTTATTACTATAAATGGTTAAGAATAATTAATTTGTGCAATTAATTAAAGGCTAATTACTTGAATGATTAAAAGATAATTAATCAAGGATGATTAATTAAGGTGGATAATTAGATGGTGATTAATTAATTGGTTTGTAATTAATTAATGGATAAGTAAGCAGGATTTATAGAATGAAATAATTAATTTAATTTAATTTAATTTAATTAGAGATGCAAGTAATTAATTTAATTCATTTTAAATTAATTAGAGATAGTGTGATTAATTAATCCTTGCTTATGTATGGATGGATGATATTGATTGCCTTGAATGGTTTGACATCTCAGATATGAGATAAGTGATGCTGTGTGATATGGATTGTAACAGCCTGGGGTTTTATGACAATTTATAATCATCATTTAGCAATTAAAGTGATGGAAAATTGCTATTGAAGTTTATCGGGTTAAAATCCTTTAATAAAATAATTGGTTAAATGTGGTTGGGCCTTTGTAATGAATCTAATCCCTAGTTTTGTTTTGTGCCGTGATGATTATCTAAGACCAACCCAATCCCCCTCTCTCATTTTTCATTCATTCGAAACCCTAAGCCAAAAAGCAATCGAACGAAAAATGGCGACCTTGTGATTTTCTTTCGTTCATTCCTCCTGGAAAATTAGGGCTTTGATCGATTTTTGGCCGCCACAGCTTCAAGTTTTCTTTGCTTGTTCCTCACCACCGCATCTCTGACTCGTTCAACCTACTCTTTGATCAATGGCGATTTGCCTGACTTAGTTCGATATTGGCTTCGGCTACTTGAAGGGATTTGTCCTTGCTCCGTTTTGGGCTTCGTGCAAAGGCGAGCAAAAAGGGACGCTGGCGGCTACGATTGGGTTTCGATTCTTCGTCTAAGGTGAGTAAATCTATTTACTCACATCTAGTTCCTTCTTAGTATGGTGCATCTGCAATTCAATTTTCTTCAATGTTGGTTTATCTCGGCTATTTGTTTTCGTTCGATGTTAGTAATTGTTGCTGCTATGTGAATTTCTGTTGTTTGAATAAAATTCTAGATCCTTGATTCATCTCTGATACTTGATTTTCTCTCTGCTGGGACTACGTGATAACGTTTTGTTAATCGGTGAATTTTCTGGTACTTTGACTTAGGTCGCTTTGACTTTGTGAGAATATTTTGGCTTCGGCCTCCGGTTACTTTGCGAACTGAATTGAGTTGACCATTTATTTTCATTTGTTGTTGATATGATTTTTATTCGGCAGTTCGATTTAGTTGATGTTGATGATTTTTGGGTTGTCGACTTTGGACATTCTTCGGCCACTCGATTGTGGTTAAACTTGTAATGTGATTTTCATTTGCTTTGTTGGCCTCGGCCTTGCTTTTCTAATGAACTGCGATTATGTTGGGTTCGCAGCCACCACGGCTTGCTTCGCAGTGGCTTCAGTCACTTGATTTTATATATGTGATTCTCTGACTTTGTAGTACATGTGGCCTTGAATTTGGTATCACTGACTTTGGGCACTTAATGATTTGGAATTTGCAGTTGTTCTGGTTGTAACTGCAGTTTCATTGTAATTTTGATACTTATTCGATTACTGTATTGGCCTGGGGTTTGTTCGAACTTGTTTCTGGCTGCCTTCGACATTGGTTTAGATATTGAACTGTACTTCATTTGATACTCGACTTCGATCATATTTGATTTTTGGTAGCACTGGCTTGGATATTTCACTTTCCAGTTTTTCATCCTTTTTCATGTGCACTTGTTCCCATTCATGTAAGTTCATCTTTGATCTGGAGCCACCGTCACTTATTCATTTGGACTTGAGTTTGTTGATTTTACTTGAGTCTGTTGCCTTCACCTGTGTACATTGGTTGATCTTGTATAGTTCCATGTTGTTGCCATATCTTTGTTGTAACTCTTGTAGTCTGGTTTGCTTTCATTGTTGTATTCTTGATGAACTGTAGCTGTGCATTCATCTGAATTGCTTCCCTGTTACTATTGGTTATCTTCTCTGTCATTTGCAGTTGCACATTTGAGTCATTCATTCTGTTTTCATATTGTTGCATGTCATCTCTGCTTCACCTATGCTGCATGCTGTTTGTTGTACATATAGGTGATCAGTTGCATGTAGTCTTTACTTGAATACGGTCTTGTACTTGTGAAATTTTGAACTGGTGCACTTGTGACCATTCACTACTGCACTCAGGTCTGCGACATTTGTAACCTGTATATTCATGTTGGCACTGGATTCATTTGTCTAGTTGGTCTGGGTTGTTGATTAGTTGCTTTTGAGTTCCCTGTGTCACTTTGTTCACTTGACCTTCACTTCCATACTTATTGGTATTGTTTGAGTTCCCTGTGTCACTTTGTTCACTGGTCGAGTTCTTTACTTGATGTTATTTGATCTGTTTCACCGTTGTACCCCTGATTCATTTGCCATGTGCAGTTTGTTATGTACCATCACTTGTGTACATATTTCGTATTCTCTTAGATAAAGCTTTATGCTGCTGCACTGCCTTTGTTCTCGAATCCGATACATTGCATTGATGCTTTGTATCCATTTGCATTTGGTTATTGTGCTTCACTGGTGACCTTATTTTCTAATGAGGCCGATTTGCGTCTTTTTCTGTTGAGTGTTGTAGTGCCATATCATTGGTGCTCTCACCTTCAGTTTGCTATTTCACTGTGCCTTGCTTTGTGACATGTTGAACTTGTTTCACTTGTTGCCTCTGATCTTGTTTAGTATTGTTTTGAGTTGTTTTGTAGTGGCGAGGTAGTACACGCGTGCGTGTACTGCAGCCCTAGCAGGATTGACAGATTTAGTTGATATTTCGATTGTTAAATGGTTTCGTTGATTCAATTCAATATTTTGAAGTTGTATTTTGAAATGGTTCGTTTTGAATTGAGTTGGATCTGTTGGCTTTTGGATTCATTGATCTTCTGAGTATTTCATAGACTGTATTAGCGAGGCAGTACACGTTAGTGTGTACTGCAGCCAATCAGCATTGATGTTTTTCTGACATTTCGATTGTTTAAATTGATTTGTATTGCTGATTTGTTGTTTAACACTGTCTAGTGTTATATCTGCTGTTATCCGATTCTTTTATCGAGAAATCGGATATACGAGATTTCTGTGACTGTCGTCTATTTGATATTTGATTATTATTGCTTCTGTGCACTAATAACTGAGTTTGAATTAGACTGGCCCGTGTATTATTTTCTTTTGAATATAATACTCGGGTCAGACCCGAGTTATTTCAGGTTGTAGATTTCCTTCTTTGAGTTGCTATTCAGGCTATGAAGACTTTTCACATCTTTTGAAGTTGTCTTTGTCATTTGTAGAAGTCGTGTTATTGTATAGGATGATATGTATTCATGTATATTAGTTGATAATGTACTTGTATATATAACTATTAGAGTCGACAGTTGTAGTTGTATCATATGTACTGTGTCAACTATATTGTAACTGACATCAGTTATATATATATATGAGACTTTTTGTTTAATCTGTGTTCCGCATTTATATTATCTGTGTTGTTATTATATTCATTGTCCTAAACTATTATGAACCGTCGTAGTTCGTTTTGTACTAGAATTGGGTGTGTCGATGGGAGTAAATAAATAATAGATGAAAAATAAAAAGTATATACCACTCCTATCGAGATAACCAATGCTAGTGTAAGGCCAACTACGGATGGCCGCTCTCATCCAGCCTTATTCTTCGTAATAATAGACAGTATTTCTTTTAATACTCTTTGTTATTATGAGCATAGAGGTGGGGCGTTACATGGATGCTTTGATTGAAGTATGATGATAATTTGGATTATCTATTTATAATGATAAAGTGAATTATCTATTTGTGATGATAATGTGAATTATCTATCTGTGATATTGTTAATTACCTATCTGTGTGTATATAGATAATGAATTGAATTGTTTTAACTTTAAAACAACTTGGCCTTAAAAGATACGTTTGGATTTCGATGAGACCGGGATCGGGAATCAGTTATGATTATCTGAAAACCACATCGATCCAAGTTAAACGATAGGTCGTGACATCTCAAAGTGAAGATCGAGATGGAGTTTCAGAGTGCAAGGGTTATTGTCGTTAACTCTGAGGGTGATTCCAAAACGAGTGTAACGAGATAATGCCTTCGGTTCTTTCGAACCCGGAACGAACTTGTATGGATTGAATGCTTTCAGCACATCGTCAGGTGGACGATGACCATTATAAGAGATGTGTTCTCTAAAGGTAATCGTAGCCTCAAGCCTCATCAACCGGGAATGGCTAAAATAGGGGAGGTGCAGCAAGGTTAAGTGGGTAGCACCCAAGTAGGACGAGATATACCCCTATCTAGATGTCCCTTTTTATTTTGGCTTAGTGGGCAGTTGTTGGCCACAACTGCGGGGTTATCTTGTTCTGGACTGTCCAGTAAGGGATGGTTCCGGCCTTGTGTTGCAGGGGGTCGGGCGTGATCCTCGGTACTCTGATCTAGGCCAGGTTCTGTGACGGGCGGTACCCCAGTAGCCCTGCCATTGTATGGAATCCAATCTCCAATAAGTGCCCTCGGATTTGATTGTAAACCAATGTATGCTGGAATTTAATAGATGTAACAATTTCAGCTATGTGATTATTTTACTTGATAACCCTAGACACTATTATAATATAACCGGATTTCCTATAAAATGTTTTGGTTAGCGTAAGGTAAAAACTTACCCATGTTTATGTGTGGGAAGTCTTACGTGATACCTTTGTTTCAAATGGTTTTCAAAGTTAAGCAACTTTAACCCGTTTACTCACACCAGACCCATGTCTGACCCGGAGTTTATTCTGTTTTTTTAAACTCTTGGGTACTCAAATTTTTATGAGTAGCCAAGTGATCAGGTCTTGGATTATTGAAGTCTGGTGGAGCTTGGCGCACAAGTCCAGGCGTATATATCTATCTATCTAGTTCCGCTGTGTTAGTGATGTATGTTGTATTTTGGGATGTATGAAATGGCAGATATGTATATATGACTGTCTTGTTTGAATGATGTTGTGTAACTCTGATATATGTAAGACTATGTAATAGTTATGTGATGTATTATATTTTGTTCCGTTTCCGCTGTGAGATTCTGAATTGTGTTGTCCTTTCTTCTTTCTTTCTATTTCTATCTATTTCTTTCTTAACGATGATACGTCTTTCTGTGGATAGAAAGGCGGGTCGTCACACGTACCTATGGAGTGCCCTCTAATAGCCCTCCAGTTTACGGAGGAATTACGGTACTGTATAGACTATGGGAATATATAAAATGTGTTAAGGGGAATATGGGTAACGCCTTAACGTTATTTTAATACTTTACTTTACTGCAGACACTATTATAATAGCATATTGTACTATGTATGTAGATAGTTTAACGGATCCTTAGGAGATGGAAATCCCGAACATCTCTTAAGTTATTGCACTCATGTTAGACACTGGATAGGAGATGTCAAAACCTGTAAACATCTCTGACGCCGTTACACTCATATTTATTTAATGTCGATCTAACTTACATAAGATCTTTTACTTCGGACTCGAGTGTTTTGTCCTCTCAATTCGCTCGGGTCATTCTAAGCTTTTCAGTTTATCGAAGACTGCTTTCTGGAGGACAAAGACGAAGATTTAATGCTGTTACTATTTATTTTATTTATTTCACTGCATCATGTTGTTCTGCTGCATTGATTTATTTATTTATTCATGTTGTATATTACTCTGATTTGTGTTGTAAAAGAATAATCAAATGTATTTGTAAAACAGCTTCATGAACTGTTATTTGATTATTATATTTTGTCATTCCGCTGTGAGATTCTGTGTTTGTTTTATTTCTTTCTCTTTTTTCTTATTTACCCCATAACAATCCTCCCTTTTGAATGGTTTGAGTCTGACGTGTGTGGTTTATCATCGATTTAAACCATCCAAAAAGGTGGGTCGTTACATGATTAATATTCCTTTATTAATTAAAACATCCCATATTTAATTAATAGTCAAAACTTCCATTATTAATTAATATTTCTTTATTAATTAAAACTTCCTTATTTAATTAAATACTTCATCCTTTAATTTAACTTCTTCTGTTAGTCAAACTCGTTTTATCTAACAAAACTTCTTCATTTAATTAAACTTCGTCTTTTAATTAAACACTTCTTTATTTAATTAGAACTTCTTTTAATTAAACATCTTTTACCAATTAAATACCTTTATTTAATTAAACTCATTTATATAATTAAACTTCACTTTATTTAATTAAACTGTACTTGTTTAATTAAACTTCTTATTAGTTAAAACTTAACCTAATTTAACTTGTAGATCGATTTAGTTTCCCTTTATAAAAGATATATACTTGTATTTTACTATTCACGTATTACTATTCATTTATACACTTTCTATATTTTAAAAGTATCTATATACTTTTCTTAAATGGTATAAGTATATTCACACATCATTAACAAGATTTACTTAATTTAAAATATAATCAAGGAGGTCAAAAACAAATGTTACTAAAACATCGTTATTATAAACCTTTTTTCTTTTATAAATTAAACATATAACTTTTCTATCTTTATGTTAAAAGATTCCATACTTGTTATTATCTTAAAAATTCCATTATTAAAGATCTAATTATATTTATAATATTTTTCTACTTTAAAAATATAATTCAAGGGTTTAAAAATGAATGTTACTAAAACATTATTTACGACAAACCCAAATCACTTTCCACTATAAACAATATCATTAAAAAAAAATAAAGTCCAATTACATTTATAAGTGTTTAAGACAAGTGTTACTTAAACATTGTCACGACAACCCAAAACTGTTCACCTATAATTTTCTTCAAAATATTCATTACTAAATATCTAATTATATTCATTATTATAAGCTTGCTTATAATCTTATTTACATCTTAATTATAACCTCAATTATAATCTTAATTACATCTTAATTATAATCTTTATTATAAGCTTATACTAATTTAATAAGTTAATATTATTTTACTTGACTTTACAAAACCATTTATTTTAACTAAAGTGTTACAATCCAAATCTTATGTTATTTCTTTATAATAGATTTAACTTGTTTTTCCCAACTTATATATTTACTTAAAACTTTCTTAAAATGACCTATACAAATATACTAATATATTTATAAGATAAAATATTTAATAATAAAAATAATTTAAAAGGAAATTATATTACATAAGCTTTCAATTATTTTAATAAAATATTTAACTAATTTACTAAAAACTATATATATTTAAAAATACTTTAAAAATATGTAATGACCCGACTTTTCGAGCCTCGAATGTTGACACTACATACATCCACGGTATTTGTGTGCCGAATACCCAAGTGTCGGAAAGACAGAAAGTTAGGGTAAAATAAAAAGAAAAGAAGAATAGAACAAGAAAGAGAGAACACAACATTAAGATCTCACAACGGAACAATGATATATAATATAAAAGGAACAATACAAAGGGTTACTCTGAATACAGAAATTTTAGAATTACCAAAACCTAAGTACTATCATCAGCCTAGATGGTTATAACTACATGTCATCATAATGCTGATATATACAATACAGTAATGCAGCAGAAATAAGTATACTTCCATAGGTAATCATCCAGCTCTTCTCCATAAGCTTTAAAGGGTCAAAAGCTAAATCTGGAAATATACACGGGGATGACCCGAGCATTATAAGAAAATAACCCCCGGATCATTTTGGTAAACCAGCGTGAGAAACTCAAGAAATAAGTGTGACATATAATAACACCTTTCAAGATCATACGGATTCCCGTAATGGTTTTCCCCTCAAAGCAATCAACCATTCATTAGGTTTAATTTAGTAATATGATAGATAATGTCTAAGGTGTAGAATATAAATAATATCAAATAGTTGTGATGCTACATTGTTCACACCGCAACATATTTTGGTTACATTCAAAACCATCGAGGTACGTTCGCATATTGGACTTTTCTACGGAGAAGCTGAATCCAAACTCCATGCACAAGTGTAAGAAAGTACTTTCCGAGCATCGTATATCTCCAGATAAAATATACTATTAAGGTAAACACAAGCGACCCATCGTCCGAAAATAAATATGAACAACATGAACCAAATATCATCAACTCCCACCGGCCAACAATCGATAAGTATCTCTAGATATGGAGTTAATAATACCCTGACGTGAGTCGTCTAAACCCCAGGTTGTGCATCTTACTTTATTTTCTATCATTTCCGATGTCGAGAATACGTTCGACATCTTTCACACAAGTCTTCATCACTCGAACAGAACATGAATCCCCAAATAGATTCCATCATCTCGATCGGATCACGAATTGCTACATGGATTCGAGCATCTCGATCAGATCTCGAATCTCCACATAAATTTATGTTAATACCTCTATTATTGATTTTGATGATAACAACCTTGATAACAACAATATACATTCATATAAAATATAAATACTAATGTTTTTCTAGTTTATATAGTATATAGTGCTCGATATTACACAGGTGTAGAATTGAAGACTGTATAGTATAAAGACTCAAGAAATGGACATGAAGACCCATGAGTACAAAGACCAAGATATGAAGATCTCAAGACTATAATATAGAGTATAGAGTCATAGTATATTGTTAAAGTCCCTGATAGCAAACTTTGATCTCTATCTCATATTTTTCTATCTTTTATATTTTTAAAACAAAATAATTTTTCTAAATATATTTCAAAATATTTTATAGAAAAATTTCAAAGTTCAAAATGTTTATAAACTATGTTCAAACTATTTTCCAAAGTATAAATTATGTTACAAAGTAAAGGATTTTCAAAACATTTTAAAACAAACTAGTTTTCAAAAAATACATGTATATGTCGACATACATGGTATGGATATGTCGACATACACCGCCAAATGGTTTTTCAAATTTGAAAAAGAGTGACTATTTGACGCAACGCTTCCCGAATGGACACATTTGTTTATTCAATATATAAAGGAGATTTCAAACGAATTTTTGGTAGTTATTAACTTAATTTTCTTCCCTCCTCTTACTCTCTTGAAAAATCCATTAAAAATATACTTTATTCTCTTCAAAATCATATAAAATCAATTCAAACTTCATTGTATTGATTCAACACTACTTTCCTACTGTTTTGGAATCATCTCTCTCAAATCAAAGATCAAAGTGCTACCCAAGAGGCTATAGGATCCACTGTATCCAAAGTTCAAGAAATTGTTTTTGGAAAAACTATCAAACTCAATTTGTATTTGCTTGGGTGTGCTTATAGCCCGTTCAAATCAAGTGGGTGTGCTTGGTTGCCTGGAAATCTAAGTTGATGTGCTTGTAGTCCGTCCAAATCAAGCGGGTGTACCTTGAGCCTAGAAAATCAGGAGGGTATGTCTTGTAGTCTCGAAATCGAGATTGTAATTGGGTTTGCCTTCTACCTGTTTAAAGATTGGCATTTGAAAAGAAATCTGTACAAGCAATTGTACGGGACTGGATGTAGGACAAATCCGAACTAGTATAAAATCCCTGGTGTCATCTCTCTAACTCTTTACTTTTGCTTACTGCTTTTATTTTTATATGTGATTGCATCTGTGACTGTTTAACAGTATAATTCTATATTGTTAATTTGCGATTCAATATTTAACTTGAAAGAATTTTAAAATATATACAAAAGTTAGAAAACACTATTCACCCTTCTCTAGTGTTTAATTAGCCTTAAGATCCACAATTCTACAGCCCACAATTCCCGCATAAGTCTTCCAATTAATGCTAATGTTGTCTTCTCTCTTGGAATACTCCTTAAGATAGACGGTCCCATATGATGGCATTGTTTGAAATGTTAACGTTGACCTCTCCCTTGGACTTAACCTTAAGATTGACGGTTCAACTTTATAACATCTCACTTCACAACCGCTCCCAAAACATAGAATTCCTATACTAGTTTTAAAGTGGTATTCGATAAGTAAAACACTTATCGATCCCGATCTTTTCAAAACCAATTCGATGAATATTTGATAACCTCAACTCCGGTTCTCTCAGAAGTAAGCGAAAGCTAGAGACGTTTCATACCAATGCACCTCCTAGGGGTTCTCATTGGTCTGAAATCGTGAAGCTTTAAGGTACTTCCTAAGTTAATATTAGGTCAAGTTCTATAATTGACTAATCAATTATCTAGTCAAAAACAATTGCTTATACAAATCAATGTTCGTATACTTGACTCGTTTATGACATTCCAACTTAACTATTCCTTGTCCAAGAGTGACGCCAAGTAAGTTAGAGCGCTGGTTGCATATCAAAGCCTTTCCTAGATAATTCATTCTTGAATATCACAAAAAGACAAGTCTACCTCGTTGACTTTTAAGTATAGTATTAATGATTTCCATAAACAAGTAAGAAATCAACACGATTAACACGTTTCTGACATTCCCGACATAACTATTGCTCGATTAAGAGGAAAGCTGGTAGGTTAGAGCTCTATTGCTCATATCCATACTCGAACAACAATCTTAACTCTCACAAATAGATAAGCCTACTTTGTTGGCTTTTAGTTTTAAGCATAATTAATTACCTTTCAAACAAATAAGTAAACAACAAGGTTAACACGTTTTCGGTATTCCCGACTTAACTATTTCTCGGTTAAGAGGGAATTCGGTAGGTTAGAGATCTATTGCTCATATCCCTACTCAAACATCAATCTTACCTCTCACAAATAGAGAAGCCTACTTTATCGGCTTTTAGTGTTAAGCATTATTAATTTCTTTTCAAACAAGTAATTTAAACAATAACCATTTGGCCATTAAGCAATTACTAACCACTTTCTAAACCTTTTGTTTATACTTTTAAAACCCTTTTTAAAATTATATACACACACACACACACACACACACATGTATAGTAATTTATTTATAAACCTAGATATTAAATAAACCATTTTAGAAGATATTTATTACATAAGATATAAAATAGTGAACATATTTTCTAAAAGCCATATACACTTTAAAATGCTTTTAAAATATTTATAATACTTATAATAGGTTTTAACATGTTTATCCAAAATATTATTTGAAAAAACAACTTTACAATTTCCTTAAAAACTTGAAAAAACAAGTTTTTATTATAAAATCCTTTTCTTTAAAAATTCACAACTAATTCTTAAAAATTCATAAATATCTCAAACCACTTTTGAAATACTCTAATATGATCTAGTAAACACTAGTAAAAAGAATGAAAAAAAATACTTAAATTTACATATATTTTCAAACCTTTAAAGTCAAAAAATCAAGGGTAAACGGGCAGTTTTGCACAAGTGAAATTTTGGCCACTTTTTAAGATGTTACTTAACTTTTTTCTATCCAAACTTTTTATGAAAACAAACATACATGTAAAACATTATAAATATAACAATAAATCCTTAAGGATCACTCTACAAAGTTCCATCGAAATCGCCAAAAACAAGGCAATCCACAAGCGCATCCATAGCGACTATCGTTATAAGTGCATTTTAAAATCCGAGTCCGATCAAAACCAAAGTCTATTTATAACCTATGTGCATTACTTTAAGGTCTTTTCACAAGTTATACAAGTCCATTCAAGTCGGTTCCAATTCCATATATATGGATTACATATGTTTTTTGTTTTTAAAACAAAAATCAAAACTAATATTTTAACATATATTTTCACTAAGTCAACAATTTAAACACTATCAAACACTAACATATATATGTTATAATTTCCATTTAAAGTGGTGTGTTAACTCACCTTTAACCCAACAAACAAGTAAATCCAAGCAACTCAAGTCCAAACCCTTCCTTGCAACCACCTTCTTCCTTCCTTCCTTTCTTGCTTTCCACTTGATTCTAGCCTCTTCCTCCCTCACTTTGCTCATGACCTTCAAGAGTGGGGTGAATGTGGCTTTGCTTTTTCCAAAACTAAATAGGTGGAAAGTGATGTAATATTCCCCTAAGTCTTCACTCCAAATTCTAGTTGATTTAGATAAGATTTGCAAAAAAATTCTTTAGAACTTAAGAGAAGAAGAAGACATGGAAGAAAGCTTGTCTTAGCTTTGTGAATTTGTGATTTATTGTCTATGGTATGTCTCTCCTTATATAGGCTCAAGAATGGTGCTATTTAGCCTTGCTTTCACCCTCCACCATGCCATGGAAGGCCCACCTCCCATCACTTCTCCTTTACATCACTTCTCCTTTAGTAAATTACACTTATACCCTTAACATGATAATCTCTTATCCATTTAGAAGCTTTTAGAACCTTCCATTGCTTTATAAAGTGGAGTATGTGTTAATTTGTTGTTGATGTGTTCATTTGATCATTCAACAAGTGCAAAAGAGTTCGAACAACTTATATCGATTAAAAGGCTGTTTATGGATAAATCGATTTCCAATCACATTATCGATTTTTCTTCGAAGAATATATATTTGTAAAAAAATTTCAAAAACAAGTTTCTTATCATTATTCATTAATTAAATGATGTCTAATAAGGTTATAATATCGTATTTATAACACTTAATTATATTTCAAAACATTTCCATATTCGAAGACGAAGTGTTCGAATTTTTGAGTCGCTACATTCTCCCCCACTTAGAACATTTCGTCCTAGAAATTCAAACCAGAATGATAATAGAAGAAGATAGGTGAAACTAGATACATATATAGAGTAATGCTAAAAATATGTGCAAACTAAGCTACAGGTCAAAATGCATACTAGGCGGCTCCACCTCAAGCGTTGAGTACACTATAAAAGATATATGATACTAAGATAAGAAGGAACTCTTAGTCTACAGGCAACTTTGGCTGGAACTCCTTCAAACTATCCTCCATCTTCCTTGTACCATCTCGAGCATCCTCGCTCCATGGCACTTTCCAAACTTAACAAAGGAACAAGCACACAAATACTCAAATGGCATTCTCAATCACTAACAACCAATAATCATGGTTAGCTCAGGTACAAAACTCTACCATCGCCTAAGGGAAATAAACAATATGCTAAGCATACCTTAGCTCAATAGTCTCAGGTCATTGCTTAGTTGATTATTCATGCTACCTTATAACAAATCCAAGAGTCATTCCCCAAACTATTCAGAAGCCAACATAACACAATATACAAATGTACTAAAGCCCATACGATGCACATGGACCATCCGTATGCAATACTCGATCGCATAAATTTCACTTCCAAACTAGTACATATCACTTGACCTCTCTAGTGCAGATTTCGATTTGGTTGCCTGGTTAGAAACCTCTATTCCCCTTGCATAGATATATACTATGATAGAAAACATCGGGATCGTATTACGAATCTGTATCAAGTGTTTGCCATCAAAATCGACTGAAAAATCCTTGTTCAAACCGGTTTAAACCACCTCAAAAACATATACTCGAATACTGGATCAAGAACAGTCATGCGAATAAAACAATCTACGTACAACTTACGTATTTATCATATTGGTTTCTTAACTACACTAATTCTGTTTTAATCACATTCATCTATCCAAATAGTACGACATTCAATACTAGAATTATTTTTGAATCTGCTCATAACTTCAAGTTCATAATCATTTTATAACTTAAGTTCGTACTCGTATAATACTCTAATACATCTTAAGAGTATATATCAAAACATTAGATTTGTTTTTCTTAACAAGTATGTTTAACCATTTAACACTTGTTTTAACTTACTTCTACCACAATTCAAGTGTTATATAAACTCATCTTTATATTTTCATAAAAACACTTAGCTTCAAGTTCTATAACAATTTAGAATTTCCCGACTATCCAAAATTGTCGAAAATTCCATTGCATTTTAACAAATGAAAACTACCAAACAACATTTTATACATGATGCACATGCCATACTTACCTTATGCATAGGCTACATGTGTCCATGAAATAACTTAACAAGAAAACTTTAGAACTAAACACCGGTTTTTATTTCAAACCATTTTGAATTAATATATACATATACCTTTTATATATCAAATCATACTTTCGGGATTTAAATCAAAATCCATTTTACCAAAACAACTTTATAGCATCCCCTACTCAGAAACCCAAAAATTATTGCCGACGATGTTGTGGTCCTCGCTAAAATTATTTTCAAGCGACAGAAGTGAGTTCAGTACATCCGAACCATACTTTTGGTACCGAACCAAAATCATTTTAAAGCGGTATCAAATACTTTGTATAATAATACTAAGTATCATGATCTTAATTTCCTAAATCAATTTCCCAAATATTTACTTTCAAATAATACTGTTATTATTTTTTCCAAAATCTTGAAAATCATTTTCAAAGATACTTATATAAATCTTTATAAACCGTACTTTATAAACCGCACATATATAAAATTACTTTCTTATATAAATCACTTCACAATTATTTATTCCTAAAATATTCTGTCTTTCCTTTTGATTATAGTAAACATCTTTTACTAAATTTAACTTCTAACCCAACATTATCACTGAACGCCTTATAGTCAAACCATGAAACTTGATTCACAAGATGGTCATTTCAATGTATCCACAATTACTTCTACCCAACCTATGATGTAGAAAGATAAAACTGCTCATAAACTAGTTAAGCACAAATCAATAACAAGCAATGCTCCTAAACTAACCGAGCCTGATTTAAACAACCATCAAGGTTATGGGATATGAAACTATGAGAATCACTAGAGTCAAACAAACATGAATAATAAAGCCATAAATAGATAGTATACCCTCAAGAATCTGCTTCCCCTTCATAGCTGCAGAAGTGGAAGGTGTAGAAGCAAGTGCAAATACCCTAGGTTGTTGTCCTATCTAAAGCATCAGACAATCCCTGACAAAATGACCTGGCTGGTGGCAGTTGTAGCAAGTCCTCAGTCCAAACTGTGCATTGGCCTTCTGTGGCTTCATCTTCGGAACTTTAGCAATCGGTGCCTTAGCTACTTGTCCTCCTTTCCCCGACCAACAACCCCAAGCAAAGTGTCCCTTCTTCCTACACCTACGGCAAACTACTCTAGAAATATCTCTCAACGGTTGAAACTTCTGCTCGTTGTCCCCAACTGGTGTAAAACTAGACGGCTTTGGAGCCGAGCCCTTGAACCGAAAAGCTGTACTTATAATATCCTTGAATGCTCCCTGGATATGATCTGTCATGTCCTTACTACCATCTTGTACAAACTAATCCAAGCCTGGACCTTGATGATAGTCTCGGTGTCGTTGAACCTATTTCTGCCCAACACCTCAAACTCATGCCATATCAAAGCAAAGTCTTTCCGTGGTAGAATCTGCACTATTTCTTCTACTACATTTCCCCTAGCATTAGAAGCCCTAGTATTCATTATTCTTGCTACCTAATCAAAGAAAAACTTCTTTAGGAAACTAAATGATATAGTTATTTCAATGAAAGGATTACTAAGAAGGAGATATTCCTAAGGAACAATTTTAAAAGTCCGGCTTTTCAAAATACAAATATGCTCTCATATGTATAATACGCTCGACTCATTCTAGGGTGTCACTTACCCCATCTCTAATGAGTCATATCCAACCAAAGCGAAGGTGTTCAATCAAACTTAAGCTCTGATACCAAATGTAACGACCCAACTTTTCGACCCTCGAATATCGACACTAAATACATCCGTGGTATTCGTGTGCCAAACACCCAAGTACCGGAAAGACATAAAGTTAGCATAAAATAAAAAGAAAAGAAAATTTATACAAGAAAGAGAGAACATAACATCGAAATCTCACAATGGAACAATAGTATATAATAACAAAGGAACAATACAAAGGGTTACTCTGAATATTGAAATTTCAGAGTTACCAAAGCCTAAGTACTATCATCAGCCTGGACAATTATAACTACTTGTCCTCACATGATGATATATACAATACAGTAATACAACGGAAATAAGAATACTATGGTAGGCAATCATCCAGCTCTTCTCCATAAGCTCCAAAGAGTCCAAAGTTAAATCTAGAAATATACATGGGGCTGCCCTAAGCATTATAAGAAAATACACTACAACAAAAAAGACTTTTCACAGCGTTTGAAAAACGCTGTTAAAAGTTTTCACAGCGTTTTTAAAAACGCTGTATAACGACATGCGGTCGTTGACCCTAAATTTTTAACTGCAAAATATAAACGCTGTCAAAAACCCACTTTCTACAGCGTTTTTTAAACGCTGTTAATAATTTTTCTACTGCAAGGTATAAACGCTGTTAATAGTTTTCTACTGCAAGGTATAAATGCTGTCGTAGGGATATGCATTTTTTTTCCTAATGAATTGACAGCAATGTATAAACGTTGTCGTAGGGATATGCAATTTTTTCCAATGAATTGACAGCAATGTATAAACGCTGTCGTAGGGATATGCATTTTTTTTCCAAAGAATTGACAGCAATGTTGTGCCATTGCAATATTCACACATATCATTAATATAAACTACATTTAATTATATTTTAATCAGTTAATGTACATAACATAAACAAATCAAACTAAAAATTGTAAAATAAAAGCATAACTATTAATCACTTCCATAAAATAAGTTGAACACAATATCCATGAACAAAGTTTACATAAACCCGTAAAGAGAGATAAAATTTATAAACCAACTGCATACAAAATTAGACAAATGCACAATATCTAGAAAGCTAGTTTGCATCTAATATTATCGACAAAACGTGCATAAAAGTAGTTCAAATACAGGCTGAAAATGAAAAGTGGCAGTACGAAGATAGTTAGACATTGGTTTACTGAATTGTTGCCAATAGGGTAGTCTGAACTCGGCAAGATTCCTCCTTCCGTCTTTTTTTCTTGACTTTTTGTTGTTGAGCTATCACTAACCATGGCTTTGTCAACATCCTGTGAGTAGTAATTACAGTAAGCTTTAGACGTATAACTGTTAGTTAAATATAAAGAGTACAATTTCCAGTTGAAAAAAAATGTGTTTTTCAATAAACATGTAACTGGAAGTTCTATGCAATATTTGCATAGTGATATATTTAATGCATATTTTTCAAGTTGCAGTAATTTTATCAGTCACATACTTTTACTTGATAAGGCAGTTCTAGTGAATATATCAAATCGGTTGAAACGTCAACCAAGTTCCAGCTATGTTGATGGGCAATAGTGTACAGAAAATTATATTAACGAATGCCTAGATAATAACAGAATTATTCATTCATCACACCATGTGTGTTGACATATATCAGTGTTAGAAAAATTGATGGTATCTTTACCATATTAATAAATATGAAATCATAAGCATTCGGTACAGTATTTGATAATGAAGTGTACAACTATCAGGAATTTAATTGGATTAGTATGCTTGTTATATGAGAATAACTATATTTATTTTATGGAGGCAGTTTGGATACTTTAGGAAGTATTAGTGGTGTACAATTATTTCCAACTATATTGTTTTGATGGCAAAGCGTTTGAACTTTCTTCTCTAAAACTATTGTCCTTTTGTCCTCATGAAACATAAAGGTCGGACAACATGGCCAATTGCCTTCTAGCCAACAAATTTGCATATGATACCATATTATCTAATAAAGCTTCCTCTGCACACAGAGAGGAATTATAGTCATTTATTAAATTATAAAGAATTACAAGTATGGTCAGAATAAAAAAAATTGATGATGCAGGATGGCATTGAAAAAGGAAAATATCCAGTTGGGAATAAAAAACCACTTCATCACCACCGCACTCTACTGACATAATGAACATTGTCTATGTGTGTATTTTAAGGAAAAATGTTGTATCTTATATGAAAATTACAAACCACTAATGTATATCTATAGATCTAACCTTTGATCAACTAAGTTAGAGCCATCAACTTCTGTACAAAATCAACTAACTTCCATTTTGGGACCTATCATATGTACTAAAGTTACTGATTTTGTTTGATGATGGCTTATTTTCATTAAACTAATGAAAGAATAACTATTACCACCTAACATACGCATCAAATCAAGTTGCTTAGTAGGGGAATTCAAGCCCTAGTGTACCATTAACTTACATAATTATACCATATAATTTCATACATAGTAATTTCTTATATTACTGAGTTGTAGACAACCTGGTTACGCTTTTTTGATCCCCTTACAAATAGGTTGGTGGTAATATTCTTTGAACCACTTACAAATTAGGAGGAGTTAGCCTTTTCACGATGGATCTATACTCAATTTACGTATGTTTAACTGAACTTTCTGTAATAAATATTATCAGTAGAAAATGGTCGTGATTTCCATTTAAATTCTTCAATTTGTGAGAAATAAACATATTTTAATATTGGATGCCGACCGGTTACCGAATTTTTTGCCTTTTTGCACAATTGCTAAGTATTCTTCATTACCAATTTTTTTACTTCAGCGGTAAACCATTATGTTATGATGTTAATTATAATCATAATGATGAATTAATTTTTTCTGTCATTATGTTTTGTTAAAGATTACTATTTTAATTTTTTCCTAAAGCTTAATAAATAGTAATACTTAGGTGACTGCATCAGTTATATGGGTTATGATACGATGCTGTCCCTGCCTATCTTTATGTTATGTTAATTAAAATCCTAATGTTGACTCGAATTTTTTCTATCGTTATGTTTTGTTGTAAAAGATTACTATTTTAATTGTTTCCAAAACTTTAGCAAATTGTAGTACTTGTGCTGGTCTGCACACAGGTAACAGAGTGTGGAAGAGTTAGGTTTTTAAGCATTGTGAAAACGCTAGAAGGAAAATTTTAATTTAAGATCAAAAAATAAAGTTTTAAGATGAATTTAATCCATGAAAGTGACAATAAATTGATTAAAGTTATCTCTTTCTTTTGAATGTCTACTTTTGTAAGTAGATTGGTTTTGTCTCGATATTTAAAACTATTTATGATTTTAGAAATGTTTCAATTTTCAAATCAATTTAGAGGCTAAGTTTGATTTTATACTTTTGCTAGACTAACTAGAGACTGATTAGTTTATTTTTCCATTTAAAATCACATTTGAAATTAATATAAAAGATTTAAATCCTTTTATTTGTCTCAAAGTATTTGTAATTTATTACCAGTTTGTTGTCTAGATTAAATATAAATTAAGACTAATTCAAGGTTAAATAATTAACCCCACAAGATAGTTTCAGGGTGTACAGACTCGTTGATGAAAACCATCAAAATTTAAAAGAGATAATGACTTAAGACTAAATTTCAAGAGACAAAATCATCTTTGAAATTTTAGTTTTAAGTCGATGAATTTAATCCCAGAAAGTGATTATCGAAATAAATTAAATAAAGAATTGTGATAATAAATTTAAAAGAGACTAATTCAAGACCTTTTGAAAACTATCAAAATTCAAATATCGTAAATGAAAATAAAGAACGAGTTCATGCACTCTAACCATTTGAAGCAAATAAAAGAAAAAAAACTACCCAGAAAATTTTATGTAGGCAAAAAAATAAGACTGTATTTTCTGTAAATTGTTAAAATATAATTTGAAATCGTACCCAACGTTTCATTAACATGCGAACCAACTGCTCTAGCTCTGAAATCCTATGTTGACATTGAGCTACTTTCTTATCTTTGATTTGAGTCAAAACTGCCTTGGTCATGGTTACACCCTTTCCCATTCCTCGTAGTCGTCCCGGTCTATCTTGTCCCAATACTAGTGAGAGAGCATCTTCTTTGAACTTACATGTTAAGCTAGACTGTGACTCATTTTCAACATTTTTTATTTTCTCTTACAAAAGTGAACCCAAATTATATTTTTTAAATGAGTTCTAAATTATATATTTTCAAAAAATATGCTTAAATAAACAGTACATAGCACTTACAGTAGCATCTGCAACATTCATATTCACTGGCTCACCATTTTTTCGACTGTGAGATTTAATCCAAACATCAGATCTAGAAATGGAAGAGGGATTGATACTTTCCTCTTTCTGCATTAAAAGAGACAACATTAAACAAAACTAATAACCATATTTAATAAATTAAATATTTTTCTCACCAAATCGTCGGTTGATCGAGCCATCCCTCGACGACTACATGTGTGGCATTTGCATGTCCTTTATGGATTTAAATTTTTCACTTCATAACTAGATTACAAGGTTGTGCTCCTAAAATGTCAATGACTACATATTTTGCAATATCAAACAGGCTGCCTACAAAGTAAATTCATAAACTTTCATGAAAATTCCAAAAATGAGTAAAACATATGTGAAAAGAGAAGAAAGTCACAAGGTCAGAGGTTCAAACAATACAAAAATCACCGTAAAATATTGAGTAAAGTGCAAACCATTTTTCTCTTTTTCTAGAAAATGTCAAAATGTTTCAAAAGATTTTAAAGAAAAATATAAGATCTTCGAAAATAATTCAAATACTTTCCAAACTTCAGTTCTTGTTTTCTACAATTCACAGTTCTTTATCTTTTCAAACCCCAAGCATTAACCCCAAGCATTGATCAATATTTTCATTTATTTCTTGGTAATTCTTACTGTATACAGTTCATCAAATTCTCACATTAATATATTGCTTTTGCTCCATTAATCCCCAGTAATTCTTCCCACTACAACTTGCATATCATTGATTAAAATCAAAGTGTGTCTGGCAACATATGAAGAAGAATCAGATGAAGTTTCAGAGTATTCTTTGGCCCTCCCCGTTGTTTTTAAATTAAAATCCTTCTCCAGTAACCAAGTTAACAGCCATATTCTATTATCCAACTTAATTTTGTTTAAAGTAGAATATCAAAAGATGGAAAAAAATACAAAGCCTGACATAATGATTGCTCCAATGATAAGATTCTATCTTCAAACATTTCAACTACCTAGTGCATCTTTTGAAAAGATTGAAAATGTCTATACAAGTGAAAAGAGGCTTGCTTAAGATGTCACGCAAACTGTTATGTAGGCCAAAGAAAAGAAGGTGGAGTGCGACTAAGAAACTTGAGACTTTAAGAAACATATGCAATGAAAATGTCCTGGAAAATCATATCTAGAAGAGGACTACGGATATAATAGATGGAAAAATCTACAGTTTATGGATTATGGAGGAGGACAATAACGGTTTTGGTACTTGGAAAGCAATTCTAAAAATGAGAAATGATTTGGCACAGCAAATATAAAGAAGTTAGCTAATTGTAAAAACACAAGCTTTTGATTTGATCCATGGGTAGATGGTAAGAGTTTTGTAAAAAGACTAGGATGTGATACATTATATGGAGGTAGAGATTCAAAGTCAGCCAGTTTATTCAGAATAACCAGTGGAACCAAAGCTCAAATACCGCCACATCACAAGCAACACAAGAAATTAAATATATCTTGTTATTCACAGGAAAACAAGAAGACGTTTGGATTTCGAAACAGGCATTCACCATTAAATGGGCACAGGAACAATTAAGAAACAAAGACGAGGAACTAGAATGTGCAAAGTTCGTCGCAGATAAAGCTAACATACCAAAAATGTCATTGACTGCCTATAAGGCTTTACTAAACAGTCTGCCTACATGAGACAGACTATACAAGTGGAATATAATACAACAAATTGAATGTACTCTATGTCAACAGAGCGATGAGAGTCATAAACACTTTATAATTCTACAGAATACATGTGGAGTGGACTCACCTAATAAACAAGCTAAAGCACCATTTTCAAATGGAAACTGAAAAGCATGAGGTTCAAAATAGCTGCCATTGCCTCGACATCAACAATTTGGCATGTTTGGAAAGAATGAAACCCTTGAGTATTCCATAAGAAACCAGAACCGAAGAATAAATTTGCTACATGATAATCAATGATATGTAAGTTGCAGTGGGGTTTGAAAAGATAAAAAACCGTGAATTGCATAAAACAAGAATTGGAGTTAAAAGTAAATATTAACATAACTAAAAATTGATATAAGAGCTCTAAATGGCAGATATGAAGAACATGGAATTAAATTGTAAAAGATGAACAAAAATTAAGGTAAGATATAACAGGAAAATGAAGTAACAAGATATTGCTAAATAACAAGATTAAAATGTAAAGAACTGAGAAGATTAATTTGAATTAAACTGAAAATGGAAATGGAGATAAATTGCTAGCCAGGTTTCCAAATATATAGACTGTTTCTGAAAGAGGTCTGTTGTTTTTATAGAAAACTAATAATATTAATTCTTGTATTAAGAATTCCATGTTCATGTTTTTCTCTCTCATTATTTTTTTTTTAAATAAAATGCCACCTAGTTAAAACAATTGATGATCCCCACTTGGGGACAAGGAAAATATACATGATACTGAAAAACAGATATTGAATATGGTCTTAGAGTGCACAGTTCAAAAGGAAAGAGAAAATTGCACTGTCAAGGAAAGAGGAAAGTGGAAAGAATTCATAGTGATCATGATAAAGGATGTTTTTCTAGCGATCAAAATGATCTAAACAAAACAAATAAGCCGAGGAAGAAATACGCGATTCTAAAGAATGTTTTTTTGAAGGATTTGCAAAGGAACTCAAAAACCATATACCGTACCATATTGAATTGATGCAGGCATGCCAAATTTTTGTTCCTTCATATTCAGTTGTGTGTTCCTTCAAAATGTAAACTGCTTTGAAACATGAAATATAATTGTAGTGCTTAATAATAGTTGATAAATAGTTGGGACTAGACATTATTGTATATTAACTTTTATTTATCAGCTCTAAGACTGTAAAAGTTGAATGGGTATAACAAATATTCATTTCAAAAAAAATAGTGAAGGTCAATAACAAAACATTATTCTAACATGGCAATATATAGTAGCAAAACAATATAGAAAATAAGCAAATAAAGCCACAATCACATAGTATATATCAAATCGAGAAGCATAGGAAATTAGATTGTATACTATTCAAGGTGCTTTTTCACCACAACATTCAAAGCAGCCAGCACCATGTTGCGATGTGCAGGTTTTTTTCTTTGTAAGTGGATCGATCCATATGGTCTAGAGACAGATTTTTAGCATAGGGACCAAATCTTTGCTTTTATATATCAATTATATGAAATATAAATTACCAATTCCGTGTAGGTATGGAGTATATACAAATGTATACTCTAAACATCCTAATCAAGTAATTATCTAAACCGAAAGATGATCAAGTCGATAACAATATTTGATCTTTTTTACCAATATTCTTCTACGAGTTCGGCCCACTAATAAATTGGGCTTAGATATTTCATATAGGTAAGTTCGGTTATATGATTCTGCCAATTTCAATATATATTATTGGTTTAGAACCCGTTGCCAATAAGAGGAAAATTGCTCAGAGTTGGAAGCCAAACCTCTAGAAACAGCTCAGGCTACATGTATCGGTTGCCCCAACTTTTGGTGAAATCTTGCCAAAGACGCATAGGGCTGAATGTAGATCCACATAAGACCATGTTTGGACTTCTTTTGATTGAAAATGGTATTTTGGATTGAGTCATGAACCCAAGTTTTAGAGTATTGTTGTGGATCTCTAAGTGGACTGGAAAACCCACAACCATTAATCATGAACTCAATAACTATAAACATCCTTTACCATGATCACTATGAATTCTTATTACGCAATTATTACAGGTGGCGTAGACTTTAACCTCGATCAGAATAGAAAACTTGGCTAAACTTTAAACTCGATCAGATAAGCAAGATATTGATCCTTTACAATGTTTCAAACTTAACTGAAAACTAAGGTTAAGAAAAAAACGCTCACCAGTTCCGCCAAGTTTAGGGCAATCAATTCCAACGTCGATGCAGATAGAAGCACCAGCGATAGAGATACTCAAAATCGACACGGAAGATGAAGGAAGATGCAATCTGGTGCTGGGAGAATTGAAATCGAAATGGACAGGAGGGAAAATGAAAATCGATGGAGAGGGAAATGAATTATTAAGAGACGAGGGAAAATAGAATTTTCTTTAGAAGTAAATGTGAGTTAGCGGCAAACCAAAATAAACTCAGAGGACTACTTTTTTCAGCGTTTATCCCTAGGAATAACTCACTCAAAAATATATACTACAGCATTCAACGTTTGAACGCTGATGGTAAATGCAGTCAAAACATACTTTTGTTGTAGTGATAACACATGGATCGGTCTGGTAAACCAACGTGAGAAACTCAAGCAATAAGTGAGACATATAATAACACCTTTTGAGACCGTATGGATTCTCATAACGATTTTTTCCTCAAAGCAACCAACCATTCGTTAGGTTTAATATAGTGATATGATAGATAATGTCTAGGGTGTAGAATATAAATCATATCAAATAGTTGTGATGCTTACATTGGTCACACCACAACATTGTTAGGTTACATTCAAAACCGTTAAGGTACGTTCGCATATTGGATTTTTCTACGGAGATCTCTTCGGAGAAGCCGAATCCAAACTCCACGCATAAGGGTCAGAAAGTACCTTACGATCATCATATATCTCTAGACAAAATATACTATTAAGGTTAACACAAGCGGCCCAGCATCCGAACATAAACATGAACATCGTGAACCAAATAAGTATATCCAGATATGGAGTTGATAATACCCCGACGTGGGTTAGCTAAACCCCAGGTTGTGCATCTTACTGTGTATTCTGTCATTTTCGATGTCGAGGTTACGTTTGGCACCTTTCACATGAATCTTCATCACTCGAACAGAACATGAATCCCCAAATGTATTCCATCATCTCGAACAGGTCACGAATCGCTACATGGATTCGAGCATCTCGATTAGATCTTGAATCTCCACATAGATTCCTACATAAGTCTTCTATAATGACCTGGAATTTTTAACGTTTTGAATGGGAATATTTAATTTATTTAAATATTCAAATTTGATTTGAATTTAATAAATAATAAGAAAATTAATTTTTTAATAAAACGACTTGATTTTTAATGAGGTATGTCTAAATTAATTTATAAGATTTTTCCATAATATTTAATTTGAAAAATAATTAAATTTCCATTTGACGTATTTTACGGCAAACAATGGTATTTTTTAAATTTCACATAATAAAATAACCAGTGTATTTTATTATTGTTTTGGGATTGTGTCATATTTCTATGCGCGATCGTATTTTTATTTCTGTCGTTCATGGTCTGTATGCGAACAGGATATTGTGTAGCGAAGTACCGCAAATCTTCTTTTCAAAACCAAATCAAAATTTGAAATTTTCAACTTGATTTAATGTGATTTGATTTGGAAGAGATGGTTAGCGTGGATTGTGTGTTTTGGTTAGCTTGACTTTGAAGAAATGAAATTTGTTTGGTTATAAGTCTTCATCAATACTTCACTTCACCTTCATTTTCATTTCACTTCTCATTCATTTTTTCCTTCTTCTTTCAATTCAAAAATCCATATCTCCACAACCAATCGATATTAGCCAAATCTTCCAACATGGAAGTTGTTCATTATCCTCTCTTCTATTTTTTTAAAATTGTTGCTCGTCATTTCATCTAGAGTGGTGGTGGAGGTCATTCGATTACGGTAATGGTCGAGTATTGGTCACGTTCGAAGATCATGATATGGGGAATGGAGGATATGGTTGGGCTCGTATCGTTGATTTGAGATTTCTAGAGATGTTCGTAGAGTCTAATGTTGCCGGAGTTGGCCATGGGTGAGGGATGATCATTTTTTGATCATCTATTAAATTCTAGTGATATAGGTGGCTAAGGGATCGATGGAGGGTGCCGGGAGGAAGTTCAGGGTAAGGTAGAGGTGAGGCAATGATCGCATGGGGTCCGGTGGTCATAGGGTCGTGGTCGAGGTCGAAGTAGGGTTCGTTTGTTTTGATTTTGGTTTCGGTTTTGATGTTCGCTAGCAGTGATGGGGATGGCCGAGTTAGCCGAGGCATGTGCTGTAGGCAAAGGCATAGAGGGCGGTTCTGATGGGGGCAGCGGTGACGGTTGGTTGTGGTCGAAGCGGTGGTTGGCAGTTTTGATGGGGGCACCGAGATCGACTTGATAACCTAGACATGAATTTGAAAGATGAAGGGAAGAAAGGGATGCAGGTCGGGTTTGATTTCTAAGTAGGCCGGGTCGTGGTTGGGTTTGGTAAGGATATATATATATATATATATATATATATATATATATATATATATATATATATATATATATATTTAAATATTTTAACTAGTTGTGTGTTGAATTTTAAAAATGTGATATCTCATCAGTTTTAAATCTGATTAACTCGTGGATTTTTGTGTTAGACTCATATTGATGAGTACAACACTTTGGTTTAAATAGTTAATAGTTTTAGTAGAGTACAATTTAATGATAAAATAATACTGACTGTTTATAGTTACATTGTTTCAAATTGTAACGTAGTTAATTAATTATACCTCATTCACGGCATCTGTTTAGCAGAATGAATCATCGTTCTGCTATAATTAAATTAAATAGATTATTTTGACATCTATTGAGAAGAATTAGTCCCCTTCTATTTTATAAATTTAGACAATTATTTTTGAAGTTAATTAATACATGGATTAATTAATATTGGATTAGTGACGTGTTAGCTCAAGATTGTTATTGGTTCATTTTATTTACATATATGCTTGCTTATGTAAATACCAGTAATATGACTTGGAAAGTGAATTAAAAATAAATGGTAGCTTGTTTAAGTATCATAATAGTCGCTAAGCCTCTTCTCGAATTTGAAAAATTATGGATTTAAATTAGCTTAAATTTTACAACAATTTAAGGTTAAGTGTTATATAATTATTTTACTAGTGATGTTTCAAAGTTAATTAATTATTTTATTAATGATGTTTCAAAGTTAACTAATTATTTTATTAATGATGTTTTAAAGTTAATTAATTATTTTATTAGTAATGTTTAAAGTTAGTTAATTATTTATTTATGATGTTTAAAGGTAATTAATTAATTTAATAAAGGTCTTTATAAATAACAAATTGTTTTATAAACGAATATTTTTAATAAAAAGGATTTATTAAAGGAGATTTATAAATGATATTTTGTAAAGGAGATTTATAAATGATATTTTGTAAGAGAGATTTATAAATGGTATATTATAAATAAAAGAGAGATTTATAAATGGTAATTTATAAATAAACGAATGGATTTATATATTGTATTTTTAATAACAATGAAGATTTGTGTTAAATATATAAGATTTATAAAAATGAGTTTTAGATTTATAAAGGATTTTTATAAAAGGAGTTTATAATTATATTTGAAGTTTTATAAAAGGAGTTTATAATTATATTTTAAAGTTTTATAAAAGGAGTTTATAATTATATTTTGAAGATTTATAAAAGGAGTTCTATAAATAGTTTTGGAGATTTATAAAAGGAGTTTTGTAAATAATTTTAGAGATTTATAAAAGAAGTTTTACAAATTAATTTAGAGATTTACAAAAGGATTTGTAAATATATAATGGGTTTATAAAAATGGAATTTTATAAAAGGAATGAGATATAATTTTGAATCCTTTTTAATTATGGTGGTATGGAAGCATTCTTTCCATACGTAACACCGAAGGAAAAGTGGTTTGGGTTTATAGTAAATAATGTTTTTAAATGACAATTGTTTTTGACCCAATTTAACATGGTTTGGAAAAATATGAAACCTTCATTAAGATTTGAGAATATAGTTATGTTGTTAAGATAAGTATATGAATACAATTTCTAAGTATTAAAAGTGTAGTGTTTTGTGAATATACTTATACTGTTGAAATACGTATATGGATATTTTTCCAAGCATTGAAAAGGTATAGATGAAAAATAAATGAGTAGTGTACTTATGTATATCTTTTGTAAAAGGGTATTTTAATACAAGTGTTTACAAACTGATTTTAATGAAAGGATTAATTAAAGAGGCTCAATGGTTGCTTATGGACTTAATCGTGCTTGATTTCTTATGATATTAAATCCATGATTGATTGTTTTGTTTATTTTATAGTTAAATAACCGATAATCAAATCTTGACCAAATATAACTTTGGAAATATCTAGAAGAAACACGGGAATTATATTGTACAGTTATCTCGGTGATGCTATACTATATGTACAAACTCATTATGTTCTTCTAGGACAAATGATAACGAAATCCATCCGCTTAAACGGTTTGGAGGTGATCTCCACACTTATGTATTATTTGTTTATTTTCGGAAGTATCAAAGTTGAGTTTACCGGAATCTATCGATTGGTTTTGGAGCGATCGATAAGCAGGGGTATGTACTTATATGAGATGAATCAAAACCATAACCACTCCAAAACCATATGCGTGTTCTACGCTTTGGAAGAGGTTTGTAATTGGTTCGAGATGACGGAATTGAAGACGGAGTTCTTTGAAGTGCAAGGGCTGCTTGCTACTAATCCTGAGGGTGATTCCAAAATAAATGTAGTAGAAGTAGTGCCTTCAGTTTGTTCGTATCTAAACAACTTGTAAGGATGAATGCTAGCATTGCATTATTGTCTGGAGGGTAGTGTTAGCATTCAAAGTGGGAATTGCTAGGAGAAAAAGCTAACTGTGACATAACAAGCTTCACAACCCAGTAATGATTAAAACATGAGATATGCTTTAGAGCTATGTGGTTCGCTACCATTAGGATCATCATTCCTTGATCTAGAATTGATATTTATGGATTTGATATGCGTGTGCACGAAAAAAGTGGGGCCAGGGGCAATTGGTTTGCAGCCTTGGTGCCCGGGGGATGATGTAATCTGGTATGCTATATTAAAGGGGCAGCCGGCTCTGATTTGTAGAGGGTTCATGTGAGGCCTTCGGTACATCATTTAGAGATGTATTGTGGCAGGCAGTACCCCAGTAGTCTTTTCGATGATGAAATCCAATCTCCAATATGTACCTTTACTGACTTATTTGTATATCTATTATGCTGGAATGTAATTAATGTAACCATTTTGACTATGATTAATATTTATTTTAAACCCTAGACATTATTATAATATCACAAGATTTCCTATAAATTGGTTTGGTTATCGTAAGGTAAAAACCCGTCCATGTTTATGTATGGCATGATCATATGAGATAAACTTATTTTGAGAGGTTTTTATAACATTAAAAATCCATTTGATTTGTGTTTCTCACACCGTTTTACTAGACTGATCCGAGCGTTATTTTCTTATAATGCTCGGGTCAGCCCGAGCATATTTCTAGATTAGTTATGGATGCTTTGGAGCTTCAGAAGACAAGATGGATGCCTCCAAGACGTATTGATGTATTTCTTTATTTCCGCTATAGTTGTTGTATTGTATTTATCAGCATTTGTGAGGATAAACTGTTATAACTATCCAGGCAGATTATAGAATAGTTTACTCTGATTGTTGTATGTATAAAAATCTTTTCTTTTATAAAGATCGTTTTTATATATTACTCATCATGATGTAGGATTCTTTTCTTTCTTTTCTTCCTTTTACCCCAATAATCTGTCTTTCCGGCACTCGGATGATCGGCATGTGAATACCATGGATGTATTAGTGTCAACTTTTGTGGGTCGAAAAGGCCGGACGTTACATCTTTCGACGAATGCTAACGCTGTCCTCTCTCTTGGAATACTCCTCAAGATAGACAGTCCCACACGATAACATCATTTGAAATGTTAACGCTGACCTCTTCTTTGGACTTAACCTTAGGATTGACAATTCAACTCCACAACATTTCACTTCACAACCGCTCCCAAAACTTAGAACTCATATACTAGTTTCGAAGTGGTATTCGATAAGTAAAATACTTACTGATTCTGGTCTATTCAAAACCAATTCAATGAATTTTCGGTAAACTCAATTCTATTTCTCTCAGAAGTAAGAGAAAGCTAGAGACGTTTCGTACCTATGCTCCTCCCCGGGGGTTCTCATTTGAATGAAATCGTAAAGCTTTTAGATACTTCCTAAGTTAATATTGAATCAAGTTCGATAATCGACTAATCGATTATCCAGTTAAAAGCAATTGCTTATACAAATCAAATCAATGTTCACATAATTAACTCATTTCCGACATTCCAACTTAACTATTCCTTGTCCAAGAGTGAATCCAGGTAAGTTAGCACACTGGTTTCATATCAAAGCCTCGTCTAGACACTTCATTCTTGAATCTCACAAATAGATAAGTCTACCTCGTCGGCTTTTAAGTATAGTATTAATGATCTCCATAAACAAGTAAGAAATCAACACGATTAACACGTTTTCGAAATTCCCGACTTAACTATTCCTCAGTCAAGAGGGAAGCCAATAGGTTAGAGCTCAATTGCTCATATCCCTACTCGAACATCAATCTTAACTCTCATAAATAGATAAGCCGACTTCGTCGGCTTTTAGTGTTAAGCATAGTTAATTACCTTTCAAACAAATAAGTAAACAACAAGACTAACATGTTTCCGACATTATCGACTTAACTATTCCTCGATCAAGAGGGAAGTCGGTAGGTTAGAGCTTTATTGCTCATATCCCTACTCGAACATCAATCTTAACTCTCACAAATAGATAAGCCTACTTCGTCGGCTTTTAGTGTTAAGCATTGTTAATTACTTTTCAAACAAGTAATTTAAACAATTACCATTTGGCTATTAAGCAATCTCTAACCCCTTTCTAAACCTTTTGTTTATACTTTTAACCCTTTTTAAAATGATATATATATATATGTATGTATGTATGTATGAATGTATGTATAGTAATTTATTTATAAAACTAGATATTAAATAAACCATTTTTAGAAGATATTTATTACATAAGATATAAAATAGTCAACATATTTTCTAAAACCATATATACTAAAAAATGCTTTTAAAATACTTAATAATACTTATAATAGGTTTTAAAACATTTATCCAAAATGTTACTTGAAAATAACAACTTTATAATTTCATAAAAAACTTGGAAACAATTTTTAATTATAAAACTTGGAAAAACAAGTTTTTATTATAAAATCATCTTCTTTAAAAATTCGCAACTAATTATTAAAAATTCATAAATATCTAAAACCACTTTTGAAATACTCTAATATGAGTTAGTAAATAATTGTAAAAACAATGAAACAAAATACTTAAATTTAAATATCTTTTAAACCTTTAAAGTCCAAAAATCAGAGGTAAATGGGGCAATTTTGCACAAGTGAAGTTTTGGTCACTTTTCGAGATGTTACTTAACATTTTACTATACAAAATTTTTATGGAAATAAACATACATATAAAACATTATAAATATGGTGAGAAATCTATAAGGATCTCTTTACAAAGTTCAATAGAGATCGCCAAAAACAAGGCAATTCACAAGTTCATCCATAACGACTATCGCTATAAGTGCACTTTCAAATCCGGCTTCGATCTAAACCAAGGTCCATCTATAATCTATATGTTTTTAAGGTCTTTTCATAATTCATACAAGTCCATTCAAGTCCGCTCCAAGTCCATACATATGGATCACATATGCTTCTTGTTTTTAAAACAAGAATCAAAACCAATATTTTAACATATGTCAACATTAAGTTAAACAATTTAAAAACCATCAAACACTAACATATATATGGCATAATTTCCATTCAAAGTGGTGTGTTAATTCACCTTTAACCCAAGCAATCCAAGTCCAACCACTTCCTTTAAACCACCTTCTTCTTCCTTCCTTCCTTGCTTTCCACTTGATTCTAGCCTCCTCCTTCATCACTTTGCTCACGGCCTTCAAGAGTGGGATGAGTATGGCTTTGCTTTTTCCAAAACCAACTAGGTGGAAGGTGTTGTAATATTCCCCCAAGGCTTCACTCCAAATTTGAGTTGATTTGGATAAGATTTGCAAAAAAATTCTTTAGAAAATAAGAGAAGAAGAAGACATGAAAGAAAGCTTATCCTAGCTTTGTGAATTTGTAATTTATTATCTATGATATGCCTCTCCTTATATAGGCTTAAGAATGGTGATATTTAGCCTTTCTCTTATCCCTCCCCCCTCCCCCAACCATGCCATGGAAGGCTCACCTTCCATCGCTTCTCCTTTACATCACTTCGCCTTTAACAAATTACACTTATACCCTTAACATGATAATATCTCTTATCCATTTGGAAGCTTCTAGAACCTTCCATTGCTTTATGAAGAGGAGTGTGTATTAATTAGTTGCTAATGTGTTCATTTGATCATTAGACAAGTGCAAAAGAGTTCGAACTACTTATATCGATCAAAAAGTTGTTTACTGATAAACCGATTTCCGGTCACATTATCGATTTTTCTTCAAAGAATATATTTTTTAAACAATTTTCAAAAACAAGTTTCGTATCATTATTCGCTAATTAAATGATGTCTAATAAGGTTATAAAATCATATTTATAACACTTAATTATATTTCAAAACATTTCGATATTCGAAGACGAAGTGTTCGAATTTCCGGGTCACTACAAAATACTTAAAAATACTTAAAAAAATACTTATACTATGGTTTAAAACATTTATATTAAATATTACTTAAAAATATTTATTTTAAAATTTATTTAAAAAAAACATAAAAACGTGTTTTATAATTTAAAACCCTTTACTTTAAAAATTCAAAAATAATTATTGAAAATATATTTAAACCTTTTATATTTTTCCAATAATAAATACCTTATAGTACTTATTAAAAATACGAACAAAGCCCTAGAATGTCTTTCAAAATTAACTTTGGAAATCCTGAACACAACGCATTTTTAAAGTGCATCCATTGCGACCTTTTCGCTTCCAATTTTCACAATTTCCATTCCCAATTTCTATAACTTCCTAAACTAATTCCTTTATGTCAAACACACCCAAACGTGTGTAAGGAACAACCAAATATATAATTTTACAAAATATTCATGATTTAACCAATTTAACATATGTCAAATACAAGGGATTTCAAAGTGCATTTATAGAGACTATTTCGCTTCAACCATTCATAATACACTATTAAACATGTAAACAACAACTCTAGGCCATGTCACATATTTTAGAGGGTCAAAAGAGAATGTGTACTACATATAATGTTGTCACTTGCTTTTAAAAGCAAGAAGGGGTCCAAAAGTAATAATTTGCATTTTATCTATTTAATTTATATTTAACACAACAAACAATTATATACACAACAATATACAAACTAAATGGTGAGTTAACTCACCCAAGCCTAAGCCAAACCAAGACATAGAAAATCCCGCTACGAGTGCAAGGGCGAAGATGGTGTCTCGATTGGACCTCATATGCAATAGTTATTGATTTTATCAGATTTGAGATTAATCAAAAATAATTAATTTGCTAATTAACTAATTGACTTTTAATTACCTCCCAAAACCCCTTCTTCACCAATCCAAATTCTCCTGTGCATGCACACCTATATAGGCACATTGTCATGCACTTCCTCCACCAAAAATTCTAGCTACACTCCAAAAAACTCCGGATGGCCAACTCCGTTGCCCTCACCTTCGTGCGAGCTTCGCATCCCACCCTAGCTTGTCAAACTCGATCAACCCAAGGCCATCATGACCTATTGTTGGGCTACGTACTATTCCAAATATCGCATTTTGCAACAAGGTGTCGCACTACCGTAAATTGCCACCGTAAGCCCGCATCCGCATGAGAAGTACAATGCTACCCTCATCCTTGTCTATCTCCTCCTCAATCGACGACAAATGCAAACTTTAGTTTGGCCATAAGAAACGACGCTCTGCCAAACATCACCGCACTTAACATCGCTTACACTAAATCAAAGCCCTCGCCCATATGAATCCAACGGATCCAAAATCAACTCCTCTCCTTGACTGTAGCTCCGGGAAAAATTCATTGTTTGTGGCGGTTGTGTTCATTTTGAGTTTACAGGTAAAAATAAATAAAAGAAGAGAGGGGAGAGGTTCTGAAAGAGAAGGGATAAGGTATGGTGTATATTTATAATAAAATAAATATTACATTTAAATTTCTCAAATTAAATCGCTTTACATTTCGAGCTCGCACGATCACACGGGATGTTGAATCGCTACGAAACTTGTCGGCATATCTCACCTTATTATTCCGGTTCCGATGGCACTAGTTTCATCAAAATCCAAGACAGTGCCCCATGATGATAACCTCACGCGTTTTGAGACCGTTTTATCGATAAAACGATTTTTGGTCACACTATCGATATTTATTCAAACTATTTATTTTTGTAACAAATTTCTTATCATTAGTTATTATTTAAAAAGGGAGTCGATAAGATTATTAAATTAATTTAATCACATTAAATTTAAGATTCAAATATTTAAATAATTCAGATATTTAAATACGAAGTGTCCAAAATTCCAGGTCGTTACATTCTCCCCCACATAGAATATTCCGTCCTCTTAATTCCAACACAAGCAAAAATTACACATCAATATTTAATGGTATTACCATTACTAGAAAATAAAACTCACAGTTTTCCCAGGTTCAAAAATTCTCTTATCGCACAAGGTCGATAAACAATCTACTAAGCGTACCTTCCGCTCAACAGCTTCAGATTATTACTTGGTTGATTATTCATACTACCTCACATAATTCAAAGAGACTTTCCCAAACTTGCCATAAGCTAACAAACTATTATTCAATTATACCAAAGCTCGTATAATGTACATGGACCATCTGTATGCAATATAAATCCAATCACTTGCTTGATCACATAAATTTCACTTTCAAACTAGTGTAGATCACTTGACCTCTCTAATGTGGACTTTGATCTAGTTCCATTATTAGAGACCTATATTCTCCTTACATAGCCATATACTATGATAAAAATTTCAAAATCATATCAAAAATCGACATCAGGTGTTCGTCATCAGGAATCGAGTGAAAAATCCTTGTTCGGACCAGTGTAAATCACCTTGAAATCATATACTCGAATCCTAGATCAAAACAGTCATGCGAATAAAATGATCTATGTACAACTTATATATTTTCTTACATTATTTTCTTAACTACACCAATTATTTTACTTTTTAAATCACATTCATTTACCATATATAGTATTCCTTAATTAATTACTAAATCACTTATGAATTATTTCATAAAAATATTATTTAAGTTTTTAACATCCTATGAAGGTTTATCTTTCACTTACACAACATTACTTTAAAACACAATTTCATTTTAAATATATTTCAAGGCTTAAGTTCATACTTGTATAATACTCCATTACATCCTAAGAGTATATACAAAACAATCATATTCATTTTTCTTAACAAATTTAAAACTTTTCTAAATTGTTACTATCTTTTCTATCTAAGAGTTTCAAAAAATCAACTTTTATATTTTTACAAAATTACTTAGCTTCAATTTCTATGTCAATCTGGGAGTTTTCGACCGTCCAAAATCATCGAAGATTTTGTTTATTACAATAAATGAAAACTACCAAACAACATATCATAACAAGATGCACAAGCCAAACTATCCTAGTGCGTAGGATAATGCGTCCATAAATAACTTAATAAAGTTGCAATTATTTATTAAACACACTTTACACAAAAAGGGAAAACATGAAAAGTTCCAACTTTTATTATGGGTTATGCCACTACCACTTAGGCCCCCTACATGGTATAGAAACAAATATTTTCCATATAGAAAGCATAATTAAAAATCTTTATTAAACTACTTTATATTTTATATCAAATTCTTTAAGGAAAACTTTAGAACTAAATACTGGGTTTTATTTCAAAACATTTGAAATAAATATATACATACATATATCTTTTATATATCAAATCATTCTTTTAAGGTTTAAATTTAAATCTGTTTTACCAAAACAACTTATAGAAAACTACTATAGTATCATCCCCTCTTAAAAACTTGAAAATGAATGCCGATGAAGCGCAGTCATCACCGGAATTATTTTCCAGCAACAGAAGCGAGTTTGATACTTTCCATCTCCTTTAAAGTCCTTTTTAAAATATTTCTATTCATAAATACTTTGAAATAATACTATTATTTTCTTAAAAACCTTAAAAAACAATTTTCAAAATACTAGGATTTAAGTTCTCAAATTCTCAGTTTAAATCCATTTTATTTATACACCATACATTATAAACCACTTTTATAAACCATATTTTATAAAACATACTTATATCAGTTCACTTTCTTATATAAAATCTATTCATAATTATTTATTCTTAAAAATATTAACTTTCTTTTATTTTGTAATTAACATCTCTTATTAAAGTTAACCTTTTAACCCAACATCTTCATTGAACGCCTTATAGTCAAATTGTGAAACTAAATCCACAAGGTGTTCATTTCAATGTTCCCATAATTACATCTACCCAACCCATGTAGTATAAAGGTAAAACTACTTATAAACTGGTCAAGAACAAATCAAAAATCAACAAACAATAATTAATGCTCATAAACTGGCCGAGCACAACTAATCAATCAACAAATGATAATAATGCTCATAAACTGGTTAAGCAATATTAAGTTAATAATTCTACAAATGTTAATAATGCTCATAAACTGGTATATCATGGCTTAACTAATTAATGAGGGGTAATGAATGAACATCATTAATCCCTATATTAATTAAACTACACTCAAATTAGTTATATAAGTTACCTTATATAAGATCTTTAATTTTCGTTATTGGAATTACCTTTAAGGAACGTTTATAAAAATTACAAATACGCTCTCACATGTATAATACACTCAACTCTTGCTAGGGCATTCCATTATCCTACCTCTTAATGAGTTATATCCAACCAAAGCCAAGGTTCTCTCTTAACCTTCAGCTCTGATACTACATTGTAATAAACGTCTTTTCGACCCCCAAATGTCGACTCTAATACATCCATGGTATTCATGTGCCAAGTAACCAAGTGTTGAAAAGACCAAAGATAGGGTAAAAGAAAATGAAGAAAGAAAAGGAATAAGAAACAGGAAAACAAAAAACATCAGAATCTCACAGTGGAATGATAACATATAATATCAAAAGATAGTACACAGTGCAACTCTAATATACATAGCATTTCAGATTTACTAAACAAAGTACTATCATCAGCCCGGACAGTTATAACAATCTGTCCTTACAATTGCTGATATACATACATAAAGTAATGCAGCGGAAATAAGAACACTATGGTAGGTAAACATCCAGCTCCTCTCCAAGAGCTCAATGAATATCAACGAAAACTTGCCTTTCTTAGACTGCTCGAAAGAGCACACGAGGAATTTTGGGAAACCAAAACCCATATGTCAGACATAATTCTAGTGTGAGAAACTCAAGAAATATGTGTACAGCATATAACAACACCTTCTAAGACCATCATAATGATTATCCCCACAAAAAAGCCAAACCATTTAATAAGTATGTATTGCGATATAATAGATAATGTTTAGGGTAAAGAATATAAATCAAAAAATAGTTATCGGTGCATACATTAATCACACCACAACAATATTCAGTAGGTATACAAACAAGACCGCAAAGATGCATTCGTATAATGGATTTTCCACGGAGACGCCTCCAACTTAAAAACTGAAGCGGATCTTTATGCAAGGATCAGAAACTACCTTCCGAGCATCGTATATCTCTAGATAAAATATAGCATAAGGTAAACAAACAGGGCCCCACCCGAACGAGCGAACCCACCCCACATGGAACCCGATATCAACCATTCACGTAGGCCAACATATCAATAAACATACTCTAGATATTGAAGTTGATGTACCCCTTGGGTTAGCTAAACCCAGGATTGTTCATCCTACTCTATCTTTAGTCAAATACCGATGGTGAAGTCATGTTCAGCATCTCAACTCACGAGCCATGATCACTCGAACAGATCACGAATCACCAAATTGATTCTAGCATCTCGAACAGATCCACTTCTAAGAGATAGAACACGTATCTCTATCTTGAAGTGGTTTTCGATAAATAAAACACTTACCGATCCCGGTCTCTTCAAGACTAAATCGATGAATTTGGTCATATTCAACAACAATGAGAATGATCGCATATGGAAACTAAGTCTTGTATACTTATAATGTTTCCAACAATCTTAGCTTCCTATAACGACCCGGATTTTCAGTCGTTGATTTTGAACATTTAATTTATTTTAAATGTTGAATTTGAAAAGTAATGGAATTTAATATGAAGTTTATCGATCAAAGAAGTGGAATAAAACTTAAGATCCAAATATAGCGATTCATTGGATAAATTTAATTGTTGAACTAATAATTGAAAATCGTTTAAATAATTGAAAATTGGAGTTGAATATAAATCGAAACGATCTCTAATGTTGATATAAATTCTATTTGAATTGGAATTAAGTTAGTAAATTTTTAAAAATAGGAATTTTAAATGATTTCGAAATTTTTGAAATCATCGATTTAATCGACGCATTAAAATAACGATCCGGGGCACAGTCTTGGAATTCAACGAAACCAGTTCCATCGGATCCGTAATAGTGTATTATTATCGGATTTCAAATTTCATAGCGTTTGATTTTACCATGTAGTCGCACGATCTGAAAATTGTAGGATCGTTTTCACCCTAGAGGGGGGTGAATAGGGTGATACTAAAAATTAATGCGGAAATATAAATAATAACAAAAACAATGCAGTAGAGTCACACATAGATTTACTCAGCTTCGACAACAACCTGCCTACGTGCTGCCCCCAAGGTTTCTACTAGAAATTAGGTAATCAGACGCTTACAAAAACAACTCACAACATCCGCTAACTCGAATAACCTAACTCTATGCTCAAAACCCTGCCACAACTCAGCCACTGAGTTGCGAATTCTCAAACTACACCCCGTAGTTTGTACCTAGTTATACAACTAGAAATTTACACAAATTTAAAAGGAAATTACAAATAAAAAATTAAAACTAAAACAAAACCCTACTATTATATAACAAAAGCCCAATATAAAAATGAAGACCGGCCCAAATATAACAAAAAAGAACCGTCTCCCTTTCTTTTCAGTTCGTATACTCTGGCCATTCCTTTTCCTTTTGTTGCTCTTTACAAATTAGGGTTTTGATGATCGAAGCTGCTGCTTGAATTAGACGTTCGAATTGATTGCTGGCATGTTCTAGTTCCTCAATTAGCTTCGATGCTTCTTCGAATTGCTTTGCGGCCGCTTCAAGATCGAGTTCAAATGAAATACAACCTGTATGTGATTTTATACTTTATTTCTCTGTTGATTTGCTTGAACTTAAACTTGATACTTTACCGATGATGATATGGGTTCAATTTATAGGGATCGAAACCCTATTTTATCGTTCGTATATATTGGTTTGAATTCTTCAATTGATTTGCTCGACCATTCAATTTTTGCTTGAACGATTGTGATGATTCTGACTTGTTCATTGGTTAATGTATTCGAAATATGTTTGAATTTGTGAACATACTTTTGATATATTCGATACTTGACGTTCCGTTCTTTGCTGCCTTGACCCGTTCATCATATTATCAACTGCGACTTTTTCTGGTTCTCTGGCTATAACTTGTTCATTGTTCGCTTATCCATATGACTTCTGATTGAATTTATTTAGACTTATTGAAATTGCTAATGATAATTTTCACATGCCTTGACTGGTTCATAATCCATAGTTTTGATTTTGCTATATTATTTGTGTCTCACATGTATATACATACATACATGTATGTATATATGTGTTGTGATTAGTGCAGCTCCAATGTGTTCATGTCTGTAGCTTGATATGTCCAGTTCTGGTGCACTTGTTTGGTTGAGGCCGTTGTCATATATGGAACTGGTTATTGTGCTTGTTGAGTTGTCATGTTGGTTTGCTTAATCCCCTTGCACTACTTCAAGTTAAATTGTCCTTGTTTGCTCTTTGTACATTTTGTTGTCTAGTTCAATTATGAGCTTGATTGCATTTGAAACTGAAACTCGAGATGTTGTCTTGTTGTATGTGGTTGGTCTGCACTGTGCATTTGCTAGTTACTGTGCTTGGTTGATAGGTTGAGTCTATTGTGTGATTGTGTTCACATGTGGACATTTGGTTGATGTTTCATGGGTCTGCACTATGTGCAAGTCTTGTTGCACTGATGTTCTGGTCTTGTTGATTCTTGACTGGACTGTTCTGGTTCCACATGCTCTGACCATCCATGCTGTGTTGAGGTATTTGTATTTATGCATGTAGTCCTTGTGCCATTTGTATTAGTCGAGGTCTGGTTCCGGTTCCATGTTTCATGTTAGTTTGTATGCATGTGTGTGTTCATGAGTCTGTTCTTGTAGTGTCTTGTTCTACTGGCTTGTTTGAAGAATCTTCATGGATTTGGTCTGTGTTACATCCCTTGTGCACTTTTATTCTCAAGATCCTGAAAACTAAACTTGATTGAGCATGTCTGATGTTGCTTTTGTTATTTCTTTGCACCTGACCATGCCTGAAATGTTTCATGTGTGTTCACCCTATGTTGCCTTGTTAGACTTGAAGTATTGTTCCATTGCTCCAGTTCCAATTAAGTCCAGTTTTGTTATTGTGGTCTTGTTCCTCTTGTGCCATTTGAAGTGGTCTGGTTCCACATTATCTTGTGTTCATTGATCTGGGTTGAAATGTTCCATGCACCACTTTGTACATATGCGCTGCCCTATGCTTGACCATTTGGTTAAGTTATTTGCATGCTTGAATTTTGTTTGCATTGCACTTGATTTGAATCTGGTTTTTGCTTGGGCTTGACCTTGTGCTCACATGTCCCTGTGATTTTAACAAGCAAGTGTATATCGGTGTGCAAGACCTTGTGGCATGTACAGTGACACACTATGCATATCACAAGTTGTTCGTGTAAGATGAGAAAATAAATAAATGATGACGAACAACCCAAATAACCGAGGCAAACAATATTTTCAAACACACACTTCATTGTGCACTGCAAAATATTTTTTACTTCAATTTTAATGCGTCAGTGATTATTTTGCAGGTAGTTCAGATGCTGGATACAGACGGGAAAAGAGTTGAAGATCAAATACGAGTGATAAGTGAATTATGTAGTGAGGTAAAATTGTAAAGTGAAAATTGTGTTGTAATTGAAATTGTATTATAAATGAAAATGTGTAAATGTAGTGAGAGCTCAAATTTGTGCTATCTGAATTTGCAATAAAATGTTTGTTTGAATAAAATATTTGTTTAAATATGAATTCTAAGTTATTTATTTTATTAAACAAATATTTATTTAATTATGTGGAAAAAAGAAATAGGACAATAACAAATACATTTAAACGAATATATATATATATATATATTATCATCAAACAAAAATCATAGGCTATTGTATTCTACAAAAACGCCAAGAAATAATTTAATTTGATTTGATTTAAATAACCGATAAAAAAAGCTATCTTCCACATACGATCGAATTGGGGCTCGGGACTAATTCCATTGGGTTCGAAATAGCGGTATAACATTAGGAACGCTAGGAGGCACGCATAAATAGGAGTTCAAAATTTTGAGATATGAAAATGAGACAATTTGAAGATTATATATATATATATAATCAAATCAGGGTCAATCTCAGCCGACCTACCTTATCGGCCACCCTATGATTTATCACGAGCCAAACTACTCTTCGATACGAGCCTTTCCCCCTTTCGTTTTAAAAACTCGAGCCAACTACTTTCTCCTTCTCGTTTAAAACATGCTCGACCCTCCTTTTCTTCAGAACAAAAACCAGAGAAAGAAAGAAAAGACAGAAATAAAAATAAAGCCTAAAAAAATTCTAAATCAATTCCTACGGCCTCCTCAAGTTTAAATCTACCGGTGGTGGTAGTTTTAGAGTGTTCGAGCGAGCTTTTAAAGGTCACGACTTAAGACAAGGAAGCTCGACCCAGAGTGACATGATTCTAGCATTTGTCGTGAGGCAAATGCGAAGGTGAAGGCAACCTGGCGAATTGTTGACGTGAATCGATGGAGGAGGCCGCACTTCAAATTTGTGTGTGCGGCAGCAGTGAGAGACGCGAGCAGTTTAGCTAGGGTTTGGCGATATCAAATCGCGTACGCGTGTGGGCCAGAGCAGGCTCGCATGGCTGAGGAGAGGAGGGATTCAAAGCTTGGCGTCGCTGGCGTGGCTCCTAGTGGGAGGATGCGGTGATCGAAGAGGGGGACGTAGACATGGGTTCGAACGCGAATAATATCATAGGGACTTGGAGAGGGAAAAGGTGAGATTGACGAGGATTAGAAAAATTAATTAAGGTAATTAATTTTTAATTAAGGAAGTATAACTAAATTCTTTAAATTCAAACGTTTATTGATTATGTAACTCTTCCATTCGAGGTCCAAACAAAACGAAACAGGTTGCGTTGGGTTCATGTCAGCGAATTCTACGCTTAGAAATTGTTTTGAAGATTTTTGGAGTTAGCGGGAGTTTTAAATTGATTTGAACGCTATTCAATTTAATTTAAAATTGGAACGGATTGCAAATTAAAAATCAAGGTGAGTAAATCTCACTCATTTGGATTACTGCTATTAATTGTAAATGATTAAAATTAATTTTGGATGATTGGTTGAATTTATAAATTAATATTAGCTGGATGCTATATTATTTATATTGGTATATATATTAGTAGTTGGATATATTTCCCGCCATTGGAGCGGATGAGACCCTATGCGCCCAGCATAATAGAGGATGACCCTATATTACCGCGATATCTCGCCTCGAAGCGGGATTGGTATTTTATGTTTTCAAACATCTGTGTATATAGGGAAAACAGGTTGGAGGGATCCAACTGGATTCCTTAAAATTTTTATTTTTATTTTCATATATATAGTTATATATGATTTGTGTGAATAATCTGATATAGATTGTATTGTGATTTGAATGTTTGGATGCTATAGTAGCACTGGCCTGGATTTTGGGTATTTTAAATACCATAAATATTATTTTTGGGATTTGAAGTAATTTAAAAGGAGATTTTGAATATAAAAATATTTATATCAAAATTTGGATTATTTTAAAGGAAATTGATTTGGACAAAATAAATGATTTGATATTGGGGTTTGTACTTATCTATTTGAAAAATGTTTAAATAGAAATTTTAAAATAATTTATATAAAGGATTTTTAATAATGGACTTTTAAAATGACATTTCCGAAAATTTGGAAAAGAAGTTGAAATCGATATTTAAAAGTAGATTTGTAAAATAAATGGGATTTATAAGAAATAGATTCATAAAAATGAAATTTATAAAAGAGATTAGTTTTATAAACAAATAAATCTCAGGGAAGTTTGTAAATTTATAAACGATGTTTATAAATAAGGGGAAAATGATATCAGTTGATAAATTGGAATATAAATTTACAGTGTGAATTATAGTGGATTCTATTTTGGAATGTGGAAATGATTATGAAATTGGAAACGTAGTCGAGGTGATATGAATCGAGAGGGATTTATAAATTGAAATTGGTAATATTGGGTTTTTAAAATAGATTTTTGTCGAGAAATCAAAGTTGTTTTAAATGGGATTTTTATTTATTATTTTGTGTAGCTTAAAAACTATTATTTAGATTAAAATATTTCGAAAAGTTAGTTATTCAAGTATTTAATATTTATTGACATAAATTCTAATTTTTATAACCAGCCTTGTAAATCAATTAGTTTATTTAAAAGTGAATTGGAAATTAATTATTGATGTTATATAAAGTGTTTTAATATTTTAATAATTACTTAAATATGTTTTTAAAAGTGAATATATATATAGTTTTGAAATTATTGAAATTTATTTATTAAATCCTCTTGAGATTTGTAAACGGAGTTTATTTAACTGAGATGGTTTTTATAAGAGAAATCTTATAGTGAAATTCTAGGGACTTAAGGAAATCTCCAAAGTATTTAAATATAGAAACTTCGAGAATGAATTAAAATTCATAAAAAGGAAGTTAGAAATGCGTAGTTGAGATTATAGACGAGTATAATCGATTTTGGAAATTATAAAAGCGGATTAATTAATGAATTCTGGAAACTTATCGAATCCATTGTAAATTGGTTAAGGAAATTTCAGGTGGATATAAGGATTTTGAGAAGTCTGAAATAAAAGGGAATATTTCCTAAGTATTGGAAATAAAGTGATTTTAGGAAAATATACTTATAAATATTTCTAAGTATTAAACGGGGAGGATTTGAAATATTTAACTACGAGATTATTATTTTAGAAATATTTCTCAAAAGGTTGAATTATAAATGGGATTGAAAGAAATATTCTAAGTGTTGATATGGATAAAATATCATGTTCTGGATATAAGAATTTGAATTGTTTTCGATTATTGAATATACTGGAAGAGATTTATATATATATATATATATATATATATATCTTTGTAAAGATATTTTGAATGAATGTTTCGAAGATTTATAAAACAAGGCCTAGTGATTGTATGGATGTTATATTGATAGTTAAATAACCGACTATTAAATTTGGCAAAATTCGTTGATCGTTTCGAAGGAACTGGGATCATATTTAATTATCTGAAAACCACTTCGATCCAGTTTGAGCGTTAAGAAATGGTGATATCATGAAGATAGTGAAGACGGTGATTCAGTTTGTCTAGACCCAGGACAACTTGTATGGACGAATGTTATCATTGCATCGTTGCTTGGAAGGCAGCGTTAGCATTCCAAGAATGAATGCTATTCTAAAGGTAAACGTTAGCCTCAAGCCTCATCAACCGGGAATGACTAAAAGAGGGGAGATGCAGTAGGGCTAAGTAGGTCGCACCCAATTAGGGTATGTTTATCACCTTTCTAGATACCCTCGGACATATTAAAAATTATGCATATGGTTGTGCATGGAAAAATAAGAGCGCTCAATAAGGGTGGAAACACCCGGGGTGATAACATATTCGGTACTATCCGGTTAGGGATAGGTCGGTCCTGTGTTGGCAGGGGATCCCGGCGAGGTCATCGGTACATTTTTCTATAGGTGTATTGTGACGGACGGTACCTGTAACAACCCGCATATCTATCGATTTTATATTTAAATATTTTATTTAAATATTTTATCGTTAGTCGGATGTTAGTCCGAAAAGCTACTTTTTGCATACGGTCAAATTAGGACTCGAGACCACTTCCATTGAGTTCAAAATGACGTTTGCGATCTTTTTGAGTGTAAACTTCGATATGTTTGGAGATAGTGAAATTTTCAACACTTTTTCCCGCCTTTGACTTTGGTTTGGACTGCACCCCTTTAGTTCAGCCCAACCATCTTCCTCACTCTATCAAAACACTTCAAGCTTTGTCAAAAATGGTGGTGGGAAGTGGAAATTAAAACTCCAAACACAAATTCTATTGCAAATCCGAGATTCAACATCAAATTCACGTGAAGACCATTGATTCAAGCTTGTTGGTGTTCTTGCTTTGCTCTCAAATCTCCATCTTCATCAAATTCCGTGAAAAGGTGAGATTTTTGATCTCACATCTTGCCTATATCTATCTTGGACTGTTGGGAATGATCCTTTATTGCATTTGTATGAATATCTGCATTTGGTTTGGATTGGATTGGCGAAAAACTCAAAAATTAGTGATTTTGGTGAAAAAACTGCTACTAGGTCATTCTGGCCATTTTTAGCTCGTTCTGTCCCTTAAGTCGTAGGTCGTTGCCGACCTATAATCTCCAGGCAAAATGATTAAGTCGTTCACGAGCTAAAGGCATAAGTCGTTCACGAGTTAAAGGCATGAGTCGTTCACGAGTTAAAGGCATGAGTCGTTCACGAGTTAAAGGCATGAGTCGTTCACGAGTTAAAGGCTTAAGTCGTTTGCAGTTAGCTCGTTCGCCTCGAGTTAAGTCGTAGGTCGTTTGGTCTTAAGTCGTTTGCAGTTAGCTCGTCCGCCTCGAGTTAAGTCGTAGGTCGTTTGGCCTTAAGTCGTTTACAGTTAGCTCGTAGCTCGTATTCTAGGCTTAGGTCGTTAAGTCGTTCGTTCCCCTAAGTCGTTCAAGGCTTAGGTCGTAAGACCTTAGGTCGTGCACTTTTAGGTCGCGAACAACCTTATGTCGCGAACCTCTTTAGGTCGTATGACCCTAATTTTCTTAGGTCGTTGGACTTTTTTAACTCGTTGGGTCGTAGACCCTTAAACTGTTAAGTCGCGTACTTTCTTAGGTCGCGCATCCCACTTAGGTCGCTTGACCTTAAGTCGTAGGTCGTCTCCGACCTAACATTCCCACTGCTATTTCACTAGGTCGCTTGACCTTAAGTCGTAGGTCGCTTGACCTTAAGTCGTAGGTCGCTTGACTTTGTTAAGTCGTAGGTCGCTCGACTTTGTTAAGTCGCAGGACTCTGTAAGTCGTAGGTCGTCACCGACCTTACACTTGGTCTTTTTAGTTCGCGATTTCCTTAGGTCGTATGACCTATTTTTCCTTAGGTCGCTGGACTCTGTAAGTCGTAGGTCGTATGACCCCCGCGACCTGACCGGGCAGGTCGAACCCCGTATTACTCTGCGAAGGCAATCTTATCTGAAAAGCATTCATCAGAACTTCCACTTTGATGCATTTTAAGCTGATTTCCTTGGATTTTATTCACGTCTCCGAATGTGAATTTTTGTGATAGATTGTTCCAACAATCGTTTTATGACTTGTCACTTTAAAGATATGAAGGTTTTAATACTAGTAGTAAATATCAAAACTCTTCAAATCGATTTCAACACTATTTTTAATATCAAAAGTTCGTTTTCTCAAACCGATTTTCAATCTACTAATATATAAGCCTTTACTTCACTCGAATGAGAAATCGACTTAAACGACTTAGTAAAACGAGTGGTATGAAACACTTGCGTTCACTTCGTCGGTTAGCTCTTGGACTTGTTCGATTGATCCCTTTTCGTGACAATTTCCTAGTGAAGATTTACAGCTTGTTCGTAAATATTTAAGTTAAGCAAGTGGTTATGGGACATGAAGCTAAACTCATATATTTACTAGCTTGGTGTGATTGACACTTCTCGCTGATCATGATGATCATTTTATGATTTAGACTAGCAATTGTGCGATGTCTCTTTGTTTGCAAGGTAAGACTAGACCGCAGTAGTGTGATTCTGACTCACACACATCTCTTTGTCCGCAAGGTTAGTCTAGACCGCAGTAGTGTGATTCCGACTCACACATATCTTTTTGTTTGCGAGGTTAGGCTAGACACCACTTGTGTGATTCCATTCACACATACCTTTTTGCTTTTTGGTTAGCCTAGGCCTCAATCAGTGTGATTCCGACTAACACATATGGGGTAGCTCCCCATGGTCTTCGGACCATCATGTGATAGGCCTCTTTCTCTTTTTTATGATTTCTGGATTTCTTGTTTGATTTCTGGATTTTTATGTCATTGACTTGTTATGAGTACAAGTTTAGGGTATGATGCCCTCTTTGGATCTTTGAGAAGATTCTCGTGATATTGATCATTTCTCATCGGTTGATCTCCTGTTGATCATCATTTTCATACTTATAGTAGTATGTCAGTATGGATATTCTATGTTTATGCCATGTCTTTTATTATATATCATGTCATCTGATATTTATAGTTAGACTGATCCGTTTATTATTTTCTTAAATAATACTCGGGTCAGACCGAGATGTTACAGGTGCTTCTGCTTGACTTCCTTCCGGGATTTGCTACTCTGACTTTTGGCTGACTATTTAGTTTAGCAGTTTTTGTTGTATACACTTGAGATATGGACTCATGGTTGTATTCTTTTGGTATAGCACGTGTTGCTATTCTTTTGTATTATTGTGGAACTTTTTGACCACTACTCTGATGTACACTTTCATGTGTTAGTTATATATTCATATCTTCTTCCGCCTTTGTGATATGGATGTCTGTGACTGCTATGTGTTATGTTTATTTCTATTTTTGTTTCCGAAGATTATTTTATAGCCACCATGTGATAATCAATTACATGGATGGTCGCTCCTCAACAGCCTTATTCTCCGTGCTAGTTGACAGCACTACATCGTAGTGTCCTTGCCTAGCGTGGGTATTGAGGTGGGACGTCACAGTACCCCAGTAGCCCAGTCATTGTATGGAATCCAATATCCACTACGAGCCTTTACGGTTTTGATTGTAGAGCCTAGTATGTTGGAATTTAATTAATGTAACAATTTCGGCTATTTTAATAAGTATTTGTACTTGAACACTATTATAATATCTGAGGATTTTGATATAAAATGTTTTTGTTATCGTAAGAGAAAAACCTGTCATGTTTATGTGTGACGTGGTCTTACGAGATACCTTTATTTTTCAAAGGATTTTGAAAATGGTAATAATTCAAATTTAGTGTGTTTTCTCACGCTGGTTTTCCAAACTGGCTCGGGTGTTATTTTATTATAATGCTCGGGTTAGACCGAGTATTATAGATTCAAGATAGGATGCTATGGAGCTCAGGGGACGAGCTGGAGGATATCAGACGTATATCACGTACTTGATCATATTCCGCTGTGTGTGTAGACTGTATAGTCAGCACTGTTGAGGACAAGTTGTAATAATTGTCCATTTTGATGTATTGATTGTTGTACTCTGATGTTTGTATGTATAATACAGTTACCATTTCTTTTTGTATAAAGATCTGTTATTATCTATTATATATTGTTCCGCTACGATTGTGAGATTCTGTGTTGTTTTTTTTTGTTTCTTATTCTATCTTTTTCTTCTTCACCCCTAAATATTCGTATTTGTCGGTAGAACCCTAGAATGAGTTTGAGTGTAATAATAGGTATGAGCGCATATTTATTATTGAATATAAATTGTTTTATATTGTGTGGACTTATCTGTTGAGTAGCATATAAATTCTGGTCGAATAGTGAGATGCCACTAAATCGATTGGAGTTTCTAAACACTTGAACCAGGTAAACCGACACAGTATGGTTTTGAAGTGGGTAAATAAAATAATTTTTCCCAAAATTATATTTGGATATAAAAGAAATAATTTTCTGAAATTATTATAGTATATTGGTGTGTTTGTTTGTTATTATATAATCAAAACAAAGTTATAAAATTGAAAATGGTTTATAAAAACTAAAATTAAATTGTATAAGAATGAATTATACAAATGAGTTAAAATTGAAAATTGATTCAAACTGGAATTGGAAAGTTAAATCCCGGAGATTTTTGGAAATGTTTTCCAAAGAATTTTGAAATGAATAATAGTAATATTATTTTGGATATATTTTTGAATAGAAAATGTTTTAAAAAGAATTTTTGAAGTAAAATAGCACTGAACTCACTACAGCACTGGAAAATAATTTCGATGATGATCGCGACATCATCGGTGTTTATTTTTGAGTTTCTAAGTGACGGATTGCTACCGAAATTGATTTATTTCAGATTTGTTGGGCAAACAAGTTTTGTTTAAAAATTCAGAAAGGAATTGTTCTGGATAAAGTCAGGTTGATTTGAAAACTTCAAGGAAATGGTTTGTTAAACCAAAGAGAGAGAGTGTGTGTATGTGTGTGTCTATATATATAAAGTTATTTGAGATAAGTACCGGGTGTTTAGAAATTCTATAATCCTTATTTAAGTGTTTTAGAAAATATCAGAAAATAAGTTTTTGAACTTATAAGTGGAGAATGATTTAATAAGGAAAGAAGTGTGAAAAATTGAATTTTGGAATTAAAAATTAAAATTGAGTAAGTTTAAATGGATTGAACGAATTGAAAATTAACTTAGGCTAAGTTAAATAAGTTTTGAACTTGTAATTGTAAAAATGGTATAGAAGAAAGGAAAATGTGGAGCATTGAAGTTTGGAATTGAAATTCAACTTGAGTAAGTTAAATAAATTGAATTTAACTTAAGTTAAGCAAAATAAAAAAATTGAAATGGGATTGGATTAGAAATAATATCGAATTGAAGTGAATAAAAATTGTGAGTGGTTAAATTATTATAGAACTATAAGTTATAAATTTTGAATGGAATAAAATTTAAGTAAAAATTATGGAATTTTGAATAAATAAGTTGAATAGCCTACAAAATTAGAATTTATGGAATAAATATATATTTAAGCTATAAAGAGAGGTACAATCTTGAGTTAAAAATAAAATGTAAAGATACTCGAGTGTAGAATTGATGAAAATGATAAAAATAAGTTGTAAAATTTATAAATTGGAAAAATGGAATGGTAAAACCAAAATAAAAATAATTTGATATTTTGGTAGAAGAATAAAAGTCCAAACTTGAATTATAAAATAAATTTGAACTCAAGTAAATTAAATGTAGAAATTTTTGAAATAAAAATCAGATAGTGAATACAAAAATGGAACTTAACTTGGTTAAATAAATTGGATTGTGGATTAAGGTGAGTATGGGAATTGGAACTTGAGTTATAAATAAAATTCGACTTAATTGTAAGCGAATTAAATGTATTTTGAAATGTTTTCAAATAAAATAGAAATGAATTGAAATAGTAATGACTTGAGTTATAAATAAGTTCAATTTAAGTGTAAATAAATTGAATATGGCCTTGGATATTATTTAAATGAATACGAGAATGAATTCGAGTATGGAATTAAAATTTGAAGTTGATTAAGTGAATGAACTAATTTGTAAATGGAATAGAATTTGATTGAATAAGAATCAATCTAAAATTGAAATGGGATTTGGTTGTAAGGGTAATAAACTCAAGTTATATAGTTGAATTAATTGGAAATAAACGGATTAACTTAAGTTAATATTTTTGGATGGAAGTTTGGCTCAAATAAAATTATGAAATAATTCATAAGTAACTAGCATGGAATGATTCTGAGCTTAATAAAATGGATTTGAATATAATGAAGGTGGATATAAATGGAATGTAAATGAATTGATTGAGAATCAATTTGAAATGGAATAGAATTGAATATAAATTTATTTGGAATCAATTTCAAATAGCTATAAACTGAAATGGTTATTTTATTAAATGAATATTCCCGAATTATCACGGAAAATTTGTCGTTTGTCGTAAACGTACAATATATGTGGAAGGTGAATAATATGGTTTAGATCCCATTTGAAATGGATATGAATATATATTGTGTGTAATATGAAGTAAATTCAAGTAAATTGGGTTGTAAATCATTCGAATTAAATGAAATGGTATATGGATCGTTTAAAAGTAATTAAATTAGTATCGAAACCTTATAATTGTTATAAATGCATGCTATAACTTGTTGTTATGAATCTATGTGTTTGCACTAGTTAAATAAATGAAATGTTATTAAATTTCATGTTTTGGGACTTACGTGTTTAAATTAAGTACGGGTACAAAGAGACTATTGGGCTAGATTTGGATTACAAAATTGCATATGAAGTAAGCTCGCTGGCTTAATAACGCTAATATAAGGTACGTTTTCGGATTAAATACCGCAAAAAAATAAATATTGATATATATTATGTTTTCCGACCGTGTGGGCCGATGTATATATTTTTATCACTTTTGTCATATTGCAAAAGGCTCTCCGTACAAAGGAGACTCTGCCAAAAAAATTCAGAAATTTAGGGTGTTAGAAAAATTTTGAAAATTTTTGTTAACTAAAAAGTTGATTTTTGAATTGTAACTGAAATAAAAGGTTTTTGAATTAGAAATGGAAACTAATGGTTTGGTTGAAACTAAAAGGTTTAGAAAAGTGAATGCCGAGGTTTCACTAAGTGGATTTTTGGAAAAGGTTAATGGGTTTGGGTCGTTCGTCCTACCTTAGCAACATCGGAGACGAAATTCTTTTAGGGGGGTGGAATGTAATGACCCGGAATTTCAGTTATTGATTTTGAACATTTAATTTATTTTAAATGTTGAATTTGAAATGTAATGGAATTTAATATGAAGTTTATCGATCAAAGAAGTGGAATAAAACTTAAGATCCAAATATAGCGATTTATTGGATAAATTTAATTGTTGAATTAATAATTGATCGTTTAAATAATTGAAAATTGGAGTTGAATATAAATCAAAACGATCTCTAATGTTGATATAAATTCTATTTTAATTGGAATTAAGTTAGTAAAATTTTAAAAACAGAAATTTCAAGTGATTTCGAAAATTTTGAAATCATCGATTTAATCGACGCGATAAAATAGCTATCCGGGGCACAGTCTCGGAATTCAACGAAACCAGTTCCATCGAATCCGGAATAGTTTATTATTATCGGATTTCAAATTTCATAGCGTTTGGATTTACCGTTTGGTCGCACGATCTGAAAACGCCTAGAAATAATTTAATTTGATTTGATTTAAATAGTCGGTAAAAAAGCTATCTTCCACATACGATCGAATTGGAGCTCGGGGCTAATTCTATTAGGTTCGAAATAGTGGTATAACATTAGAAACGCCAGGAGGCACGCATATATAGGAGTTCAAAATTTCGAGATATGAAAATGAGACAATTTGAAGATAATATATATATATATAATCAAATTAGGGTCAATCTCAACCGACCTACCCTATCAGCCACCCTATGATTTATCATGAGCCAACCTAGTCTCTGGTACGAGCCTTTCCCCCTTTCGTTTTACAAACCCGAGCCAACTTATTTCTCCTTCTCGTTTAAAACACGCTCGACCCTCCTTTTCTTCAGAACAAAAACCAGAGAAAGAAAGAAAATAAAGAAATAAAAATAAAAAGAAAGCCTAAAAAATTCTAAATCAATTCCTACGGCCTCGTCGAGTTGAAATCTACCAGTGGTGGTAGTTTTAGAGTGTTCGACCGAGCTTTTGGAGGTCACGACTTAAGACAAGGAAGCTCGACCCTGAGTGACATGATTCTAGCATTTGTCGCGAGGCAAGTGCGAAGGCGAATGCAACCTGGCAAATTGTTGACGTGAATCGATAGAGGAGGCCGCACTTTGAATTTGTGCGTGCGGCAGTAGTGAGAGACGCGAGCAGTTTAGCTAGGGTTTGGCGATATCAAATCGCGTATGCGTGTGGGCCAGAGCACGCTCGCGCGGTTGAGGAGAGGAGGGATTCGAAGCTTGGCGTCGCTGGCGGTGGCTCCTAGTGGGAGGATACGGTGATTGAAGAGGGGGACGTAGACATGGGTTCGAACGCGAATAATATCGCGGGGACTTGGAGAGGGAAGAGGTGAGATTAACGAGGATTAGAAAAATTAATTAAGGTAATTAGTTTTTAATTAAGGAAGTATAACTATATTCTTTAAATTCAAATGTTTATTGATTCTGTAACACTTCCATTCGAGGTCCAAATAAAACGAAACAAGTTGCATTGGGTTCATGTCAGCGAATTCTACGCTTAGAAATTGGTTTGAAGATTTTCGGAGTTAGCGGGAGTTTTAAATTGATTTGAACGCTGTTCATTTTAATTTAAAATTGGAACGGATTGCAAATTAGAAATCAAGGTGAGTAAATCTCACTCATCTGGATTATTCTATTAATTTTAAATGATTAAAATTAAATTTGGATGATTGGTTGAATTTATAAATTAATATCAGTTGGATGCTATATCATTTATATTGGTATATATATTAGTAGTTGGATATATTTCCCGCCGTTGGAGCGGATGAGACCTATGCGCCCCGCATAACAACGGATGACCCTATATTACCACGATATCTAACCTCGAAATGGGATTGGTATTTTATGTTGTCAAACATCTGTAGATGCAGGGAAACAGGTTGGAGGGATCCAACTGGATTCCTTAAAATGTTGATTTTTAATTTCATATATATGGTGATATATGATTTGTGTGAATAATCTGATATAGATCGTGTTGTGATTTGAATGTTTGGATGCTATAGTAGCACTGGCCTGGATTTTGGGTATTTTAAATACCATAAATATTATTTTTGGAATTTTAAGTAATTTAAAGGAGATTTTGAATACAAAAATATTTATATCAAAATTTGGATTATTTTAAAGGAAATTGAATTGGATAAAATAAATGATTTAATATTAGGGTTTGTACTTATCTATTTGAAAAATGTTTAAAATAGAAATTTTAAAATAATTTATATAAAGGATTTTTAATAATGGACTTTTTTCCGAAAATTTGGAAAAGAAGTTGAAATTGATATTTAAAAGTAGGTTTGTAAAATAAATGGGATTTATACGAAATAGATTCGTAAAAAGAAATTTTATAAAAGAGATTAGTTTTATAAACAAATGAATCTTATGGAAGTTTGTAAATTTATAAACGATGTTTATAAATAAGAGAAAATGATATCAGTTGATAAATTGAAATATAAATTTACAGTGTGAGTTATACCGAGATATGGAAATCGGGTTTTGGAAAAATTGTGGATTCTATTTTGGAATGTGGAAATGATTATGAAATTGGAAACGTAGTCGAGGTGATATGAATCAAGAGGGATTTATAAATTGAAATTGGCAATATTGGATTTTTAAAATAGATTTTTGTCGAGAAATCAAAGTTGTTTTAAGTGAGATTTTTATTTATTATCCTATGTAGCTTAAAAAATATTATTTAGATTAAAATATTTCGAAAAGTTAGTTATTCAAGTATTTAATATTTATTGAAATAAATTCTAATTTTTATATTCAGCCTTATAATGAATTAGTTAATTTAAAAGTGAATTGGAAATTAATTATCGATGTTATATAAAGTGTTTTAATATTTTAATAATTACTTAAATATGTTTTTAAAAATGAATTATTATTTAAAGGTACTTATTATATATATATATATAGTTTTGAAATGATTGAAATTTATTTATAAATCCTCTCGAGATTTGTAAACGGAGTTTATTTAACTAAGATGGTTTTTATAAGAGAAATCTTACAGTGAATTCTGGTGATATAAGGAAATTTCCAAAGTATTTAAATATAGAAACTTCGGGAATGAATTAAAATTCATAAAAAGAAAGTTAGAAATGGGTAGTTGAGATTATAGACGAGTATAATCAATTTTGGAAATTATAAAAGGGGATTAATTAATGGATTTCGGAAACTTATCGAATCTATTATAAATGGGTTAAGGAAATTTCAAGTGGATTATAAGGATTTTGAGAAGTATAAAATAAAAGGGAATATTTCCTACGTATTGGAAATAAAGTGATTTTAGGAAAATATACTTATAAATATTTTCTAAGTATTAAACGATGAGGATTTGAAATATTTAACTATGAGATTATTATTTTAGAAATATTTCTCAAAAGGTTGAATTATAAATGGGATTGAAAGAAATATTCTAAGTGTTGATATGGATAAAATATCCTGTTCTGGATATAAGAATTTGAATTGTTTTCAATTATTGAATATACTGGAAGAGATTTAAATATATATCTTTGTAAAGATATTTTGAATGAATGTTTCGAAGATTTATAAAACAAGGCCTAGTGACTGTATGGATGTTATATTGATAGTTAAATAACCAACTATTAAATTTGGCCAAATTCGTTGATTGTTTCAAAGGAATCGGGATCGGATTTAATTATCTGAAAACCACTTCGGTCGGGTTTGAGCATTACGAATGGTGATATCGTGAAGATAGTGAAGACGGTGATTCGGTTTATCCAGACCCAAGACAACTTGTATAGACGAATGTTATCATTGCATCGTTGCTTGGAAGGCAGCGTTAGCATTCCAAGAATGAATGCTATTCTAAAGGTAAACGTTAGCCTCAAGCCTCATCAACCGGGAATGACTAAAAGAGGGGAGATGCAGCAGGGCTAAGTAGGTCGCACCCAATTAGGGGTATGTTTATCACCTTTCTAGATACCCTCGGACATATTAAAAATTATGGATATGGTTGTGCATGGAAAAAGAAGAGCGGTCGATAAGGGTGGGAACACCCGGGGTGATAATATGTTCGGTACTATCCAGTTAGGGGTAGACCGGTCATGTGTTGGTAGGGGATCCCGGCGAGGTCCTCGGTACATTTTTCTAGAGGTGTACTGTGACGGGAGGTACCCCAATAGCCCAGTCACTGTATGGAATCCAATATCCACTACGAGCCTTTACGGGTTTGATTGAAAGCCTAGTATGCTGAAATTTAATTAATGTAACAATTTCGGCTATTTTAATAAGTATTTGTACTTAAACACTATTATAATATCTGAGGATTTTGATATAAAATGTTTTGGTTATCGTAAGGGAAAAACCCGTCGTGTTTATGTGTGACGTGGTCTTATGAGATACCTTTATTTTTCAAATGATTTTGAAAATAGTAATAATTCAAATTGAGTGTGTTTTCTCACGTTGGTTTTTCAGACTGGCTCGGGTGTTATTTTATTATAATGCTCGGGTCAGAACGAGTATTACAAATTCAGGATAGGATGCTATGGAGGTCAGGGGACGAGCTGGAGGATATCAGACGTATATTACGTACTTGATTTTATTCCGTTGTATGTAGACTGTATAGTCAGCAATGGTGAGGACAAGTTGTAATAACTGTCCATTTTGATGTATTGATTGTTGTACTTTGATGTTTGTATGTATAATACAGTTACCATTTGTTTTTGTATAAAGATCTATTATTATCTATTATATATTGTTCCACTGCGATTGTGAGATTTTGTGTTGCTGTTTTTTTTGTTTCTTCTTCTATCTTTTACTTCTTCACCCCAAAAGATTCGTATTTCCGTTCAATTTGAGTTGAACTGATGTGAATTATTGTCGACTCAAAGGGTATGGATTTACGGGATTTTACACTTCCGCTATCCCTAGGTTAAGAGTGAAGCCCGATAGGTTGTAGCACTATTGCTTCTATAGCCTACTCGAATCATCATTCTTAACTCTCAAAGATAGAAACAAGTCTACTTTGTTGGCTTTTGTGCTAGGTACATGACTAAATACTTTCCATAAACAAGTAACACATAAAGCACGATTAACACACACAAAGCACGATCAAGTCACATAAACGACTTTTAATCCCCTTTTTGGTTAATTAATATTCCTTTATTAATTAAAATGTCCTGCATTTAATTAATATTCCTTTATTAATTAAAACTTCCATTATTAATTAATGTTTCTTTATTAATTAAAACTTCCTTATTTAATTAAATACTTCATCCTTTAATTAAAACTTCTTCTATTTGTAAAACTACTTTTACCTAATAAATTTCTTCATTTAATTAAACTTCATCTTTTAATTAAACATCTCTTTTTAATTAAACACCTTTATTTAATTAAACTCATTTATTTAATTTAACCTTACCTTATTTAATTAAACTATACTTATTTAATTAAACTTTTTAGTAATTTGAACTTAACCTGTTTAAACTTGTAGATAGATTTAGTTTCCCTTTATAAAAGATATATACTTGTATTTTACCATTCATGTATTTTACTATTCATTTATACTCATTCTATATTTCAAAGTATACATATACTTATCTCAAATGGTATAAGTATATTCACAAATCATTAACAATATTTACTTATTTTAAATTATAATCAAGGAGGTTAAAAACAAATGTTACGAAAATATCGTTACTATAAACCCTTTTTCTTTAACTTTTGTAACTTTATTCTAAAAGATTTCATACTTGTTATTATCTTTAAAATTCCATTATTAAAGATCTAAGTATATTTACAATATTTTTCCACTTTAAAAATATAATTCAATGGTCTAAAAACGAATGTTACTTAAACATTGTTTACAACAAACCCAAATCACTTTCCACTTTAAACGTTATCTTTAAAAATCTCTTTTAAAGATCTAATTACGGTTATAAGGGTTTAAGACAACTGTAACTTAAACATTGTCACGACAACCCAAAACTGTTCCTTATAATTTCTTCGAAATATTCATTATTAAATATCTAATTATATTCCTTAATTATAATCTTTATTATATTTCTAATTATAAGCTTACTATGACCTTATTTACATCTTAATTATAACCTCAATTATAATCTTAATTACATCTTAATTATAAGCTTACACAAAGTTAATAAGTTAATATACTTTTACTTGACTTTACAAAACCATTTATTTTAACTAAAGTGTTACTATCGATATCTTATGTTATTTCTTTATAAAAGGTTTAACTTGTTTTTCCCAACTTATACATTTACTAAAAACCTTTCTAAAATGATATATATATATATGTATACTAATTTATTTATAAGATAAACTATTTAATAATAAAAACAATTTAAAAAGATATATATTATACAAGCTTCTATTTATTTTAATAAAATATTTAACTAATTTTATAAAAACAATAAATATTGAAAAATACTTCAAAAACACTTATATACTTTGTAAATACTTATACTATGGTTCAAAACATGTATATTAAATATTACTTAAAAATACTTATTTTATAATTTATTTAAAAAAACACGAAAACATGTTTTATAATTTAAATCCCTTTACTTTAAAAATTCATAAATAATTATTAAAAATATATTTAAAACTTTTATATTTTTCCAATAATAAATACCTTATAGTAGTCATTAAAAATATGAACAAAGCCCTACGATGTCTTTCAAAGTTAACTTTGAAAATCGTCGAACATAAGGCATTTTCAAAGTGCATTCATCGTGACCTTTTCGCTTTCAATTTTTACAATTTCCATTCCAAATTTCTATAACTTCACAAACCAATTCATTTATGTCAAACACACCTAAACATATGTAAGGAACAATCAAATTAATATATATGTTCACAAAAGATTCACAATTTAACTAATTTAACATATGTCAAATATAAGGTATTTCATTGTGCTTTTATAACGATTATTTTGCTTCAACCATTCATAATACACTATCAAAAATGTAAACAATAAGTCTAGGCCACGTCACATATTTTAGAGGGTCATAAAATAATGTGTACTACATATAATGCTGTCACTTGCTTTCAAAAGTAAGAAGGGGTCTAAGGGTAATAACTTGCATTGTTATCTATTTAATTTATATTTAACACAACAAACAATTATATACACACAATACAAGAAAATATGCTTTTAGTTGCACTTATTAGTAGCGTTTGGAAGGCAAGTGCAACTATTATTGTTTTATGCCATATTTTCAACGCGGCCAAAAGTTACCGCTCACCCCGTCTATACGTTTTTCTTCATTTCCGCCTAAAGTTGCCGCTAACTTTTTAGTTGTTACGTTTTTCATTTTAGTTTCCATGTCTTCATTTTTCTTCACTTCCAAAATTTTACATGTCCTAATTCCTCAGCGTCATCATCCACTTTATTTTTCTTCCATCGTCATCATCACGCTACTCCTTTTCATAGTCAATCGAATCCTCTCTAACGCGCTATTGCTCTTCACAGTCGATTGAATATGCGCTAATCCTCTCCATCAATTGAAGATTTCATCATGCTATTCATCGTTGGTGTGGATTTCTCCAAATTTGCTACATTTTATATGGTTCGATACTGAGTTTATATATGGATTTGCACAAACCCTAATTCGCTACTCGTCTTCGTCATTTTTCCAAACCTTAATTTGTGCATAAACCCTAATTTGGCATAAGCTATGATGCTATTATTATTTCTTGCAATATTTGCTTTCAAATTTTTCTTTTTCATTCAATGAAGTTTTTGATCTGTTTTATCTGTTGTTAATATTATATTACTGTAATCACTTGTACTAAATGTTAATTTGTTTGAAATGCAAGTTGAGCAACAGTATACCGATCGAAACTGAAAATAAAAAATATGCATATTTGGTAATGGATAATTATTCAATTTTGTAAGACTGTAGTGTACCCACTTAATAAAAATATAATATTTGAATACGATATGTCATCAATCAGGTTGATTTCTGATTTGAGTGTACAATATTTACAATAAAATGTAATATATCTAAGAAATTTCTATATATGTCATAAGAAAATGTAATACATCTAAGAAATTTGAATATACATTATTTACGGTAAAATAGGACTTGTTTTGTACAACAATGAAAACTTAGAGATCTTATTATCTGTAATGGAGATAGTGATAGTGTTATATCTAAGAAATTTGATTTGAAGCATTAGGATAATTAGGTATCAGAGATTGTGTGTATGCACTATAAAAGGGAATTCTAAGGAAAGAGGGTTATTTTATAATTGCATTTTGTATTATTGTATGTTGTTTACTTACAAATATATACTTGATATATTCCAGCAATATTGGACTTTAGTTTTTTCCAACACAATTTAGACTTCACAAAGCTTAGAACACAGAAGAAAACGATAAAAATAAGAGTTTATAATGAATGATTATCCATCAATACAAGAAGTTATAGTTTCTTTATTTTGGTCTTCGGATTATGTTTATCTATGTTATCTTTTAGTAATATGTTTCTTTACCACAATATAATTTTTATATTTCAATAGCATGTTGGTGGAATTTCAAGATATGCCTGAACGAAAATATGAATCTCAAAAGATTATGTCCATTGAACTATAATCAGGATTCATGGCTTTTGCTGATTTAACTAAAAAAAACTTTGGGTTATTGTATCGATCATAAATTCGTATTGTATTTCATTTACATGACAAGTATTTGGAAGTTTGATTCTTGTATAGTGCCAAGCTAAGAGAAACTAAATTTGTCATCTGTGTTTCTTTTCAGCACCCATAATGAATGTTTGCATTTTATTTGCATTTGCGTTAGCTTTACCTCATCAGCAATAGACCATGACTTTTTTCCAAAATATTTTAGTTTGCATTTTGTTTGCAAGTGAATGAAGAACTTTAGCATTTGTGATATGCTTAGCACTAGAATTGATGAAGCCTGCCTGCATATGGTTAGACAGAACATACACAGCCTGTGCATTTTGATCTTGGGCATGAAAAATAACAAGTGCTTGTGGTTGGGAAGCAACAATGTGAGGATGAGTAATAGTCGCATCAAAACTAAGGTGGGGCTGATCATTTGAGATCTGGAGCATGGCAAGGAGATGAAGCAGAGGATAAATGTGGTATGGTTAACTTTACTACTAAATTGAAGTTTGTCTAACCTAATTTGTATTTATTATGCTATGTAACACTCAGTGCATCATGCATGTTTAATGTGGTTAGGTGTTGCTTATTATAACTAATCGAACCATTTTGTGTCTTTATAATAGAGTATAAGTTAAAAGGATTTAGATATCCCACTCTGCTAAGAAAAATGTTAATCGGGTTTTTAACTTGACATAATTCAATAGGAGTTAGAACATCTACGTCAAGTCAAAACAACTCAAGAATTAACCAAAAGGACCATAAGAAGAAGTTAAGAAAGGCCCAAGAGGAAAAATGCAAAAATAGGTTAAGGGTCTGGATCGCTAGTGATCCATAAGGACTGCTCATGGATCGTCCAAATTTCTTGCATCATGAACCGATATCTTTTCTAAGGATGTCTGCCAAGTTTCATGGTATTCCAAGCAAGCTAGTTCGAGAAGTGAGCATTCATCTGATTCCGGTCATAGTTCAATCCAACCTGTACATGAAACACCATCAAAACAAGGCAACTAGTTACCAAATTACATGGAGAGCAACTGCATAAAGCAAGGAAAGCAACCCAAATGAAATGATCTGAAAATACCCTAAGTACATAGATCGCTAGCGATCCATGCCCGATGGATCGTTAGCGATCCATCAGGTTAAGTCGGATCGTTATGAGATTTTTGGAGCATCTTCTTATTGTCGAGTGTAGGCTTCTGGAAAAGGAGGGAGCAAAAAATACACCAAGTAATTAGATCGCTAGCGATCCATCAGAATGGCTCTGGTCGTTGTGAAACTCTCTAAACTCCTTTGTGGCATCATGTGCAGGTTTCTGGCAAAGTGGCCTGGCCCAACAGCTCTCGAACCCCTATAAATACAATCCTACTTGCAACATAAATGGGGTCTTGGGAACTGGCTGTTGGAACACTGCAGAGATTATTCTTTATTCTTCTCCTCTCACACAGCAGTCTTCTAGGATTTCACTATGATTCTCCAATGAACTCTTGTACTTGTGACTTGACCTAACTTAGAAGAATCAATCATATTGTAATCTGATTCAACTTGTAACAACAGTTAGTTAATAGAAAGTTATAAAGTGGATGTAGGCTTCATTAACAGCCGAACCACTATAAAAATCTTCTTGTCTTTTTACTACTTTGGCTCTTTTTGCATTTATTTTCTATATTATTGCTCTGTAAGAACAGGGCTGGTGCTTTCACACTCGATCCAGGGGTTGATCCATTTTTTGGGTTAACATTTTGGTGATTTCACTGATAACCTTGAACGAGATATTAAGAATTGAAGTTTGAATCTAAGATTTAGAGAAGATGAGAAGGCCTAATGCTAGATCTAGAGCTGTAACAAGTCGACCGGAGCCTGGAGCCTGCCAGGAGGTGTCCTTAAATTCTCATCAACCCAACTATGTGATCAAAGAGGAGATGGAAAGGATGATGAAAGAGATGCAGGATGGAATCTTAGCTAGACAACAAGAGATGATGGACGACATCTTCCAGAGGATGGAGCAGCAAGGGATGGCTAGATTTGCAGGGAATAGGAATCAAACTCCAAGGAACAACGTAGGAGCTGCTGAAGTTGGATTGGAACAAGATAGAGTCTTGCCCCCACGCCCAGAGCAACCGATACTTAAGGGCAATGCTAGAATCAACATGGGAATCAATCCCAATGCCGGAGTGACTGTTGAAACACCAGGAACTGATGGTATGGACCTAATCCAAATACTAGGATGCAACCGACAAGAGAATATGTACCAGAACTTCCTCGACGGAATGCAGGTCTGAATGAAGCTAGAGTTATGAATCATAACATAGGCATGCAGCCAAAAGAGTGCATCCTAGGATAACCCCACCAAAAAAGGGGGCAAAGTATTGTTTTAGGACGGAGACCTTCATTGGATGGTGAGAACCGAATTGCTGAATTGGTATGAAAGTTCATTAGAGGAGGACCCCCAGATCAGGGTCTGGAAGACGTGAATAGGAATCCGTTTACTGCTAATACTCGGAATGCGAGAAATCCTCCAAATTTCAAGCTTCCGACCCTGGAAATGTACGACGGGAAGGCAGATACAACGATTCACATGATTAGATACATCCAACATATGGAGGTGTTGGGTGCTTCTAAGGAGATAATGGGGTGGTGCTTCCCATTATACTTAATGGATTTGGCTCAAATGTGGTTCAAACAATTGAAAAATGGGTCCATAAGCACATAGACCGACTTGGTGAGCAAGTTCATGAGACAGTTCAGAGTTCATGTCTCACAACCGAATAATGTACTTACGCTCTCAAATATAAAATAAAGGCCTGGAGAGTCCTTAAGAAATTATTTAACAAGATTCAATGTAGCAGCGGCTGTGGTCGACAAGCCGGATCCATCATTTATCCTAATGGCAGCAGTATTGGGAGTCGCGAGTAAGACTGATTTCAAAGCTGCATTGAAAAAGGATCCACCAATGGTTGCGGAATTCTACTACGAAGCTAAGAGATATTTGCGTCAGGAAGATGCTGAAGCCGAGGATGAAGATGTGGATACTGAAATAAATGCCATGGAGGATAGGGGACCGTCCGGAGCTGGAATTGGAAAAGACAAAGGGAAAAGGAAAACCGATGATGACTTCGGGGAGCCGAAATGACAAAGGAAGGAGCTGAGATTCTCTTCATACACTGACCACTGAAACCCCGAAGAGGATATACTTGGATACTATGGGGCAGAACCTCTACCGAAGGCTACCTAGGAGGGAGCCCATTGATTGAGGGAAAAGATCTGGAAAGCTTTGCATCTTCCATGAGCTGAAAGGGCATGAAACGAATGAGTGCCGACACTTTTGTGATCTGATAGAAGAACTAGTTCGAAACATCCAGCTGCCATAATACGTGAGGAGCATAAATGTGGTATAATTGCAAGAACAACCACCATTCGCAGCAAATGCACCAAGAAACGCCCAAGGATTTGAGCCAAGACAAATTATCCCGTGATCGGGGTATATGGGAGTCGGATCCGGCTCCCATGCTTTGCTTTTTCGTTTCTTTTTCCGCACTTTTCTTTTGGTATTTGGACAATAATAACCTTAGGCCACTTACACGTGTACGGGATCCCGAACGGTCCCTAGGCACGCTCTGAGTTGGATGCTTGAGATGACTATTTAAGAAAATAATAATCTCAAACCGCTTACACGTATATGAGACCCAGATTGGTCTCTAGGAACGCTCTGAGTTGGATCTCCGAGGTGAACAATTAGGATTTCTGTTTGTTTTGGTCCCTACTTGTTTGATTTTTGCTTGTTTGTTTTGATTTGAATATTTGAATTTTGAAAAATCCACATTGATTGTGATGACTGATATTGATCGCCTTAGAGTCCCGCCATGGGAACAAAGTGCAAGGTGCGAGTCCCCTTGCCAGAGAGCGAGTGGATGGACTTGTACGATATTGATCGTCTTAGAGTCCCAACCGGAGAGATGAGGTCGAAGTGCAAGAAGTAAGTCCTCTCACTGGAGAGTGAGCGGATGGGCTTACTCAATCCCCCTTAACTTAACAAACAAACGATTCGGAGAGATCGTCATCTTAACTTAAAACATTAAACGATCCGGAGAGATCGCGCATTAAACTAAACATTAAATGATCCAAAGAGATCGTGCATTAAACTTAAACGATCAGGAGAGATCGAGCCTTAAAATAGATTTGATTTAATAAAAGAATTTGAATGCCTTATAAATAGAATAAAACTGATAAACCCTGGATGAACACAGGATGATTTCGATATATGATGTGATTCTGACATATGATGCGATTTTGATATATAATGTGATTTTGATATTTGATGTGACAACTTTGAATGAGAAGCAAAACGATAATGATGTAAATCCCGAATGAACATGGGACAATTAGATATATGTGATGTAATTGGAAACATGTGATTTAATTACAGATATGTGAGGTAATAACTTCAAATGAATTCGGAATGATTGCGATGTATAGAATATACCTAGGCAGAGTTTAGAGTCTTAGGCTACAACCGGTTTGGAATGAATTGTGATTGGCAAGAGAATCCGAAGGAACTAGACGATTCACCAAGGCTAAAGTAGCTGGAAAGCTCAATTATCGAAGACTAGAGATAGGAACTTGTTCTTAAGCATAGCACACATTTCATTCAAAAGGCATACTTTGGGGGGCAAGTAATAACCGGGTTTTTAACCCGACAAAATTCAATGGGAGTTAGAACATCTACGTCAAGTCAAAACAACTCAAGAATCAACCAAAAGGATCATAAGAAGAAGTTAAGAAAGACCCAAGAGGAAAAATGAAAAAATAGGCTAAGGGTATGGATCGCAAGCGATCCATCATCCATGGATCGCTAGCGATCCATAAGGACTGCTCATGGATCGTCTAAATTTCTTGCATCACGAACCAATATCTTTTCTAGAGATGTTTGTCAAGTTTCATGGTATTCCAAGCAAGCTAGTTCCAGAAGTGAGCATTTATCTTATTCCAGCCATAGTTCAATCCAACCTGTACATGAAACACCATCAAAATAAGGCAACTAGTTACCAAATTACATGGAGAGCAACTACATAAAGCAAGGAAAGCAACCCAAATGAAACGATCCAAAAATACTCTAAGTAGCGATCCATGCCCTATGGATCGCTAGCGATCCATCAGGTTAAGTCGGATCATTATGAGATTTTTGGAGCATCTTCATATCGTCGAGTGTAGGCTTCTGGAAAAGGAGGAAGCAAAAAATACACCAAGTAATTGGATCGCTAGTGATCCATCATCTATGGATCGCTAGCGATCCATCAGAATGGCTCTGGTCATCGTGAAACTCTCTGAACTCCTTCATAGCATCATGTGCAGGCTTCTGGCAAAGTGGTCTGGCCCAATAGCTCTCCAACCCCTATAAATACAATCATGCTTGCAACATAAACGGGGTCTTGGGAACTAGCTGCTGGAACTCTGTGGAGATTATTCTTCATTCTTCTCCTCTCATACAATAGTCATCTAGGGGTTCACTGTGATTCTCCAATGAACTCTTGTACTTGTGACTTGACCTAACATAGAAGATTCAATCATATTATAATCTGATTCAACTTGTAACAGCAATCAGTTAATAGAAAGTTATAAAGTGAACGTGGGTTTCATTAACAGCGGAACCACTATAAAAATATTCTTACCTTTTTACTACTTCGGCTCTTTTTGCATTTATTTTCTATATTATTGTTCTGTAAGAAAAGAGCAGGTGCATTCACACTCGATCCAGGGTGTTATCCAATTTTTGGGTTAATAAAAGTAGAGAGGGAATCCATCTTTGCATTTTAGCCATTAGATCACAAGATCTAATGGTCTTGATCAAATCAAAATACATATGTGCTTGGATATGTCTAATTTTCTTGACACATTTTGATATGTTTAATGTTTTGGTAAGAAGGTGATTCATCATTACATACTACAAATTTATTAAGCTTCATGCCAATTAATTGTAATGATATTTTTTTATTAAAGTCAATTGTCAGTTTTAAATAGGTGCAATTAATTGTATAATTTATTATTCATTTATCGATTTTTGCTGAAACTTGGTAATTGTTCTAAAATTATTCCTTAATACAATATATGTAACTTTAGTACGTAATTTTTTATACCAAAAGTATCATTTTTCATTAAAATTGAGATGTCAAACTAAATTATCTTATATCATTCGAGGTTTCTAATCTAGAATTTTATTGCGGTGTTAGTATTCAGATATACATTGGACTGCATATCTTCGAGTTTAAATTTCATTTGAAACATCCAAAAAAAATATTTTATTAAATTTGAAACTAACACATTTTTTGATGGACAGCCTTGACAGGTTGAGGTATCCCAGTATCCAACAAAACGTTCTCAAATTAACTTTCTTTTGAGACCTATTCGAAATATTTTGTATTATTAACCTTTTTTGATGGAGAATTTTAACACTATGCGGTACCATAATCTCTAATCATCATATTCTGCAACAAAATAAAGTAGACTTAAGATTCAAACATTGATAAACAAAACCAAGCAGGTTACATTGAGTGAAAACTTATGCTGAGTGTTCAGTTTTAAATCAGATTAACTGATTCAATAATCCAGCGCAGCATCATAACTACCTTAGGTGAATAACTTGCTTTATATAATCAATTTCAATTATCAAACATGTAATCATATAGACACACACACACAAAATAGTATCCATCGATTATCTAAGTTTTGAATATTTCATAGATGATATGTAGCAGTAGTTTTATAATTTTTTGTTTCCACTCACAACTCTTATTTCATACTATCATATTTTGTTTGCTTAACCTAGGGTTTATTCTTTTCTTAGCTAAAACCCTTTTTATTTGATGTTGTAGCAATTTTTTTATTGATGTGCATGAGTTTTGTTGTTATATTTCATTTTTCTGTTTCCAATGTTCGACAACTGATAACTATTTATCTTTTCCACGAAATAGGCAGATTCTATGCATCTGACTTGAGTGCACGAAGTGTTTGTCAGTTCAACACTAAACTTTCGCAGTGATTAGAAAAGATTAGTTGTTATAAATAACCTAATTGTATCTATTTGCATGTTTTTCTTTTGTGAACAAGTCAGTTAATGTCATGTTTAGTTTATGACATTCTTTTTCTACTCCAAATATCAACTCTAGTATATGTATCGCTATTGGCATTCATGCTCAAATTAGAATATGACATTATTAGGATATTTTTGGTGTTGATCATACTATCGTTGTTTATGCTGAAGGCATGATAGGATAAACAAATCAGATCAAACATGTTGGATTAAGAAATTCTGTAAAAATATATTCTTCATATTAACATATTTACATGCAATATATTCATCTATATCAGAGTGAATTAATGTATACTGGCTATACTCTAGTTTAATAATGAGCTAAGTCCAAGCAACAAACGCACAACATTTAGTAAACAAGAAAAGAGTCACAGGTCCCTGTTTTTGATGTTGTTATACAAAAAGTCGCTGCAGAAATAAATATGTAAATTTGGTCCATATTTTTCAAAAATAAAAAAACGCAAAGTGTCTTGCACTTTTCTGACAGAAAATGCAAGATAACTTGCACTTTTCTAATTTTGAAATATTTTTCGAAATTTTGAAAAGCGCAAGTTAACTTGCACTTTTTATCAGAAAAGCGCAAGCTAGTTTGCGCTTTTTAATTTTGAAATTATTTTGAAAATTTTAAAACTTTTAAAATTTTTGAAAAGCGCAAGGTAACTTGCACTTTCTATCAGGAAAGCGCAAGCTAGTTTGCGCTTTTTAATTTTGAAAATTTTGAAATTTTAAAAAGCGCAAGCTAACTTGCGTTTTCTTATTTAGAAAAAACAGGGACTTAATTTACATAGTTATTTCCACAGGGACTTTTCTTGTAACACCATCAAAAATAGGGACTTTTAGTAAATCTAATAAAATAGACAATTTTGTATGGAAAGTAGTGTTGCCATTAAAATTGAAGGCATGATTGAATGCACGGTAATTTTATGCATGATTGGAGCACATCTAAGAGTATTGTTCCCAATAAAAGAATAACATGCTCATTTGTTCTCCTAGAAAAAAATACAAATCTACCAAAAGGATTAATTGCTTCTAAATTTGCACTATGGTTATACTTTCCCACTACTTTGAGGCCCTATGGAAATTGATCATTTCATTCCAATGGCACGAGCTTGATCATTGTTAGGGTTACTCTATTATATCTTTGTGCCTTGTTTGGATTATGAGATAAAAATGACTCTATGCTATCTATTATGCAGAGAATTTTTTTTATTCTAGTTGCTGCTATGATTCTCTTTCTGGCATTTCTTGGCTTTTGTGAGTATTATTGCATTGCATATTCAAAAGCTAAGGGCCTGTTTGGTTTCGTTTTTAGTTTTGCGTTTTGTGTTTTCAACATACAATACAAAATACAAGAAAATGAGATAAATTCTTTTACAATTCTTAGCCATTACGACGATCGACGGGAAATGGAGGGGATGAATTGTTTTCCGTCCTTTTGTTATGCCTCAAAACACGAAAATCAAATAAACTTGTTTTCTATTTTCTATGTTAATTTCATTTTTCAAAATTGTGTGTTTTCCAACAATGTATAAGAAATGCGCATTTTTGTTTAGACGAAAACACAAAACTAAAAACAGCAAACCAAACGGGGCCTAAGATAGTGTTTGGTTTAAAATCGAATTTTGTATTTTCGATTTTCAATATGTATCTCAAATATGAAAAGAATGAAAGGACGGTGGAAGAGATGAATTAAAGAAAGACGGATGAGAGGACGAATGAGTTAGAGTGACGATGAAAAAATGGATTGTTTTACGTGCTTTTGTTATTTTTCAAAACGCGAAAAATAAAAAAAAAGTTGTTTTTTATTTTGTATGTTAACTTCGTTTTCTAAATTGGTCGTTTTCGACAATATAAATGCGTCGTTTTCATTTTTGTATGGACCAAAACCCAAAACTAAAAATAACAAACCAAACTCTACCTAACATTTTCTAGCTCTAGCATATTGGTTTCTGTGAATCTCCAGTATACTAGTGAAGTCAAACTGTAACAAATCTACACTATTATATTATCACCGAGTTGCATTTCAAGAGCGCACAAGCCTTATTGGTATTTTGTGAAATGAACGGTCACGTTTTATATTTTTTCCTTTTCCTACCTTGCTCTCCGCTTCATCATCCTTTTGCATAAACTAAAAAAAATACTAGGTTTCCCGGTGATTTCTTCCCCCTAGTTTCTTCCAACATGCTTACTTGAGTACAATTGCGCCTCCCTCTCCTCCTTTTTCCCTCACCGTCAAAATTAGTTTTGCTTTTCTTCAATCGTGCCTCTCCCATTCCTCCATTTTTCCAGTCCTAAAAAATAACATACCTTCTCCCATCCCTTCCTTTTTCTCGCCCTAAAAAATAATGTAGCAGTCGATTTCATCCTTCTCTGCTCTGCCCGCCATCATCGACGCTTGCTTTCAATGTCGCCTTGGTAATTCGAGTTCATCGAAGGGGTGTCTTCCAATTTGCGAGCTCTTCTCTCGGTAAGCACATGTTCTTATTCTTTCTGGCAATCGATTTTGAATTAGTTAGGTCCCTCTTCTTGATGGTTTGGTGAAGACTCCTTATGATAGTTCGATTATTAAGTGAGGTTTTTGGCTAGGGTTTGATTTCATCTGTTATAGGATAGAATTTGAGTTTTTAGTATTTAAAGGTTCGTAACAAAAGGTAATTTATTGATCATGTGGAAAGCTATCGCATGCAGTCATAGTCCTGAAGACAATATCATCACTATAAATTCCTATTCTCTCGGTTATCTCAGTTATTTGAATTTAGTTATTGATTTATAAGTCAACAAAAGGTGGATATTTTGTTGCAAACTATTTTTTTGTTCGACTATTTGTATAAACCAAATTAGTGTTCACAGTATTGGTTAAAGGTAAACCACTTTAAGTTAGTGGGATGAACATTATGTTACTCAAGGTGTTGGTATAAGCATGTCAATATTGGATGTATTAGACCTAAAATATTTTACTAACTTGACCATACCATGTTCCCCTTTCAATGCATTTTTTTAGCTTTGACACCTCTCCTCTTCATGTTTTATTTCTTTATTATATTGTAGTCTTTAGCTAATTCTATCAAAGTCATTTTACTCACCCACTCTACTGACATATGGATCCTATTTCTGAACATCCTGTAAGAAGTTAGATGATGGCTAAATCATAATGTGCTTTTATTGACAACTACTAATTGATGACCTATACGATTGCAATTTCGGTTGGTCGGCTTTATAATAGGTTATTCAAAGGTTTTCCAATACCACATAATGTAATATATTGAATAACGAAACTCTTAAACAATCTACAATTTAACACAAGGACATAAAGTACTCTTAAATTGTATGTTTTGTGGATTACATCTTAAGATTTTGTGTGTTGACTCTTGAAATTGATATATACATACATACACACCTACAGGCCCGGCCCGAGGACATTTAATGCCCTAGACGAGTTTTATTTTCTCTCTTTTTTGCCCTATTTCTTAAAATGAAATACAAAGAAGAAAGTCATGATATGCCGCTGAAATCAGATCTGCATCTTATAAATAGAATTTTAAAACATACGTGGTCATGATAAAAAATTAAACAAATTGGATGGTCAGTGATGTCAAAGTTTGTATTGTTTTCATCCATCTTAAAATGCTGGTAAAAGTAGATTATCATGTCCGCACATTGAAAAATGATTGGTTTAAAGTTTTAATTCTTCTAGCAAACTTAAGTTATACGTAAAGATCAATACAACGAGAGTTTTCATATGCATATGGAGTGTTCTATGGAATGAATACAAGAGTATTCAAAAGAGTACAAATATTTACAATGTTTCCACTAGTTGACAGCTATCAAAATAAGACTCTTGTAAGTAAGGCCAGCTAAACTATTCTTTTTTCCTTCTATTTTTTGGTTTATCTCATGTCTGTGATTGGAGGAATTATTGTTCTATACATTTTGATGATTTCCTCTCTATTTTGGAATCACCCATTCATATCATGATAGTAGACAAGACTCATTTGCTATATAACGATTTAGAAATTAACCATTTTAATAACCAGTTATTGTCTCATATGAACAAGAGTAAATCATAAGAAAACTAATTCGGTTTGAAGCTACTAGAAAAAGAATAATTCTGAAAACGAAATCAGGAAAGAAAGAAGTACCATTCACCGAGCTAACACAGCCTAACACAAATCCTAACTGCCGTTATAGTGTTATTATGCAATTAACCGGACATTTGCAATTAACATTTATTTCCTAAGTCCTAACTGCTGTTATTATGCAATTATACACAAATTAAATGGTGCGATAAATCAAAAAATTAATTTAGGAATTAGGGCAAATCAACATTCAACTTATCTGTTAAAAAATCGAAATCAGTAAAAAAAAATCAGTATTCGTAATTCGTAAACTCATGTAATTTTGGAATTATGAATTAGGGAAAAACAAAATCGGCACGAGGTAGCTGACAATGGCGAAAAACCTAAAGCGAAGCTGAGTTGAGGCGGGCAATTTGGCTTGGGCTGGCGCCTAGCGCAGTGATGAAGAATCGATGACTGGAGTTTGGAGAGTGGAGAGCGTCGCGCGATTAAGAAGAAGAAGAGAACACTTTTTTCTCTCTGTTTGTTGCCCCTCCGTAGAATGATGCCCCAGGCAAATGTATTGTTCGCCTATGCCTCTGGTCGGGCCTGCACACCTAAAGACAAATGTGTGTGTAAGGGTGCGCGCGCGCACGTAGTATGTGTGTTAGTTGCTTTGTGATTTGTATTGGATAACGTTTTAATGTCTATGTGTATGTGTCGTGTGTATACAATATCTGTATTAGATTATGTTGGTCTCTGAAATAGTTTGATACCCATTAGAACATAAGAGGAAGAAAGATAATGTTGTATGAATTGAAAACATTTGTATTATAGTAACAAACATGTCCCAATATAAGTGAAACTTAGACCAATGGCTCGAAAATCTATGAGACTTGATATGTAGTTTCAAGCATGTATTGTTGTTGCATAGGTAAATTTCAAAAATTAACATATATGAGCCATTTAATTACATACATAAAGTTTAAAAGTAATAGATACGAGTCATATAATTACATATCAATGGCATTTACAGTCATTTACATCTGATATATTTAGTCATGTGATCAATGTTTTGATGATTTATCTTATGAGTATCTATTAAGTTTATATTTACCATTACCTCAAACTGTATTACATTGCAACCATTTCAACTGTATTATGCCAGCAAACTTCTGGTCATAATATTATGATGTTGGAGTACCGTTTCCTACAAATCTGCCGCAAGCGAAACAATGGTACATAACTATTTTTTGACACTAAATGAAAAGATAAATTTATTTATTTGTCAGTAAAAGTAAACCTTAATATTGTTCCAGGTTTTAATATATGATACATATTTAGACATGCTAATTTTACGATTTTTAATATTGTAGTTTTCATGATTAGTGTGTAGAACTAAATTAAAGTTACGATAAAAATGAAAATTTTATAATTATTTTTGAATAGTAGCTCAATTTCCTTTCTTTTTGCTAAACTAAAATGTGATTTGTTGACAATTACTTTTGACAAGCACCATTGCCCCAGTGGTTAAGTGATTCGACTTTGGTGCAAGAGGTCACAAGTTCGAAACTTGCGTAACGTGATTCGAACGCTTATTGACATGTGATATGTTGTCTCAGTGATTTGTTGTATATAAGTACCATTTCGAAAAAAAAACTAAAATAAAATAATACTTGCAGTAGAGATAATTATGGTACCAAAAACATTTGGCAGTAATTCATTGTGCATAATTATTTTCATAAAATTATAATGCTTCTTATCTATGCATTTGATGTTTAATAAAGAAGTTATATTTGATGATTAGTTATAACTTTAATGACAGTGATAGTTATGGTAGTAAAAAAAATTAGATAGTGATAGTTACTCAAAATCAATTGTTTCTTTTGGTGAATATTATTGGCTGTGTGATCATGTTTAATTATTTGCACAATGGTTCTTCGTAATAGTGTCCACAAGACAGGTGGTAAGGAAACTAGGAATGTGGTCGTATTTTCATGCAATTTTATATTAAGTTTGTCGGGTATTTATATTTTGCAAGGGTTATTGAATATGCTTTGAAGGCGGTAAAATAGTAAGGAAAGGTGGCATATTATTTGTTCATGTTTTACGTGTTTAGACAGTGGCATAGTAGGCCAATATATTTAGGTGGTCAGCAAATGTTTCTGTAATTACTATGCAATCAGTTAGAAAATAAGCTCTACAAATGTGATTTTAGGTAGGGGATCAAATGTGATTTCAGTTACAGCTAATTGCTAAATTTTTTTGTTCTCTATTTTTTTCAAATCCAAATAGGGTAGTAGCCCTATCTTGCCTTAAAATGACTCCTCCACTATGTACAGTGAAGTTGAGAGGAACAAGCATTTGCGTTGGATAACGAAGATGAAGATGTGGCATTGCAAACACCCCATGAGGATGTGTTTGAGCTTTGATTTGGGTCAGATGTGAGTTTATTTGATCATTGGTTTATTTTATATTTGGACATCTGATTATCATACAATCTTAGTTATGTCCATTATTTTATATATATATATATATATTGTGTGTCTCCTGCACTGGTCATGGTAACATTTCATACAAGGTATGAACTTTACATTCAATAAAAAGAATCATGTAGTGCTTGCTGGAAGAATTATCATTTATGTAATATATGTAATGTAACGACCCTGAATTTTGAACAATTTAAATTGAAAATATTTAATTAATTTTAAATATTTGAATGATGATTTGACTTGAATTTCAAATTATCAGAATGAATTGGGCGATTAAATTTTTGAATTTAATCTATATGAAAGTTGAATAAAAATTTGAATCTTTAGTTTTAAGCAGATTTAAAATATTTCAAAGGCTTAGAAAATTCATATTGATAATACTGAAGATAATAGAAGCTTCAGAATTGAATTTGAAAATGATTTGTTCAGTTTTGAAATTGTATCGTTTAAATTGAATTTAAAAATAGCCTTCCGAGGCACAGTCTCGGAATTTGACGAAACCAGTTCCATTGGGTCCGTAATATTGAATTATTATAGGATTTTAAATTTCGTATTTATCGGAATTGTTGTGTGAACATACGACGTATAAACGCGTTGAAATTTAAATCGAATTCAATTTAAATTTCTGTAACAACCTTGGAATTTTTGTAACAATAAAATTTTCGTCAACTGACGATTTAATTTGGTAGTTAATTGTTATTTGCATTTTAATGGGTAGTTGATTGCCGTTGGGTGTTATAATTGGTTGGTATTCTTTTCAAAAATTTAGTTAAGTGTTGTATGGGCTTTAAAATTTATGTTAGCCCACGTTTCTTTGTTGGTGAGTGGTACTTATCAGGGAAAATAGCCGGCCCTATTCATTATCTTCAAACCCTAAACCTAAAAATCGAACGAAGAAAAAAAAATGGCGGCCTCGTTATCTTCTTTCGCCCGTCTTCAAAAATTAGGGCTCGTTCAAATAGAAGGCTTCGACTCCGGTAGTTCGATCGAACGTTTTCGTCGACCTTGCTTTGGCAATCGACGCTTCCTCTCCGATCATAGCTCCTTCGAATAGCTCCAATCGAAGGTGAGTAATTTCGCTTACTCACATCTAATTCGAATTCTATGATTTTCATTCGTATTAAATTGTTTAAATTTGCGATTTAGGTTGCTTGATTTATTTATGCTCACGATTTTGATTTCTGGAATTTTGATTTTCGTGAATTTCCTTGTTGACTTCACTGTGAATTATTGCTCTGGTTTTCCGGCCCTTGAGAGCTTCGTCTCTGGCCATCTTTGTATTCATTCCTGAAGCATTGGTTTGAATTTTTGATAACCACGGCTTTGAATTCGAATTGTTTGATTCTTGATAACTTCGGCTAGTTGATGTTGGTCCCTGTGACTACGTCCATGGCTTATAGTTTCATGTGATTTTCGAATCTAAATTCTTGATAAAAAAAATTGATTTTTGCCTGGATTGCTTTGAAACCGCTGTTACCTGATAACTCGTGCCTACATTGATCTGGCACCGTGTCTTCAAGTTATACACATCACTCTGTTGCATAGTTCATCTACTTGCTTCAGTGTTGCATTCGTATCGAATGTGAGCATGTTATTTTGTTCTAAATCTCTGAAGTTTGTTTTGGTTTTGCCTTTTATGGGCTTGGCACATTGGTTTGTTGCTGAGTTCGTCCACTTAGTCAACATATATATATATATATATATATATATATATATGCATAGATATGTATGTGCGTATATATGTATGATGTGATTCTTATTCACTGTGTTTCAGTTTTGATTTCTGTTTTGATACCAGTTGTGTTCTTCCCTGTAGTTTGACTAGATTAAGCTTCAGGCTAGACTTGTTCTTTCTGTTCGATTTTTGTCTTGCCTTTATTTATGCTTGTTTTTCGTAGTCATCACTGTTTTTGTTTTGGCTTGACGATATTGAGTTTATTCGTGACCACTATGGTTTCGACTCTATTGACTTTGATAAAGAAAAATCTCCTTAGACTTGTTTTCACTTCGACACTGATTTGACTTTGTTCAACTTTGAAATTCCAGCATGTCTTGTTTTCTCTTGAACTTTTATGTATTAAGTTGTGGTATGATACTCTGGGTTGTTCCAGTGGCATGTGAATTTTTCTGGTGGTCTGTTCCATTTGATCTGGGCATTTCAACTTGCATTCACTTGATTTGTGCATATAGTGTTGTTGTGCATTTGATACTTGTACCTGGTCTGGTTTTCGGCCTATAATGTCCATGTAGTCTGGGTCATTTGCAGTTAGCATGGTCCAGTTTGTAGCTTGAGTACTGTAATTTACTTTGATTCATGTTGCATTTCCCCTGTAGCACACTTGAACTTGTTGATGAAATTCCATAACCTTGGCCATTAACTGTTGGTATCAGTTTTGACTTTAATCCTGTCATTTACTTAAATTAGATGTATTTGCTTGCATCCATAGGGTCATTGCATCAGGTAAGATATGGTTTACATTTGACTTGAATTGGTCCAATTTCATTTAGCTATTCACTGGTCACTGTATACAAGTTCATCATGTAGTTTACTGTACTTTTGTCTGCATTATTACCTACTCATTTGACAGCATTTTGGTCATTTTTAGTTGGACTTGTACACTTCGGATTTCACTGCACGGCTTTGCATTTTGGTGAGTTGAGTATTTTGATTTATATCCAGTTTCATATGCATTGATCTGAAGTGTTTGTAGCACTCAGTCTTCACTTGAGTGGAATGTGCAGTTTCAATCTCTATTTCATATATATGTGTTTTTCTCCTGTGCATAGCATATCGAACTGTTCAATTTTGGTTAACCTAGTCGTTGTAGCATACTTAACTTATTAATTTTACTTGATGTCCCTTTTGACTTTGGTTTGGTACCATTTGTTGTTTCGACCTCGAAGTTGCAATTGTACCCTTGATATTTTGTATTGCACTGAGTCAATTCTCATGTGCACTGATGCATTTATTTTTGTTGCAACGTGATGGATCATCACGGTTGCGACTTGCTCTTTGATTGTCTTTGTGGTCCGGTTCCTTCATATGGTGGTACTTGAATCACTACTGTTGTGAGCTATGTTGTCATATTTTTGGAGCTTGCACTGTTTTGTTTTACAGTTGCATGATTATATGTATTTCTGATTCATTTTGTTTGCAGTAGTGTTGAGTCACGATTATTGTGACTTGACCTCTGTACTTTTGTTTTGCTGATTTACATTTGGTGCTGTGATGATTTCTTCACTGTAGTGGCGAGGCAGTGCACGTGTGCGTGTGTTGCAGCCACACCGTCTTGATTTTATTGATATTTCTTTTGTTTTTGATTCATTGATCTTTTGCGTATTTCATGTGTCGTATTGGCGAGGCTGTACACGTTAGCGTGTGCTGCAGCCAATCCAAATTGATGTTTTAAAGTGATATTTCAACTATTTGAATTGATTTTGGTGATTTGATGATTTTGTTGTTTCTAAATTATCCTCATTGATAATCTGTTTATTTATTTCAGTTGATGATTTAAATCTACTGATTTGTTGTTGAACACTGTTAAGTGTTATAATTACCGTCATCCGATTACTTTGTTAAAAGGGTCGGATAGACGGGAATTATTGTGACTGTCGTCTATTTGATTATTTAATTATTATTGCCTCTATGCACTAATAACTGAGTTTGAATTAGACTGACCTGTGTATTATTTTCTTTTGAATGTAATACTCGGGTCAGGCCGAGTAATTTACAGCTTGAAGATTTTTGGGCAGCAAAGTTAGAGAGAGGGGGTAAAACGCTCACTTTAGTTTTCAGGAAATTTTGTATTTTAAGATATTCCGCTGTATAAATTTAATACATTGTATAAACTCTGATATTGTAAAAAGGAAAGAAATAAAATTCATTTGTTTTTGAATTATTATTATCATTCTGTGTTTCTGTGGCTGATTCTGTTTAAATTACATAAACTAAATAACAATCCATCATTTTGAACGTTTCAAGTTGGTTAATTACCGACTAGGGGCGGTTAGAAGGGCGGGACGTTACAAAGTGGTATCAGAGCTTTGGTTTACACAAAGCTTAGTTTATGGCATTTAATATGAATCGTTACTAGAATCACTTTAAAGAAAGCGTTTTTCAAATCTAAAGAAGTATATAATTGTTTTTGAAAATAAAAAGTATTTTGAAAATTCAAATCCTTTTCGGAAATTCCCCTCTAAATGTAGGTTTATGATAGTTTCTCTTTGATAAGGTCCTCTATAATCCTGAATCTTAAACCAATCGATATATCTAAAGCAATCAATATATTTTGTAATGCTATCTTTTGTAATCCAAAATCTTCTATGTACGTATTTTGGAAGTATTAAGCTATGTATCGTTTCGTACGGAAAGAAATATTTTAATGAAATAGCGTTTTGGGAAGGAAATTTATTTGTTGACTTAACTGTATGAATTAAACCAGTTTTGATGTAAAGCTTATATTTCAAGTTTAGATTAATGCCTAAAATAGTTAATGTGGAGATATAAAGATAATGGAACCCATTCAATGAATATTAATAAGATAAATGAATTTGGAATAGATCTTATATAAGTAAAGTGAATAGTGATTTGAAAAAAAAATTGAAATTTTGTTTTGATAAATAAAATTGAATATGAAATAAAGATTTTTAACTTAAGAAAAGTTAAATTGAATTGAGTTAGCATTAATAAATATACGATTTGAAATTTAACTAAAGGAAAGTTAAATGAATTGAACTGGATTAGATAAATTATTGAAATGGAAATTTAAAATTAAAAGATAAGTGATTATATAATATGAATTGGGAAGTTTAAATTAATAAGCAGTATAACTTATAAAATGAGAAAATTTAAGTAAAACCAGTTGTTAAAATGGTTAAACAGTTTTGTTAAGTAAAACAAAATCTGAATTTTGAATAGTGATATGAATTTGACTTTATTAAAAGTTAGATAAAATGACTTTAGAAATGAAATCTAAGTTAAGTTAAATAAAATAGAATTTCAAATAAATTAGAGGCGAACTTAAGTTGTATAGTGAAAATAAATGCAAGTGAAGATAAAATGAAACATAGCTTAAGTAATGTTGAATGAGGTTGAATTTGATATCAAAATGAATTAATAAAGTGAAGTAATGAATATGAATTTGAGTTATATAAAGGAAATTCAACTTTAATTGTAAAAGTGAATTAGTGAATAAACATGGATTAGAAATGTTGTTAAGAGTTGAATAAAACTTAAGTTAAGAAGTTATAAAATGAATCGATGTTGTAAAATAAAAGATTTATAAGTAATTTACTTATAAATTAAATTTTTGATATAAAATTGAGTTATAAAAGGAATGGTTAATAAAGCGATTTTTATAAATTGAAGTCTTTATAAATAGAAATAGAATTTATAAACGTTGTTTATAAATCCGGAACTGACTTATTTTGATAAGTAAATTCTTATAGCTTGTTAAAGGAAGTATATCCACAATTTTGGACAGTGGATAATCTTTATATAGGAATGTTGTGAATATATTATTGAATAAAATGGACATGTTTTGGAAAAAGCGATATTTTAAAACGAAGTTAATTGTTTTAAAGATGTTTTAAAAGGGCATTGAATATCGAAACCATAGATTTCAACATTCATTGTTGAAATAGACGTTTTCGAATAAAAGGAAATAGTGGACTATAACACTATTGTTATAGTAAATGATTTCCGAAAGGAAATGTTTTGTATAGTATTGGGATTTATACATCTATCTAAATTTCGAATCCCTATACTAGTGATTTTGAGTTGTCGTAACGATGTTTTACGTAACATTCGTTTTAACTCAAATAAAAGTGTGAAAGAGAATGATTTCCTTAAAAGATGAAATATATACTTAATTATGATTTAAGTATATCGAATATTTTCAAATGTTGAAAATAAATTAAATTTGTGAATTACTTATTTTTAAATAAGTATGGAAATGTATTTTCCAATATGAAATGAAATGTTGTGAATATATCCCGTGAGTGATAAATGATTTGAAATTCATTTTCAAAGTCGAAGTTGAAATGTTAAATGAGAAATTTGAACAATTAGTTTAATTTGAAATTTTTCAAAAAAGATTGAATCGTTGAGTTAAATTGAGTTTAACTTCGACACCAAAGACAATATAAGTTGAGTTTTGAATTTCAGATGATCGGTTTGGATTGTATGTCTAACATTGTGAATTGATGACATAGCAATTGATCTCTATTAAATATATATCTGTTGGTGGCGGAGAATTTATTCTCTTAGCTTAACACCCTTCTCTGAGACGTACGAGCTCAGAGGTTATATATCGGTAGACATCAATTCTGTGTTGAGAATTGACAAAGTAACGCGTGATCCAAATCGAATGTGAAGTCGATAATAAATGGAATTATGAATATGAATTGGGTTTGAGATAACCTTAAAATTTCCAAATCGACTTAGAGGAAATTTTTGAAATCCTCTAATTTGTTATTGGTATGGGATATGTAGGTTTTCAGAACTTATATATGTATGAATGCGGTAAATTTGAAAACCGTCAGTTTGGAAAGTAATTGTTATGGAAATCTTATGTAGGTTTACATAGATATGATATGTACGAAATGTGAAATTAAGTACTACATATATATGACATTATGTTTTCTAAACTGAGGATATGGAAAAGTACCTTCCATTTGAAATTTGTGAAGGTGTTGGAACTCGTTATGAGTGTCCATTTGAAATTCGTAGCTGCGTAGAATTTCCATTAGTCGGAGTGACTATTTGAATTGGAATCCCTCGGGATGGATCATGTCGATGAGATCATATTGATTGATTAGCGTAATTAGAGGGGTTTGATGCCTACAGTTACAAGCGATTCCACTGGAATAGTGGCGCAACCGCCGGGTAAACTGCAATCTAGATGCCAAGCGAAATTTGAGGGGCGTGATGCCTACGGTTACAAGCGATTCTACTGGGATAGTAGCGTAACCGCCGTGTGAACTGCGATCTATGGCAACAACCATGGTGAAATTTAAGAGATGAGAAATCTACAAATTACAAGCGATTCTACTGGGATAGTAGCGTAACCGCCGGGTAACTGTGATCCATGGGGGAACGTGCTTTCCATATCCATTTTTTTTTAAATTTTTTTAAGTATTTTCACTGGGAGTTGAAACAAGTATATTTAGTACTTGGAGATTTTTAGTCATGTGCCTGGCCAGCGTATGCCTAATGTCTGTAAGAATGACAATAGACTTATTAAACTTCGAGTTAGCAAGTATTTTCAAACTTTAAATAGCAAATCGATAGTTTGAAATTAAAATTACATAATTCCAACTTAATGAACTAAGGAAGAAGATCTTTGAAATGTTTTGAAAGTCCACAGTTTTGGATAAATATATTATGCAAATCTCTAACATGAAGAATTTTAAGTTTAAATCTGAGTCTTGTAAGTCGAAAATTTTGGTAAAAGACTTTTGCGTCTTGATTGTAGAAATCAATGAACAAAAAGAGATAATGATGGTCAAATTGTGTAGGGTACAAATATCGGTGAGATTTTAACAATCATTTTTCCTAACTTATAATTTCGGGACGAAATTCTTTTAAGGGGGGAAGATTGTAACGACCCTGAATTTTGAACAATTTAAATTGAAAATATTTAATTAATTTTAAATATTTGAATGAGGATTTGACTTGAATTTCAAATTATCAGAATGAATTAGGCGATTAAATTTTTGAATTTAATCTATATGAAAGTTGAATAAAAATTTGAATCTTTAGTTTTAAGCTAATTTAAAATATTTCAAAGGCTTAGAAAATTCATATTGATAATACTGAAGATAATAGAAGCTTCAGAATTGAATTTGAAAATGATTTGTTCAGTTTTGAAATTGTATCGTTTAAATTGAATTTAAAAATAGCCTTCCGAGGCACAGTCTCGGAATTTGATGAAAATAGTTCCATTGGGTCCGTAATATTGAATTTTTACAGGATTTTAAATTTCGTATTTATCGGAATTGTTGTGTGAACATACGACGTATAAATGCGTTGAAATTTAAATCGAATTCAATTTAAATTTCTGTAACAACCCTGGAATTTTTGTAACAATAAAATTTTCGTCAATTGACGATTTAATTTGGTTGTTAATTGCTATTTGCATTTTAATGGGTTGTTGATTGCCGTTGGGTGTTATAATTGGTTGGTATTCTTTTCAAAAATTTAGTTAAGTGTTGTATGGGCTTTAAAATTTATGTTAGCCCACGTTTCTTTGTTGGTGAGTGGTACTTATCAGGGAAAATAGCCGGCCCCATTCATTATCTTCAAACCCTAAACCTAAAAATTGAACGAAGAAATAAAAATGGCGGCCTCGTTATCTTCTTTCGCTCGTCTTCAAAAATTAGGGCTCGTTCAAATAGAAGGCTTCGACTCCGGTAGTTCGATCGAACGTTTTCGTCGGCCTTGCTTTGGCGATCGACGCTTCCTCTTCGATCACGGCTCCTTCGAATAGCTCCAATCGAAGGTGAGTAATTTCGCTTACTCACATCTAATTCGAATTCTGTGATTTTCATTCGTATTAAATTGTTTAAATTTGCGATTTAGGTTGCTTGATTTATTTATGCTCACGATTTTGATTTCTGGAATTTTGATTTTCGTGAATTTCCTTGTTGACATCACTGTGAATTATTGCTCATGTTTTCCGGCCCTTGAGAGCTTCGTCTCTGGCCATCTTTGTATTCATTCCTGAAGCATTGGTTTGAATTTTTGATAACCACGGCTTTGAATTCGAATTGTTTGATTCTTGATAACTTCGGCTAGTTGATGTTGGTCCCTGTGACTACGTCCATGGCTTATAGTTTCATGTGATTTTCGAATCTAAATTCTTGATAAAAAAAATTTGATTTTTGCCTGGATTGCTTTGAAACCGCTGTTACCTGATAACTCGTGCCTGCATTGATCTGGAACCTTGTCTTCGAGTTATACACATCACTCTGTTGCATAGTTCATCTACTTGCTTCAGTGTTGCATTCGTATCGAATGTGAGCATGCTATTTTGTTCTAAATCTCTGAAGTTTGTTTTGGTTTTGCCTTTTATGGGCTTGGCACATTGGTTTGTTGCTGAGTTCGTCCACTTAGTCACCATATATATATATATGCATAGATATGTATGTGCGTATATATGTATGATGTGATTCTTATTCACTGTGTTTCATTTTTTATTTCTGTTTTGAAACCAGTTGTGTTCTTCCCTGTAGTTTGACTAGATTAAGCTTCAGGCTAGACTTGTTCTTTCTATTCGATTTTTGTCTTGCCTTTATTTATGCTTGTTTTTCGTAGTCATCACTGTTTTTGTTTTGGCTTGACGATATTGAGTTTATTCGTGACCACTATGGTTTCGACTCTGTTGACTTTGATAAAGAAAAATCTCCTTAGACTTGTTTTCACTTCAACACTGATTTGACTTTGTTCAACTTTGAAATTCCAGCATGTCTTGTTTTCTCTTGAACTTTTATGTATTAAGTTGTGGTATGATACTCTGGGCTGTTCCAGTGGCATGTGAATATTTCTGGTGGTCTGTTCCATTTGATCTGGGCATTTCAACTTGCATTCACTTGATTTGTGCATATAGTGTTGCTGTGCATTTGATACTTGTACCTGGTCTGGTTTTCGCCCTATAATGTCCATGTAGTCTGGGTCATTTGCAGTTAGCATGGTCCAGTTTGTAGCTTGAGTACTGTAGTTTACTTTGATTCATGTTGCATTTCCCGTGTAGCACACTTGAACTTGTTGATGAAATTCCATAACCTTGGCCATTAACTGTTGGTATCAGTTTTGACTTTAATCCTGTCATTTACTTAAATTAGATGTATTTGCTTGCATCCATAGGGTCATTGCATCAGGTAAGATATGGTTTACATTTGACTTGAATTGGTCCAATTTCATTTAGCTATTCACTGGTCACTGTATACAAGTTCATCATGTAGTTTACTGTACTTTTGTCTGCATTATTACCATACTCATTTGATAGCATTTTGGTCATTTTTAGTTGGACTTGTACACTTCGGGTTTCACTGCACAGCTTTGCATTTTGGTGAGTTGAGTATTTTGATTTATATCCAGTTTCATATGCATTGATCTGAAGTGTTTGTAGCACTCAGTCTTCACTTGAGTGGAATGTGCAGTTTCAATCTCTATTTCATATATATGTGTTTTTCTCCTGTGCATAGCATATCGAACTGTTCAATTTTGGTTAACCTAGTCGATGTAGCATATTTAACTTATTAATTTTACTTGATGTCCCTTTTGACTTTGGTTTGGTACCATTTGCTGTTTCGACCTCGAAGTTGCAATTGTACCCTTGATATTTTGTATTGCACTGAGTCAATTCTCATGTGCACTGATGCATTTATTTTTGTTGCACCGTGATGGATCATCACGGTTGCGACTTGGTCTTTGATTGTCTTTGTGGTCTGGTTCCTTCATATGGTGGTACTTGAATCACTACTGTTGTGAGCTGTGTTGTCATATTTTTGGAGCTTGCGCTGTTTTGTTTCACAGTTGCATGATTATATGTATTTTTGATTCATTTTGTTTGCAGTAGTGTTGAGTCACGATTATTGTGACTTGACCTCTGTACTTTTGTTTTGCTGATTTACATTTGGTGTTGTGATGATTTCTTCACTGTAGTGGCGAGGCAGTGCACGCGTGCGTGTGCTGCAGCCACGCCGTCTTGATTTTATTGGTATTTCTTTTGTTTTTGATTCATTGATCTTTTGTGTATTTCATGTGTCGTATTGGCGAGGCTGTACGTTAGCGTGTGCTGCAGCCAATCCAAATTGATGTTTTAAAGTGATATTTCAACTATTTGAATTGATTTTGGTGATTTTGTTGTTTCTAAATTATCCTCATTGATAATCTGTTTATTTATTTCAGTTGATGATTTAATTCTACTGATTTGTTGTTGAACACTGTTAAGTGTTATAATTACCGTCATCCGATTACTTTGTTAAAAGGGTCGGATAGACGGGAATTATTGTGACTGTCGTCTATTTGATTATTTAATTATTATTGCCTCTATGCACTAATAACTGAGTTTGAATTAGACTGACCTGTGTATTATTTTCTTTTGAATGTAATACTCGGGTCAGACCGAGTAATTTACAGCTTGAAGATTTTCGGGCAGCAAAGTTAGAGAGAGGGGGTAAAACGCTCACTTTAGTTTTCAGGAAATTTTGTATTTTAAGATATTCCACTGTATAAATTTAATACATTGTATAAACTCTGATATTGTAAAAAGGAAAGAAATAAAATTCATTTGTTTTTGAATTATTATTATCATTCTGTGTTTCTGTGGCTGATTCTGTTTAAATTACATAAACTAAATAACAATCCGTCATTTTGAACGTTTCAAGTTGGTTAATTACCGACTAGGGGTGGTCAGAAGGGAGGGACGTTACATGTAATATAATATGTTATTCGCCACCTTATCATTTGTTGAAAACTAAAGTAAGAAAGTTTAATAACTCGACTCGCTTAAATCCTTTATACTCATTTCATTTCATAATTTTATTTGATGCCTATTAGTCACATTGTATTCTTCTTTCCTCATTTGGGTTCTTTTTATATATTGTTTTAGTTCATTCTAATCAGTTTCTGAAGTGGAATCGATCTTAGTTTGGCCGTGATTATAATGTGTAGTTAATTATTGGTGTAGAAATTGTATACTTTCTTTGATGTTTAGACACTTAAAATTTTGATTATTACCTTCATATAACTCATTCTACTCATACTCTCCTTATAATATTTTTTCTTTATTGCACCGTTAATACACCAGTAATGAACTAAGTTTCTACTCAATCTTGATGGATATAGTGAATCCATGGTGTATTATTTCTATAATGTTGTACAAAATGTACACATTAATGATACAATACATTTATAATGCTGTGAGATTTTTTAAAAATAATTCTCGATGCATAATGTTGACGTACTCAAACCACTCATGTTTTCAAATATCATAGATGCATTGCAATCTACAGCTTTCGCTAATTGTTGTAAAACTTCTTCATAACAATGCTGAAAATTATTGAAAACGTGTCTTTTGCCGGCAACCAGCTTCAAATTTATTCATAAACTCAACAAATATTTGCTACATACTTCAAATATAACCTGTGATCTATGAAACAACCTTTTGTGTTGCTAAAACTTGATAGAGAAATTAAATTTTGACATGACATGTAACGACCCGGAATTTTGTTGTTTTAAATTTATGAATATTTAATTTATTTTAAATATTCAAATAATGGTTTTAATAATCAAATACCCTTTTAAATCATAATTAATAGCAGAAATTTTATTTTAAAATTTTGGAATAAATAGTTCGATGAAAAACTGAAAAGTGACCGAAATGAAATTTTCGGATATTCAGCTTTTTGTCGAATAACAAGTTGTTAGAAGTTGTAATATCTTTGTTTTGCTTAAACAACAACGACGTTTAAATTTGTTAAGACACTTTATTTTGGAAATATAATATTAATAAGCTAAAAGTAAATTTTATTTAAAATTCAAAAAAAAATTGAATTTGACATGAAAAGAGGGTTATGTGTAAAGGTGGATTTAGTGCATATAACCCCTTTATTAACCACCATGTTATAAGTTGGGTAATACTTGGGTGGCTTGTGATAAGATGGGTTAGTTGAAAAAAGTTGTTTTAAGGGCATTTTTGGTTTTTGCCTCCTTTATTTTATTATTATTTTATTTAATTATTTATTTTTCTCACTTTATTATATATATGTATACATATGTACTTCTCCTTAAAGTTAGAATAATATATCATGATTTATAAAAAAATTGTATAACAATTGACGATAACTAATTTATTGTCTAAAATATTATAATACTGAAGATAATATTTATATTATACGTATACATTAATTTGCAATTCAACACTATCTTAGAATTATTATATTATGTATCTTGCAATTGATTACTAAGGCTAATCACAAGAATGTTATTTATTAATTAACATAGGTTGTGGCAGTATGTTGCAGTAGCATGTAACTTTAGTGTCTTTTCTTAACAGTTTAATATATATGTATACACACACATTCCATTTTAAAAAAAATACACACACACATACACATACGATTTGGTACCATGCTCCTCTTCCATTCTTTTCCTTCCAATATTGTATTATTGATTTCAGAATGAGAAAGTGATAAATTAGGTGATCTACATGCTGAATCCTTGATGGTAAGTTTTATTCTTGGATTTGTCTATTGTTTTTGTTTAAATTTTTGAATCTACCTATCAATCTATGTATCCAGATATAAACAAGCTTTATTCGATTCAAGCAAGGATTGGTTCTCTACAACCTCTACAACGATTCTTAGAATCGCCATCACATTAATATGGTTTTACCATTAATCTGACTATTAGTAGCAATTTTGCCCAATTTAGTCCTATTTGAATTAGAGGCGTTAACGCCTTAATATGGCCAGCCAGTGAAGCCTGTTGAAATTGTCTTAATTGATTTGTAATGGCAAGACTCTTTAATGGCAAGGTGAGATATTCTTATTTTTAATTATTTAGTACATCTAGATTTCTTTCTCTATGCAACACCAAATTTTTTAAGTTGCAAAACAAGGTTTGATCACACTACTCTACAATCACTAGTGATTGTTTGGAGATTTGGTTAATAAGCACACATTAAGGTTGACTATTCTATTTCATTTTCCTTACTGTGAATAGGAGAAGTCTTGGACAACCTTGCACAGGTGATCAAAACAAAATCCAATTTTATCAAATGTAACAAACTAGATGTAGGATATTTCATAATAAATTGAATCACCTATTCTTAAGGGTGAAGGATATACTATAATGTTATCCAATAAAATGAATGTCCATTGGATTCATCTTTGTTGGTTTAAATTTCCAAATGAACTAGAAATCGCATATCTTCTAACTCCTAGAAATGAAACATCATTATGTCCTTAAATACAGAAAGTGCATTAAAAATCTTTTTAAGTTTTGATTTTTAATGTATGCATTCAATCCTCATTAATTTGTATTAATTGTAATAAGTTGGTCATGTCCCACTGTATACATTGATATCATAATTCTAAAACAGGGATTAAAGTGTTATTTCTGATTTTAGTTAGTATAAATAAATGCTTATTGTTGTATTTTTTAACATTTATGTAATTACTGATATGCTTTGTCAACAAATGGGATATGACAGTGACACAAATTCTAAATAATTATCTCTAACCTAACAATAGTACAAATAATGGGAATAATGGTTGTTTGACTTACATAATCTACTCGCTCATTGTTTTGGAGCACAGTAGACGAATAATAGCAAAGGAAATTATGTTAAGCACTGATCTTAAGAAGCACAAAATTTGGTTTTGAAGCCATCTTCGCTATGATTCCTTGATGTGAATAAAAGTACCTTGCCAAATAATCAATCTTATTGAACTTATTTTTTCATAGAGTTTTCTCTATTGTGCAGCATTTTAATACAGATTTCAGTTGGGGTAATGATATCTTTTTGTATGAAATTTAAGTTGCATGGAAATGAATCCTCCCTTTAATGAACATAACTGCTAACTAAATGAGCTGGTTGCAACAAACTATTGTCAGTTAATCATTCCTATGTTTTTGTATTGGTCCCTTTGACTACAAAATTTATCCTTCATTTCCTTTTGTTTAAATGAACCGACTACCTCTTCTCAAGGAAGTCATGGCAAAATCTTTTTGTATGAAATTTAAGTTGCATGGAAATGAATTCTCCCTTTAATTAACATAACTGCTAACTAAATGAGCTGCTTGCAACATGATACTGTCAGTTAATCATTTCTATGTTTTTGTGTTGGTCCCTTTGACTAAAAATTTTGTCCTTCATTTCCTTTTTTTAAAATGAACCGGCTACCTCTTCTCAAGGAAGTCATGGCAAATGGACCGTTGTTCCCTTGCAGAAATGTTGGAATCTCTGACCATTATGTCTTATGGAATTCTAATTGTCCTTGGATATAGCAGAGTGAGTTTGTTTGGTTAGAGGTGAGATGCTTTACAAGCTTTCTGGATGTCTCCATGTACCTCTATGAATTTCAGTCAAATATCACATTGACTTGATCAATAACTGAAGTTCAACATAATATTATAAAAGAAATTGATGATGAATGAATTAATGGCTGAGATACATTGGGCATATAAACGAGAACATGAGATTGAACCCCCGATGGTGAACTATTATGTTTCCAACTTAAAAACATCACAATATTATAGCTTAGACAATGTCATGTGATCTTTGCTAACCTATCTTTATTTCAGTTAGAATAACAACAGAAAATATTTCGATTGCTTGAATGGTTATGGATAGATAATCAGTCCGCTAATTAATAGTTATATAATGCGTACTAATTAATGGAGTGTAGTGTACTAATTTTTGAAACTATAATCTATTCCTCAATTTTATGTTGGATTTATTAACAGATTCGTGTAGAAGCAGGATTTAAATTTTTTAACAATTACATAATGAGGTAGCTTCATAAATTGATGAGTGTTTTGTATTGAATTTTTATACGTTTTCCTATACTTTTACATTCAAAATAAATGCATGTCAAATGTTAGATATGTCCCACAGAAATTTTTTCATCACATTTTATAATTGAATTTCAAACGTGCAGAATGTTGAGATATCATGATACGATCAAATTAGCGTTATCGGATTATGAGTCAAAACTGTGTGCTCCCACTGTCATGAACCAAACTTTGTGTGTTAATAGTCAATAAGGAACCAACCATTTTCTTCTTGATTTTTCTTTAATTCTACAACTTACCAAATTACCATCAATCTTGCATTAAGCTCATAATTTGTCTTTCTATAAAATCTTAGCCTATTTTTAAAAACCTTACATGATTTTTCATAGTCTAAACATTTCTCATGCTTGATTGATATATTCTAAGTCATAGAGAATAATATTAAACTTTACCTATAACCATTATATGTTTCTCTATGTTCTACTCAATGTTTGTCATGTTTAACATGATTGTATTTACCTTTATTTTCATACTTTCACAGGGAGACGGTGGGAATCGTTATTATCACTACTACAAGGACAAAGGCACAGAGGCATTCATGCGTGTGTGTCAGTCAGTTGTTCATTAGTTATTTTCTTGGGCTAAAGTTTATATATTCTGATGTCAATTATTTTTCAATGCCATTTTCGTTAAGGCATCATTTGCATATAAATGTATAAGAGTTCCATTTTGTAAAATTATTGTTATTTTTGTTATTAATATTATTTATATTTGTTTTTTTGTGTGTATAATAGATTTAGGCCATAGTTACTTAATGTGGAGTTTAAATAATGAACATGGAAAGCCAGTTCGTATAGACATATGGCCATCGTATGTTTGCTAACTATAGAGTTACCAACATCTTCACACTGGTTCGAATGGCTACATGATGCAGCGTGAGATAGACTAACCCTAAGTCGCGAAGCTTCATTCTTCTCCGACCTATCCTAAGTCGCGAACGACCAGAGCATGTCGTAGGTCGCTCCTCCACCTTATGTCACTCAAGCACTGTCGCAAGGAAATTTCGTAGGTCGCTCACCCTCCTCTTTAAATCGCGAGCGACATAAACCCCAAGTCGCTGAATTGAAGCAGATCCCTAGGTCGCAAGGCCATAGGTCGTGGAGCCTAAATCACGAACAAGCAGAGCTTCTTCCTTAGGTCGTGAGCGATGTTAAGTCGCGAACATTGCTTAGGTCACTGATGTTAAGTCGCGAGCGAACATTTCTGATGCCGTGCTTCTTCCTTAGGTCGCAAGCGAAAGTTAGGTCGCGAACAGTTTCTTAAGTCGCTGAAGTTTAGATCGCGTGAAGAATCCTTATGCCGCTTCCATTTAACTCGCGAACTCCTTATGTCGCTGGTTGCTGTGCCGAAGATACTTAAGTCATTTTTCTTAGGTCGAATATTGTTAAGTCGTGTTATGTTGTAACCGTTTGTTTTGCTTTAAGTCGTTTGTACTGTGTGATGTATTTGTTAAGTCGTTGTGTTGTAATTTGTATATTGTTAGGTCGTACGAGGTTAAGTCGTGTGAGTTGTATTTGCCTATAAATAGGCGGGTTGTGTCATTTGTAAAGTTAGTGAATTTTTGAATAAAATTTGGTTTGTGCTTTGTGCCTCCATTAAAATTGGTAGTTGAGTGTTATCTTCTATCTCCACCTTCGGCATTCGAGTGCGCTCGAATCAACGATTGTTGAAGCTAATTCACGGAATCAAGTGCGCTTGATCAACGTTCAAAGAATTGTAGTTCTTCTCTCACGGCATCGTGCGCGATCAACGTGTCGAAGATTGCTAGAATCCGGTATCTTCGTAATCAACGGATTTGGGCATTTGGGTATTCTTAAATTCACCGATTTATCATCGATTCACCGATTATTTCCGCTAATCGTGTGAGATCCTGGATGGATTCGATTTACATCGCCGAATTCGCTTCCTAGTTCATTATATAATGATTCCTATATTAAAAAATTGTGTATGCCTATTTTATTTTTTTGGTTATATAAATAACACAAATAAATAAAGTGCAGCCGGTTGGGTCCAACCTATTCTTGAAATATACAACTCACACACACTCCCTTTCCAATTGATTTGGGCTGCACTTGATTCTGTGAATTGGCTTCAACAATCGTTGATTCGAGCACACTCGAATGCCGAAGGTGGAGATAGGAGATAACACTCAACTACCAATTTTAATGGAGGCACAAAGCACAAACCAAATTTTATTCAAAAATTCACTAACTTTACAAATGACACAACCTGCCTATTTATAGGCAAATACAACTCACACGACTTAACCTCGTACGACCTAACAATATACAAATTACAACACAACGACTTAACAAATACATCACACAGTACAAACGACTTAAAGCAAAACAAACGGTTACAACATAACACGACTTAACAATATTCGACCTAAGAAAAACGACTTAAGTATCTTCGGCACAGCAACCAGCGACATAAGGAGTTCGCGAGTTAAATGGAAGCGGCATAAGGATTCTTCACGCGATCTAAACTTCAGCGACTTAAGAAACTGTTCGCGACCTAACTTTCGCTCGCGACCTAAGGAAGAAGCACGGCATCAGAAATGTTCGCTCGCGACTTAACATCAGCGACCTAAGCAATGTTCGCGACTTAACATCGCTCGCGACCTAAGGAAGAAGCTCTGCTTGTTCGCGATTTAGGCTCCGCGACCTATGGCCTTGCGACCTAGGGATCTGCTTCAATTCAGCGACTTGGGGTTTATGTCGCTCGCGATTTAAAGAGGAGGGTGAGCGACCTACGAAATTGCCTTGCGATAGTGCTGGAGTGACATACGGCGGAGGAGCGACCTACGACATGCTCTGGTCGTTCGCGACTTAGGATAGGTCGGAGAAGAATGGAGCTTCGCGACTTCGGGTTAGACTTAGGAGATGAATCAAGACAAGCCAAAGCATTTATTAGAAGAGCATAAGAAAAATGAGGAAACATAACATGGTGAGCATTACATTATTTGAAATAGTAGCGGCCTATGGTTTAGGCAAATTACTGACATGCTGCAGCACTCCAATGGATCTTGCGCTTGTGCAACATCAAGATTTGGAGCCCGAGCTTTATGGAGAACAAGGTAAGCATAACAAGGGGAGTCTACATTAATTGAAGGCGTACAGGATGAGCATGAGTTAGGACTTGATGTGTAGGCTGCACACAGATGGTAAGTGGAAATAATTCAATCAACATGCACAACACTCGGAGCATTAACATTTTGTTAACATCAGTTGTGCAAACTTCTCTATGTACGGTTATGAATTTTATATGAATGTGGTTATTTGTTTAAAATATTTTGTATCGAAATGTTAGTATATCGTATTTCATTATGTGATTAATGTTTTTTCTAGTTGTTTGAATGTGATAATTATACACATGATTGTTGGTTTCATATTGAAGTATGTTAATTATTACTATATAGTATATGTTATGAACAAAACGAAGTAAAAACTGAACGAGCTACCACAGCAAGGGAAAATGCATTAAAAATCAACAACTTTTGGCAGCATTTATTAACGCTACCAATATATATGGTGCCATACAAAAAACACTACTATAATATTTTATAGTAGCGTTAACAATACTTTTTAGTGGCGTTTATACAACGCTACGATAAAAAAAATTGGTTGAGTATTTAAAACGCTGCAAAAAGATGCTTTTAGGTAGCGTTTATGAAAACACAACAAAAATTCTTGGGTTTTTAGTTGCGAGTTGTAAAGACTCAAAAGCCGACCTTCGAAAATCGGCATCCATACTTCACTTATACTCAAAATGCCGTAGATTCAAACATCGAATCTGGTTCTCCGGAGCTTATAACACCATTAAGTACAACAACACAGCGGAAGAAAAAGAATATATCAATATATATATCATTGATACAATGATAGATATAAAAATCTGATACAATATGATACAACAGAATGATACAACAGATATCAATATATATCAGAGATATGATACAAGAAATAACAGCGGAAAAGAAAATAGATAACACCAGCAGCGGATAATCTCCATCTTCAAAACACCGATCCAGAGATAGCTCGAACTCCCAATAACGAGGCACAAAGATAAGCAAGTGCAGTCCATATCCAAAGACTGAACTAGCTCCAGATAATCTACTAAATCCGAATATCTGAAAAACCCAACTCTAGACTGCCCGTGTGGAAAATAGTGGGCACCCAGAGTTTAGGAAGGGAACAATAAACTCCGAGTCAGTCGTGGGACTGGTGTGAGCAACAAAAACAGTTTATCTTTATAACAAACAACAAAAGAAATTTAAACATTGAAACCCGCAATGCTTTTGGAAAATGAAACTACCATAAGACCTCCCGCCACACACACAATGCAAACGCAGAATTGGAGGAGATTTCTTCTTATGATAGTCAAACATGCTTACTACGCAAATCATTGGATTATTATTATTAGTGTATAGTGCAGAAAACATTTCGAAAGTATAATATTAATCTTAGCCAACATACGACCAGTATCGTATGCCTACTAAAGCTACCATCTAAACAGTGGTGACCACCATAAGTAAATGGCAGGTTCTACAACTAAAACCGTACAAGATTCGTATTGGAAGATGGATTTCCAACAAATTGTCAGGCTAAGGAACTTCCTTTCCTACTGCCGAATGGGATCGCCTCTGGCTGGACGTCCCGAGAGACAACTGCTCTCTGCCAACACAAGGCCGGGTTACCCCTGTAACTAGGTAACTCACGAATATGCCATCCCCCGGTCCTTTGGGACCTTTATCCGAGCGCTCGGTAACAACATCACACATAATAAATAAAGTGTGTCCACATGAGTAAGTATCTAGGCTCCATACCATGATACCACCCTTTTCCAGAAGGAAATGACATACCCTAAAGGGCGCGACCCTCATAACCTTGCTGCAACATTCCTGTTTCGACCATTTTCGGGTTGTGAGGTTCGAAGAGGTCTCGTCCACAAAGCTACGCTTTGGCACAAAGCCATGCTTTGGGTCAACAAATGATCAAAGTAATGATCACCAAGATAAAAAAATCAAACAAATGATCATATCACAAATGATCAAACAATGATCATCACACAGCAACACTCGGCATGCCACATTACCAAATTGGGAATATATCGCTGATAACCTTCAACTACATAACCTCTGAGCTCGTATGTCTCAAAGAAGGGTGTTAAGCTAAGAGAATAAATTCTCCGCCACCAATAGAAATATATTTGAAAGAAATCTGCTTTATATCTCAAATTGTAATGTCAGACATGTAACCAAACAAGTCTGTTCCGGGTTCGAACAGAACCGAAGGCACTTCCAAAGAAGCCCTTGCAAATACGGGTATTCACAATCTCGATCGAACTTCCCATCACTTAGGGAATCTCTATACCGAGAGCTACCCAGTGTAGAGACAATCGATAGGTTATCCTATCGTTCTCGCAAATACCCGGTCTTCAACACCGGTCTTCAAATACGATACATATACGACGTATCACTTATTCGGAATGGGTTATGTGACACAAAGGTCCTCTCCCGGCTAAACCGAATAATGAGCGCAATATTTAAAAACATATGGATATTGGGATTTCAATTAAGTCACAACTTATTACCCAAAACTTTCTTTTCAAATGGTTTAACAAATTTCCATTTTCAATTCTTTTAAAACAAAAAGATTCATTTTAACAACCTTCAACGGTTTAAACAATTTCCACACTTTAATCTTTTAAACAAAAGATTCATTCACAGATTTTCCAAATCAATTTTCCATTTCAATTTGGATTAACTCGTCAAATCTTTAAAACAAAGATTTAACTTATGGTTTTCAAAACAATTCCATTTCAAATGGTTTAAACAAATCATCATTTTAAATCTGTTAAAAATAAACAGATTTAATTCATAGCTTTCAAAAAAAATTCATCCATAACTTGGAAAACCATTTTTCGATTCAAACTTGAAATTCCTTTAATTAAACTGGAATTTCATTTCTTATCTGAAAGCCTTTATTCTTTTAAAAAAAACAGTTTTCATTTTGAAAATCTGATTCATTTATACGAGTTAAAGTTCTTGGGTTAAATCCAAATTCTCAAAATTTTACTTTTAAAATGGTTTAAATTCACACAAACACATTTATATCATCTTTAACCATAATTTCCAATCATTGAATTCAATTTCAAATATTGAATTCAAATTCAAATTTAATTATTTAAATTGGAAACTTTACCAAGTTATTCAAAAATAAATTTTATCTTGAAATTCCATTTCAAAAGCCTTTCACTTTAAACCCAAATTTCCCATTTCAAAATCAATTGAAATTAAAATTTCAATTTCAAAACATCAAATTTAAATCATCTGTGACTTAACCGATTTTCTCGTGAAATCCATATTTGCGTGTGTAAAAGTGTGGTCCAGGGGTTTAACACAATAGTGCAACATCATTCAATCATCACAGATCAAATACAGAAATACAATTGATAAGCGGTATAATGATAACGCTTATCTTTTTCATTCACCGATAACAGATCACAGATATATATCACAGATAAGTAATTTATAGATCACAACATAAATCAGGATGTATCACAAAGCATCATATATCAGGGATGTCAAACAATCAAGTCATCCAATAGAATCCAAATATCCATAAGTAAGATCAGTTAATTGTCTGATTAATTCAAATCATATTAATTTCTTATGAATTTCTAATCCTGGTTAATTAACATCAATAATTTTACAAATCATTTTGATTAATTATTCTTTAATCATTAATAATAAATTTACTAACCTTTAATTATTAATTAATCAACCTTCAATTATTAAATAATTAACCTTCAATTATTAAATAATTAACCTTTAATTATTTAATTCACCATTAAATTAATTATCTTGAATTAATTGCTTCAATTAATTATTCCTTAATTAATTATCATTCTTTAATCACCTTCATTAATTAATTGACTTTTACTTAACTAATTATTCTCAAATTAATTTATCACATTGATTAATTTCCTTTAATTAATTACAATAAGTGATTATTCTTAATTATCTTCATTAATATCAAAATCTTCAATTAATAACCTTACAATTTATCATTATTAACACATTAATTAATTCAAGAAATCAAAGTTAATCAAGATATAAATTTATCTTAATTAATTCCTAGTTAATTATCTTCATTAACTAATAACATTTCTTTAATTACTTTCTTAAGAAATTTCCTTAGATTAAATCATTGATCTTTATTCATTTTAAAGATAAAACATTTTAGAAACTTCCATTTTAAAAATACACTTTAACAATCAAAATTGTTTAAATCATTTTATATTTAAAAAATTCCATTTAAAAATTCAAACTATTTAACCATTTTAAAGTAGTTAAAACAATTTAAATTCAAAAAATTATTTTGAATTTAACTCTTTTTGAATACAATTAAATATTAAGCACTTTTAAGTTATTAAAATAATTTAAATTATGAAACTTTATTTTTCCCAACTCAGTTTCAAAACTAACTTGAATTCATTATTAAACTTTGATTTAGAACTGGGTTTAACTTTGTTTTAATTTAAAACAAAAAAAAATTAAAAAACTGTTAACTGGGTACAGGTTTAAAACCTTGAACAAACTCCTACCCGAGCCTCCCTCATTTACTTCGAGTTCGACATGAAGTTTCCCCGAGTCAAACCCTTAAAGACTCGAGTAACTCACGAATTAACTCGAGTGAAAAACTCGAGTACCCTCTGCTTCAACAAACTCCTCCAGGCACAACACAGTGCACCGTGCATATGCACGGTGGCGATGGTCATCGCTGATCATCATCGATGATCTTCCCACATCATCCATCACCCAAACACTCTCTTGCAAGCATCAACACAACATCATCAACTCGAAATCAAATTCGAGAGTTCGAGCCACAAACCTGGAAACACGAGACAGAACCCAACCTCCACACCTGTCAACGCCTCGCCTCCTTATCTCCGACCACCAGAGAAACTTCACCTCCGGCCACTACTTCTTCCACACTCCATCAATCACCTACTCGAATCTAGGAAAGCTCGATCATTCATAGGGGTCGCGACAATAAATTTTTCGAGCAACAGAAAACTAGGGTTATAAATTTCAATCCTAATTCACCATCACCACAATGCTTAAATCCTCTTCCCCATAATTTTCCCTGAAACCATGATCATGCTTCTACCTCCAGGAAGAAATCCAATCTTCCATAGCCAGTGGACCACCAGAAATTGCTCCAACATCAATCTCAGTTCAAACAAGGACAGAGCCTAAATCCTAATACTAAAAATTAAGATTTTAGTTTTAAAAATCACCATTTGGTTTAAGAATTCAGATTACATTCCTGAATTTATAAATTATGGTATTTGAATTTTTAGATTATTACACATGCACTGTATTTTTTTTTGATTTTTCCAGAAACAATACAGACTTTATTATATATTAAATAAAATTTTAAACATTAACTTATGTTACAAAACCATATATTGTTTGAATCTTAAATCTTAACAAAGATTTGAACATGAGATCATGATTTTGATCAGAATTTAAACCTGGAATTCTAGAACAGGCAAGAACACATCACAAACATAGAGATGAGAATGTAACAGAATTTTTAACTTAAACAATTTAAATTTGTGATGTTACTCACCAATTTCCAGAAGAAGAACAGAGCTCTTTGACACTGGGAATCTATTTAAAAGCATTTTTAGTTCAACTAGGAACTACTCTTAAACCCCTTATCTAAAAATTATAAGTTTCACCTTAAAAATCATATTTTAGTATACGAATTCAGTTTGTAACCCCGGATTCATGAATTAAGAAATTCGAAATTTGACTAATTTAAAGTTTTGGTCTGTTCTTTTAAATTTACAGAGATACTACTATGTTGTTTGACTTGAATAAAATTTTAATCTTAAATTTATACTATAATAAACAATCTTTGTTTTAATGCTATGTCCAAACATTAAATAGATTGTGAAGAAATGATGATTTTTTTATTTATCTTTTGAACTTGGAACTAAAGCCAGAGACAAGAAATTCAAACACACAGCATTTCACACACCAACATATCCATATATACATAGAGTTTTTAAAATATATTCACAAGCATATTATACTTCAAAGATAAGCAGGCACTATAATTATATACTTATCAATTTAAAATGGTGATGTTATTATTTGTACAAGTTAATATTGTTTTGTACCATCATTTCAGAGATTTTTCTTCTTTAGGTTGCTGATGTGAATTTTTAGTGTGCTAAAATATCTTGCATTACTACTCTACAGGCTGCATACACATATATTTTACTTGCCTTCATAACTACTCCACACTCATACTTATTTGTTTGTATCTAGATGTATGATATTGTCTTCTTAAGCAAGCCTATATATATTTCCTTCTTTTGGTGGCTAATAACATTGCCAGCATTAATTGCTTTTCTTGTACATGGATGTATATAATTGCTGTCTTGTTACTTTGCTTTATACTTTGTAATATAAATGACATCCTATATTGTTTGAATACTTGAATGTATCTTTATCTTTTTCTCCTATTATTTTTGTTTGTTTTATTACTTTGTATCAACTTGTTAACATGATGTTAAGATTTATTCTAATTTATTTATACTATATAATTTATCTTATGTATATTTTCTATTTCAATTTTCTAACTTAAATATTTATTATTATTATTTTACTTGAATATCTATGGTCTTAATTTAATTTATAAATTCAAATGATTTATATAGAATATATTTGAATGCGGGAAAACTCGCATCCATTTATCGATTTATTTCACAAATCTTTATTCAAAAAAAATAAATTAATTATCAATTTAAATATATATAAAATTCGGGGTCGTTACACGAGTCTTTTAGCGGCATTCTCTAAAATGCTACTATAAGTTATGGTAGTGTTTTTTGTGCGTCATCAAAAATACTTTTTGGTGTAGTGACAACAATATAAAAATTAAATGGTGAGTTAACTCACCCAAGCCCAAGCCAAACCAAGACGTAGAAAATCTCGCTACGAGTCCAAAGGCGAAGACGGTGTCTCGATTGGACCTCATATGCAAAAGTTATTAATTTTGTCAGATTTGAGATTAATCAAAATAATTAGTTTGCTAATTAACTTTTAATTACCTCCCAAAACCCCTTCTTCCTCAATTCAAATTCTATTGCGCATGCACACCTATGCACGCACATTATCGTGCACTTCCTTTCCCTAAAACTCGAGGTACACTCCACGAAACTTCAGACAGCCAACTCTGTTGCGCTCCCCTTCGTACGAGCTTCGCATCCCACCCCACTAAGTCAAACTCAATCAACCCATGGCCATTGCAACCTGTAGCCGGCCACTTATTGTTCCAAGTATCGCGTTTTGCAACAAGGTGCCGCACCACCCCAAATTGCCACCACAAGCTCTCCTCCGCACGAGAAGTACAACGCCACACTCGTCCTTGTCTATCTCCTCCTCAATCAAAGACATGCAAACCCTTGTTCGGCCATAAGAAACGGTGCTCTGCCAAATACCACCATACTTAACATTGCTTACACCAAATCGAAGCCCTCGCCTATACGAATCCAATGGTTCCAAAATCGACTCCTCTAGTTGACTGTAACTCTGGGAATAATTTGTTATTAGTGGCGGCTGTGTTCATTTTGAGTTTACATGTAAAAATAAATAAAAGAAGAGAGAGATGTTCTAAATGAGAAGGGTACAGTATGGTGTATATTTATAATAAAATAAACATTATATTTAAATTTCTCTAATTAAATCGCTTTACATTTTGAGCTCGCACGATCACACGGGACGTCAGATCGCTAAGAAATTCATCGGCATAACTCACCTTATTCTTCCAATTTCGTTGGGAAACAATGCCCTGGGATGATAATTTCATGCATTTCAAGACCGTTTTATCGATAAAATGATTTTCGATCACACTATCGATATTCATTCAAACTATTTATTTTTGTAAACAAATTTCGAAAAAAAAATTATTATCATTAGTTATTATTTAAAAAGGGAGTTAATATGGTTGTTAAACCAATTTAATCACATTAAATTCAGGATTCAAATATTTAAATAATTTAGATAATTAAATACGAAGTGTCCGAAATTCCGGGTCATTACAATTATCGTAGAATGTACGATAATAGAACCATAGTCCAGAGCGACGTAGGGCTTTTCTTTGCAAGATCACATGATTGTATTCTATGATTCAGAATGTCAGTGTTTGAATCCAATGAATGCCGAAGTGCATTTAATGCGACGATTTTTTGAAAGTGTCTCATCAAATCCCAAATCACTGATCCATAATCGACCACGACCCAAAAAAAATTGTTGATCTCCTTTCCCTCCACTATTTCCACTTTGCAAATGTATTAGACCCAAGAATATTATGGAGAAACCTGAAGTGGATCTCAGGATTGTTAAGGAGGATGGTAGTAGTGGAAGAGAAGGAAGATCGTGGCCTAAGGTTGGGTCGATGGCGACACAATGTCAAAAGTCGAATCCAAGATGATACCGACTTGAGTGGCAACGACGCAAAGGTTAGGATTGGAACCCACCTTCAAGTCGAAGTATAGAAACATCAAGAAATTTGCAAGAATTGAACGACGGTGGTGAAAGAACACTTGATGACGAGAAGTAGACAAAAATAGTCAATGATGGCATCGAAGTCCTAAAGGCATTTGCGGAGTTCAAATTCGCAAAGGATAGAAACTTAAAAGCAGTGCAAATGAAGGTGAAGACTTAGAAATCTTCTAAGTGTTTATTTTATACTCATTTGAAAAAACAAGTCAATACCAACTAAATTATGTCGGTACCGAGAGCTTTTGATTCCCTAAATAAGAAAAGAAAAAAGAAGAAAATTTACCTGACCTAGAAAAAAAGTATCTTTCAGATTAGTAGACTTCTACTTTTAAATCTACAGAATGATACGACTTGATTGTTGAATCATGGATTTTGATTCATGACAACGTACAATAATTAACAAGAAGAAGCAAAGAAGATGGGACTACTAACCGAAGGAGATATGCTAGCACTTTGGAGATCTCAAGGCCACATTGTATAAATGTGTTAATACATATATATTATGTTAGTAGAGTAGTTATTTTATTAAAATCTATCCTCAAAATCTCTCACAAACATCAACAAAATATCCATCTTCATTGTAATTTTAAATAAGTTGGAAAATATGCATATATATGCACAAACAGCCAAAGCAGTCGACTGGTGCATTTCAACCAGTCGACTGGTTCAGCAGTTTGCTCATATATATGCAAACATGCACATAAACGTGCACACATCTTTTTCAACCAGTTGGCTGGTAGATTTTGACCAGTCGACTACTGTATTCCAACTGTCATTTTTTCTAAAAATACATCTCCTCTAATGAAGAGTCTCAATCCATATCTCTTCTAAATAGATGCTTCTTTTGATGAGAACTATTCGTGAATGGTTATATCTCTTAGACAACTATATAAACACGTTAGTTCTACATCAATATCATCAATTTTTATTCATTGCTTTCTGATCTTACTCTCTAATATTATTTTCTATAAAGCTATCATATTCTTCCTTCAATCCTTATTCATATTCACAAATTTGAGGATTAGATTATAGGAAGTTCTATACATCATTGACTCATTAGTGTTATTAAGAACACAAGAAGTTGGAAACTAATTTGTATTTACTATTGATCCGTTCTGCTGCTCGGGTTAAGTAAAAGACCTCTTCTGTTGCTGAGGCAAAATCCTGTTCTGTTGCTCAGGTCCTTGTTCGGCTGCTCAAGGGTTGTTTAAACCTATTCCTCCAGGTTAAGTGAGGGTATTGTTAGTTGGTTAATTCCAGAAGAAGTCTGGGACTGGACGTAGGACGGTGCTCCGAACCAGTATAAAATATCTGGTGTTATTTTACTACTGCTTTTATATTTCCGCACTATTTACAGTTTTACTGTCATCACTATACTCTGTACTATCATATATCCATATAGCACGATCCGTACAAATTTACATTTGGTATCAGAGCAAGGCATCCTATAACCGTTACACAGTTATTTGATACTTTGCTAATATGGAAAATAACACTAGCACTGTCACTAACACTAGTTTTACTGAAGGTCAATCTACAACACGACCTCCATTCTTCAATGGCATGAACTACAATTACTGGGCTACACGTATGAGAATCTATATGCAATCTAATAGTTTTGAATCATGGAATATTTCACAAAAAGAATACACTCCTCCTACTGGAGAATACTCTACATGGAGTAATACACAAAAATTAGATGCAACTGCAAATGCTAAAGCAATGAATATGTTATTTTGTGCTTTAGAGAAAAACGAGTTTAATCGTATTAGTATGTGTGAATCTGCATATGAAATATGGCGTATACTGAAGATCACACATGAAGGAACTAATAAGGTTAAACAAAGTAAGATCTTTATGCTCAAAAATCAATTTCAAAACTTTAGGATGAAGCAAGATGAATCAATTAATGACATGTATTCTAGATTTCAAGACATTTACCATTCACTATTAGGACTAGGAGAAAAATATACTGATTTTGATATTGTTTCGAAAATCCTTAACTCTTTAACGGATGAGTGGGAAAGAAAAGTATTAGCTATCGAAGAAGCTAATGATCTCTCTACCATGAAACCAGAAGGGTTAATAGGAAATCTAATGTCCTATGAAGTAAATTTGCAGGCAAAGAGAGTACAGGCCCAAGATAAAAAGAATATAGCTTTTCATGCACAAGAAGAAGAAGAAGGTTCTGATGATGAAGATCTTGCATTCATTGCCAAAAATTTCAAAAAGTTTTTGAAATTTCGAAAAGTTAACAAAAATAATAGCAAAAGAAGTTTCAATAACGGATCCAACAAACCATCAAACTTTGCTCTAGAATGCTATAATTGTCATAAGAAAGGTCATATTCAAAAAGATTGTCCAGAACAGAAGAAAACCTACAAAAACAAGAGCAAGAAGGACAATTACAAAAGGAAAGCTTTCTCAGTAACATGGGATGATTCAGATTCCTCTTCATCATCTGGAAGTGAAAGCGACAATGACACTGAACAAGCTAATGTATGTTTTATGGCTACAGATAATGAGGTTAGTGATTTTACATTTGATGATTTAATTGAGATTAATTCAGAACTCCTAGACACTCTTAAAAATCTCAAAAGAAAATATAAGGAAACTCGTGAAAATTAAAATAAAGCAGAATTCGAAAAGGATATGCTTAAAGATGAGAAGAAAATACTAGAGGAAGAACTTGAAGATCTTCAAAAATCATTCTCTAATATTAATTCTCAACTTACCTTATTAAGTCAAGAAATTGAAACTCAAAAAGAAAAGAATGATGCTTTAGTTCTTGAAATCACGAGTTAAAGACTAAAGTTAAAATAATTGAATTAGACAATATTGGTCTTAAAAGTAAGTTAGAAGATATTGCTAAAAATGTCTCAAACTTCAATAAAGGAAGAGAAAATTTGTCTAAAATTATTGAAAATTCTCAATCTGTTTCAAGTAAAAGAGGTCTAAGATATGTTAAGAAATCAATAGCTCCACATAAAATAGAAAATAAATGGAGAAAAGATTCTAAAAGTAAGATCACAAAAGATAATTCAAAAAGGATCAGTTCAAAAACTATAAAAATATGGATTCCTAAAACAAATAACACTTTGATTAGGAAGAAATATATAAACTCCTTTTTTGAATCTGTGTACAAAAATGAAAATTATATTATTAAAGGGAATACTGAACCCTCTTGGGTTTGGTTTCCTAAGACCTAACTCTTAGGACCCTATAAGAAAAGTGGGTACCAATGTTATTTTCTTATTTTTTACAGGTCCCACTCAAAAAGAGAGGAAAATGGATATTAGACAGTGGTTGCTCAAAACATATGACAGGAGACAAAAATATGCTATCAAATATTATTTACTCAGAAGGAGGCTCTGTCACTTTTGGAGACAACTCCAAAGGATTTATCATCGGCAAAGGCGATGTGAGCAACAACAGTACATCTAATTTACCTCTTATTTCAAATGTTTTATTAGTTAAAAATTTAAAACATAATCTTTTAAGCATTAGCCAATTGTGTGACAAAGGATTCAAAATCACATTTTCAGAAAATGAATGTAGTATTTTTGATCAAAATAAAAATCTTATTTTTGAAGGTAATAGAGACAGAAATATTTATGTTCTTAATATGAAAATAAATCATAATTCAGATATGTGTTTAATAGCCAAAGAAAATGATCCTTGGTTATGGCACAAACGTTTCTGTCATATTAATTTCAAAGCCATAAATAAACTTTCTAAAAATGATTTAGTAAAAGGTTTACCTAAAATGAATTTTAAAGTAAATCATATTTGTGATGCATGTCAATTAGGAAAATTAACTAAGTCATCTTTTAAATCTAAAAAGGTTATTTCAACAGTACAACCACTAGAATTACTACACTTGGATTTATTCGGACCAACTCAAGTACAATCCATAAATCATAATAAGTATGTGTTTGTAATTGTTGATGATTTTTCTAGATATACTTGGACTATTTTTATGAAAAACGAAAGTGATACTTTTGAGTATTTCAAAACTTTTGTCAAAAGAATACAAAATTTCAAGAATTTAAAAATAAAAAATATTAGAAGTGATCATGGTGGTGAGTTTGAAAACGAAGCTTTTGAACATTTTTGTAAAAAGAAAGGAATAATCCATAATTTTTCTTTTCCTCGAACTCCTCAACAAAATGGAGTAGTGGAACAGAAAAATAGAACTTTACAAGAATGTGCAAGAACTTTGTTAAATGGAAGTACGCTACCAAAACATTTCTGGGCAGAAGCAGTTGTAACAGCCTGTTATGTAATGAATCGTGTTTCTATTAGACCATGGTAGAAAACCAAATATTTCTTATTTTAAAGTTTTTGGTTCCAAATGTTTTATCTTAAATACTAAAGATCAGCTTGGCAAATTTGATCCAAAATCTGATGAAGGAATCTTTATTGGATATTCAGATCGAAGCAAAGCATATCGAATTTTTAATAAAAGATCTAAAATCATTGAAGAAACATTACATTTAACTTTTGATGAAAATTTTATTACTAAACCAAGTAGAAAAGATGATGAAGAATTTTCTGAAAATATCACAAATACTGAAACTACAAATTTTGAGAATTTTGAAAATACTGTTCATAATGAAAATCAAATTGATAATCCTGTTCAAACAGAAATAAGATCTCCACCTCGAATTTTACGGGATCATCCTGTTCAAAATGTGATTGGAGAAATTAATTCAACTGTTAGAACAAGAAGTCAATTGAATCAAATGGGTCATGTAGCTTTCCTCTCTTCAATTGAACCTAAAAATATTAAAGAAGCCTCTACTGATGATTATTGGATTATCGCTATGCAAGAAGAACTAAACCAATTTGAAAGAAATGATGTTTGGGATTTAGTTCCAAGGCCTAGTGATCAATCAGTTATTGGTACAAAATGGGTCTTCAAAAATAAAGCTGATGAACTTGGAAATATCACTAGAAATAAAGCTAGATTAGGTGCACAGGGATATAATCAAGAAGAAGGAATTGACTATGAAGAAACGTTTGCTCCTGTTGCTAGATTAGAAGCAATACGTATCTTATTGGCCTATGCATGCTTTCATAATTTTAAACTTTATCAAATGGATGTTAAAAGTGCATTTTTAAATGGTTTTATAAAAGAAAATGTTTATGTTGAACAACCTCCTCTATTTATACATGAACAATTTCCAGACCATGTTTATAAGTTAAAGAAAGCTTTATGGATATATGATGGTAAAGACATTAATTGGACTCAACTCATAGTAGACGAGTTACTCGCCTTCAATCAAGGTGCTATGAAACGTATTTTCTATGCTGAGTACATAATGCGTCTACTTAAACATTGTGACGTCCCGGAACCAGATTCTGAAATTTCAACCGTCGGAATTCTTAATGCAAAGACTATAAAACTCATGAAGCTGCCTCCTCCCACTCTTCGCATTATGCCCTATGCAGATTGGCTTGCACGTCCACATTCAAGACAACCTCAACAACTAACAACTGCTACTTCTCAATCTTCAAGGTTAAGCGATGTTCGTATTCCCTCTGCAACTCTCTCAACAAAAGATTCATTGGATATAGTTGCTCGGAATCAATTCCTTCTAGAAGCTCGCTTGAAAAGAATGGATGCTAAAATAGATAAGAAATTCGATAAGGTAAAATCATTCTTTGTCAAAATATAGGACGCAATCTCCTGCTCTTCATCAAGTCCTCATGCTGCCCAAGATCCGGGAAAACGTCCTACATGCCTCAATTCACATGGAGCACTTCAGATGAAGCTACTAGTTCTTCTCCAAGTATTGGTGGACCTACTTCTGAACCGCAACACAAAAGCAAAGGGAAAGAAATTCAAGAAGAGGAAGAGGAAGGAGACGATGTGCAAACAGATTCCGACTAATCAGTAGTAGTTATCCCTGGTGTTGTTTTTCTTTGAATAGTATTCTCTACTTTTGCTTTTTTTTAAGAGACTTGTATAACTAGTTTCTCTATAACTACTGCTACTACTGCTACCTATATCTGGTCATACTTCATATTTTGTATGCTATCTATTTATGCAATGCTTCTACTTTTTCTTTTTGTCGATGACAAAGGGGGAGAGACATAGGTGGACTAATCTTTATTTGCAGGAAATCGATAGCCATTTATTAAGGAAGAATAATAAATTCAGGGGGAGTTTATATTCTTTTTGCTAAGACATATATATTCTTCTTTACAGGTTGTCATCAATCAAAAAGGGGGAGAATGTTGAATCATGGATTTTGATTCATGACAACGTACAATAATTAACAAGAAGAAGCAAAGAAGATGCGACTACTAACCGAAGGAGATATGCTAGCACTTTGGAGGTCTCAAGGCCACATTGTATAAATGTGTTAATACATATATATTATGTTTGTAGAGTAGTTATTTTTGTTAAAATCTATCCTCAAAATCTCTCACAAACATCAACAAAATATCCATCTTCATTGTAATTTTAAATAAGTTGGAAAATATGCATATATATGCACAAACAGCCAAAGCAGTCGACTGGTGCATTTCAACCAGTCGACTGGTTCAGCCGTTTGCTCATATATATGCAAACATGCACATAAACGTGCACACATCTTTTTCAACCAGTTGGCTGGTAGATTTTGACCAGTCGACTACTGTATTCCAACTGTCATTTTTTCTAAAAAGACATCTCCTCTAATGAAGAGTCTCAATCCATATCTCTTCTAAATAGATGCTTCTTTTGATGAGAACTATTCGTGAATGGTTATATCTCTTAGACAACTATATAAACACGTTAGTTCTACATCAATATCATCAATTTTTATTCATTGCTTTCTGATCTTACTCTCTAATATTATTTTCTATAAAGCTATCATATTCTTCCTTCAATCCTTATTCATATTCACAAATTTGAGGATTAGATTATAGGAAGTTTTGTACATCATTGACTCATTAGTGTTATTAAGAACACAAGAAGTCAGAAACTAATTTGTATTTACTATTGATCCGTTCTGCTGCTCGGGTTAAGTAAAAGACCTCTTCTGTTGCTAAGGCAAAATCCTGTTCTGTTGCTCAGGTCCTTGTTCGGCTGCTCAAGGGTTGTTTAAACCTATTCTTCCGGGTTAAGTGAGGGTATTGTTAGTTGGTTAATTCCAGAAGAAGTCTGGGACTGGACGGTGCTCCGAACCAGTATAAAATATCTGGTGTTATTTTACTACTGCTTTTATATTTCCGCACTATTTACAGTTTTACTGTCATCACTATACTCTGTACTATCATATATCCATATAGCACGATCCGTACAAATTTACATTGATAATTGTGCGAAGAGACTTATCTATATTCTCAAAATAGATGCAATGCTTTAAGATAGCAGTTTAGAGAATGAGAGCATCTTTGTAGATGGAATCCTTTAACTTGTCACGATCCAAAGATGCTTTGTTATCACAAAAGCATACTTAAAGGGCACGTGTTATCCAGCGTTTAAACCAAACGACATCTCGAGGGATCTGGACTTCAAGATGATAAAGGACGAATAAAAAAGCTTAGGAGGTGTTAGAAATGATGGATAAATTGAGCACATGAAGTTTAGCCAAGATTTTCACAAAACCAAACAATTCGGTATCGAGTTGTTTGGTCATATCGGTATCGAGAGGTTTGGCATGTGGGGGCCCATCTCAGGCTATCAATGATGATGCCTTATACTCTAAAGTAAAAGGACAATGATTTAGATGGAAAAATCATGTCGGTACCGAAATGATTTAAGGGAGCAATTTTGTTTACACGGACCCAAAGGTTGAAGAATAAAATATAAAGAAGAATGAAAGAGGCCAGTTAGCAGAACACGTTGGTACCGACCAAATTATGTCGGTACTGAGAGGTATTGATTGCTGATTTCGACACGATCTTCATTCCTAAAGTTTAGTTCTGACTTCTTACATGTCCTTACGTGTGTTCGCGGCTTTGAATGAAAATCTCGACTATAAATACACTACTTATGGCAACGAAAAGAGGACTTTTGATTCCATTCTGAGTTTTTGCAACTATGTTCTGTAATTTTCGTTTTCAATTTTTTTTTGGAAGAAAGGTACTTTATTAAACATAAGAAGCATATACTTCCATAATATGCCTCGTTAAAACCTTACAACCCCCCTAACCTAGATGGGTGCTTTGCAAGGAAAAAGAGTACATATCATATCCATATATTAACAATACAACAATCTGAAAAACCGCAACCAAATTGTCAAATGGATGGAGGAGTAATTAGAGGAGGCACGCTCAAAACCATCTATACGAACAATTTGGGGGCTAAAACAAAAAACCAAAAAACAAAACCTCCTAATAAAAGGAGAATACAACAAATATAACCGGCACGTGGCAATAAGCCAAATAAAAACTAAACAAAGAAGCCTCTCTCAGCGAAAAAACATTAAAACCAAACTCACTTCCGGAAGCATCGAAGAGAGAGAAAATCCACTTTACCAAAATAAAACCTAATCCCTCAATAATGGTGGAGAAATGAAGACAAAGATCCTCTCGGAGACTTGAATCAACGAGCAGCTAACTGAAGTCGAAAGTTCAACTTCAAATTAAGGATCGGCAGCAGACTCAAGGAGTGTGAAATTCCCGCTGTCTCTCAATGGAGATCCCGAAATTACTCAAGATAAAGTCTGTCTCTTTGTTGAGTTTTTCTTTGTTCAAATTGTTGTGCATCAATTGTCTGCAATCCTGGTAAATATGAGTGGTTCTAACATGAACTGGAAGTGCAATACTCTTAAATGCTCGATTGTTCCATTCACACCAGATGTTCCAGATGATAGAAGTGAATGCAATGTTATTAATCTGATTCAATAGCATGTTATTAGTCTGTTTAGTACAAAGATTATCCAACACATGGTTAAAATCTACTGAATTCTCGAAATTTTGATGTAATTTGTTCATGGTATCTTCAAATAGAATCTGGAGTAATTGCAATTGAAGAATAGGTGATCCATATCTTCTATTTGATTAGAACAAAGAACACAATACTTATCTATAGCACCGTTCCATTTACTAAGTCTGTCCTTTGTATGCAGTCTGTTTAGTTTTGCCAGCATAGTACATATTGACATTTTGGGTGCACACTTATTGTCCCAAATCACTTTAGCCCGGTTAAATTCAATGTATTTAGGCTTGATGTGATTCCAAGCAGATTTATTGCTGAACTTACCATCCTTGTCAGGGATCCAGTGCCTATAATCTGTTTGTTTATTCTTCTGAATATTGATATTCTTTATAGTATTTTGCATTTGAGAAGTCATACCATCCATATGATTTTTCCATGTATTCTTTGATAATAGAGCAGACACTTTCTTATGATTATCACCAATAACATTCATAAAGTTGCATCCATACATGTCAGTTAAAGAAAAACCATTGATCCAAGGGTCATACCATATTTCTGTCTGTTCACCATTTGCTATTTTTCTGTCAACAACCCCCTTGCACCATTGTCTTGCATTTAGCATAGCTTTCCATGTGTGAGAGGCATTATTATTTAAAGCTGCATTCCAGAAGTTTGTATGTCTGCAAAATCTATGATGCATTCACTTGGCCCAAACTGAATAACCTTGTAGAAAATTCCAAATCATTTTAATAGCCACTGATTTTGCCATATCCTCTATTTTCCTGATACCAAGACCACCCTCATTTTTTGTTTTACATACATTATCCCAATTCAGTTATGTGCCTTGGTTTGCCAAATAAAATTAGCACATATTGAATTAATTCTCTGAGTAAGTGTTGTTGGAAAATTATAAAACTGAAGCCAGAATTGTATTATTGGAGAAATAACAGTTTTAACTAATTCCAATCTACCACTGATGTTTAGCATTTTGTTTTTCCAGTGACTGGAATTTTTATTGATTTTGTCAATTAAAGTTCCAAAATCCCAAGCTTTGAATTTATTATAAGACAGAGGAATTCCTAAGTAAGTAATAGGGAGATTTCCAATATTGATGTTTAATATGTCAGCAATATCTTTTTTAGGCTGGCTCCTTTACTAAAAAACAGTGTTGATTTATTTTCATTTAAATCAAGCCCTGTTAAGTACCTTAGCTTCTGAAAAATATGCTTAATGCAGTTTGCATTCTCTATTGTGGCTTTTCCATAATCAGAACATCATCGGCATAAATAAGATGTGTGATCATAGGCTCTGTTTTGTATATAGGAGTAATATTACCTTTCAGCTGCTCCATATCTAAATTATTATTGAGATACTCCATAGCTATAGCAAATAAATAAGGCGATAGGGGATCGCCTTGTCTTAAACCCCTTGAACTTTCAATAAACTCATAAGGAGTACCATCTATTAGCACCGAAAAAGAAGGGGTAGAAATACATTCGTAGATAAGATTAACAAAATGAGTAGGAAACCCCATGGACACCAGCATGTGATGAATAAATTCTCTGCTAATTTTATCATATGCTTTATGCAGGTCAATTTTCAAACAAAAATTGTTAGAGTTTTTCCTATTAAAACCACTAACCATCTCAAAGGCAAGCAAGGAATTTTCTGTGATAACTCTTCCTGGGATAAATGCATTCTGATTATACGATATGAGGTCATTTAAATAAGGTTTTAGTTGATTACATTTAAGATTGGCTAAAATCTTATAAATGACATTGCATAAGGATATAGGTCTAAAATCTGTCATTTCAATTGCTTCCTGTTTTTTGGGAATTAAGCAAATAAAAGTGTGATTTATTTCTTTGATAATTCTACCTGATTGGAGAATTCCATCCATGGCATTCCCAATGTCATCTTTAATTTGCTCCCAGTGCAATTTGAAGAATTTGGAATTTATGTCATCCCGGCCCGGGGAACTATTGTCATTTATTTGGAAGACTGTTGATTTAATTTCCTCCAATTGGAAGGGTTTGCCTATGTTTTCTCTAGCATTTATTGATAGGATTCTCTTACAAATTGTGTCTAGGAATTGATTTGTGGCCTTTGATGATGAAAACAGTTCAGAGAAATAATTAACTGCTTCAGATGCAATTTTTTCTGATGCTAGTGTCCATGAACCACTAGAGAATAGAATAGAACTGCTTCTCCGATTGGGATTTGTCATTTTAATCTTGTTATAGAAGAAATTAGTTGGCCTATCCCCTTTGATTAACCAATTTAGCTTCATTTTTTGATCTCTCTCTTCTGCAGTTTTTCTCATAATATCATGAATCTGTTCAGTCTTCATATTATATAGATCTGTCAATTGATCATTCACTGGTTGTTGTATCAGAAGACTGTATAAATGCTATGTCTCCTCATTTAATAGCTACAGTGTTTTATAAGTGTTAGGCTTATTATTTATCCATAATTTCAATGAGTTTTTGGTTTCTTTCAGCTTGCATAAGAGGATATAAAGAGGGCCGCCCTGGAATTCTTTCAATAAAGCCTCATGAATGGTCTGATAGTATCCAGCCTGACGATGCCAAGAGTTGTTGTATCTAAAAGGTATTCTACTTTTTCTCAAAATTTGAGGCATGAGATGGATATTAATTATAGTATGGTCACTAATAGAATGATTCCCAAATTGAATTCCAAATTGATGAAAATTTTCAATCCAAAGCTTGTTTACAAACAAACGATCAATTTTGCTGCGAATAGAGAAATTTATGCCACCTCTCCAAGTATAGTAATTACCAGAAAAATTCGGTTCTATTAGTTTAGATAGTAAAATGCAGTCACTAAATTCTTGGTCCCCTATAGAGTTATGTAAACCATTGTTGATTCTATCTTTAGCCGAAATAATAGAGTTAAAGTCACCTGCAACCATCCAAGGGAGTTTGAATTTAGATGACACATCCACTAGGTAATTCCATAATTCTTTTCTCTTATTCTCGTCATTATAAGCATACACAGTCGTAAATAATAAACTGACCCCAAAAGCATTGTGAAGAATACACGAAATGAATTGGTCGTTAGTATGTAAAATAACATTAGACCACTGTAAAGAACCCCAAATAATGATTATTCGACTTTTATGATCATTAGATATGTTATGAGAAAATTTCCAGTTGCTACCTAATTTGCGCATAAAACTTTCAATAATATCTTCAGTAAGTTTAATTTCTAGGATGCCTAAGAAGGATAATTTTTTATTGTTAAGTAATTGAAGGATTTCCAATTGTTTAGCTGGGGCATTCATACCCCTAATGTTCCATACAAGGAACTCCATCAATTATTTAAATTTTGGATGCTACTTTCATCTCGGGTGGTAGCCGCACCTAATTCCTTCTGTTTTTTTGCTCTTTCCTTTCAATTGATTTACCAACACATTCCATGCAGGATTGTCAATGACTTCTGCCGAGGTGGTGGCTTTGAACTCGAATGGAATCTCCTCTGTTCTAGTCTTTCGAGTAGCTTTGGATCTGGAAGGCATTGAGGAGTTAGAGCTGAGGCTCTCCATATCAGGACAACTTTGTTTATTTTGTAGGCAGTCTGTCATAACGTCATCATCTGATTTTTTATTCATGTTGATATTATCATTTGACTGTAATTCCAAATCTAAATTCTCAGCTTGTTCTGTCTAGTTAACATTTGTAATAATGTTCGAAGTCTGAACCTTCGACTGGACGTTTGGATATTGTATATTTTCCTGACTATTTGGTTTATGTAATTCACGATTGGCACTAATTTTGCTGTGTGCAAATTTCTTTTTTGGATGAGTAGTATGTTCTTGATTATTAGTAAAAGAATCCAATATTACCTCATCGTTATCATCTTGTCTGTTTTCATCCACATTCATTTCTATAACATCACCTTGCTGATATTGTGTGTTCACCAAAGGGTCTTTTGGCATCCAGACTTTAATAAATTGGCAATTTGATTCAGTGCGTTCGAAACTTGAACAGTTTGAACATTTGTTTGGTTTCCATTCATAAGTGACTTCTTGCCATATTATCTCATCCTTCTCCATAATAATAGGAAGCTTATCCGGAAAATGAAAAGAATTATTGATTTCAATTAGAACTCTCGCATATGCTATTTTAATAATACCCACCGTGAATTTATCAAGTTTAATGGGTGTTCCAAGAACCGAAGCGATGCAACTAATACCTTTTGCCGTCCAGTAGTCAAGAGGTAGATTAGGAAAACGAATCCAAATCGGGATAGAATTAAGGAGTTCCTTATTTAGTTGCATTCCCAAAGACCATCTTTTCATCATCATCGGTTTTTTGTTATAGTAGTATGGGCCACCTTCAATGACTTTTTCATAGTCTTTCTTACTATTGAACTTGATAACATAAAAACCATTCTCCTTAAAGAATATAGTGAAATCGTCTTCAAGCTTCCATACTCGAGTGATAGTCTCTGAAATATGGATAATAAGGCTTAGGACCAACAACGTAAACCACAAGAGCATTATCCCCTTGTTTTTTTGCATCTTGAACCACCTCTGTAGGCATTTTGGCACATTTTAATGAGTTAATTTCGTGCGGTTGGTAGTACTTCAGTGGAATGGATATTGGAATATTATTTCCTTTCACAACTTCATTCCACGCCCGACTGGACGAGGAAGAAAAATTATATTTGTTTATAGGAGATCATTGTTTGGGGTTATTGGAGTTATTGTTATTTTGGGCATGGTTGTAATGGGCATGAGGAGTGTTAGCGCCAAAATTGGTCACTAACCCCCAAATCCAGATGAAAGCACCAAATACCAATCACAGCTCAGAGATAGAATGTATGTAGAGAGCAATAATGTGAAGAACAGTTAAAAATGAAATGAAAGCAGTAAAGAACAACAGATTTTATAGTGGTTCGGCTAACTCCGGCCTACGTCCACTCCAGAAGTTTGCTTTTTATTGCTGTAATAATCGATTACAGTTACAAAATGGCAGAGTTGCCTTAGCCTTAGAAAAGAGAAAGTAAGGGAGCAGAAAGAAGATCCCCTTTTACTGTGCCCCTACCTCTTTATTTATAGACAAAGATGGGTTGGACTTCCCTGGTGGGCCTGGCAGCCGAGTACCTCAGCCCAAATGGAGTGGTCTCCATATGCCGAACCATAGATGCCGAACGCTGAATGCCGAACAAGGTGTGAATGCCGAACGATCTCCTCATGCCGAACGTTGGGAGGTGCGAAGTACCGAGGTATCGAGGTACAGAGGTGCGAGGTACCGAGGTATGGAGGTGCGAGGTATGGAGGTGTGAGGTACCGAGACATGGAGGTGCGAGGTATGGAGGTGCGAGGTATGGAGGTGTGAGGTACCGAGACATGGAGGTGCGAGGTATGGAGGTGCGAGGTGCAGAGGTATCGAGGTGCGAGGTACCGGGGTATCGAGGTGCGAGGTGCAATGCCGAGCGAGGTGAGGTATGCCGAACGACCCATCCAATGCCGAACGCTCCTTGATGTCGAACGATCCATCCAATGCCGAACGTCTCCAGATGCCGAACGTTGGTTAATGCCGAGCGCTCCATCCAATGCCGAACGACGATCTCTCTATGCCGAACGCTCGTCCAGTGCCGAACATTCCTCTTTGCCGAACGATCCTTCTAATGCCGAGCACTCGTTCAGTGCCGAACGATCCCTCTATGTCGAACGACGATCTCTCTATGCCGAACAACCTCCAACGCCGAACCATCCCAATGCCGAGCGATATCTGCCAAACTGCCTAGGCCGAGCCATGTAGTTTCTCCACTCCTTTTCCCAACGACATATTCAAGTGAACTTCATCATTTTAAACCGAATCCATCATACTTTAGTCTCGATAGTTTTGAAGTTGTTTAAGTTAAATCCGTCTGTCCGCAGCCTTGCCAAAAGGCGGGTTAACAAGGAGCGTTAGGTGACCCTGCATTCTAGTTTGCGAGGAAGTGGGAACAGATCTAGGGTTGTGAATTTGTTGCATAGGTTTGGACCGTCTCTTCCATTTCTTAGATCGAACTGGTATAAAGCCATCGAGCTTCTCATTCTCAGACACCGGAGGCAGCAGTGTCGAGAATCCTAGAGGTGGGTCATGGGGTATTGGAGGCGGTTCCAGTGGAAGGGAGGGGTTTCGGTTTGTAGGAGAGTGGATCTCCATGAAGGCGGCGATGTAGATGCGATCAGAAGAAGCTGGAAAAACGGGAACAAGGGCAAAATCGCCTAGGGTTCTTCAGCTGCCTAGGGTTCTTCGATTTGGGATGGAAAACGTTTTCAATTATTGTTACAACTGAAATCCTTGTATTCTTAGCTGAAGTTGTGAAAACAACAGAAACAAAGCTGGACGTAGGCAATCGAATTAAGGCTTAACCACTTTAAACATTGTGTCTTTTCTCGATTTCATTTTTGTTTTTAATTGATTATTCTCATTTTTAATTGAATTATGGTGTTGTATCATTTTTTAGCGCAACAATTATAGAAAAATAATAGGTATACTAATGTTAAATTTAATTGTTAATATAAATTATTAGGAAACTAGAGAGAGGGAACTTGAAAAAATCTCTTAAATATGTCAAAGGGGAAATAATTGTTTCAGATGAAAATATATTTTCTTTCAAATAAAAAGATATATGTGTGTGTTTATTTCAAAAAGGAAAATATATTTTTTTTTCAAAAGAAAAGGTATTTTTTAATGGAATTGTTCAAGGATATGACCCATCGTTAGAATTGTAAATATAACTTCAATGGAACCATTTTACTCATGAGAAAAAGTTTCTATAGAAATAAACTCTATTATGATCAAGTTTAGTTTTGAATATTAGCATTAAAAACCAATTATTAAATCAGAGAAGGGGTTCTTTAAGAGGTATCATTCACGGTTCAAGGTGATCATTCCCTGCTTGATTGTGATGAGATCCTAAATTCTACCATTCGAATTGTTACACCAACTTCAAAGTTATAGAAAATAAACTCCATCATTATTGATTGGCATTAATAACCATTTATCAAATTGAATAAAGGTCTCTCAAAGAGGCAACATTGACGATTAATGGTGACCATTCCCAGCTTTATCGTGGTGAGATCCCAATTTATACAATCTGAGTGTTTAAACCAACTTTAAACTTAACCATGTCATTCTTATTTTTTGTTTTGCATAGTGTACATTAGTAGTTATACACATTTAGTTTAGGGTGTTTCTATCTACACATGCCTAAACTATCTATAATGCCACTGTAATAGGAATTAAAATTATTAAGAAAAAATACTACGAACACCCACTTTTGTCGGTTATGAAAAACCAGGTGAAGAAATAGTCACACAGTTTTGCATACCTGAACAACGCGAAATTAAAAATCCAAAACCATAATTATAAAATATAGGAATAGCTTTTCTTATTATTAATTAATGGCATAGCATATTGAAATTAACATTGTAAGTAAGATCTACTTTTTGTTTTTAAACAAATCATTGTACGAATTGGTTGTTTTTTATATTACTATTCAAAGTATGCAAGGTATTTATTTGTTTTGTTGTCTCGATAAATTCAATGTTGAATTTACTACAGTATTTATTAATGTTTTTTCGTAAGATAGTATGTATTATATGATTAATTTGGTTGAAACAGTATCACATTCGGAATTGAAAGGTTTTGCAAACCATTTTTGTTTATGTTGTTGTAGTTTGGAAAACAGTTTGCAATATTTAGTTTTGGTGAAATTTGATTTGAGGAGGAAATGTAATATCACAATGTTGTTCTTTTTTTGGAAGAGCAAATGCGGAAGGTAGTGGATGTGGTGGGTGTGGTGGATATGTGGAATAATTTGGTGGGTGAGAATAAAAATGGGTGAGAGGTATATATTTGGTATGTCAAATCAAGATCAGCTTATGGATAAATTTTCGTTTACTATGTATTAGATCTAGGATTTGGAAATTTTAGCATGTGATAATTTTTTTCATAACCATGGAAAATTTCCAATTTTTTATAATCCTTATTTAACTATTATTATTATTATGAATTAAGAGCTTTGACCACTATGATACATGACACAAACCCTTAGTTAAATTTGTGATTAATTAATTTGTTAATTACTATCCTTATTTGATTAACGACGATTATGCTAATATGTGATTTTGTTAAATATGCGTATAAACGCTGGATCAAATTTAGATTTTCTGACATATTATCATGATTAATCATCAATTATATTTTTAGTTGAAAAATCTCAAATCAATATTTTTTTTATATGTGTTGATATTAAATCCAACATTGGTTAATTACCGATTAATACGCACATGGGCTATCCTAAACCCAACATACGTTGGTTTTTTATCCAAATCTTACTAAAATATTAACTAATACGCACACGTTCAATAATATAAACATATACATATATATATATACATATATATACATATATACATATATATACATACATACATATATATATATATATATTATGCAACATAAACACACACAGACATACAAATATATCTCTTAAACCTTAGATATTCACTAATGTAATTAGTCAGTATCATATGATTTGTGTCAAACTGAATGAAAAGATGAATATTTTTATTATTGAGAATTATACAATTAAAAGAAATATATTAAATACGATTTGATATAAAATTACTTGTAATAATACAAGCAAAGATCTTGTGTAAACATTTATATGATTTTTTTTAAATCTGCCCTTACTTGCTGTAATGACCCTAATTTTGACTAACATTATTTAGGACATTTAATTAGATAAATAAATGAAATAATATAGATAGTTAAAGGATTGAGATTTGTTAATTAATAAGGGACCGTGCCTTAATGAATGTATAAGCAAAAGAGAATTGAAAATAAGTGGGAGGAATATGGTAAGGGTAAAATGGGAACATCCTTCATTCTAATACCCCAAACCCTTTCATTCTTCATTCCTTGTTCATTTTAACATTCACAAATAAAAACTAAAAACCTAAGGGAGCTAGGCCGGCCACCATTAAGGAGATTCAAGAAGAAGAAAAGTTAGGATTCAAGTAGAAAGCTTAAGCAAATCAATCAAAGGGCAAATCTCAACCTTCTTAACACCAAGTCAAGGTGAATAATTTGATTTACATCTCACTTTTGATGATAATCTCGGTTCCAAGGTTTGATCTGAACTATTTTGCAAGTAATATGTCATGTTATGTTTGTTTAAATGGATATATATATGCTTGTTGATGATTTATATGATTTTATATGGATTTATGATATGTTTAAATTAGAGAACCTATCAAATGACATTCAAATGAGTTGCTTTTTTGATATATGATCAAAAAAATTATTTTAGAAGTGGGTTTCAAGTTTCATAATTTTCTAAATAATTGTGGATTTATTATGAATTTTCTATGAGAGAAAATAGTTAATATTGGGTTTAATTTATTTAAGGCGATTATATAATGATTTCGGGTCTGAAATTTATATATGTTAGAAAACATATTAAAAGTGAATTATTGTGATTTTTGGAAGTTTTCCTAAGTATTTTACTATGGTTATAAAATTATTTAAGTTAAGGGACTTAAATGTTTTACATGTTTTGTCAAGGAGGAGGGCTTATTTGTTAAAATGTTTTTAATTGTAAATTTTAAATTCGAAAGCCTTTCAGAAAAGAATTTTGATAAAGAGTGGGCAACCCAATCATATTTTGACAAATTGGGCAAGTTAGGTAAAAAGGAATTACTTTGAACTTTGAAAGGCAATAAACCGTTTTGTTTCGAATTACAACTTCGCCACTTCTTTGGCTTGCTTCCGTCACCATGCCCAGTTAGACCTTTCGTATCTATTCGAAACCAATGCACATGATATTAAGCAATTGGTATGTACTGTATTGGAGAAAGGCGAAAGGAATGATACCTCCGAAGGGGTTGAAGCCACTCTAATTAGCTTTCAAATCAATCAACTTACCTTTGTTTAAAAAGAGGCTTTCGAATAAGTTGCAGCTTGCCTTGGTTTTTAGAAAGGAGCTTTCAAATGATTTGTCGCTTGCTTTTTTTTAAAAGAAGCTTTCGAAAGGGTAGCTGCTTTTGAGCCTATTCGATACGCATGCCGCTACATTCATACCTTTCGAATTAGTTAAAGCCGCTTTATAGCCTTAAAACAATGTATTCGAAAGCGGTGCTTTCGCCTTTTAACTTTGAAGCTACCTTCTCAATTCTTTAAAACGGGTCGTATAGTCGCTTTTAAATGGTTTCGGAGGCAATGGTTTCGAAACTATCCTCTTTCTTTTACTTGGGATTAATGTTTTCGCCTCTGTTCTTTATGACCCTTCAGTTATATTAAAGATTAAACCCAATTGTTTCGAAAGGAATAATTTTTAATAGTTTCGAAGCAATATTTCCACAAACCATTACTTAAACCCAATGCTTTCGAAAGGTATGTTATAAGTGTTTCGAAGGGGAAGTCCCCAATGCTTTCGAAAGGTAAATTTTAAGTGTTCCGAAAGGTTTTTTTACGTGTTTTGAAAGGAAGGTTTCCAATGCTTTCGGAAGACAAGTTTAAATGGTTTCGAAAGGGGATGTCTAAGGTTCTATATAATGGTTTCGAAAGGGATGCTTTCAATTATTTTAAAAGGGGTTGTTTAAGGTTTTAAATAAGGGTTTCGAAGGTATTGCTTTGGTTTTAAAGCCTAAAGTTTTCTAAGTTAAAACGAGGCTTTAACTTATTTTGAAGGGATAGATAATCCCATTGATTAGATTTCATCAACATTGTTTTGTGTAAAGCATATATCATGGCAGTGTTTTGAGTAAAGCAAAGAGTTTGATTTCCTTGTTTTATAAAGATATGATTTCAAGGGTAAATCATTTGCAAAGATTGTTTACAAGGAAATGAAATTTGAATAGGATAGTTAACCCTAAGTTTATAACTCAGATATTAGAAGACCGGATGGGACTCGTATAGGATTGCACCCTTAACTTAAACTAATAGTCCCTGGCTAATATAAGTCCAAAATTCCAGTGTGTAGGGTTTTGTCATAGTTGGGACTAAAATGATGTTACACACAGAATGGAATATACAAAGTAAAGATATGTTATGGGTGAGCCCGCAAAATCATTAGGATCAGTTGACCCTAGAAGAAAATAGTTAAGGGCAGATAGCCCAGTATTGTGTCTAACAGAAGTTAGATTATTGATTATGTTTGGTAGGCCCGAGTCAGCCATTAGCCAATGGTTAATAATATGTATTTACTGTTGTTGTTAGAATCAGTTCGATTGTAGGATTTTGATTTGTAAAAAATATGCTTTTAAAAGGATATTAGTGAGGGGAAACCCGTTCCGCTAAGCGACGTGGTCTCACTTAATATCAGTAAACCAAAATGTAATAGTATTATTCACACCAAGCTTTATGTCTGACTAAAAGTTTATATTTTCCCCTTAAACTCTCGGGTGCTCAAAATTAAATTTGAGTAGATTGAGAGTAAAGGACTTTTTAGATTTAGTAGGTTGGACGGATAAGCTTCCGAAGACGTGCAGGAGGCAAAGCTAGCTATGTAGGAGCTATTTAGTACTTTCCGTTGTGATGTATTTATGACTGATATGTCTATCAATCTAGTACTCTGATTATCCAAGGAGGCATCATCATATGTTGCTCTTGGCGTAATTTGTAATAATTATATTTGATCAAAACCTAAGAATAATTTTGGGATTATGTAACTGAATAGGAAATATTTATTTGAAATGTAATCAGAAAAGTTGTTTTTTTGAAATCTGTGTTGATTTTATTTCATATTCACGTGCTTCTGATATTATGGATACCATTAACATTACCGTATTTTATCACCGGAAGTTAATACTATGGATGACGGCAACATCTGTAGCGCTTAGCTTCAGGCCTCAAGATAAGGGATGTTACACTTGCCACCAATGCCAGTCCTACATGTTCAGTTGCCCTAGTCGAGTAGTAACGCAAAACAATGGGAAAAAATTTAGTAGGGAAAAATTATGAAAATAAGCATCGATCCTGCACCAACCGATCCGATATAAGGCTGTAAACCATTTGACCAATACATACAACACAATTGTTATGCCCTACCTATGTTAATTATAAACGGCTCCTCCTTAACCGTTGCCCCTCTTCCCGACTTCTGATTGTGTTGCCCTAGGCGAATGTCTCGCTTGCCTTGCCCTTGGGCCGAGCCTGTTTGCCACTTTGTAAAAGGCATATGAACTAACAATTATTTTAGAGCCATTACGTATTATTATGGATAATGCTAACCAACACTTAGGGAAATCGATTGAATATCTGCATTAGATTGATGTTTAAGGAATGTGTGTTTAAGACGAGAGGTTACTTAATTAAAGAAAGTTCCTATGAATGGAATTCATCCTATTTCACCTAGCACTTACTAAACCAATTAATGGTCTAAATTCAAAAGATGTGTTCTTAAGCCACGAAATGTTTGTGCCCTGGGTTAACTTGGAAAACGTATCTAAATTTTACAAAATTTATGGAAAATATAAATTTAAAATAAGAATTATAATTTTATAACGGTCAAACTCATTTAAAACTAAATTTTAAAGGTTACTCATTTGAATTCAAATTGTAAATGTTATAGTTCAGCTGCATTAGAAATTGTTTTAGATTTAAAATAGAAATTCTAGTGGATCGAATATATGGCTGAGCTAACAGGCTATATATATAAACAAACCAACTAACAGCAATAAAATAAAGTAAATAAAAATTAGCACATCAGGATTTTTATACTGGTTTGGAGCACCATCCGACGTCTAGGCCCAAAATCTCTATTCTGGCTTTTCACTAGCAAATATCCTCACTTCACTCGGAGGAATAGGTTTACAAAATGTTCGAGCCGTTGAACAGGTCTTTCGCTATAATAAAAACAGTCATCAATAGCGATCAAAAACTGTTATAAATAATAACTGTAGCGGTTCAGTAAACGTTTATCGATATGTTTACCAATGGCTTATTTATAGCATTAAAAAACCGCTATAAAAAATCATCTTTTATAGCGCTTATTTTTCGCTATTGTAATTTTTTATAGCGTTTTAATAAACGTTGTGTATTGATATGATATAATAGATACTGAACTATTTATAACACAGAAAAACGCTATAAATTTTTTTGCTTGATAACGCTTTCCTTGTAAGCGTTCTATAATATTTTTTAACTGATATGGTTTATTTATTGCATTTTTTAAATTTGTTGCACCCCTATAAATCACGATAATCAATACATATCAAAATGTCGCATTAAGGATATTTCTAAAACATAAATCCATTTAGATAATGAAAAATCATATAAAATATTAAACATAAAGATATAACACATTGTATTAAACAGAACCAAATATTTATACACATAATATCCCATAATTTTAACCGCATAATATTATATTATATATGTAAGCATAAATCACAAAGTAGTAGCTAATGTTACAAAAAAAACAAGTAGCTAGTTGTTTACATTAAAAAGAAGAAATACACCAAATCTTTCATTCTCTCACAACCAATGAAACGAATATCTACATTAGAAATGAATATAAATATAAATATGAATAAAATTGGAAAATGAAGTATCTATATTAGAAAAAACTTTAAGCTAAAGATTTCTTATCAAAAATATTCTAACTATCTAAATTTCTAAAAGAAAAATTTCATTCTCCTTTGTGCGGCTAGCATCGGGAAAAATAGCACACACAAAAAATCGATATACACGATCAAAACATAATCAGAATTACAATATATCAATCACAGACACCCGCAGGGGTAAAATACCAAATATTTACTTATATATACCTTATAAAGTGTGACGTACATTTTAGCAATATTAGCGAGTTCGCTAAATTTCCAAAGAAACATGAGCATGAAAAGAACCAAAAGCGGATCAAGAGCCATCAGATACCTACACTTTACCTGCACTTAACTTAAACAGGAATATGACCACATACATTTATGTTAGTTGCTTGGTTATTTCTTCATTGAAACAATGTACAATAACATCTATTCTGAATTTGCGGATCAAGTACTTGAAAATTGGAAGAAAAATAGTGTGGAGTGTAGCTAGGATTACAAGAGCTGAAACCATCCAACCTAACATCTGTTTGAAAACCCAAAACATTCAACTACATATACTATTCAAAAGGGTTCATAATTCATGTAATGACAAGTAAGAGAAAAACCAAACAGAGTGTTGAAAAGTTAAAAATAACCTTATAATAAATTAAAGGAACCATAAACCATAACAATAGTTTTACTCGCTGGCTATAATTAATGTCTGCGTCCAATAAGCACATATTAGGATTTAGTGTTAAAAGACAAACACAGGTGGTAAAATTATCAGGAGTTGAAGTATACAGAGGTTTACTTCAATAAACCAAAGTAATGGGTCTATACAACACTACAATCTGTATAACGATTTGCGGTAAGAATAAAGAATTTGAAGTTCATCATATATTGAATAAAATTTCTCGAAAGGCATGGCCTGTCAAAACCCTCTTCAGTGCGCATCTGTTGGTAATGGAAAGTTGGGGCCGCCAGAGATTAATTCCCACAACCGCAAAATGGTACAATAAGACTGCAAGAAATAAATTACAATATTAGTTAGTTACAGGGATAGTTGCATATAAATCTATTTGATATATTTCAAACATCTGAGTCAGAAGGGCTATTAAGTAAAGGGTAATTCAGTTCATATTGAATGCATCAGTGACAATCTAAAACACTTTCAAAAGAGTAGCCTTGTTGCAAAAGCTAATAGCTGTTAATCTGCCTGTACGATATACTTCTACTGCTAGATCAGTAGGTATATGATTAGCAAATGCTATACCTCATCAAAATAGTGCCTATATCGTGAGCATTATCAAAAAACTTATAGCAAGTTCTGAGTTTATGTAGCATATGTTGTATTGGATGATCAGTTTTGAACCATGCAAGTGTTGTATAACTCTATAATTCACTAGAATAACTAAAATAAATTGAGTGTTGTTCCGGAGCGCAATATGTATTTTACTGCTAGATCAGTTTTCAAGCTTTTTATAGATGTTATAGCTAGGTAATTTGCTAGAATAAACGAACTTCTGACTAGTTTCAAGACCCTGTGGTTTCAGAATTACATGCAAGGTATGATGGCATTACCATTTCCACTAAGATGTCATTAAATGACCACATCCCATTTTTCCTATTTAACTACCTTGACTAAAAACCATCTAAATTTTGTTTCATTTATTATTATTTTCACAAAATGACACATGTTGTTCATTTTTTAAGAGAATAAACAGGTACAACATTGGTGCAATAAGCACGAGCAAAAGGATTATTGTTAAACTACATAAAGGGCATAAGTCCAAGTGGCCACATCATCATAGTTACTTTTTTTAACAGCATGCATGCCCACCTCAATTCAATTGGTGTAGCAACAAAATTAGCGATCATTAAACTTGGAGCATTGCAACTTGGAGCATTGCAACGGTTGCCCAACAACGCCACAACAATTCCACAGAGAAAGATTGTGACCCCTGGCCAGAACAATCAAAAGCAGTTTATAATGGAAACCGGAGGATGGGTTAAGCATTACTTTAGAACATGCACAACAGATTCAACCTTAATAAAGTTTAATTCAAGTCCCTACCCCAATTTATCAGAAAGCTATTTTTCATGTTCCTGTCATTTTGCTTATATTTTACTGTCTACATTTTGTATTGCAATTTTCGCATTGTAAATATATATTTGCATAACTGCTTTTATCTGAAAATGAGTATTCGTTGTTCAACATCATAGTTAATATTTTTGAAACCATTTTTCTGTAATTTTGTTCAAATAGTTGTGATTTTAAACAAAAAGCAAGTTAAAATATACACACTGTAAATATTCGCACAGACAACACATTCATGTTGTAAAATGCGTATTTGTTGCAGTAGTATTAGTGTAATCGAAGAATCTTTGATTTCGATCGAACTTAGTTTATTTAACTTAATTAACGAAGTTAAATTTTATAAACTCGGTTAATTTTTTTTTATTATTATTATATATATAAGTTTGGTTAATTTTATTTTTGTATAACTTAATAAATGAAATCAATTTTGATAATCTTAGTTAATTTAATATTATTATTATATAAATTTAGTTAATTTTTATAAAACATAGTTAACTTGGTTAATTTATTATTATTATTATATATATATATTATTTTGATTATTAATATTATTATTATATAAATTTTCATAAAATTTAGTTAACTTGGTTAATATTTTATAAGTTATTATTATCAGTAGCATTATTATTATAATTTAGTTGATTTTTATAAATCCTATAGTTAATTTATTATTATTATTATATATATATATATGAGTGGAAATTAGGGAGGCATCCCTATCATACTTTCATATTGTAAAGCGGGTCCCCGTCAAAGTTTCATTGTAAAGCGGGTCCCTGTTTTCTGGAAACGAAGAAAAATTATTGCTGAAATGTCAGCAGCTTTTATAAATAAGTGCTGATATTTCAGCAACTATCTGTGTCAAAGTTTTATTGTAAAAACAAAGAAAAATTATAGCTGAAATGTCAGCAACTTTTATAAATAAGTGCTGATATTTCAGCAACTTTCATAAACTGTGTTCACAGTGTACATAAATGTTGCTGAAATATCAGCAACTTTTATAAATAAATGTTGATATTTCAGCAACTTTCATACACTACATTCACAGTGTACAGAAATGTTGCGGAAATGTCAGCAACTTTTATGAAATGTTGCATCATACTCTGCAATAATCGTGAATAAAAAACAGTGACCTAATTTACACTGAAATTTAGTGAAGGGCTTTTCGTGAATTTTGAAACTTAATAAGGACCTGTGCCGAAAGTACCCTATATATGAACTTAGTTAATTTATATAAAACCTAGTAAACTTGGTTAATAGTTTAATATTTTATAATTTATTATTAGTATTATAATTATTATAAACTTAATCAATATTCATAAACTTAATTATTATTCATAAAACTTAGTAAACTAGGCATCGTTAACCATACAATCCTATTTCCTGTAGACTATGCAAACAAAACATTAAGAAATTGACCTACAGATTGTGGTATATGCAAACATAGGTGCCTTTCATTAATATGTCATAAATAATTAGTTAACCATGAAGAAAAAACCATATAACATTGTGCCTTAAGTTCATATAGGAAAACCTTATTTCTTTTTTTTTAACAAACGGTGTGGAAATGGGAGAAAAGATCCATGGAGATTACCTAACAAGCCATACTTCTATAAGAAGGAGAATGAGGTCGGAGCATCCAAGCCATATCAAGTCTTTGTAGGTGCTTGTGGTTTTGGTTTGATCAGTAAAATACCTAGAGAAAAATATTGGATTTATTATATATTCACCATCCAAAAGAACCAGTATTTGTTGATTAAATTTAATTTAGATCCACATTCTGCAACATGAAATGCAGTACCATTGAATCCAATCTTCCTTTTGTATTCAACAGCAGCTTGAAGAAATTTGGCCTAGAATTAAATTTTATAATTAGCTATCATTCTTAGTAAAAAAAAAAATGCAAAAACACACCATAAACTGATGTGCACACCAGGTAATTATTTGCAATGAAAAAGAAAGACGCGGCTGATCCGTAACTCACATGGATTTCACATGTTTCTTTTTTTGTTTGTAAATGCTGATAGTGTAGCATTAATCTTTACATTACATTATAGAAAATAAATGTAGCCAAGGATTTTCTGGTAATAGTAGAAGATTTTTTTTGCCACTGCAGTCAAAGTCTGGAAAAGTTTATATATTTACAATATAAAACTATACTGACTGCTAGTAATAAACCATTACAACATGTTACTAGCACATGCACAAACACAAACACATGCATAATTTAATTAAAACTATTGAATAGAGATGAAACCTGCTTTGATGCAAGTACTGCAATCTTATATTTTGGTTCCAGATCAGGAACACAAGCAATGTATTTTTATACTTTGAATAAATCTGATATCTCCATGAAATCTTTATCCATTGTATCCCTTGGCCAGTTTGCAGGATCAAATACAAACCCACTGATAATATATACACTGGTTACTGAAGTACTTGAAAGATCTGAATCATACTTGTATTTTCATAATTTAGTACAAGCTTATATTTTGCTACTTATGAGAAAAATTCAATGCTACATATTTTCGTAATTTCTTCAACAACTTAGTATAATCATCATCATCAATAAAATGATAATTGATTTATTTTGTTTAACGTGTCAAATGTGATGGATACATATAAATAAACAGATGTAAAAAGTTATTACTTGAGGGAAAATATTGAAATAAGTAACAATTTTAATGCTGAAAAGGAAACAACATATTCCTCCAGTAACATTAAATGATTAAATGCATATAACCCAATTGGAGAAATAGTTTGATCCAACCCAGAACCATATATCTATTAAATGATTTTACAAATAAAAAAATTCACTTTGATTTTGTAACCAAACCAAAAGAACAAATGAATCAAACTGATTATCATTTGACTCTAGCTTAATCAAACCGATAGATAAGTAGATTTTTCTATTACTAGATGAACAAAAAGTATTTCTTTTAGTTTGAAGCCAAACAATATAGGAAAATAAATCTAGCAGAATAAGTTATCTCCAATGTTTCCTTTTCTTCTCACATTGATTTTTTGGCATATCACCCATCTTTAAAATCTTTCTAAATCGATAGTTGAACTTCTCGAAGTAGTGTTTTCATGGTTTCTTTTGAATTAAGATAAAATTAAAATATTTATAGCCTTTTAAATTCAATTTTATTCCATAAAAACAAGAAAATCAACCAAAAACATTATCAAGAAGAAGCACATTTTTTTTCAAAAATAAATAATAAAAAGGTCAATTTTAAATAAAAGATTTAAAGAACCAAAAATTATACCAATAGTAGTTTTTAGGAAAAAAAAAATCATAATTTTATGCTATATTTTTCTTCTAACACATGTTTTCATTTTAATTTAAAAGCTAGTTAAACAACAAAGCATGTTATTTTATGCTACTTTTTCCTTCTAATTTTGGTAATAAAATATTATCATGGGAATCAACCACATATAGAGAGCTGCCAAGTCGCTCTACTCACTTTGTTGCTAGGTCAAATCACATTTCTATCTTGTGCATTAAATTAAAAGTAGGTTCCACCATCTGATATTGGTCTAATGGCGGCAGCACTTCCGAGACCACTGCAATTTTATTGAGAACGCTGAAATAATTTTCACTAGCTTACTAAACAATATACTTATAGCAGCACTTCCGAGGATCAAAAACCAAATCTAGATATTATCACTTGTCTCATCAATTACTTATGCCTACTAAACAATCCTTAATACTGATACGTAAAAAAACGATCGAAACAAAATGACAACAACACACAATGAAAGTAGAAGAACAAAATCGAATTACGCGCACCTCGAATCGATTTACAGTACTAGACGTGCACCTCAAATCGAATTACGTACACAACAGCTCTTCTTCTTCGAATCATCTCGTCATGGAATTCAGATCGAGTTTTAGAGATACCGAAGATCGAGAATGTTTAGGGCTTATGTTTGGGGTTCTGGATTTCTTCGTGGGTTTCGATTTCAGATTGGAATAGAACTGTAAATGGGTAGAGTGTTATGGTACGGTTTGGAGGGAGATGGAATACTAGGGAGTGGGCTATTTGTTTTGGGTCTGCTTTTTGGTAAAGTAATGTACAGTTAAAAATGGTTGATCATTATTGCGTCACCGCTTCTTGTTAAGGGGAGTTTTATTTTTTTTGTTTAGAAAAAATTACTAACTGTCTATTTGTTTAACGAAGTGTAGCATGCTATGGTTACAATATTTGTAATAGCTTTTATGTTTGGTGAAGTAAAGTTATAATGCCAACTAAAGAATGCATAAAAAAAACGATATATCATTGAATATTTCAAACCTAAAAATAGTACATGATTGAAAACAATAACTGAAGATACATAAATATTTCAACTACAATAACTAAAAATAGTACATAACTATTTCAACTACATATGTTTCATTCCTGATCTACTCTCAACAATGCGTTGTTTGTACTTCATCCAATACTACATTGTCGGTGGATCCATTCCTATGACATCCTTTTTCATTACTAAGGTCTTTTGGCGTTGCCGTTCTATCTCAAACCCGCCCTTCTCGATCTCGACCAATTCTTTTAACACGGCAAACTTTTCTGCAATGCCTTTTTGATGTTCTGCATTTTCTCTCGTATGTTTTTCATGCATTAGGGCTAAACGAGAATCAATTTGGGATTGAACAGTAATTTTCTTCTTAACTGTTGGCTGCCCCATCGGTCTAGCATCTTCATCAAATTTGAGTTCTACTTCTTCGGCTTCGTTATCTGGGCATACGTTAGAGTCCATATGAGAAGAATCGTCTGGGTTAGAACTATAATTTGTTCGACTTGCTTTTTTCTTACCTTTTGATTTCGTCTGGACATCTCTTAAGTCTTTTGCGTTGTTCGAGCTTTATTTTTGACGACTAATAAGCAAGTCATAGCAATTTGCAAACTGATAGTAATGTGGTTTCTTTGCACCTTTTCTCTTGGAAATAATTTCAAAAATTGATCGTTCGTCATTCTTTTCTAAAAAAGCAAAAAAAAACAAATTGATATTTTAACAAATTGATAAAATATGAATATAATTAGAAATTGATATTTTTCAAAACTTTACCAATTCAGCTTCGCCACCCATTTCCACTTAGATTTGTTGTTCTTATTTTGTGAATTTGAGACTCATAGAACTTCGTTTGTCGATTAATCTTTCCAAATCGATCGGTAATTGCATACATTGACCTAGTCTTTTCAACATGCTTTTTATTGTACGCAGCCATGGCTTTCCCCCAAAACGCCTCTCCACTTTGGTCATTTCTCTTGATCGAGTCGTTAGAAAAATGACAGTAGATATAACACAGATCTTTGTCTTCATTCCCAGTCCATGGAGCAGAAGAATAGAAGGATAGAGGGGGAGCGGCTTAGGGATGAACATTTTGAACCGGTTGGGAATCAAAATCCTAGTTATCTATATTCATCGCTTCGGTATATGATTGAAACAGATGAGACATACTTTCAATATTATGGAATTGAGAATATAATTTTAGTAGTAATAGAGATGTGTGTTCCACAATCTCAAAAGTAGTCCAATATATATAATGAAATCAGAAAGATGACCGTTTATAGCCGTTGTAGTTCAAAATATGACCGTTTATAACCGTTGTAATTCAAATTTTGACTGTTTATAGCCGTTGGGGTAAAAAAAGAGTCGATTATAGTCGTTGGGGGTGGTTTTTTTTTAGGGCTTGGGCTCCCACTAGTCCAATTCAATTTTCTGAACCGAAAACGGAATATTACGCTTAATATTCAAGGCTGAATTGACGACTGGAAGAGCATTCTGTAATATTCAAGACTGAATTCGAACCACTGGAGATGCTCTTAGGTGCAGGCGCAGTCTGTTTGAATCGAGATTATTGTAAGTATTTTATTAATTGTAAATATATTAAATATATTTAAAAGTAATAAAGGCACTCTTAAACTTGTTTTTTCTTCCTTTTCTACTTCTTTCTTATTTATTTATTTATTTTTTAGAATCTCCATATTGCAACTTTTAAGTCCTTGTCGGAGCTAATGTAGGATTCAAATTAGTTATTTTTCCCCACTAAACAATGAATAATAATGAAAAGTATAAGATTTTGGAATTGCCCTCCCCAAAATTCTTTATTGACTGAAAATTAACAATAACCCAGAATTTCTCCCCTTCCTCACTCTTTCAGGATTCACCAAAGCTTCCAATCACTGCGTTTATTAGAGGTACGCCATACGAATCTGTATGCTTCAATTGTGATTCGAACGATTTGAAGCTTTATACCACTGAATATGCCGATTAACCTGCTCAATCATAAACCTTTTATTTGAATTACGCTTTTATATGATTTATCATTGAAAGGCCTTTTCTATTTGTCGATTAAATATTTGATTCACGATTATGATGCTACCAGTATCTGTATGTTTACGGAAGGGATATGTTGTTTATTATCATTATCATTATCACTGCTATACTTTAAATTAGTGGTTTCTTGTGTATTCGTGATGTATATGGTTAATCTATATCTATAGCTAATATTCATAGCTTACATCCGTTTGAATATGCCATAAAGCCGTTTATATGTAGCAAACAAAATGAATTCTAAAATAATGCATACAAAAACATCTGTATTTTCGTTTGTCCTAAGATGTATAAATGTTAACCAACTGTGTTTTGTGTTTTAAAAATTAAATAAAGCATAATGATTTGTTTTGGTCATTTGACATTGTAGGATGCAAAGTCAACTTGTGTGCAATGGATGTAGGAGTGTTCTCGTGTACCCTAGAGGAGCAACCAATGTTTGTTGTGCAATATGCAACATAATTACTTTGGTGCCACCTCCAGGTATTCTTAGATTTCACAAAAACTTGTGTTAAATCAGTGTTGATGCTTACGGTGTATTATGTTGGCTCTAAGCTATAAAAGACTTCAGCTCGGGATATAATAAAAAAACATTGAATATAGCCATCTGCGTGCAATGTCCAGTCATTTTAGTTTGTTGCCGTTTTTTCCCTTTTTTTTTGTACATATATGTCTAATGATAATATAATCAAATATTTGAAAGTAGGAGTCAACCTTTTCATTTTGAAACTGTATTGTCGTATGATTTATTATAGCAGGTTTGGACACAATTTAGAGAACCTTGGTGTTATGTTGAATATCCATTGAGCCTTGTGAAATTCATGACGGTACACACACATCATATGTTCCATTGCTGATAGCATCAAAAAACTTATATGATGGTCATCATCATTTATCATTCTCTTTCTAATGCACAAGGCTCCTGTTTGAGTTGAGTTTGGAGTAGCAAATTGTACGCACCATTGCCTCCATTACTCAAGAGACTATTTTTGAAACTCGGTCATCAAATTCAAGCGCCCATAGAAACCGAATCCGACGATGCGTTAATAAAGCTCAAATTAGGCTCTTATATTTAAAGTAAACCATGTCTCATATGACATGTAGTTTACTATCGGCTCATAAAATGAGACACCCAGCTAATTAGTGTATACTAGTTATCTAGCATTGGATTTCAGATTTTGTTTGAAATTTAACTTTCTTTTTTCCCAATTGAGAAATTTAGGTAGCCAGTCAACAACCTAAAACTTGACTTAACACATGTGATAATAGAAATTCTTAAGGGCTGTGAGTTTTGCTTGGGGACTGCTTGTTATGCTTCCTAAGACATCTCCCTTAGGCTATCTTGTTATGGGTGAGGCATGAAGTTTCTCGAAAAGTTCAAGCGCTCATAAGTGAAACCACCAAAGATGAGCTGTTGTGTTATAGTACCCTTGGGCGCATGGGAATCAAGTTTAAAAATAAAGATTAAAAAGAGCCTAAATAGGCTTTGGACAAAATAACCCTTAGCTGAAATTTTACATGTTTTCATCTTCACATATGTTGGTTTATGCAAACTCCATACTAATTTATAAGTTAAGGTACACACTAGAAGAAGGAAAAAGATTTGCCCCTCGTCAATAATACTAGATTCTAACATCAATAGTACCATAAGTATGTCATGGGCTCTCAGCGTGCCTAATTATGAACTATCTATGAATTATTAGGCTACGTTTACAACCAATATTCACTAGTACCATTAAGTCTTGACATGCTAAATATAATCCATCCATTCCCTCTCTCCTTCGTTCACTAATACTAGATTCTATCATCAGCAGTACCCTAAGTGCGTTTCTTCAAGCCTAAATCCGATCTATATTGAACTGTTAGGCACTTTTTAATAATTGGTTTACATTCTACGAAGATATCCGAGATACATGATACTTCAAATATCATGTTGACTGGGACTGCACTACAATTCACTATTCGGTTTTCATAGCACTTATGATATTACTGAACCATATTACTGACCAAGGTGTGTTTAAATTTTTGATGAACTCACCAATGGTTCATAGATCTGTCACCCCATTCGCTTTATAGCCATAAACCTCTGATGTAGTAGATAAAGATTGATTTGTAAGCTTTGATAACTTGCAGATAGAAGGGACAAATAATTAATTCCTATAAGAAAACTGAACTATATTGATGACTCATATTCTGACTACATAAACCAGTATTTCATGTATAGGGTTTATATACTTGCAGGAATGGATATGGCTCAACTTGTTTGTGGAAATTGCCATACTTTGTTAATGTATACCCGAGGTGCAGCTAGTGTTCGATGTTCTTGCTGTAACACCACAAATATTGCCAGATCAGGTATTTATATTGTTTCTCTTGTTAGGTTTTACTCATTTTTGTTGTCTATACGTTGAAATCTTGTGCTTGTTTCTGTCCATGGGAAGTGTATATATGGGCACATCTTCATTGAGATACTTATTTCTGCACTTTTATGTTAAGCATCCAACTTTTGACTAAGTTGTTATTTTCATTTCAATATGAGTAAGCCTGCATTATTTAGCTATCTCGATGCATATTTTGTGAAGTACTGAAAGAAATGAGTTCAAACATGCAGTTTGATGCACATATATATGACATACCTGGGAAATTGTTTATATCATATAGTTTTTAAATGTTAATAGTCAGAGAATAATTTAGGATTGGAAAAGTGAGCAGGCATTGATGTTGAGAGGGGAATATTTAGAGAGAAGAGAAGAAATGTGTGGGAAGAAGTGATTAAACAAGTGTACCAAGTGGCCAATATGGTAAGAGTATTGCAGTGTTTAGCCATGATGGCTAACCGTTCTACCTTAATAAGGTTTAATGTATGTGTGCAGGGGTAACTGATGAGCCTCCATGGACATCATAAGTGACAAAGCATTGAAGTAAGATATAAGAGGTCGATATTTCAAATAATGATAGTGATATAGTCCCCTTTCATTTATTCGGATGTGTGTTAGTGACAGACGTACATCCATCAGGCCATATGAGCAAAAAACAATTTGTCGGGTTTTCAATACACACACATATACGGAAGTACGAAGATTAGGACGTTTATTTCATAGCAGAAAAAGATTTAAGTATCTAATATAAAAAAGTGAAAAATGAGTCTGTACCATTGTACAAACTCAGGGGTATTTATGTAATTTACACTATATAACTTACAAATACTCCCAAGAGTGTACTAGTGATACATAGAAGAGTCTGTACCGGTACTACAGACTCATTTAATTCTAAAAATAGTGGTAATATTTGTAGATTGTAGTCTATTCTGGTTTAGACCAAGGTTTTTAAAACGAGTTTCAAATCATAAAATTCAAACTTTAAATCGAAATGAGCTTTAAACCATAAATCGTAGATTCAGACGGTCCATGTTGTAAGGTTTATACACACAGTGAAATTGATTTTGATGTTGATTTTCTATCTTGTTCCATCATTATTTTGTTTGGAAAATATTAAAAAGGAATTGCGGATCCAAGTAAGTATCTTACATGTATTATTATCAATTGAATGTTTTTTTTTTCAGTTACGGTTTTAACATGGTTTGAACCGAGACGTGAATCAAATCGTAAAGGGAGAGACTCGATCTAAAACGGGATTCAAACCGTAAGATTCTAAGATTTTTGATAACATACTTTGTACATAAAACGAGTTTTCATACTTTGGTGCAAGGATGGAGTTGGAAACTACAATTGTCTTGAGTTGGATGATTGTCTGTATTATTCATAAATACAATATCTTACTTTACTAGTGCTGAAATGATATACTCTCTATCAATCCCAAACAAAACTGGACAAGTGATTATGCGGCTTGATTTTCCGAAACCAAACAAGTTCAAAAAGTGTGGTATTTTAGTTTTTTTTTAACCGAATGGCTTCCAAATAATTACGGGTCATTCAGGTCCGCTTAAGCCTTAACCTCAGCCTGAAGGTCTGATGGTTTTATCAACCGTGTGACAATGAAGGCTTGGAATTGTAGACTTCGGTTCAAAATTAGGGTTAAGATTGAGATTGGGTTTTAGAGAATTAGAGCTTTTCTCCATGGGGTGAGCAAAGATTACCACCACCACCCCACACCCCACACCCCCGGTGCAGTGTGGGTGGTTTGGGGGGGGGGGGGGCTCTTCTTGGGAATTTATACTGAGGTTTATAAATAGCACTTTACGTTAAAGAATTCAAGTTTATGCTGTTTATATTGTATCCAAAACTTCACCAGGGCTATATTGCCTTGGGTGAACAACAACACATGCATCCATCTTGACTTAGGCGATCATGTTTCTTTTTATTCATCAGGAATGGTTTACTGTATTATGACACATCAATATCGCTAATGTTGTTTCTAATGCATGGCATACAGCAAATCAGGTTGCACATGTGAATTGCGCGCAATGTCGTACCACACTCATGTATCCCTATGGTGCACCTTCTGTTAAATGTGCAGTGTGCCATTATGTCACTAGTGTTGAGGTATTTTTCAGTCTTTGTCTGTTGGCTACATTACCAAAGAACCCTCACTTGATATGTTTTATGGAAAGTTGGAAATCATCATGTTCTTATTATTATTGCATTTTGGCCCTGCAAACCTGCATTTCCCCCTTTTATGAAATATTCATGCAGTAGACATTGTAAAGAAGGTTGCAAATTGCCACTATGTTAATTTTGAAATATATGATGGTATCCTGTTGCATGCCTAAAACCGAGGAAGTTTACTGCTATTTATCTTAATCTTGATTCATGCTACTATATTAATAACACCCACAATATACTTTCAATTAACAGATGGGTAACGCAAGGCTACAAATCCCTGCAAATAGGACAAGTGGATTCACGACTGTTCCATCAGTATGTGTATACATTTTTTTTCTTTATTTTTCTATGAATAAAATTATGTTCCTGATCATTTCTATGAAATATTCGTTTGCGGCAGTCTAACTCTAGCCAAACTATTGTTGTTGAGAATCCCATGTCAAGGGATGCAAAAGGCAAACTGGTATCACTCTTATCTTTATTTGTTTTTTAAGAACTGACTTAAATTTAGATCTTTTAGACGTTACTATTACTATTCCTTAATTGCCCATCCGTCATTGGGACCGAAAATAAGATCGAGTGAAGTAACATCCCAATCTTCAAGAAGATTCTCATTCCTTTCCTTTAATAACATAAAGCAATGAAACAATGAAGAGAGGCAAATTGTTTTCATTCATAGACCATTTGCCTTTGATTCATTTTCAAATGCTTTTGATTTCTTAACATGTCGTGTAATGCATTCTTGAAGTTTTGGAGAGTTTTTTCAAGATTTTCACTCAAATTTTCTTTAAAAATACATTTTTCCATGTCCGTTTTGAGAAATTTCATTTAGAATAAAGGAGAGTGATTAATGAGGAATAACAAGTTTTCTGGTCCAAAATGATGTGTTATAGGGTTTAACCCGAATTAAAAACCGTTCCAACTAAATACATTGACTAATTCATGTTGTAAACTTTAAATATGAAGTTACCGTTGTATATGAACATATACTTTCAGGTTATGTTGACATACAGTCTTTAGTAGATATGTCGACATATGTTTTCAATGTATGTCGACATACTTATTTATTTTCTAATTCTCTTTTATTTTAATTTCTATTTATTTATATGAATATTTATTTATTTTTCTTATTTTTTCTTAAATTTCCAGACGAATCAATATGTATGACACGAGTTAAAATATCAAATAAATTTCATTGAAGATAGAAATTTCATTAACGATAATTTTTGATACATGAGCATGCATGAAAAAGAAAATATCAAAGATACATAAAAAGATAGAGCAAAATAAATCTAGAAGGATGACGATGGTGATGAAGAGCCTCCTCCAAGTTTTCTCATGACTTGAAATTTTTGAAAACTTTTGCTAATTGATCTCTTAAGCTTCTTTTGATTTTTGAGAAGATTCTCTTGGTTCATCATGAGAACTTGATTTGTTGGTTAATTTGACCTTTGAAAGCTCTTAATAGATTTGTCATTCTCTTCTTCCTCTTCTTCTACATCCATCCTTACATCTTCCTCCTCTTCTTCAATTTCAAGTCGCCCCTCCATAGCCAACCTCTCATCTTTCTCGGCCAAAGTCTCATAGGGTTCAAATTCAAGTAGGATGTGTACGAGGGGAATATTCTTTTTATCAAAGACTTTTGGATTTGAGGTTATTTCTCCTTTTAAATCAACTATAAAAATTTGAAAAACTTGTATTAAATATGCTATATGATAAAATGTATATTCATGAGTAGTGACACTTTTGGCTATAAAGTCCGAAAAGATGATTTGTGCACAATTTATGTCACTTTTTGCAAAAATAGCAAATAAAGCTTTGAAAACTTTTGAAGTAGGATTGTCGTAATTTCCGGTGCGGTTTCATGCTTTGTTGTAAAAACAAAACTCATAAGTCTAACTTTAGGTCAAAGATTCTTTTCTTTAAAACCATCTTCTAACTCATTTTTCAGATAAATCATGTATCACTTCACAGTTGCATCAATAATAAATTTTGAAAGATCATTTCCTTCATGTATCACTTCACAGTTGCATCAATAATAAATCATGTATCACTTCACAGTTGCATCAATCCAAAATTTCTTCGAGCAAAGAAGCATCTAAAATAATGTCAACTCCTTTCACACTACTTCAAATTTTATTATCATTCCTTTTACAAAGTTTATCATTCAAATTTGCATAAAACATATTCATACGTTTGGGATAACAAGAAAAATTATTTTGAGAAAAATCCGTTAAACCATAAATCCCATTTTCAAGAAAAAGAAATACAAATCATACGAATTAAAATCATTAAAATTTACAAAACGGTCGGAAAAGACTTTTGCCTTTTTCTATGTTCTTCGTAAGCTTTCATTGATTCTTCATCATTGTAAAGTAATTTCTAAGCTTCATGTTGAAACTGGTTAGTTAACATAAATATTGGTCTATTTTAATTTACTAGTGTCTTCGTGTGTGACTTGTAATGACCTTCAAATTTCATATGCATTTTTACAAATAGACACTCTATTGAACTCATTTTTATGTAGGACATAGGACAAAATATCCATTGTCTTTAAATTATTGAGTGCTTGTGCATTTTGCTTATTTGACCATTGTGCATAATTAGTTTAGGACTCGATCTACTCAGTTCGTGTGATGTTTCATATGTCTAAACCATTAGATTGTAAATAAATTTTCATTCTACATGATTAACAAGCATAGCTACTACCATCAAAAAATGATGGTCTAACAGTAGATTGATCTCCTACAAATGTGTTAAAGAGAGTGTTATTCGTATTTTTAGTCATTTAGATGATGAATTTTTTCAAAACATAATGCTCTAATACTAAATGTGGATTATGTGAGATACCCTAATATTTGTGCTGAATGGATTCTAAGGCTATTATACACTAGTGGGAGAGGAAGTGAATAGTGTATTTAAACTTACTAAAACTTTAACTTATATTTTTCAAACTTATCAATTCAGAATCACTGACATATAATAATATAAATGCAAAATAAAAGCAATAAAGTAAAAAAAGCGACACAAGGAATTTTTTATTGGTTCGGATTCCAAATCATACACCTGATCCTATACACCGTACATAATTTTCATTATAACAAAATCTTGCAATTCCGCGGGTGGTAAGCACACCTATACAACTTGACTTTGAATCAAGTGGCAAACACACACATCCTGACTTTCCACGGATGGAGGACACACCTAGTCTCTTGACTTTTCAAAGGTGGTCAAGATCACCTATACAATTCTGACTTTCCGCGGGTGACATGATACACATTTACAATTCAAGTAGCAAAGAGTAATTCTACAGGAAATCGTATCTTTCGATTACAAAATCTCGTAGTCTTCAGTACAATGATCATATAAACCTTTGGTAGCAGTTTATAATTGAAATCTTTAAGAAATAGAATGAGATCGAAGATCGAATGCTAGCGAATTCAAGTAAGAACTCTTCGATCTTTTGTAGTTTGTGAATTCGTGAAGAATGGAAATGAAAGTATGAATTCACAAAGTATATTCGTATACTAGTAAAAGAACTTGTTTGCGAAGTAGTAGAGAAGAAAGTGTGAGAAAAGAACGAGAATTCATAAAAAAATCCGTTTTCTCTGGCCTTTATATAGGAAATGAAGAGAAGCGTCTTTTGACGAAATGGTGAAAGGATGTCTTTTCATTTAAATTCAAAGGTTGCAAGCAACGGCTAATATGTCGGCATATCTCCAAATAGTATGGCGACATATAATTGTCGATTTTTTTAAACTTGTAAATAGCTATTATGTTGACATACTTTCAAGGTATGTCGATATATACTAGTTAATTTTTAAAAATTCTTTATAAAATTGTTTCAAACTTTATAATATATAAAATTAATTTTGTACTTTGTAAAAAGATTCTATAGAAGAAAAATAAAGATTATTAAATGAGAGATCTCAAAGAAATGTTACATGGTCTTTAACAATTATTTCTAAGACTATTTTTGACTAACTGAATGTCTTGTGTTTTTCCTCTTTGTTTCTTGATCCTTTCGTTCCTTCTAACATAATCCTTCATTATTTGTCTCATTGATCTGCGTGATTCATCTTGATGTCCTTGATCTACTAGATTCTTTTTATTCCCCTATGCTTGATTCCTCTTATACCGGTCCATCTTGAAGTATAGTTCATTCATACTTGTATATCCCTGCAATATATTTGAGTAGCATACCGGTATTTCTTGTACTATAATCTTCACAACTTGAAAAATCGTTAGTAATAATATCTACATAGTTGTTGTCATCAAAATCAGATTTTTACACTTACAAGGAGGTAAGTCAAATGCCTCTTATGATGCATAAGGAAACTCATATCCCACAAGCGTAGATGTAACTTGACATAAAATACACCGAGTTGATACAAAAATAAAAAAACAATACATTGTGATCACCAGCTTTATGGTAAACTTTAATATTTGTCTAATTACTTCTCTCTGCATAACTAGTCGTCTCTTACGATCAAACACTTCCGTAATTCTCCAATCAACGCATGCTAATCTATAAACACTCAATAAGTAATCATGTCTAACTCACCAGTAGCAATCGGGTCTTGGAAATATAAATCATCCAACCTAATACATCTCTTACCGCTACAATGCTTCCTCGGATAGCACATGGATGCATACTTTAGCTTACGAATTAAAGCTCACTACTTAATCACCTAATGATTATAGCTCATTTCCTTAGTGTCAACAACTACTTTGGTAACCCGTCCTTGAGGATAAGTAGTTCAGTCACAGGCTGAAGTGTCTTACACGCATACCACTCAAGAGATCCCCTTACTTACCAACAATATACTTAACCACCAAAAACTTATTAATCCTTGGACTTCTAATGCCTTCATATGGTCGACTATCAAAATTTGATGTAAATGATATCCTAGCTAGCTGCGTAATAAATTGCAAATGGCTTACTGGTAGATATTCTTAACTTTGAATATGCCTTCTACACAAATTATGTGAACCGTTTCGCATTCATATGTGTCTCTTTACAATCATTGAAATTTCTAGGGTCGCTCAAGTATGACTCACATAACATTTGGAACTTAGAACTCGAGTCCAGTCTACTACTCAACTCGATTGTTTCATTTAAAAATTGAAACTCTTCCTTTTGCGATCAAACTTGCTCTAGCTATCTGTAGTATTTGGAAATCGTCGTAGCTTGATTATGCTATACTTGCTCACAACTATCTTTAGCATTTGGAAATCGTCGTAGCTTGATTATGCTATGGCTCTCCCTCTTAGATTGATCACTTAACAATTGAAATGGGTCAGTGACACATAATGGATCAATCACATAGGAAATGGTAGCATGAAACTTAATCACTTAAGACTTGATCGTATGATCTATATGCATTATATCACATGACACGTTTCCCAAACCGATCGCACAAGATATGGGAACCGATTACAACCACGATAGGGTAGGCGATCACATGGCACTAGTTCACACCTACATTAAGCAAGATGATCACATCGACTCTTGTATTTGGCTGACAATAGCATACTGCATAAGGAAGGTGGTCAAAAGGGACTTGATTGCATGCCCACTAGGGTACACGTTCACATGACTTTGACTTAGCCAATTTCGACTCAGTCAGCTCAAGCCACTCACCATTATTGGTGTCTCTTCAAGCACTCATTCCCCATCACTATTGTCTACACTTTGTTGGAACTTATCAACTTACTTGTCATTCGCTAATTGCAACATTGGCATCTCTAACAATACCCTTAAGTGTGTACACTCTCCCATTTCTAGTGTCCATCTCCATTAACTATGCATCTACACAATGATTACACAAATCATTGGTAAACGATACTTGGAACGAGTTAGTAACGAATGTGTGTTAGAATCTTTTAGCAAATAAGAAATACATTCTTTCTTTTTCCTAATCTGTTTTGAGTCACCATTTACCCTAACTCTAATGGACTAAAATCCATCAAGGCTTTTGTAACATAAGCTTTAATACCAAATACGACACCCCACCATATTCGATACTAACGCTAAACACTGCCAATAGAGCTTCACATTCCTCTCAAGCATAGGAAATAGTGGTTTGTAGCGTGAATTGTTTAAAACAACAAATATATACATGCACCACCTCAAAAATCCCAGATTTGCATATAAATACTAAACAGTATTAATACAAAAGTTAGACAACATAAACCGTATAACATATCACAAATGTCAAATCAATCATACATAATTATGCTTAAGTCATCTAAATACATCTATCTATGTATACACAAAATGTCGTGCTAAGCAAAATAGCATTGCTGAGAAAATATAACATGCATAGGTGGTGCTTGCCGTTAGTCTTTTCCAAAGGGTTTCTTAGTACCTAGTTTCCATATAACTCTACACATATGATGTACACAACAAAGGGAAAAATTGTAGAAAATATACAAGTTGCACCACCTAATCTAAGTGATTACCTACGTACCTCCATAGGATTGCGCTCTCGTAGTTTCTTTGTAACATAACATATTCCTGCTCTTCACGTTAAAGAGAGAGAGTGAGTTAGACCTACCGCACTTAGTTCATTAACCCATTCTCCATATGTACCCACACATGTTAACACGTAAACCGATGCTAACTAATAACTAACATGCCAACACATTAAGGTATATCACACAATACTAAAATGCTAGTCACTACACGTAAGTAGATTATAACATCAACAATAAATCAATGGTATAAAAGTAATAAAACCATACTAAAAACAAGTATATTACACTTCCAACCAATGAGCAGGGTATAAATATTACACATAACCACACCACACCAATCTATCTCAAGTGCGTGCTACACTACCATACGATCACAATCAATCTAACTTGCATGCTAATTGTCACACAACGATCAAATCATACCAATCAATCTAAGACCATAATCTAAATAATATTCGTAGATTAATCCCCATGCGAACGCTCATAATATACTCATAACATTTGGATTGTATGTTGGTATGGTAGACTTACCTAACTACCTTATAACACGTGAGAGAACCACCCGTGCGATCCATCTCCCAATGAGTTGGGCCACACCCAACTGTGGTCTAAATACTGATGCCACTAAACACATACATAGAAGAGTACCATATTTTAGTCCTACGTTGTAAGTTTCGTTGTGGTTTCAACTTGCATCGATCAATGAGTATATGTAATCGTGTACAACTATTTTGTCAATCTTGTACTCGAGACTGGTGAGCATGATAATTTAAACTTTTGCAATCACCGATCTATCCCCTTGGTACAATGGAGTCCCAAGCTCTAAGTATGGCATTGCGATCTCCATCTCCATCTCAAGTACATTTTTCGTCTCTGTATAGCTAAATAGGGTGCCACAACAAGTTCACTCAAAGCACATTTATCACATACATCAATATTCACCTTTATTAGTTTAACATTTGTGGTACGTTAATACAACTTACTTTAGATCATACCATATGTTCCATATTATCTATTGCGTTCAATGTTATATTCAAATTCTTTATGTTATGAGATTTTGGATATAGTGAATGAATATATGTTGTTTTGAATCATTTACCCGAAGAACCATTACTTTCAACACCTAGGACCGACATGAACCAACATTTAGGTCAGCTTTAGGTACGGAGAACAACGACATGTCACACTTAAGTATCAAAGTGGTTGCCTTCAAAATACATATTATGTGTACATAGTTACTTCCACAGTTATGGATAAGCACAAGTTATAGTATACAAAATTTTCAACCAAAAATATGATACTGTCATCATTACCTTTAGAATTGGAAATTGAATTTCAATTATCAATATAGATATTTACAACCGTAAATAAATTGCGCACAAAGCATCTAAAATTTTGTTAAAAATAAACGAGTTTATCAAAAATGTATAACTTCGATTAATCCCCACATAATTCAAATCCATTGACTCGTGTCCACCTAGCGATTTCTACAACCTTGCATATAAGATACTTGAAAAAATTGGTGAAAACCTGTATTTTCGAAGAAGTTAGGATTTAATTAGTAAAGCTAGGATTGTTATAGTAATAGTCAATTTACCGTTAGTGTACCACCATGCAATTGATAATCAATATTGAACTATATCATTATACCAGTGATGTTGGTATGTGCTATGTTACCATAATTCACACTTTAGCCGTCGTATTCCGTTTTGGTACATGTGTTTTGAAACACAATATACCAGCGTTTCAAAATGCTATGTGCATACGATTCGGTGCTCTAATTTTGACGTTCCAAAACGTTGAATTTAACGTTCTGAAACATTTAATTCGATGTTTCAAAATGTGGATTCCGATGTTCCAAAATGTTTAGTTTGACAATTTTAAGTGTACTATTTTAATATGTATGAAGTGATAATGGTTTCTTTTTGAAAACATAAAACATCAAGTAATAATGATTTCCTATTGAAAATGAGAACAAATAATGAAGAATGATTTCAAATCAGCCTTGAGAGATTAAAAATCTTAGGTAGTGTTTGGTTTAAGAACGAATTTCGTGTTTTCGATTTTCAATATGTATGTCAAATATGAGAAGAATGAAGGAACGACGGAGAGGATGAAAGAAAAACGGATGGGAGGACGAAAGGGATAGAGAGGCGATGGAAAAATGGATTGTTTCACGTGTTTGTGTTATTTCCCAAAACACGGAAAATAAAAAAAAGTTGTTTTCTATTTTGTATGTTAACTTCGTTTTCTAAATTGATCGTTTTCAGCAATATACATGCGTCGTGTGCAAGGTTTTAAATATCGGATTTCGGTTACATTTCGTCTTGGAATTTTTACACAGGTTATCTCGTATCGGGGGAGATCTCGGACGAGATGAGTACATATCAGGTGTACATCTCGGATTGACATCTCGGGTCTTATAATGCATTTCGGGAATATCTCGGATGTACTTATGTGTCTAAAATTGATGTGTCAAAAATTTATTTAACGGTTATAACTTTCTTAGTAAAAATAATAATGGTAACATACTTGATTTACATGGAAAAAGGAATACTTTTAGAAGAGTAGTAGCTTGATTAGCTTAATGATTTGGTAATGATTGAATAATACCCTTTTATTTGAACATAATAAAGAAGTGAAACCTTTCGCTATGACTCATTAAGATAAAAAGTAAAAAATATGTTCAAGAAGTTGATAAATTATAATTAGATTGAGTAGTTTCTTTTGAATCAATATGAAAATAAAAAATACTATGCAAAATAAGAAAATTGTATAATATCGGGTGAGATCTCGGATTGAGATTTTGATCCATATTTCGGGTGAGATTTGAATATCTCGGACGAGATGAGTGTCGAGGGAGATATGGAGGAGATTTGATGTCTCGTCTCGTTTAAGTGTGAAAAGGAGATCTCGGAGGAGATCCCGGACGATATATAGAAGATTTAAAACCATGGTCGTGTGCATTTTTGTATGGACGAAACCCCAAAACTAAAAATAACAAACCAAACACTACCTTAGTTTCTACTTTATTTTAACTCTCAATTACCATAATAATGTAAGGTGACCTATGTACATTTATGAACTCTCCATTTACAATCATACATTCTTCTCTTTTTTCACCAAATATTCTCTTGTTCCACATAATTTTTTCAAAAATAATTAGTAGATTAAAACATAGCATTTGAGAAAAGAAAAAACATTGATGATAATGATAATATATTAGAAGAAGATAATGCTATATCAATGTACGAAATTTTTTCCAATCTCAAAGTTCATGCAACTGGATGGGTCATCGTTAAAAATCGATGAAAGGAAAAAAACATAATGTCGCTTTGTTAGAATTTTCAACTATTTAAACTTTAAGAGTCTCTTGTAAAAAATATCTAGTACTTGATGTTAACATTTACACAACAATATTTGAACATTTTGCAATTTTCTTTAACTTCAATTGATATAAATTATAATTTATAACTAGTTGAAAATGAACGTTAATGGTAATGTTTATTTATATAAGAATGATTTTACTTATGTCCATCCATCTGTAGTGGATAACAACACTATACAAATTTGTACGTAAAGAGAGCGTTTTCAAAAATGTTCTACATTCCGGCTAAGCTTTCCGGTTAACCTATCCCCAAGGTATCGCGTTCCGCTGAATGTTACTTTTTCCGTTCTCATTTTCGTTCCACATACATAATAGTTTTGCGTACCAGACAACATAGGGTATGTGATGATAAACCTGTCATTTTCAATGCTAAATATAATGGTAAGAGAATAAGAAAACCATTAGTGATGACAAATTTATTAATGATTTTAATTTATTATTTTATTGATAAAAAAAATCAAATTTTAAGATGTTTGTAATTGTATCTATGACAATGCTTCTCACTGAGCTTTTATCCGACTTTAATTTTGAAGATGAACCAAACCGCTCTTTCATACTTACGAAAATAATTTACCATCATCAAAGACTTAATACAATAAAATTTTATTTTCTTTATCCATTGTTAAATTTACCGTCATAGATCGTTATTTTGTCTATCTATCGGTATACCAGTGATCATTTAACCTATTGATAAAGTGACGGTATTGGGTATTCTTTTTTATACCACAAACAATATACACCAAATAGTATCAGTTTTTTTGTCTTTATATTAGATATTAAATCGAATCCTAACATATGGAATCTGAAGTAGTTTTCATGTGCTCCTTCTGATGCAGGTGAGCAATGTTGTGGTTGGGGTCGCCACCAACAAAAAATGATGCAAATTTCATTCCAATGCCCGTGCACTATCTCTGTAAATTATAAGTTGGTTTATCTCTGTTCTCATTTTTTTATAAAAGGAAATATTGAGCTATATATTGTGAACAGAAAGAAATGTTATATGGTTCCACTTATAGATGGAAAAGAACTGCTTTGTCTTGGATTTTGATAATTTAAGTAACATGGAGAGAGCGAAATTGCAATGATATGATTTGTGGGACTTGAATCATCAAAACATTTGTATTGACGTCTATTTCCTTTCTCAAATTGACGTCCAAATAATAATGATTTCCATAATGAGTGCGTTAATCCCAATATTACTATTTATGCACCTCAAAATTGTTTATCAAATAAATTTCTATCAGTACGGTATGGAGGCAATGGAAAGTTCTCAATGAATTTGGCCAAATATATTAAGGACATAATGTGTGTTAAAGCACCGTAAATAGCACTTTCAAGTTCTCCAAAAATATTTTGAAGTGGACCGAGTACTTTTGCATAATGCTAAAAAGCATGCTCCATGCGTTAAGCCTTTTCTACTAATAAGAGCAAGGCATACAAGAGATAAATAAGGCTAGTTTACTGGGTTGAAAATTTCAATATGCAACATTGTTTAACTTTCTTATAGCAATGAGAAAATGGTGAATGTGCAACAGTGCTGGGTTAACCAAGAGGGGAACATGCCATAAAGATGGATCGTTCAATCAAGGATTTATCGAGCAAGAGTGGTAGACTGAGCAAGAGCCACGCCTGCGTTCTACAACCTTTGGTTGCTCATGGAGGAGGAGGAGGTTAGGAAATTTGTAATGGTTTATATTTTATGTATCGGATGATCGTAAAATATTATTTTTTAAATTCAAATTAGGTCGTATGAGACCATAACCTTGAATAATGTCGAGTAGTGATATTTTGACCCTTAGAAAATTTATTGGACGATTTTAACCCTACAAACTTCTAAGATCTATAACTTTTGATAGGAGCCGAATTAGAGTCTGGGACCGTTTTCAAATGAAATATACGATAGTTTGTCTTTCCATAAAGTGATAATAATAGCCTTTTGGATTTACCGTTTAGAAGATATATGCATTTGAAGTTAGACAGTTTTTGAACAGCTTAGTGGGTAATTAGCTTATGTCCGGGTTAGGTCCACTAACCCATTTCGGGATTTGTGCCCAATAGAGCAGATGAGACAGTTTCATGTCATTTTTCATCTTTCCAAAAATAATTCTAACCTCCATTAATCATCTCCTTAGCCAAAGCAACCTTAAATCATACTTTAATCAACCAAAATTGGTCATTAGGGGGAGATTAGCAGGTGATTAGCTTATTTACTGTTGGGGACCTAGGGTGCATTGGGATTCATGAAGACTACCATTCACTCGGATTTCCATTGATATTTGTGCATTTATTAATCTAGGTGAATGGTTTATTCATTTCACTTTACTATGTTTGCCTATATAGTTAACGATGCCATTTTAAAATATTTTTCAAATGTTAAAACGACTTCTACGATTGATCTAAACTTAACATTAGTTTTAAAATGATTTCAAAAGATTAAATGCTGATTTTAATTCGTTTTTGGATGTTTGACGAAACCGGTTGTCGTTTTCTACTTTGGTTGATTTAGGATGATAGAAATACTTGAGATTGTTTGTATTGCTTGAAATTGATGTTTGAATGTATATGATGCTTATACGTAGTTGTTTGCTTGTGTTTTAATTCGTTTTGGTGCATTGAATGAATGGTCGTCATTTAAGTGAATTGATGAGCAAAATTGCTCGAAATTGTACACAATCGTTTTGGAGTGTTAGTGATAGCCTAGAGAACTCCTAATTTTGATCGCACGAAGTTTTGAAGTGAAATGATGGAGTTTTGGGTGATTTCAAATAGTGGTCGGTGGTAGCTATTTCAAGCATGTTGGAGTTGACTTCGGGTCGACGCTGCAAGGACTTCGAGGAAATGATGTGCTTGCTTTGCAGCATTTGATGGCGATAAAAGGTCTTACCCCTGAGAGGTTTTGGGATGGTAGTTTTTGGGACTTCGAGTTTTGGTGCGGTGAGCTTCAAGGATGACATGGTAGGTGCTTTTGACCGAGGAGTTTACATCGAGAGAATTGCGAAGGTTTTGTACTTAGCCAAAATTGGCCAAGTAAACAACCAAAGTGATCATGACCGACCACTGTTGGTAGCGGCCGATCATGGTTAATTTTGGTGAGAGTAAAGATGAGGCTTTGAGGAGCAAGTTGTGGTGGTTCGTTCATTCGACGCTTGGTTGGAATGTTACGGACTTACGACGAGCAGTTTTGTTAGTGAAGCGACAAAGGGAAGCTTTGACTTGATTACTTCAAAACTTTGACGAAGGGACTCTACGACTTTGGATGAAAGTCTAGAGATGTTCCGAAATTCGACTGCCGATTGAACATTTCTGAAGTAGATAAGAGGAGGTTCTACTATCGGTATGTACCCTAGTGATAGGTGCTTATGTATAGCAGGGTAGTCTGGGTATACTCCGGGGTAGTTTGAGTACGCCTATGAGTTGGATTCATGAATTGGACATATGAGTGGTCATATCACTAACCGTCTGAGTGGGCATGAGCTTGAGTATTGGGTACCTATGATATTGAGTGGTCATTGACCATCCGAGGGTGTGCTGATTACTTTGATTGCCTTGTGTGCTATGATTGTTGTGTTCACCTTAATTGATGTGCGATTGCGATAGATGTCTTATGATGTAGATATTAATGTGTTAGACACCCGACACCCTATTCCATACTCCGAGTGTTAGTACACCATATGATGATATTTTATCATGTATTTGAGTTTATGTGCTAACTTGTTGGATGCAGGGAAAGGGCATGTATGACTTCTCACGCCTAGTGTTCCTTATTCTATATCGGCTTTTATAGCACCTTGAGATTATTTTTCGCTCACACCAGACTGTTGTTTGATTTGAGGTTTTTTATTTTGCTTCTTATCATCTTGAGTACTCTTAAATGTGCAGATTAGATACCAGGTCTGATAGCAGCACATGGAGCTGTTCAGAGGACGAGTAGCAGGTGGTGTTTTTATATATGCTATTATCATAGTTTCATTTGTTTACTCTGCTATGCAACACCGTGAAGCTTTATCGGTGCTATATTTTATTTTAGAGACATATATTTGAGTTTATTTATCAGTTGTATAAACTCTATTACTGTATGGTATAACTGTATTGAACACATGCTTTGATCTGTGATGGTTCATATTCAGTCTCGGCAATTTATATCTGTGTTTATCATTATATTTTATCATCGCGCTGTGAGATGTGCAACAGGTTCTATGATTGGTTTAGTTATTTTTCCCCTTAACCATCGCTCTACATCGACTAGGTTACACCGGGTACCGGAGGTGTAGGGCGGTCATCACATTTGGTATCAGAGCTTAGGTAGTGTAGTTAACCTAAAATGATATGAGGTCCACTGGAGATAGAGTGTGAGTTATCACTTTAGGATGCATTGAGCGATATATAAGAGAGCGTACTTGTTATATATTTTGGTTTTCAAAAGTATATAGTAGTATACATAATATAAGTCGCATTGCATACACGAGTACCACTTATGCAGCTTTCCTTTCTAAGAGATTGATCATTCTCATTAGCATATTGTGTAACAATCCGTGTTTTCGACCCTCGAAAGTCAGCACTTAATACATCCACGGTATTCAAATGCCGAGCATCCAAGTGTCGGAAAGACATTATTAGGGTGAAAAGAAAATGAATAGGAAAAAACAGAATCTTACAGCGGAATGATCGCATATAATATAATAAAGACAACAAAAGCTATCACTCTAAGATACATAGTATATTAGAGTTAAGAACAAACCTCATCAGCCTGGACAGTTATAATAATCTGTCCTTACAATTATTGAGGGATATACTTGGTAATACGACGGAAAATAAAAATATTACGGGAGGTGAACTTCCAGCTCTACTCCATGAGCTCCATGCCCCACCACCAACAACCTGAAAAAACTTGGTCTGATCCGAGCATTATAATAAAATAACATCTGGATTAGTTTGCAAAACCAGCATGAGAAAATTCAAGAAATATGGTGAACATATAATAATATGTGAGACCATGCCGCTAATCACGGAACGGGTTTTACCTCACAAGAACAACATCCATACATGAAAGAATAAAAAAAAATTAGAACAAAACCCAAACATAAAAGATTGGGCACAAACGAGATCAAAATCTAAACTTAAAGAATGGACACAAATAATTAAACATTGAGAAGATCACCGAACACTTCTCGATGCAATTAAGAAAACAATTCAAAATTTTGAATCAAATAAGAAAAGGGAAATTTTCCAAAAATGACTAGGAGGGTGCGCCTCCCTTACCGAAAGTATATCTCTAGAAATATAATTGAGAACCACGGTGGCTCTCGAAAAATGTCCAAGTCGGACCTCGATAACCTTACCGAGAATCCGAGCGCGCATACAACCAGATCCAATCTTGGGTAGATGTGAAGATATCCCAATGTGAGCAACCCCACATAGCTTGACGTCCACTCACTCTTTGATTTTAGTCATTTCCGGTAAAGGATATTAACGCTCAAATGAGCAACAAATCATCTTAATTTGACGAAACTCAAAGAAGATAACAGAATCGCTAGTTAATAAATCAACTATCGAGAATTACAAAACGATCGTATATGGAATTAAAATCTCATATAATTATCACAACTCGTCAATCTCGAACTAGCACTAGCCGAGGAAAACAATGAATCCAGACAAATAAGGGCAGCGTTGCTTCCCACCTTGTCACTACAACATTATTAACTTTAAGAATAACAAGAATTCCTTCAACATTTAATGCTTAGTGTAAGACTAAATATTTTCTATAAACGAATTAAACTTTTAAAATATTTGACTCACACTTGTGCTTGATTTTCACATCACAAATATTTGTAAAACATTTTAAAATCACTCTTTAAAATATTCTTTTAAAGAGCAAATTATATTTCTAAGTGTATTAAAAAGAAGGGTAAAAAACAAATGCAATTAAAACAGCATTTACTATAAACCCCCACTTAGCTTTATTTTTAAACATCCCTTTTTAAAGATTTTCTCATTTATAACTTTAAAACAATATTTATTATTCCGAAGGATTATAAATTGGTTTAAAATACTTTTATAAATTCAAATCAATGTTGATCATTCCGAAAAATAATTGATATAACTCTTTTATAAATTTAAAACCACATTAATTATCCCGAAAGGAAACTAATCAAATTTAAAATCTTTTTATAATTTTAAAACAACATTAATTATCTCGAAAGATAATAAATCATATTTATAATCTTTTTATAAATTTAAAACTACATTAATTATCCCAAAAGATAATCAATCAAATTTATAACTCCTTTTATAAATTTTAAACAAAACTTTTCATTTATTTCAAAATTCTCAAAAATACTTGAAAATATAGTTTAATAAAAATTCAAAGTGCAAAATGTGACCAAACATTTATTTTGTAAAATACAAGCACAAGTTCAACACACACATAGGTTTAAGGAGATGATATTTCATAAGTGACGGTATAGCGATAATCGCTATAACGACACTTCCACAAATCAAACAGTATGTCATAAATATTTCAACCAAACATCAATATAAACAACATAAGAATATAAGTAAATCAATATTGGCGAGAAACCCCTTTAGGTCTCTATACAAAAGGCCCCTCTAAATCACACATATGTATATGTATTTCGAAGTGTTCCATAGCGACCTGTTCACTATGTATACACTTCGACTTCCACTTGATTTTGTTCCCTGTAAAACAATGGTTATTTATGTCATCCGCTTCCAAGCGGGAATCAAATCCAAACAAACAATCAAACAACACTATATAAACTATCATCCAAGCATTCAATAATAATCTATAGCAACACATATATCATATAGGTTATTTAGAGGTGAGTAAATTCACCAAAATTCCAGTTGACGCTTTCGCGTTCCGGTTCGATCTAAAATCGAACGGCGTTCGATTTTAGCTCAAAATATTACTAGCTCTAAATTCAATGAATCCAACTTTATTGCGTAGATAACATCGATACGAGTCCAATGAAAAAGGCCGCGTCTAAATCTGACCTCGTATGGAAAAGATATGAATTAAATACGAAACGGGTTAATTAAATAATTAATTTAGTCAATCGCCTTAATTAACTTTAAACCCCCACCCCCTTTGTCCTTTCTTCTCCCTCCATTTCCCGTACACGAAATGTCAGTGCACAAGTGCACCCCAAAACCGATCCCCGCTCTTCTCGATTTCTCCTTCATCTCTCAACGAAATCGACCACCATCGATCCCTACAAACTCCACTACGCATTCTCTCCGCATCACCCTACACCATGACAAGCTCAACCCAACATAGTAGAAAGTGACTGTACCCAGCTCCCTTCGACCTCGAAATGTCGTGTTTGTCCATGGTGAACCGAGCTCCACTAAATTGCCACCACTCGTGCTCCTTCACACGAGAAATACAACGACACCAACGCTGAAGCCTAATTCCACCTAAATCACCGTCGAGATGAAACCCTAGTTCGACCGTGGAACGTCGATCACGACCAAATACTTGTTGCACATAACTTCGAGCTATGGATTTGAAGCCTACTACATTACGAACTCAACAGAACTAATTTCATAATTTTCGACTAGTGAATCTCTTGGTTTTGATTTTTTTTAAAGATGGAAGTCTGCTTTCTTTTTTCTTTTTGTTCACTGGGAGGGAAAATAAGGAAAAGAAGAAAAGTAAGAGGGAAAGTGGAAAATGAATAATAGTTTTAGTGTTTTGGTTTGTTTATTCTACAATTTCTAATAGGACGCTACACAGAATTTCGTTCACGTGCGAACCACGAACGACAAAAATAAAAACACGATCACACACAACAATGTGACATAATCTCAAAACAACAATAAAATACATTGGTTATCTTATTCTGTGAAATTTCGAAAATACCATCGTTTGTCGAAAAATACGTCAAACTATAACTTAAATATTTTTCAAATTAAAAATTATGGAGAGATCCTGTAAATTTATTTAAAAATACCTCATTAAAAATCAAGTCATTTTATTAACAATTGATTTTCTTGTTATTTATTTGAACTATTTATTATTGTAAATAAATTTACAAAATGAGTTCACCATTATTATTTATTAATTAAAAGGAGTTAAATAAGGGTATTAAATCCATTTAATTAATATTCAATTCACAATTCAAATATTTAATTAATCCATATATTTGAATATAAGTTATTTATATTTTTTTGGGATGTTACATTCTTCCCCCCTTAAAAGAATTTTGTCTCCAAAATTCCCGAAGGAAGAAAATGCCCTCTCACCCTTGGGTTTTTAAAGTTCCTTATGTTATGGAAAATTTCGACAACACCTCCTTTGCACGGCTAGATCCGAAAAAACTACAACTCGCCACAACTGGCCCAAATCAATAAAGAAAACAAAAGCCCAAAACTGGCCTCGCATATATGAGGGATAAAATCAATCAATCACCAATTTCTAAATCTAATACATACCTCTCTTTCGTTTGATTTTTGACAAGCAACTTACTATCTCGATGCGGATGAAGATGCGTAAGAAATCAAATAGTAATTTCTTGCTTTCCTATGCCTATCTTATACTTACATAATTCAAAAGAGAATCATGCTGATAAAAGAGCAATACACTAGCCATTTCTATCATAAGCATAAGCAACATGAACAATATAACAACCATATGAAACAAGGCAATATGATGCAACTAATAATAATGATGCAACTCTACATGCAAAAACTAGCATGATATAAATCTACATGCAACTCCACTGTGACATAAAGCCACATACAACCAAAAGCAATAAAACAACCATATGCAACAAAAGTACAGAGAATAATCGATAATAAAATACCATGCATTCAATATTTTTAAAAGATAAATTTATAACTAAATGCCCGAGTTTTTTTATATTCAAAACATATTTTCAAATTCCTCCAAAGAGAAATATATCAAAACCGAAATCAATCATGACAAGGAGGGGCTCCCCCTACCAAAGCATGGTATAACTCTAGAATCAAAACAACACGGAGCATCCAGTGGTATGTCGGTTCCTCCTAAAACAATAACTAGTGTAAACAAATATAACTGGTGAGTCTTCCAAATCGAAAAACTCTCAATCGACCAACTTTAGTCATAACAAAATATTTGAAAACCATTTCACAAAAACTACTTTCAAATTTCTATAAAGAATGATACTTCACCAAAGTTTTCAAAATAATAATATTATTTTTTCTTTCACAAATTCTTTCGAAATCATTTTTCAAAAGCACCGGGATTTAATTCCTAATAAACAACAACTTAAAAATCCTTTGCTTATAAAATCATACTTTATAAACCATAATATATAAAATCACGCTATCAATCGAATCAAATTCCATAAAAGAATAAAATAACACTTAACATTATTTAAAATTTTAAATGACTAACAAACAAGGTTTAGAATTTTACTTCGGTTTACAACTTTCTCGATCGTCCAAGGATATAGATAATTTTCTATGTGTGCTATTACACTCATCGGCATTTAGTTATTGCTTAGAAAATTATCTAAGCTCCCTCAAACAAAATTGAAAGTCACTCCCCAAAATTTCCTAAGCCACATACACTACAAGAAAATGCATATATAATTGCAAATTGACACAGCGTTCCTACCTTAAGTGCAGTTACAAAGTTCTCTTTTGCAGATAATTTCGTGAAATGCTTTACTATAGCCAAAGGCGGTAAAAAATTTCACGTTCCCTCTCTCCACCAAACCATAAACTAATAAAAGTTCACAATTTTTTTTTCAATTTCCACAACAAAAGGAAATTCCCAATTAGAAAATTTTGTTCCAAAATTTCATCGAACCCTAACGACGCTACACCCCTTCACCGCTCCTGCTAGGTCTCGTCGCCGCTAGCACATCTGTCTTTATCTTTGTCGTTTCAAAATCTCTCTTAATCTTAGTCGCTGTCACATCTTTTTCGCCGGTCATTGCTAGCCCTCTTCGCCGCCGTTGTCGTCGCTAGTTTTGTGAACTGTTTGCCTTCGTACCACTTTGGATCATCAGCTAAATCAATTCAAATGTGCCACCTGAAGTCGTATTGTAAGTATCATAGCAACGTTTTATATGTTTTCCTTCTCATTTGTAATAACTTATATTGTGCTATGATTTTTTCATGCATTGCATAATTCCAAAAGGGGTTACTACCTTTCCAATTTCAATGTCCAAGTGTTGTTCCAAAATCTACTGAAATAGAGCAACACATCTTTAACTCATTGCTAACATATATGGTAGATTGCCACATTGTTACTTGAAGTGGGATGATCAGCAAACTACAATTTGGTATAAAGTGGCATAGTTGTACCTTTCATGATTGGTTGAATTAGACGTCTAAGTTGTAAGTAGAGTAAATTTGAAGCAATTGTGGTTTTTGGAAATCAAACCAGGATTATTAGAGGTTAACCTTTGTATACGTCAGTTGAAAATAATCCTATGCTATAAAGTAAATAATACTTACTACGAAGGCAATAGAATTCATAATATATAATTTAAGGTTGTGTTGATGTATCTTGTTCCAATACGGATCGCTTACAATCAATTAGGCTAATAGCATGATATGTTTTTGTGTACTTCATCTAAATTTAAGATGATAAATCTTGTCATATGATCCTATAAGTATTTTCTGCAGAAAATTGTACATCAAATGAACACTCGCCATATTACCATGTTGGATAACTTCTCAGTTACAAATTAAACAAAACAATATAATCAGTATAGCATGAGAGATAAAATGTAACCCAAATTTTCATATGTAAAAACATATGAAACTGTGTAAATAAGCATGGTTGGTTAAATTGTTAAAAATGAAAGTGTAGATGTCTTACTCTTAGAAACTTCAACAAAATCATACAATACAATTCTGCGACTTGAGAACAAAAATTTATGTATGGTATTTTTGCAGATGTCTGCACATATTTTTGATAATTTAATTCCAACACAGAACCTCACTGAAGTGCATCTAATTAGTTAGTCGAGTGGCTTCTCAGACAATTTGAGATGGAGAGAACGAACGACCATTAAATTGATAAAATGCACATCAAACTAAAATTTGCATATGCTGTTAAATCTACTCAACTTTTGTTTTTTGCTGGGTCCACATTGGCATGGTATTGTTTTACGAATGAATGCTTCAGTAGTACTGAAGTACAACTTAATGTTTAGATATGTATATCCTTATTGATTGTATAGACAACAAAATGACTCACAATCAAGCTATACCCTTTGCTTGTGCTCCCTAATAAGTATTTTACGATTTGATAGGTTGTTATACAAGTATTTATGGTAAATAATTATTTTTATTTTTAGGTATCCATGAGCATGACAAGTTTCAAATGTGCGGGGAGGTTCTATTGGATTAATATGAAGTACAAATGTTACTAGAACTACAAGGGTTGTCAGTAGTGGTGAGCTTGCCATTTTAGTTTATTTTCTCTCTTGTTATGATCTGGAATGATATTTATAGGCTAGTGGAAGATAAATTTTGCTTTTTGGACATAATACATAAGCTAAGGTTAAATGTATTTGTTCTTAAGGTAGTTCCCATTACTTCAGCGTTTTTGTCTCTAGTGTTCTTACTTTAGAAAGTGATCTAACTTATTGCAAATTAGCGCAATCTTTGCTATGACATGCCTCTTCCTTAAACAACAAATCCAACAATGAAACTTGCATGTGAAGTTCAAAAGAAATTATGTAAAATTAAAAAGGAAATGCATATTTTATTTAACACTGTTATTTGAATGTTTTAAATACTGCATAGGGATCAAATCCATAAAAAATTGATTTAATTTATGTTCCCACTGCAAATAATCGAACTAGTGCTATATTTGAGGTTATGTTAATTGTCTCTCTTAATTTTAGTTTTCAAGATAGCATTCTGGATTTTTTTAATGGATGTAGCTTATATCAATCCATGTTAATAGTTTAGTAAATTACCCAATATATGTTGTGATTTCATATATTAATCATAAAAGATGCTAAATACATAGTAGAGGTGAGTTCATTATTTGTTTTTTCTTCCCTTTTATTATGGCATGGTATCATATATATAGGCAGTTGGCAGCCATATGTTGTTGTTTTAGACATAACAAGCTGAGGTTAGATGCATTTGTTCTTAAGGGAGTTCCCATGCCTTCTGTTGTTTTGTCCCATCTTGTTCTTGTAATCAGTGGTTGAAAGGCTCACCTTAAGGCGAGATGGAGTCAAATCACCTTCAAACTTGTTGAGAAAGGCGTTTTACCTTTAAATCTTATGCTTCAGCAAATTGAGGAATGCGAGACATACAAAACTTAAGTCTCGATGCCTCAAGCCGATGAGGTGTACGCCTTAGAGTAATTTTTTATACCTCCAACTAAAGTAAAAAGTGCATTCAACAAAGGTTACCAAAGCTTAATCATACAAGACTATTTTGTAATTCTAGAACAGAATCTTATCAAAGTATATCTAGTTAGTTGGCTCCAGTAGCTCAATTTGGGTTGAAGAGAATGGATTACTGTATGAATTGCTTTTTCAAAGTTTTTAAATATGAATATGCATGAACAATCAATTGTCTATATTATTTAAAATACATACATCTATGTTATTTTCCTTTGATGCCACAAGCAAATGATTAATGCTGTATATATCATTTGGCTGGCAATATTTGCCGTGTGGGCAATGAGGTTATCATTTGTGTTTACTGCTGGATTCCAATTTTATACCGTTCCTTTGAAAAAAGCAAAGTGGATATTTATTAAATGAATGTTAAAATCGGTAAAACATATGCTAACTTGAAATTTGAATATGTTTTTTTTTGAAATGGTACTTTATATACAACATGTCACTGGGACAATATATCACATGTCAATAAACGTTCGAATCACGCTACGCAAGTTTCGAACTTGTGACTCTAGCACCAAAGCGAATCACTTAACCACTTGGACAATGGTGCTTGTCAAACCTCTCGCACCAAAGCCGAAATTTTCATATGTTGTGTACTAAATATTATTAACTTGTACCTTTTGTAGGTCATTTACATAAGTTTTAGAGCACGAAATGCTTTTGAACCAAACCTAGATGCCTAGGTATGTATATCCCCTATAATGAGTATGATAATCACAATTGAACTATATGTTTTTAACTTGTATACTAAACAAAAGTTTCAACACTACACCAGATTATTGTTCAAGTGTTTAAATTTTTATTTTTCTAGTAAACCCGCAACCATTGGAATCCTTTATGCATTTTGATTATGACCTCATCATGTCAAGTTACATATGGAGTTAGGGACTTACCTATATGGAATTATGGACCGTTGCGACATCATGTGAAAAATTTCAAATGATTCAATGGTTTGAAAACTGACTAGCATTGTAAGGTAATCAAGGTGCTAAACAAAGGGGTAATGCGTCACCGGTTACTAGTTAGGCCCTCGTTACGTATACTTTTTATGCGTAGTAACTACAAACAAATCCCATACGTTTGTTGTATGAAAATGATATTATGCAATGCCTTCTTCGATGCCTTATCTTCTATGCCTATCTTCATCCTTCTCTTCGTTACACCGACAAATCGACAAATACTGCAGCATACTTCTAGTGTTCAACTTCATCCGCCACTACCTCCCACTGCTAGACCTACACCTCATTCTGCATCGACCAGACCATCCGCAAACGATGTTATTTGGCTCCTTCGCCGATCGATTACAAGACGACGAGGGTAATCTGCTTCTATATACGTCGATTCATTGTTTTCAGTTCTTTCACGGTAAGCAAGGTAAATTTGGGATTTCGGTGTATTTGTGTTCGCCACTTCACGCTCTAGATTTCATGTTGTTTAACTTCAGATTTTTCATACCACACTAACCTACTTGCCATGTATTTTTTCCACATTTCATACAGTAAGGATTATTTGACATTGTAAATTTGGTAAGCCATGAAAATTGTTTGTGCTCGGGTTTAGTTGATAACATATTTTGATATGCAGTGAGAATTATTTGTTACATAAATGTTCGATGGATTTACCATTGCCAACTGTTTTAAAATATGTGGACATTTGACATATTATTCATTTCCACATGCGAACTATTTTATTGAACTTTAATAAAGTTATGAAACTATATTCATCAAATGCAATTTTTACCAGATAATAAAAGTTATTGGTTGTTTAGTTATATATTTCTCAAAATTTTGAATTTAAACAATTTTTTATGTTGATTTTGTTGCTTGATGTTTACCATTTGGTTTTGTCGATCGACTAGACGTGGAGCAAATATGACTGTGCTTACAAGCTCTTGCAAAACGGAAGTATACTGAAAAAAAACAGTCAGGTACGACCCATAAGCCCTTAACTAATGCTTTGATGCATAAAATACAGTCAGTTTACCTGTTGATTGTGTCTGCGGTGAGTTTGGATGAATGCAATTTGTTTTATGATAATCGGTTTATATGTTATTTGGTGGTTGAACCATGTTAGGTTTGCCCTTTATCAACTGTTATCTAGTTTTATTTAAAATTTGTTAAATCATTTGCATCAAACTGTTTTCATGCTTAAGTTATTCCCAGTATTCTACTGTGATGTTCATACTACCTAATACCACAATCAATTTCAAACTAAATGTAATTCCGTTTCAATTTAGCCTTATATGAACTGGCATGCAACTTTCCGATAATGGGATTCTCATTATGTTAGTGACGCAGCTATTTTAAAATTCTAATCTGCTCATTTCTCTTGTTTTCAAACTTTTTAACTTTTGATTTTTTCACATACGTGAATCTACCTTTTCTAATCTGCTTAACAATTCAGAACAATTTTTTGGACGAAAATGCATATTTTTTGTATGTTTGTATTAATGCATACACACACATTGTATATATATATATATATATGTGTGTACAGTTAACTGTGTATACATGTACACATATAGGAAATTTATGTCAGTAATTTGTAATACCTCCAATTTCAGTTTATTTGTATTTTTCATGCATCTGTCTGAAGTTGAGTTTTGTATTTTGGTGTTGCTGCAACTGATTTTTTTAATCTGCTCATTTTTTCATAAACAAATGTTCAACGGTTGTAACAAGCCAAATATTTATATATTTTTGTTACCGTTCGCTATTAATCTATTTGTTCTCAAATTGAATTTGAAACGGATAGTAATCATTTTACTACTTAGCATATTCAAATTCTGTTACCTGCAATATTCTTTTATAACAAACCATTATTTCTGTTTGGTTGGAAAATAGAAACAAGTTCATCCATCAATTAGGAATCAAATCAAATGCTTCCTATATTTTAGAATCCACTTATGTGCTAAATGCAACAACTTGAAATGTTTGCTTAATACTGAGAAAATACACAATACTTTGGATAAGGGGAACTACACCAACCCAAAAATTAGAAGAAGAGTCAAGTAAAAACTAATGAATTTCTGACAAATCATATATTTGTTTCTGATATGATAAATACAATTTTTGGTTTACCATTCCATTTTAGCATTTTGATTCATATAATGATAATTTGATACACGTTTGTTTTATTGTTGGTAATCAAATGCAAGGTTCTACTAATACTCATGTTAAAATAATTCCACTTTGTCATGTTATTTGTGCATTTTTAGCTACTAACCAACACCTGGTCGTAGGAAAAAGAATTCTTTGATCTGAAAATTTATTTATATAAAGGGCCAATATTGGTTAACAACTTCTAACCTATATACATACAAAATGCAGTTTTCTTACTTATCCGTACCACGTTAATTTTTGTTTTCTTTACGTAAGTTAGCTTATGTTATTGTTTGCCTCAGTCTTTAATTTTTATTCAGTGCATTTAAATTGTTTATTTTAAAACATTTACACCATTGTGGTAAAGTATGAAATGCATTCTCTTGCTTTTAGTCCTGTGACCTCCCAAAGATTAACATGGTACATTGCAGGATATAAAAACTTAGTTATTGTTTTTTTTACCTCATTTTGTTTCTCATGTCTCTTATTATTGTAAAGTAAGCTATAAAAAATGACTCATCATGCCTGAACTAACTGGAATGTGTAAGCAATGCTATTTTGTTTGTAAATGTAGGTTGAAGTGGGGCTAATTATCGCACATATCTCTCTGTTAATTGCTTTAATTGGATATTACATTGAGGCCAAGTATACACCCTATCTTACTTCTGTTATTAGTTTTAGATTTGATTACTCGATAATTAGTACTGAGTTATCTTTCTCTATGATCGGTTTGTGCATATTACTGAAGCATGCTAAGGAAATGATGTATTTCTTATATTTTGTTACAGTTGGAACACAACATACTTTTTCTCTCATCGCATAGAGATCCATCCTAATTTAGAAAGGTATGTGATTATTAAAATTCCCAATGTTGAATTTTAAATTTTGGTGAAGTCCAGTTGAAACTCATGAACACTTTTTAAATTAGTCCAAATTTCATTTCATCATTTATGGGTCCCAATTATAAATCAAAAATTGTACTGGATTGCTATATGAAATGAGTTCGTGCAATCTGCAAGTACATATATTGCTGAATTTTTTTTCCTGTTACTAGATACAAATATGTTACGTCTATTAAATAGTTGATGAATATCATTTTTAATTATTATGTATATACTGGCACCATGTGAGTGAGAGAAGAGAAAGGGGTGGAACATAGCGGTCACATATTTTGGTTTAATAATTTGTAAAAAAATTGTCTTCCAAACAATGAAAAATAAAAAATTCAACGTTAACCATATTTAAGGTAGATAAGCTACATTAAAAAAAGGATTTAACGCACTGATTCCAAACATGGAGGATTAAACCTAAATATTATAGTAGTAATAAAATAATATAATAATAATAATAATATAATAATAATAATAAATTAACCAAGTTTAAACTAAGTAACTAAGTTAATTAAGTTTTATAATAATTAAATAAGCTAATTGTTTTTTTAAAATTAAATAAGTTTATAAAATTTAATTAAGTTATATAAAAATTAGTTTTATAAAAATCATGTTCTCTATTTTGAAATCTTTGTTAAATTGTTATAGAAATTGACTAAGTTTTATAAAATTTATCTAATTTTTATAAAAATTAACTAAGTAAACTAAGTTTTATAAAAATTAATTAAGTTTATAAAAATTAACTAAATTTAGAAAAAGAATAACGACATAATATAATAATAATTATAGTAATAGAATAATATAATAATATTAATAATATACTACTAATAATAATATAATAATAATAATAAGAACAACAACAACAAAAAATTAACTAAGTTTAAAATAAGTAACTAAGTTAAATAAGTTTTATAATAATTAAATAAGCCAAATGTTTTTTTAAAATTAAATAAGTGTATAAAATATAATTAAGTTTTATAAAAATTAATAAGTTGACAAGCACCATTGTCCAAGTGGTTAAGTGATTCGGCTTTGGTGCGAGAGGTCACAAGTTCAAAACTTACGTAGCGTGATTTGAATGTTTATTGACATGTGATATGTTGTCTCAATGACATGTTGTATATAAAATACCATTTCAAAAAAAAAAATAAGTTTATAACAATATACATGCAATTGTTGAATAAAGTATTTTAAACAAAATTTACATACATTTAAGGAAATTCCATATGTTATTGATATCGTTCCATATGATTATATAAATTAACTATATTTTATAAAATTAACTAAAGTTTAAATATATATATCAATTTAATTCTATAAAAATTGACTAAGTCAATCAAGTTTCATATAAATTAATTAAGTTTCATATAAATTAATTAAATGTATATAATTAAGTTTCACACACACATATATGTATATATGTATAATTATAATTGCTAATTGCTGAATTTCTTTTTCATAGGTAATTACCCATCTATGGTGCATAGAGATGGCAACATGTTGTGGTATATTAGCGATTTGAAGTTCTTCTGTGACGACCCGGAATTTTTGAATATTTGAAACTGAATTATTTAATTGATTTTGAATATTTGAAAGTTAAGTCTTAACTTGAATTTCAAATATCACTATTTATTTAACAATTAAATTATTGAATTTAATAATTGGAAGTTGGGTAAAATATTGAATTTTCAGTTTCAAGCTTGTTAAAAATAATTTAAAGGCTTGTAAAATTTATATTGATAGCACTAAAGATAGTAAAAGTATTAAACTTGAATTTGGAAGTGTTTTGTTAAGTTTTGAAAATATATCGTTTAAATTTATATTTAAAATATAGCCTTCCGAGGCACAGTCTCGGAACTAGACAAAACCAGTTCCATTGGATCCGTAATAGTGTAATATTATCGGATTTCAATTTTCATAGAGTTTGGAGTTGTTGTGTGAGCGTACGATATATAAACGTGCTAAAATTTATATCGAAAATTTAATATTATAATTGAGTCCAAAAGCTATCTTCTCCATACGATCGAATTAGGACCCGAAACCTTTTCCATTGCATTCGAAATAGGGGTATAACATTATAAACGCCTAGCGGCACGCCTCGATTGGAAGCCAAGTTTTTGAGTCGCATAATCCGAGATGATATAAATTTAAATTTAAATATAATATTGACCAGTCAAATTTCTCCTTCACTTCAAAACTTTTTCACCTCATTTCATAGCACTGTAGCTTGTTAACTCAAGCAAGCTAACGTCTTCTCTGGTCTCCCCCGTTTTCTCTTTAAACCACTAAAGCAGGATAATATTTGCACGCAAGGCAAAACACGCGTCCTCCCTGAGACACGCGTCTAAAAAAAATTGATGAACGAATAAAATGGTTCTCTCTTGTTCAAACGAGTTCGTCCTTCCTCTTTCCTTTAAAATTAAAACCCTCCCCTCTATTCAGTTCGAAATCAAGCTAAAAAAATATATATATAAAAACGAACGAACAGAAGTTCATTCGAACTAGTTTAAAATCAAGAAAAGCTATTATTTTTTCTTTCCCATTCGAATTCCAATCGACTAGAACAAGAATCCATGACGGCCAAGAAATCGAATCGCGAGGCCGGGGCGACTCGCGTGGAGGAGGAGCAGTTCAGGGCAATCGTGATTTTTGGAAGGGGCGACTTTCGATTCGCGTTGGAGGCAGTGCATGCGAGGATTTGTGGGGCGATCGAGCTCTGAGCAGGCATGTTCGTCGGCGGTTCGACTGGATGGGATGCGACAACGGCTTCGAAGGGACCATTGTTGTATAGGAGGAGCGATGCGTGGGTTTTCGTCGATGTTGGATAAGGGTTTGTCGAGGTAGTTTAATTTTGAAATCTTTTTAAGTTTTATGTTAATATGTTTGCTGTAAATGAAGGAAAAAAAGGTTTTGACAATAAAGTAACAATTATTTTGCTAATTTCTGTAATTTGTTTTGTTAAATTTATAAACAGCATGGTAAAGTTTAAATATATATATATATATATAAGGTTTATATAGGAAAATATATATAGATAGATTTTTAGGAAAAAGATAAGATATTTAAAACCCATATAGCTTATTTTTTTATATGCAGTTTGAAAAATGGAAAATAAAAACAAAATACAATTTACTAATTTATTTTAGTGATTAATTTGTTAGTTAACTTATGTAATTATTTTGGTAACTAGAAAATGTTTTATTAAAAGGGATTAGTTAAAAAACTAATTATTAGTTAAATTAAATAAATAAATTGTTTGATTAATTCAAATATTAATAAACCGTATAATGTTATACAAGGTCTTTAATCGTGAAGAGGCTGAGTCAAGATTGAAGTGGATTGCAAAAAAATAAAGGTGAGTTAATCTCACTCATCTGGGTTTAAGTTAAATTTAAATGGTTAAATTTAAATAATTGGTTGAATGATTGAATTGATTGGATGTGATATATGTAACGACCCAGAATTTTTGATAATTAAAATTCGAATATTTAATTGATTTTAAATATTAATAAATGAATTTAATAAGTCGAATGATTTATTTTTCGAATATTGGATTTAATTTGATAATTAAATCGATAAATTAAATAGTGAAATTCCAGAGATAATTGAAAATCGAGTTTAAAATGATTGAAAATGTTTTGTAAAAATTTATTTAATCATACTGGAGTTATAGAAAGGTTATAGAACTTTTAAAATCGAATTTAGAGTTAAATTGTGAAAATCGAATATTTTAATATTTAATTATCGACTGTAAAAATAGCCAATTTTCGAACAGTCTCAGAATTGAACGAAACCAGTTCCATTGGATCCGTAATAGTTAGTTATTATCGGATTTCAATTTTCGTATCCATCGGAGTTATCGTTTGACCGTGGCAACTCGAAACGCATCGATATCGTTTTAATTTTAATTCGGCGAGTTAAAATAGTCAATTTTCAAACGGTCTCGGATTTCGACGAAACCAGTTTCATCGGATCCGTAATGTGATATTATTGTAAGATTTCAAATTTCGTAATTTTTTGGATTTACCATTTGTCCGGTACAAATTAAAACGCCTCGAAATCGATTTAAATCGATTTAATTTAAATTGATCGTTTCTTGTCATATCTCACACAGACGATCGAATTAGCTTCCGAAACCTGTTCCATTGCGTTCGAAACGCGGGGTAAACCTTAGAAACGTCAGCCGGCACGCTCGAATCGGAGTTCGAAAAAATTCGATGAATAGTAAATCGTGAAATTTTCTATAAAAGCACCTCTTTCTTTCATTTTGCAAATAAGAAACCTAGCTAGGGTTTGAAAGTTTCAGCCGCCATTATCATATTACACGGCCAGAATTCATCAACCTTTCTCCCTCCAGATCTCTCAATCCATCACGTTTTAGCAAAAGTTATCAACTAATAAATCGAAGAGCACGCTACGAGCTTCAGATCCATACGGTTGCGATCTTGTTTCGTCGACCAGAGGGAGGGGTAATGAGCCGCGTTCGTCTCGAATTGCGCACGGAAATTGAGGAGGTGGGAGGCGAGATGGAGGTGCGGTTGGAGGCTGGGGGTAGCTATGGGCGAGGCGCTTCGACCGGTGACGAGATGATCGGGTTTTGGTCAACGATGGAGGGTGAGTTCTTAACCCTAGTAGGCGGCTTCATGGGTTCGAATACGAACAAATTCGCATGGGAGGGAAGAAGCAAAGGAACGCCCTTGATTTCGTTTTGTGAACGTGTGGCCAGATCTGTAATAGGTTGGAAAATAATAAAAAGAAAAATGTAAATTGAATTATATTGATTTGTATAAACTTTAAAATATTGTATCTCTTTCATACATTATCAGAAAATTACGAAACAAAGTGCGTTGGAATCGTCTCGACATGTACTTCGCAATGCAACTGATTTGGAGTCGTTTGGAGCTAGTTTGAATTTCGGGTAAAATTAAACGCGCGTTTAATTTTATTCGAAATAAACGCTGGAACGGAATTTAAAATCAAGGTGAGATCTTCTCACTCAAGAATTGAAAAGTGGAATTTTCAGTTAATTATTTGATTGCTATTGGATTGTTGATATTAGATATAGTAGGATATATATCTATATATAGCAATATATACATATTGGCATATGTATATATTGGATTGATTGATTTCCCGCCTCGTATAGCGGATGAGACCCTATTGCGCCGTTAGTAAGCGGATTTTTATAAAACCCATATACCGCGATAATTCCGTACTGGAGCGGAATTGGTATTGTGCTAACATCTTTGGATGCAGGGAAACAGGTTGGAGGGATCCAACTGGATTCCTCACCAGTATTTATTTATTTACAGATATTGATGTATATTCTGTTATCATATTGATATATGATATTGTTGTTGTGATTGACTAATTGATGTTGTTGCATCATCGGATCCATTTTTGAAGTTAAAAATAACGATATTATTTTTAAAAGGATTTCAAAGTGATTTTTGAAAATATACATTTTTTTGAATTTTGGAATCGATTCATTTTAAATAAATGAATGTTTAAAATCTCGTGTTATGAAAATTGGGATTTTTGTGAAATATAAACAAAATGAGAATTTTGAAACAAAAGTTGATTTATTTATTAAATTGTTTAAATAGAGATTTTTGAATTTATTATGAAAGCTCTATATATAAGATTTATAAAATTTGATTTTTATAAATCAAAGTGATGAAATTATAAAGGAGTTTTAAAGACGTTTTAAATGATGTTAAAATGGGTTTTATAAAGGACAGAATAAATGATTTGTGAAGTCCTAAAAGAACGATTTTTGTAAATAAACGAATTATAAGTGTTTAACTTATAGAATGGACTTTTGGTAGAAAATTGAGTTATAAATTGAATTGGATAATAAAAAGGAATTTATAAGTTGAAGTAGTTATAAAATATAAAATTGTGATTTATAAACGTTGTTTATAAATCCGAAATCACTTATTTTGATAAGTGAATTGTAGAAGTTAATTAAAGGAATTATATCCATGATTTTGGACAGTGGATAAGCTTTTAAATAAAATGTGTAGAAATGTGGAATTTGGATAATGAAGTATATTCACGATTTTGGACAGTGAATATATTATTAAATAAAAGGGAGATGTTTTAGAGAAGTGATATTACGAAATGAAGTAATTGTTTTAAAAGATGTTTTTAAAACGTGTTAAGTATCGAATACATAGATTTCAACATTTATTGTTGAAATAGACGTTTTCGAGAAATTTAAGGAAATGATGGACTATAACACTGTTGTTATAGTAAATGATTTTCGAAAGAAAATGTTTTATGTAGTATTGGGATTTATATATATCTATCTTAAAATCTGAATCCCTATACTAGTGATTTCGAGTCGTCGTAACGATGTTTTACGCAACATTCGTTTTGACTCAAATAGATGTTGTTAAAATAAATGATTTCCTTAAAGAATGAATATATACTTAATATTGATTTAAGTATAACGAATATTTTCAAATGTTGAAAATAAATGATTTGTGAATTACTTATTATTAAATAAGTATGGGAATGTTTTCCAAAATGAAATGAAACGTTTTGAGATTTTATCTTCTTAAAGATAAACTGAAATTGAATATTTGAAATCGATTTGAGAATCGTATATCAGTAGATATTTTGAAAATATAGATTCACTATGGAATTTATAAAGGAAAGGGAAACTGTTTAGAAAAATAAACGTTGATTTATTTTTGAAGTGTGGAAAAGTTTATATATCTAGTAAGATATTTTGGAAGATAAAATAATTTGGAAAATTATTTGGAATCTGATGATGTAGCGCATCTTTATTGATAGTTAAATAACCGACTATCAATAATTACCTTTAGATAGGTATTTGTTGTGAATTGGATGAATTTGAATGCCACACTTATTTTTGAATAAGCGCTCACTATTCGGGTTAGCCGGGAAAGGACCATGGGGTCGTATAACCCATTCCGAATATGTGATACATCGTTATGAATTGCATTCGAAGACCGGTGTTGAAGACCGGATATTTTTGAAAACGGAAGGATTACCGTCGAGTTACTCTACATCGGCTGATCTCCGGTTTAGAGGTTTTATCACCCTTAGTGACGGGAAGTCCGGACGTGATTAGAAAATTATCCAGATGTGCAAGGGCTTCGTGAGAAGTGCCTTCGGTTCTGTTCGATCCCGGAACAGACTTGTATGGATTGTATGTCTGACGTTACAATTTGAGATATAAAGCTGATTTCTTTCAAATACATTTCTGTTGGTGGCGGAGAATTTATTCTCTTAGCTTAACACCCTTCTCTGAGACGTACGAGCTCAGAGGTTATGTAGTTGAAATTCATCAGCGATATATCCCAATTTGGTAACGTGGCATACTGAGTGTTGCTGTGAAATGATCAGTGTTTGGTCATTTGCGATATGATCATTTGTTTGATCTTATATCTTTGTGATCATAGGTTGATCATTTTGTTTGACCCGAAGCAGGGCTTTGTAGAAAGCGTAGCTTTGTGGACGAGACTTCGTCAAGCCTCACACCCCGGAAATGGTCGAAACAGGAAGGATGCGGCAAGGTTCTAGGGAGTAGCGCCCCTTAGTGTATGTCATTCCTTCTGGATAAAGGTGGTATCATGGTATGGAGCCCAGATACTTAACCTCTGTGGTTGCTGCAAAATTTATTTCTTTGTGGTTGTTGCGAATCGGGGATCCTCGGGAAGATCGGTGACGATCGGGGGATGGCATACGCGTGTCAGTAGTTACCTATTTTTGCAGAGGTAACTCGGCCTTGTGTTGGCAGAGATCTAACCGTAATGTTAGGTTATTTCTCGGGTCGTCTATTCCAGGGACGTACCCATCGTGGAAAAGGAAGTTCCTTAGCCTGACCATTTGTTGGAAATCCAAAGAAACAATACGAGCCTTGTACGGTTTTAGTTGTAGAACCTGCCATTTAATATGGTAGCTATAGCAAGCATACTATAATGGTACCTATGCTGGCTAAGATTTATATTCTACTTTCGAAATGTTTTCTACACTATGCACTAATAATAATATCAAAAATGATTTGATTTTGCGTAGTAAGCATCTTTGACTATCATAAGAAGAAATCTCCTCCAATTCTGCGTTTGCATTGTGTGTGTGGCGGGAGGTCTTATGGTAGTTTCATTTTCCAAAAGCAATTCGAATTGACTTTAAAAATATTCCTCTGTTTATTTTAAAGAATAACTGTTTTACGATCTCACACCAGTCACCATGACTGACTCGGAGTTTATTGTTCCCTTCTAAACTCTAGGTGCCCACCAATTTCCACACGGGCAGCCTAGAGTTATATTATCAGGATATTCTGGATATTCTGGAGCTTTGGAAGCAAGCTGGATGGCGAGACGTAGTATTTGTATCTGATAGTATTTATTCCGCTGTGTATTCTGTATGAGGACAAGTTTATATAACTGTCCATTGTTGTATATTGACTCTGATGATTGATGTATGTATAAACTGATATAGCTCTTTGTTTTAAAAGACTAGTGTTTATTTATTATATATTGTTCCGCTGCGATGTGTAAGATTCTGATATTGTTTTCTGTATCTGCTCTTGTTCTGTTGTTGTTCTTCTTTCTTTCTCTTCTTTCTTTTCTTCTTCTTCTGCCTTTTTCTTTTTCTTAAACCCTCACTATTGGAGTTTCCGGCACTCGATTTCTCGGCAGTCGATAAAGTGAGTATCGATGTCGAATTTTCGAAAGCCGAAAATTTAGGTACGTGACAGCGTGGTATCAGAGCATATGGTTAAGCGACAACCCTGCTCTGTTGGGTGTTACTCATTAGAGATAGAGTCAGTAGTACTCTAGAATGAGTTGAGTGTAATAATAGATACGAGTGCGTATTTGTTAGTGAATATAAAATTGTTTTATATTGTGATGATTGGTTTGTTGAGTGGTATATGGATTCTGGTCGGTATTGTCCGTACAACTCTATCGATAGGGATCTCCAAACACTTGAATAGAACAATTCGGCACAGTATTGTTTTGAATAGGGTAAATGAAATAATTTTACCCAAAACTATTTTTGTATAGAAAGGAAATGTTTTTCTATGAATTATCATAGTATATGGTTGCATGGTTGTTAGGAAAGTGATAATATTGAAATGTTATCATTATTATATGAAATCGGATAAGAAATTGAAATCATAACTCCAAAGTTAAGAAATAAAATTCACATACAAATGAAATTTAAAGAATATAAATTATAAATGTGATTTGTAATTTAAAATGGAATTCCAGAGAAGTATTTGGAAATGTTTTGAAAAGAATTTGAAAATTTTGGGAGATTTGGAAAGTTTAAATCTTTTTGGAGTTGGAAATGAATTTCAAAGGTTTTGGAAAGTATTTTAGAGGGATGAAAGCTCTAAACTCTTTTCGGTCGCTGGAAAATAATTCCGATGATGATCGCGACATCATCGGTGTTCATTTTCGGGTTTCCAAAAGAGGAATTGCTGCCAAATTATTTTTAAATGAAAGTTGTTTGAAAAAATTGGGTTTGGTTTTTGAAGTTCAAAGAATAAATTGAATTGTTTCAAAACGATTTTTGAAATGTTGGTAAACTCTGGAATACTATATAAAGATATTTATGAGATATTACTAAGTTGATAACTTATACCATTTGCATTTTGATAGAATAAATTTAACTTAAAGGATGGAGTTAAATTAATGTAAGTACAAGGGAATCAATTTAATGAAAGTAAATTGAATGTTGAAAAATTCATTTCAAATTTGTAAAGTAAAGTATTGAAATAAAATTAGTAATGGAAACTAATTGAAGAAATGAAAAATTAATATAGTTTGAGATGAATTAAAATTCATATGGAATTTGAAATCCAGTTTAATATGAGTGGTTATAAACCATAATAGTGAATTGAAAATAAATATAATTTGTATATGGAATATTTACATTGAACTTAAGAAATGAAGTGTGAAATTCTTAAGTAAAAATTGATGATTGAATTAAAGATAAAATTGAATTCAAATGAAATTGAAATGAAAAATTGAACGAAATTGAATATGTAACTTCAATAGCAAATTTAAAGAGGATATAAGAAGTACATATTGAAATTTTGTAATCGAATTTGCAAAATAGTTTGAATGCTGTAACTAGATATAATGGCTAGTAGGATGTACAGGTGTATAAAGGGATTGGAAAATTTATTTCAAAGATGAATTTGAATTTGCTCGAAAAAGGTATGTATTTAAATTTGAATATGAGATTTGATGACTTATTTCTCTAGCCGTTTGGTTTTTTCTTTTTCTTTTTGAAATTTGAGAGTCCGTAGGGACGTTTTGTAGTCGTACCGTATTAGCCGCGCAAAGGAGACGCTGGCGAAATTTTTCGAAAATTTCGAGTGTTAGAAAAATTTTGAGAAATTTTGAAAGTTTAAAATTTGAATTTAAACTCAAATTTGAATTGAGAAGTTAAACAATGTTGTTTGAAACTTATAATTGAAGTTGGAAAACGAGATTGAAATGATAACGAATCTTTAGTAGGAAGATTTATTTTGAAAAATTGATAAAACTACTAAATTGTGAAAAATAGTAGACGAGTTAAGGACCATTTTTTCCTAACTTGTAATTTCGAGGACGAAATTCTTTTAAGGGGGGAAGTTTGTAACGACCCAGAATTTTTGATAATTAAAATTCGAATATTTAATTGATTTTAAATATTAATAAATGAATTTAATAAGTCGAATGATTTATTTTTCGAATATTGGATTTAATTTGATAATTAAATCGATAAATTAAATAGTGAAATTCCAGAGATAATTGAAAATCGAGTTTAAAATGATTGAAAATGATTTGTAAAAATTTATTTAATCATACTGGAGTTATAGAAAGGTTATAGAACTTTTAAAATCGAATTTAGAGTTAAATTGTGAAAATCGAATATTTTAATATTTAATTATCGACTGTAAAAATAGCCAATTTTCGAACAGTCTCAGAATTGAACGAAACCAGTTCCATTGGATCCGTAATAGTTAGTTATTATCGGATTTCAATTTTCGTATCCATCGGAGTTATCGTTTGACCGTGGCAACTCGAAACGCATCGATATCGTTTTAATTTTAATTCGGCGAGTTAAAATAGTCAATTTTCAAACGGTCTCGGATTTCGACGAAACCAGTTTCATCGGATCCGTAATGTGATATTATTGTAAGATTTCAAATTTCGTAATTTTTTGGATTTACCATTTGTCCGGTACAAATTAAAACGCCTCGAAATCGATTTAAATCGATTTAATTTAAATTGATCGTTTCTTGTCATATCTCACACAGACGATCGAATTAGCTTCCGAAACCTGTTCCATTGCGTTCGGAACGCGGGGTAAACCTTAGAAACGTCAGCCGGCAGGCTCGAATCGGAGTTCGAAAAAATTCGATGAATAGTAAATCGTGAAATTTTCTATAAAAGCACCCCTTTCTTTCATTTTGCAAATAAGAAACCTAGCTAGGGTTTGAAAGTTTCAGCCGCCATTATCATATTACACGGCCAGAATTCATCAACCTTTCTCCCTCCAGATCTCTCAATCCATCACGTTTTAGCAAAAGTTATCAACTAATAAATCGAAGAGCACGCTACGAGCTTCAGATCCATACGGTTGCGATCTTGTTTCGTCGACCAGAGGGAGGGGTAATGAGCCGCGTTCGTCTCGAATTGCGCACGGAAATTGAGGAGGTGGGAGGCGAGATGGAGGTGCGGTTGGAGGCTGGGGGTAGCTATGGGCGAGGCGCTTCGACCGGTGACGAGATGATCGGGTTTTGGTCAACGATGGAGGGTGAGTTCTTAACCCTAGTAGGCGGCTTCATGGGTTCGAATACGAACAAATTCGCGTGGGAGGGAAGAAGCAAAGGAACGGCCTTGATTTCGTTTTGTGAACGTGCGGCCAGATCTGTAATAGGTTGGAAAATAATAAAAAGAAAAATGTAAATTGAATTATATTGATTTGTATAAACTTTAAAATATTGTATCTCTTTCATACATTATCAGAAAATTACGAAACAAAGTGCGTTGGAATCGTCTCGACATGTACTTCGCAATGCAACTGATTTGGAGTCGTTTGGAGCTAGTTTGAATTTCAGGTAAAATTAAACGCGCGTTTAATTTTATTCGAAATAAACGCTGGAACGGAATTTAAAATCAAGGTGAGATCTTCTCACTCAAGAATTGAAAAGTGGAATTTTTAGTTAATTATTTGATTGCTATTGGATTGTTGATATTAGATATAGTAGGATATATATCTATATATAGCAATATATACATATTGGCATATGTATATATTGGATTGATTGATTTCCCGCCTCGTATAGCGGATGAGACCCTATTGCGCCGTTAGTAAGCGGATTTTTATAAAACCCATATACCGCGATAATTCCGTACTGGAGCGGAATTGGTATTGTGCTAACATCTTTGGATGCAGGGAAACAGGTTGGAGGGATCCAACTGGATTCCTCACCAGTATTTATTTATTTACAGATATTGATGTATATTCTGTTATCATATTGATATATGATATTGTTGTTGTGATTGACTAATTGATGTTGTTGCATCATCGGATCCATTTTTGAAGTTAAAAATAACGATATTATTTTTAAAAGGATTTCAAAGTGATTTTTGAAAATATACATTTTTTTGAATTTTGGAATCGATTCATTTTAAATAAATGAATGTTTAAAATCTCGTGTTATGAAAATTGGGATTTTTGTGAAATATAAACAAAATGAGAATTTTGAAACAAAAGTTGATTTATTTATTAAATTGTTTAAATAGAGATTTTTGAATTTATTATGAAAGCTCTATATATAAGATTTATAAAATTTGATTTTTATAAATCAAAGTGATGAAATTATAAAGGAGTTTTAAAGACGTTTTAAATGATGTTAAAATGGGTTTTATAAAGGACAGAATAAATGATTTGTGAAGTCCTAAAAGAACGATTTTTGTAAATAAACGAATTATAAGTGTTTAACTTATAGAATGGACTTTTGGTAGAAAATTGAGTTATAAATTGAATTGGATAATAAAAAGGAATTTATAAGTTGAAGTAGTTATAAAATATAAAATTGTGATTTATAAACGTTGTTTATAAATCCGAAATCACTTATTTTGATAAGTGAATTGTAGAAGTTAATTAAAGGAATTATATCCATGATTTTGGACAGTGGATAAGCTTTTAAATAAAATGTGTAGAAATGTGGAATTTGGATAATGAAGTATATTCACGATTTTGGACAGTGAATATATTATTAAATAAAAGGGAGATGTTTTAGAGAAGTGATATTACGAAATGAAGTAATTGTTTTAAAAGATGTTTTTAAAACGTGTTAAGTATCGAATACATAGATTTCAACATTTATTGTTGAAATAGACGTTTTCGAGAAATTTAAGGAAATGATGGACTATAACACTGTTGTTATAGTAAATGATTTTCGAAAGAAAATGTTTTATGTAGTATTGGGATTTATATATATCTATCTTAAAATCTGAATCCCTATACTAGTGATTTCGAGTCGTCGTAACGATGTTTTACGCAACATTCGTTTTGACTCAAATAGATGTTGTTAAAATAAATGATTTCCTTAAAGAATGAATATATACTTAATATTGATTTAAGTATAACGAATATTTTCAAATGTTGAAAATAAATGATTTGTGAATTACTTATTATTAAATAAGTATGGGAATGTTTTCCAAAATGAAATGAAACGTTTTGAGATTTTATCTTCTTAAAGATAAACTGAAATTGAATATTTGAAATCGATTTGAGAATCGTATATCAGTAGATATTTTGAAAATATAGATTCACTATGGAATTTATAAAGGAAAGGGAAACTGTTTAGAAAAATAAACGTTGATTTATTTTTGAAGTGTGGAAAAGTTTATATATCTAGTAAGATATTTTGGAAGATAAAATAATTTGGAAAATTATTTGGAATCTGATGATGTAGCGCATCTTTATTGATAGTTAAATAACCGACTATCAATAATTACCTTTAGATAGGTATTTGTTGTGAATTGGATGAATTTGAATGCCACACTTATTTTTGAATAAGCGCTCACTATTCGGGTTAGCCGGGAAAGGACCATGGGGTCGTATAACCCATTCCGAATATGTGATACGTCGTTATGAATTGCATTCGAAGACCGGTGTTGAAGACCGGATATTTTTGAAAACGGAAGGATTACCGTCGAGTTACTCTACATCGGCTGATCTCCGGTTTAGAGGTTTTATCACCCTTAGTGACGGGAAGTCCGGACGTGATTAGAAAATTATCCGGATGTGCAAGGGCTTCGTGAGAAGTGCCTTCGGTTCTGTTCGATCCCGGAACAGACTTGTATGGATTGTATGTCTGACGTTACAATTTGAGATATAAAGCTGATTTCTTTCAAATACATTTCTGTTGGTGGCGGAGAATTTATTCTCTTAGCTTAACACCCTTCTCTGAGACGTACGAGCTCAGAGGTTATGTAGTTGAAATTCATCAGCGATATATCCCAATTTGGTAACGTGGCATACTGAGTGTTGCTGTGAAATGATCAGTGTTTGGTCATTTGCGATATGATCATTTGTTTGATCTTATATCTTTGTGATCATAGGTTGATCATTTTGTTTGACCCGAAGCAGGGCTTTGTAGAAAGCGTAGCTTTGTGGACGAGACTTCGTCGAGCCTCACACCCCGGAAATGGTCGAAACAGGAAGGATGCGGCAAGGTTCTAGGGAGTAGCGCCCCTTAGTGTATGTCATTCCTTCTGGATAAAGGTGGTATCATGGTATGGAGCCCAGATACTTAACCTCTGTGGTTGCTGCAAAATTTATTTCTTTGTGGTTGTTGCGAATCGGGGATCCTCGGGAAGATCGGTGACGATCGGGGGATGGCATACGCGTGTCAGTAGTTACCTATTTTTGCAGAGGTAACCCGGCCTTGTATTGGCAGAGATCTAACCGTAATGTTAGGTTATTTCTAGGGTCGTCTATTCCAGGGACGTACCCATCGTGGAAAAGGAAGTTCCTTAGCCTGACCATTTGTTGGAAATCCAAAGAAACAATACGAGCCTTGTACGGTTTTAGTTGTAGAACCTGCCATTTAATATGGTAGCTATAGCAAGCATACTATAATGGTACCTATGCTGGCTAAGATTTATATTCTACTTTCGAAATGTTTTCTAAACTATGCACTAATAATAATATCAAAAATGATTTGATTTTGCGTAGTAAGCATCTTTGACTATCATAAGAAGAAATCTCCTCCAATTCTGCGTTTGCATTGTGTGTGTGGCGGGAGGTCTTATGGTAGTTTCATTTTCCAAAAGCATTGCGAATTGACTTTAAAAATATTCCTCTGTTTATTTTAAAGAATAACTGTTTTACGATCTCACACCAGTCACCATGACTGACTCGGAGTTTATTGTTCCCTTCTAAACTCTGGGTGCCCACCAATTTCCACACGGGCAGCCTAGAGTTATATTATCAGGATATTCTAGATATTCTGGAGCTTTGGAAGCAAGCTGGATGGCGAGACGTAGTATTTGTATCTGATAGTATTTATTCCGCTGTGTATTCTGTATGAGGACAAGTTTATATAACTGTCCATTGTTGTATATTGACTCTGATGATTGATGTATGTATAAACTGATATAGCTCTTTGTTTTAAAAGACTAGTGTTTATTTATTATATATTGTTCCGCTGCGATGTGTAAGATTCTGATATTGTTTTCTGTATCTGCTCTTGTTCTGTTGTTGTTCTTCTTTCTTTCTCTTCTTTCTTTTCTTCTTCTTCTGCCTTTTTCTTTTTCTTAAACCCTCACTATTGGAGTTTCCGGCACTCGATTTCTCGGCAGTCGATAAAGTGAGTATCAATGTCGAATTTTCGAAAGCCGAAAATTTCGGTACGTGACATTATATTGTAGTATATATATTGGAGTGATTGATTTCCCGCATTATATAGCGGATGAGACCTTATGCGCCGCATAATAGCGGATGATATTTTATAATCCCATATACCGCGATATTCCACCTTGAAGTGGAATTGGTATTGTGCTAACATCTGTGGATGCAGGGAAACAGGTTGGAAGGATCCAACTGGATTCCTCAAAATATTTAGATTGTTTAATATTATGTGATATGATTTAATTGATAATCTGTGATAAATTCCATTGGTAATTGGAAATGTTGGATGTTGTGTTTGATTGAATACATGTGGGTATTCTGAGTTATCAAAAATATAAAGATTGGATTTTTGGAAAGAAAATATAAGAGAAAATTTTTAAGTGAAATAATTATAGAGATTTCGGATAAATCAAAGAATGACTTAGAAAAGTTAAAAGTTGATTTCTTTTAAATTCCAAAATATGGAAAAGGAGATTTTTGAATAAACGGGAATAAATGAATTTTAAACCTAAGTGATGTTAATTAAAGGAATAATAGATTATTTCTAAAAAATTCAGGATTTTAAATGGTTAAGGAAAGAGTAAAGGAAGAAATTTGGAATAAATATGAAATTGGTATTTTCAGTTCAAATAAGATTTTAATAAAGGAGTAAATCTGAAATTATTGGGTTCTGAAATAAATTTGGAAAGTAAAGGAATTTATTTTAACGAAGTAAAATTTTGGGAATCAATTTGGAAATTGATTTAGTGTTTGAAACTGTGTTTTAAAGAGAGATGAGATTATGGAATTTATAAACCAGGTTTATAAAGAGGAGCGATATATCAGTGGATATTTGGAAGAATAAATTCATGGTGGGAATTTATTAAAGGTATGGGTAAATTTTTTTAAAAATAAATAGTGATTTATTTTTAAAAGATGTGAAAGAGAAGTGCATTTCCCTGGATAGCCAAGTACGTTTTCAAAGCAAGTTTTTAAGTATAAGTCAAAAGTTTTAAAGCTGTTTTAAAAATATGTTTTAAAAAAAATTATTATTTTTAAATGTTTAAATTTTAAAGTAAGTATGTTTCAAATTTATTTTAGTAGTAATTATTAAAAGGTGACTCGTTATTATGTTTTAAAAAGATAAAAATTTAGTTTTATATTTTATAAAGTAGCTCTATTTTAAATATATTCTTAAAGTATATATATTTTTAAATAAAGTAGTAAAGTAGTTTTTAATTTAAATGTTTTAAAGTATATTTTATAATAAAGTGTTTTTAAATTATTTTGAAAATCTAAAGTGTTTGTACTTGGTGATTTCAATGGAAATAGAAAATATTGGGAAATTTATTCCGTGAGAGAAAGATGGTTTGAAACTGTTTTCAAAGGGTTGAAAAGTGGAAATATATCTTGCGAAGATATTTTGAGGTTAATAAATAATTTGGGAGAAATTATTTAAGACTTAATGGTTGCTTGTGGATGATTATTTGTTAGTTAAATAACTGACTATCAATATTGGCCAATGCGCTGATCGTTTCGAAGAGACCGGGATCAGGTTTAATTATCCGAAAACCACTTCGATCCGGTTTGTACGTTTTCGTGGGGAAAACGAGTTTGGAGTCGAAGATGGAGCAGTAAAGTGCAAGGGCTAATCGCTACTAATCCTGAGGGTGATTCCAAAATGGATGTAGTAGGAATAGTGTCTTCGGTTCCGTTCGAACCCAGAACGGACTTGTATGGATGAATGCTTTCAGAACATCATCAGGAGGATGATGAGCATTCTAAGTTATATGTTCTAAAGAGGTAACGCTTAGTCTCGAGCCTCATCAACCGTGAATGACTGAAAATCAGGGGTTATGCAGGAAGGCTAAGTGGGTCACACCCATTAGGGTGAGGTCATCCCTGTCTAGATGTTCCTTTTTATTTTGGCTTAGTGGGCGGTTGCTGATCCCAACCGTAGGGTGATCTTACTCGGGATTATCCAGTAAGGGGTAGTCCCGGTCTTGTGTTGCAGGGGATCGGGCGTGGCCCTCGGTACGCTAATCTAGACCAGCGACTGTGACAGGTGGTACCCCAGTGCCTAGTCATTAGTTAGAAATCCATTCACCCTACGTGCTTTTACGGTTTTTGTTTGTATAACCCACTTTGTGGCTAGTATGCTGGAATTTAATCATGTAACAATTTCAGCTATTTGAATAAGTATTTGTATATAGACACTATTATAATATCAGACGGATTTGATAAAAAGTGTTTTGGCTATCGTAAGGTAAAAACCTGACATGTTTATTTGTGGCGTGGTCTTACGAGATGCTTTTGATTTCAAAAGGTTTGGAAAACTTTAATAATCCAATTGAGTGTGTTTTCTCACGCTAGTTTTCCAGACTGACTCGGGTGTTATTTTATTATAATGCTCGGGTCAGACCGAGTATTACAGATACAGGATAGGATGTTGTGGAGCTCAGGAGACGAGCTGGATGGCGAGACGTATCACCCGTATTTGTTGTATTCCGCTGTGTATCATAAATGGTATAGTCATTTTGTGAGGACAAGTTATTATAATTATCCTGAATTGTGATATTGATTGTATTGTACTCTGATGTTGTATTCTGATGATGTATGTATAAACAGATATAGTTTCTTTCCGTAAAGATCGGTTATTATCTATTATATTTTATTCCACTGCGATGTGAGATTATGTGATGTTGTTTCTATTTTCTTTGTAACAACCCGCATATTTTACGATTGAATATTTAAATTTTTTATTTAAATATAGAATCGTTAATCGGATTAAAGCCCAAAAAGCTATTTTTTGTAAATAGTCGAATTGGGACTCGAGACCACTTCCATTGAGTCCAAAATGGCGTTTGCGACTTTTTTAAGTATAAACATTGATATGTTTGGAGCTAGCTAGAATTTTGACCTTTTCACTTAGGGTTTTGGGTTTGGGTTTCAGCCCATTTACCCAATATATCAACCCAACTCCACTCCACTCCTCTTCCTTACTTCATAATATTTCCTACAACTTAAGCTTTAGCAAAAATGGTGGTGGAGATGGGAAATTAAAATCCTAAACCCTAGTTTCTTTAGCAAATACAAATTCTTGCTCCAAATTCAAAGAGAAGCTTTGGTAAGTATCTCCATCTTCTTCTCCAACTCAATCTCTCTTTAATTTCAGAAATTTCATAAACCTAACTTTGGAAATATTCTTCCTCTGAGCTTAGATTCAAGCTTCTAGGGTTGGAATTGAAGAATAGTTGATCTCCTTTGCTTTCAAGCTTCTCCTTCATCGTTTTTGGATTTTAGGGTGAGTTTTTGAACTCACAGCTATTTCTAAAGATATTGTTGTTGTTGGGTATGAATTCCTAACACTAATTCATGTTCATTTGATTTTGATTTGGATTGAATTGGTGAATTGTTAAATTTGTGGTTTTTGGAATCCAATTTGCTAAAAATCCAACCTTTGATGTTTGAACACGTTAGTGGAGCGTTTCGGAGGGCCATACAAGGCCGGATTGTTGAGTGGCATAAATCCTCAATCGAAGTTGCTCAATTCGTCACTTCCATCGTGTATTGAACTTGCCCCAAAGGGGGCTAGACTGAACCAGGACATGAAAAATGTTCGTCACCAGACGTCTGCAGGAAAGCTCAGACGTTTGGAGTCTGCTTCAGAGAACTTCCTGAAACTTACTGCAGACGTTTGAGTATATACTGCAGACGTCTGGAGTATGTCATTTCCAGAATTTATAGAGTGTTGTGCGAGTCACTTCATTGGAAATTGTACGATAATTCTATATACTACTTACACATTTGTTATAGAATAATCTCCTTGTAATCTTCAAATCATAGCTCTTCGACGTGATGAATATCTTGAATACCTATATATGTATATATATATTATGGTATAATTGTTGTCATTTAAACCATAGAATGGAGGTTCCAACAGTCATCACCTTTGTTGACTTTGATAACTCCTTTTTCCGGAATTTTCGGGAATATTCATTTTGATGGATTCGGTATCGATTTCTTTGGATTTGATTCACGTCTTTGTATGTGGATTTTGGTGATTGATTGTTTCTACAATCATTTTGTGATTTGTCACTTTTAAATACAAAGGTTTCTATACTAGTAGTAAATATCCAAACACTTTTACAAAGATGATTTCAACTCTATTTTTAATACAAATTTCGTTTATAAAACCGTTTTCTAATCTATTAGTATATACGAACCTTTACCTCATTCGTTCGAGAAAATCTAATTAAACGGCTTAGCAAAACAAGTGGTATGAAACGCTTGCGTTTACTTTGTCGGTTAATTTATGGACTTGTTCGATTGAAAATCCTGTGACAATTTTCGAGTGGAAATCTACAATTTGTTCGTAAATATTTAAGTTAAGCTAGTGGTTATGGGACATGAAGCTAAACTCTTATATTTACTGGCTTAGTGTAATTCACACTTTTTATTGATCGATGATTATCATTTTGTGATTTAGACTAGCGATGTGCGATGTCTATTTGTCTGCGAGGGAGACTAAACCCCGTTTTGTGGAACTTCGGTTCAATTTGGCGGGGTAGCGACCCGTGGTCTTCAGACCGTTTGTGGAGCTTCGGCTCAAAATTTATGGTTAGCGACCATGGAATAGCGTTCCATTTGTGATACACATGTTGGTGAGTTTTCATGCTCCCGTTTGTGATAGGCCTTCCCCTTTGTGATTTCTGGATTTCTACTTGACGATTTCTAGAATTTGTGTTTCACCTCTTTATGTGATTGACGATGATATGTTTGTCAATATATGTAGTTTGGTGAATAAAATAAAGAATATGATATTCTTTTCGGGTGCTTTGAGATTTTTGGAGATAGTGTATGATTTTGTTGTAGTCTTATATCATATTTGTTCTTGTATGACATTATTGTTATCATATGTACTTATTATATCTCTGCTTATATCTCATTCCTTTATCTGATATTTATAGCTAGACTGATCCGTTTATTATTTTCTTATTAAATAATACTCGGGTCAGACCGAGATGTTACAGGTGCTTCTGCTTGACTCCTTATCTGGGATCATCCTCTGACTTTTGCCTAACTACATTACATTTGTAGTTTTTGTATTTATACATTCGAGATATAGACTCCATGATGTATACTTATTCTTTTGTCTAGCACTTGTATCTATTCTTTTGTGATATTGTGGATCTTATATGACCACTACTCTGATGTACACCTTTTTGTGTTATATATTCATATCTATTTCTGCCTCTGTGATATGAATGTCTGTGACTGATTTGTGTTATGTTTATTTCTATATTTGTTTCCGAGGTCCACTTAGCCACCGTGTGGTAGCTTTGAGTTTGCATCAGTATGTCGGATTTCCTCTTGAAACGAAATATATGGTTTACTATCTGACATATCAGTACTCGCACAATGCAATTGCACGGATGGTCGCTCCTCAACAGCCTTATTCTTCGCGCTAGTTGACGACATTACTCCGTAGTGTCCTTGGCTAGCGTGAGCATAGAGGTGGGGCGTCACATTCTTCTTCTACCTCTTTCTTCTTTAACCCTAACGGTTCGTATTTCCGTTCTTCTTGAGTTGATTTGATGGTGATTAATGTCAATTCAAGGGGTATGGATTTGCGGGCTATTACACTTGGTATCAGAGCTTAGGCTGGTGATAACCTTGGCTCTGGTGGGGATTACTCATTGAAATAGAGTCCATAGAACTCTGGGATGAGTTGAGTGTATTAATAGATATGAGCGCGTATTTGTTAGTGAATATAAAATGGTTTTATATTGTGTTGATTGGTTTATTGAGTAGTTTATGGATTCTGGTCAATATGAGTAATTAACGTTATTGTTAAGGATCTCTAAACACTTGAATAGAACAATTCAACATAGGATTGTTTTAAAATGAGGGTAAATGAAATAATTTTACCCAAATTATTTTTGTATATGAAATAAATAATTTTTCATAAATTATTATAGTTATATATGGTTGCTTGGTTGTTAGGAAATGATAATATTAAATTATTATCATAATTGTGAGGAAATTGAATAAGAAATTGAAATCATAACTAAAAGGATAAGAAATAAATTCATATACAAATGAGATTTGTAAATGTAAACTATAAATGTGATTTATCATTTGAAATAGAATTCCAGAGAAATATTTGAAAATAAATTGAGATGAAATTCCAGAGTAATATTTTGAATATAGATCGAAAGGATTTGGAATTCGAAAATTTGGGAGATTTAATTCTTTTGGGTTTGAAAATGGTTTTCAATTGCTTTGGAGAAATAATGATGATAGTATTTGAGAAATATTTTGAGTTGAATTTGAAATCTAGAGAGATTTGAAATTAAAAATACTTGAAATTGTTTTAAAGAGATAAAAGCATTGAACTCTTTCGGTCGCTGGAAAATAACTTCGGTGATGACTGCAGCATCATCGATGTTCATTTTCGAGTTTCCAGAAGAGGAATTGCTGCCAAATTATTTTGTATTTTGGAAAATGAATAAAAATCCAAAACTTGAATTATAAAATAGATTGAACTCAAGTAAAATAGTTAAAGTGATTTTTGAAATAAAAATCAAATATTGGGTATAAAATTGGAATTTGAATTGGTTAAATGAAAGTTGAATTGTGAGTTAGTAATGGAGTTGGAAATGAACTCGTGTTATAAATAAAATTCAACTTGGATTGTTGGTGAATTGAATATAATTGGAAATGTTATCGAATAAAATAGAGTTGGATTGAAATAGTGATGGTTTGAGTTGTAAATAAAACTCAAGAGAGTAGAAATAGATTGAAATGGCCTAGTTAATTAATAAATAACTTAAGTAAATATTGGATGAAAGCTCGACTTAAGTAAATTGTGAAATGGTTGTTGTCGAGATTTTATAAAATGATTCTAAATAAAACTTGTTGGGTTAATGAAATGAAATGCAAGTTAAATACCAATTTGAAGTGACAAATGTTTGGGTTGTAAATAAATTGTGGAATTAGTATTTGATGAAATCAATATGGAATGTTCTAAGATTAATAAAATTGATTTTGGAATCAATTGAAAGGGATGTGAGTTCATTTCATTTAAAAATGAATAGAATGTAGGAAAGTGAGTTGTAAATCACTTAAATTGAATGAAAATGATGTGTGATTTAGTTGTAAGCAACTAAATTTGTGTCGAAACCTTATAAATTGTTTATGGAAAGTGTTTAGTGCTTATTGCTTATGTTATGCATGTATTTAGCTATTGAAAATAAGTGAAATGTTAATAAACTTTATATATTTGTCACTTACATGTTTAAATTGAGTGAGTACAGGTTTTTGAAAGCCGTTTGGTTGGTTTTGATCGCGCAAAATGCAAAATAAATAAGCCGCTTGCTTAAAAATGCTAAATAGAGGTACGCCTACGCAATAAAAGATAGGAAATATGAACTGTTGTTTGTTTCTTGTTTTTCCGACCGTGTAGGTCGATGTATATATATTTATATCTCTTGTCAAATTCCAAAAGCTCCTCCGTACAAAGGAGACTCTGCCAAAATTTTCCGAAAATTTTGGGAGTTAGAAATTTTTTGAATTTTTTTGGAAATTTTCACTAACGATAAATGAATTTACATTTGTAAGTAAATGGAATTGAAACTGGATATTGGAGTTAAATTCGAATTGTGTGATATGGAAAATCAGTCAAGTTGGACTAAACAAAACAAAGGATTGAAAATAAAATTAGTAAATAAACTAATTGATTTAAAATGGTAAGCAGATGAATGGAAATTTAATATTGGTAGGATATTTAATTTAAAGTGTGTAAAATAAAGTGAAGTTATAGAATTAATTTGAAGTGAACCAAATAAATTAGTATATTGAGGCAAATTGAAATTTATATGGAATTGGAATTCAATTTGAATATAAACGTCAGTAGTGAAGTAGTGAAAATAAATATAAGAAATATTTATATTGGACTTAAGAAATGAAAGGTGAAATTTTTAAGTAAATTTGGTATTGAAAGTATACTAAGTTAATAATTGAATGAAGATTAAAACTGAAAGTTGTGAATGGGATAATTGTGGATAAGTGAATAGAAATCAAATGAATGTGAATATAAGAGAATTGATGTGGCTAATAATCAATTGAGATAAATATGTAGGATGTATGTATATTATTTTATTCGCATAACGATTTGATCCAGATTCGAGCACATAATTTCGAGGTAATTATACCGATCCGAGTTAGGATTTTTCACTCGATTTTCGACGGCGAACCCTGGATATGGATTTTGATTGATTCTGGAAATCCTCTATCATAGTTTATGGCTATGCAAGGAGGATGACGGTTTTTGATCAAGAAACCAGATCTGAGTCCGCACTAGGAAGTCGGGTGGACGATAGAGGAAGTGAAATTGTATGATCGAGTGAGCGATTGGATTTGGTATTGCGTACGGATGATATATGTGCATCGTACGGGCTTAAGTAAAGTAAATATTGAAAATTTTGTAAAGAAATGTATAAAATGGTTTTTGAATGCTGTGATTGGATATTATTGCAGAGTAGTATACAGGTAATTTAAAAGCAAGAGAAATTGGGATTTTGATTTTAGAAGATAAATAAAATTTCTCAACAAAAGGTATGTATTTAAATTTCTGTATGAAATTTGATGATTTTCTGGTCTAGCCACTTGGCATTTTGTTTTCTTTTGAAATTTGGGAGCCCATAGAGGCATTTTGTATTTGTATCGATCTAGCCGCGCAAAGGAGACGCTGGCGAAATTTTTCGAAAATTAGAGAGTTAGAAAATTTTGAGAAAATTTTGATAATTCAAAATTTTGGTTTCAAATTTAAATTTGAATTGTTGAGTAAGTAACATTGTTTGAACTTATGAATAAGTTTGGAAAGTTAGAAGAGGGTTAGTGTGTCTTAATAATAGATTATTTTGGAAAGATGTTTGAAACTATTTGGATTTGAGAAAATAGTTAACGGGAATTGAATCATTCTTCCTGACTAGTAATTTCGGGGATGAAATTCTATTAAGGGGGAAGGAATGTGATGACCTGGAATTTTTGAATATTTGAAATTGAATTATTTAATTGATTTTGAATATTTGAAAGTTAAATCTTAACTTGAATTTCAAATATCACTATTTATTTAATAATTAAATTATTGAATTTAATAATTGGAAGTTGGGTAAAATATTGAATCTTCAGTTTCAAGCTTGTTAAAAATAATTTAAAGGCTTGTAAAATTTATATTGATAGCACTGAAGATAGTAAAAGTGTTAAACTTGAATTTGGAAGTGTTTTGTTAAGTTTTGAAAATATATCGTTTAAACTGATATTTAAAATATAGCCTTCCGATCGAGGCACAGTCTCGGAACTAGACAAAACCAGTTCCATTGGACCCGTAATAGTGTAATATTATCGGATATCAATTTTCGTAGAGTTTGGAGTTGTTGTGTGAGCGTACGATATATAAACGCGCTGAAATTTATATCGAAAATTTAATATTATAACTGAGTCCAAAAGCTATCTTCTCCATACGATCGAATTAGGACCCAAAACCTTTTCCATTGCATTCGAAATAGGGGTATAACATTATAAACGCCTAGCGGCATGCCTCGATTGGAAGTCAAGATTTTGAGTTGCGTAATCCAAGATGACATAAATTTAAATTTAAATATAATATTAACCGGTCAAATTTCCCCTTCACTTCAAAACTTTTTCACCTCATTTCAGAGCACTGTAGCTTGTTAACTCAAGCAAGCTAACATCTTCTCTGGTCTCCCCCGTTTTCTCTTTAAACCACTAAAGCAGGATAATATTTGCACGCAAGGCAAAACACGCGTCCTCCCTGAGACACGCGTCTAAAAAAAATTGATGAACGAATAAAATGGTTCTCTCTCGTTCAAACGAGTTCGTCCTTCCTCTTTCCTTTAAAATTAAAACCCTCCCCTCTATTCAGTTCGAAATCAAGCTAAAAAAATTTATATAAAAACGAAAGAACGGAAGTTCGTTCGAACTAGTTTAAAATCAAGCAAAGCTATTATTTTTTCTTTCCCATTCGAATTCCAATTGACCAGAACAAGAATCCATGGCGGCCAAGAAATCGAATCGCGAGGCCGGGGCGACTCGCGTGGAGGAGGAGCAGTTCAGGGCAATCGCGATTTCTGGAAAGGGCAACTTTCGATTCGCGTTGGAGGCAGTGCATGCGAGGATTTGTGGGGCGATCAAGCTCTGAGCAGGCATGTTCGTCGGCGTTTCGACTGGATGGGATGCGACAACGGCTTCGAAGGGACCATTGTTGTATGGGAGGAGCGATGCGTGGGTTTTCGTCGACGTTGGATAAGGGTTTGTCGAGGTAGTTTAATTTGGAAATCTTTTTAAGTTTTATGTTAATATGTTTGCTGTAAATGAAGGAAAAAAAAGGTTTTGACAATAAAGTAACAATTATTTTGCTAATTACTGTAATTTGTTTTGTTAATTTTATAAACAGCAAGGTAAAGGTTATATATATATATATAAGGTTTATATAGGAAAATATATATAGATAGATTTTTAGGAAAAAGATAAGATATTTAAAACCCATATAACTTATTTTTTTATATGCAGTTTGAAAAATGGAAAATAAAAACAAAATACAATTTACTAATTTATTTTAGTGATTAATTTGTTAGTTAACTTATGTAATTATTTTGGTAACTAGAAAATGTTTTATTAAAAGGGATTAGTTAAAAAACTAATTATTAGTTAAATTAAATAAATAAATTGTTTGATTAATTCAAATATTAATAAACCGTATAATGTTATACAAGGTCTTTAATTGTGAAGAGACCGAGTCAAGATTTAAGTGGATTGCAAAAAAATAAAGGTGAGTTAATCTCACTCATATGGGTTTAAGTTAAATTTAAATGGTTAAATTTAAATAATTGGTTGAATGATTGAATTGATTGGATGTGATATATATTATATATTAGTATATATATATAGGAGTGATTGATTTCCCGCATTATATAGCGGATGGGACCCTATGCGCCGCATAATAGCGGATGATATTTTATAATCCCATATACCGCGATATCCCACCTTGAAGTGGAATTGGTATTGTGCTAACATCTGTGGATGCAGGGAAACAGGTTGGAGGGATCCAACTAGATTCCTCAAAATATTTAGATTGTTTAATATTCTATGATATGATTTAATTGATAATCTGTGATAAATTCCATTGGTAATTGGAAATGTTGGATGCTGTGTTTGATTGAATACATGTGGGTATTCTAAGTTATCAAAAATATAAAGATTGGATTTTTGGAAAGAAAATATAAGAGAAATTTTTAAAGTGAAATAATTATAGAGATTTCGGATAAATCAAAGAATGACTTAGAAAAGTTAAAAGTTGATTTCTTTTAAATTCCAAAATATGGAAAAGGAGATTTTTGAATAAACGGGAATAAATGAATTTTAAACCTAAGTGATGTTAATTAAAGGAATAATAGATTATTTCTAAAAAATTCAGGATTTAAATGGTTAAGGAAAGAGTAAAGGAAGAAATCTGGAATAAATATGAAATTGGTATTTTCAGTTAAAATAAGATTTTAATAAAGGAGTAAATCTGAAATTAATGGGTTCTGAAATAAATTTGGAAAGTAAAGGAATTTATTTTAACAAAGTAAAATTTTGGGAATCAATTTGGAAATTGATTTAGTGTTTGAAACTGTGATTTAAAGAGAGATGAGATTATGGAATTTATAAACCGGTTTATAAAGAGGAGCAATATATCAGTGAATATTTGGAAGAATAAATTCACGGTGGGAATTTATTAAAGGTATGGGTAAATTTGTTTAAAACTAAATAGTGATTTATTTTTAAAAGATGTGAAAGAGAAGTGCATTTCCCTGGATAGCCAAGTACGTTTTCAAAGCAAGTTTTTAAGTATAAGTCAAAAGTTTTAAAGTTGTTTTAAAAATATGTTTTAAAAAAAAGTCATTATTTTTAAATGTTTAAATTTTAAAGTAAGTATGTTTCAAATTTATTTTAGTAGTAATTATTTAAAGGTGAATCGGTATTATGTTTTAAAAAGATAAAAAATTAGTTTTATATTTTATAAAGTAGCTCTATTTTATATATATTCTTAAAGTATATATATTTTTAAATAAAGTAGTAAAGTAGTTTTTAATTTAAATGTTTTAAAGTATATTTTATAATAAAGTGTTTTTAAATTATTTTGAAAATCTAAAGTGTTTGTACTTGGTGATTTCAGTGGAAATAGAAAATATTGGGAAATTTATTCCATGAGAGAAAGATGGTTTGAAACTCTTTTCAAAGGGTTGAAAAGTGGAAATATATCTTGCGAAGATATTTTGAGGTTAATAAATAATTTGGGAGAAATTATTTAAGACTTAATGGTTGCTTGTGGATGATTATTTGATAGTTAAATAACCGACTATCAATATTGGCCAATGCGCTGATCGTTTCAAAGAGACCGGGATCAGGTTTAATTATCCGAAAACCACTTCGATCCGGTTTGTACGTTTTCGTGGGGAAAACGAGTTTGGAGTCGAAGATGGAGCAGTAAAGTGCAAGGGCTAATCGCTACTAATCCTGAGGGTGATTCCAAAATGGATGTAGTAGGAATAGTGCCTTCGGTTCCGTTCGAACCCGGAACGGACTTGTATGGATGAATGCTTTCAGAACATCGTCAGGAGGACGATGAGCATTCTAAGTGATATGTTCTAAAAAGGTAACGCTTAGCCTTGAGCCTCATCAACCGGGAATGATTGAAAATCAGGGGTTATGCAGCAAGGCTAAGTGGGTCGCACCCATTAGGGTGAGGTCATCCATGTCTAGATGTTCCTTTTTATTTCGGCTTAGTGGGCGGTTGCTGATCCCAACCACGGGGTGATCTTACTCGGGATTATCCAGTAAGGGGTAGTCCCGGTCTTGTGTTGCAGGGGATCGGGCGTGGTCCTCGGTACGCTGATCTAGACCAAGTACTGTGACAGGTGGTACCCCAGTGCCTAGTCATTAGTTAGAAATCCATTCTCCCTACGTGCTTTTACGGTTTTTATTTGTATAACCCACTTTGTGGCTAGTATGCTGGAATTTAATCATGTAACAATTTCACCTATTTGAATAAGTATTTGTATATAGACACTATTAAAATATCAGACGGATTTGATAAAAAGTGTTTTGGCTATCGTAAGGTAAAAACCCGACATGTTTATTTGTGGCATGGTCTTACGAGATGCTTTTGATTTCAACGGGTTTGGAAAACTTTAATAATCCAATTGAGTGTGTTTTCTCACGCTAGTTTTCTAGACTGACTCGGGTGTTATTTTATTATAATGCTCGGGCTAGACTGAGTATTACAGATACAGGATAGGATGCTGTGGAGCTCAGGAGACGAGCTGGATGGCGAGACGTATCACCCGTATTTGTTGTATTCCGCTGTGTATCATAAGTGGTATAGTCATCTTGTGAGGACAAGTTATTATAATTATCCTAAATTGTGATATTGATTGTATTGTACTCTGATGTTGTATTCTGATGATGTATGTATAAACAGATATAGTTTCTTTCCGTAAAGATCGGTTATTATCTATTATATTTTATTCCGCTGTGATGTGAGATTTTGTGATGTTGTTTCTATTTTCTTCTTCTACCACTTTCTTCTTTAACCCTAACGGTTCGTATTTCCGTTCTTCTTGAGTTGATTTGATGGAGATTAATGTCAATTCAAGGGGTACGGGTTTGCGGGCTATTACATCTTCTTAAGCAACAACTTTTTTGGTTTGCACATTTAATCCTCATGTGTAGTACGATCTTTTATCACTTGTATTATTTACACTTTTAATGTAATGTTCATTAAATATTACGACATATTATACATTATCCTACGTGAATGTTGAATGGTTAGTTATTTTTCGTTTAATGTGATCAATATGATTGTGTGAAATGATACATTGTGTTTATGTAAATTTGCCGATTATAGTGTGATAATGGATATGTACGTACTACAAAAATGATTTTTAAAACGCTATTAAAGGATTTGATAGCGTTTTTAAAATGCTGTTTAAGGATTTAATAGTGTTTTTAAAATGCTAATAATGCTGATTATAGCGTTTATGGAACGCTATTATAGTTAATAAAAGGGTTTTTTATAGCGTTTAAGAACGTAATGAATAAGACTTTTTATAGCATTTTGAAAATGCTACAAAAGATAATTTTTTATAGCGTTTCTTAAGTTGCAATAATAGGTCATTGACTTATTACAACTTGTTGATTTACAGCGTTTATAAAAACGCTTTAAAAACCTTTTATAGCGTTTTTTAAACGCTATTAAATGGTCTTTTTGTTGTAGTGATAACAAATCATACAAATATACTTAAGTCCGTAAGATGTACATAAATCATCCGTACGTAATATCTGATCCGACCACTTGCTTGGATACATATACTTTACTTTCGAATTAGTATCGCTCACTCGACCTTCCTAATGCAGACTCCGATCATGTTTCTTGATTAGAAACCTCTGTTCTTCTTACATAGCCATATACTATATAGAAAACCTCAGTATCATATCAAGAATCCAAATCAAGTGTTCGCTGTCAAGAATTAAGTGAGAAATCCTTTTTCAGACCGGTGTGAATTACCCCAAAGTTTTGTACTCGAATCCTAAATTAAGAACCGTGCGAATAAAATGATTTACATATAACATACGTACTTAATCTTATTGGTTTCTTAACTATACCAATCTCTTTCTAAATCACTTTCATTTTCATGTAAAGTATTTCATTCAATACTAAAATTATTTACGAATTACTTCATAAATTTTCACTTAAGTTTATAAATATTTTATAAAGACATATCTTTATAAAAATTGAATTAAAAATTTACTCCACATTTACACTACAAGAAAATTCATTTTTAGCAGCATTACATTGCAGTGTTTTATACAAAATGCTGCTTATTATATCTCAAAACATATTAAAAATAACTAAAAACGATGCCTCTACGGAAAATATCTCGTTCGCGCGCTTGTTTTTGTACCCACGCGTAATTCTTTCTTTTCCCTGGTTTCTTCCTCTCGAATTTCTTTTCCCTCTTACTTCCGGTTTTTTTCCAATTTCTTCTCTCTCTCAAGTACCCCAATATCTTTCCCCAAAGCTTGTGATGTGGATTCTTTTTCCCTAATACACTTTATTTAAATTAAATGTCTTTAAGAACTCCTATGAATATTACAACATCGTTATTCTTTCTTCTCCTCTTGTTAAACCCATCTTCTCAATTAAAATATGAAATTAGGTTTTTCTACATTCTACGCCTCTTCTTCGTAGGTCTGTCCGTTCTCCACCATAGGTCCATCTCTCCGCTGCCTCACAGGCCCTCATCAGTCTGCCACAGCTCCGTATGCCTTTTCCCTCTGAAGCTAAAGGTAAAATTCCGGGTTAATCTCTACTTTGAATAATTATTTTATGGTTCCATTGTGTCCTGTGTTAAACTGATTTCTCTCTTGGTTGACGATTGCTTATAAGTCAATCGTATCCTGGTTTTATTGCATGTTAAATTGTGTATTTCTGTGTTATTTCTATTCTTCTTCAAATATTCACTTTTCTAGATTTAATTGTTTATGTTCACCGTCCACAAAAAAGCCTAGAAATATCGTATTTTGCATAAACATAACAAACACTGTTTGCTAATTTAGTTGAATTATTTGTAAATTTTAGAAGAGTTCGTTTGTTTAAGTATTATTATTTGAAATTGCAACCCCTGTTTGCTAATTCTGGAAGACTTTGTGATGGTTTCATGGTTCCCCCAGTTGAACATGCAACAGTAATTTTTACATCTTCACTAAGTTTGGTTCTACACTTTGTATAAACTTGGGATTCTCTCGAGTTCTAGAAAATATGCCAAAGAATGCAAAATGCAGCTCATGTTGTCCATTCCTTTGTTAATCTATAAATTTCGCATTAATTGCACAGGGTGGATTTCCCTCTTTGAACTCAACTTCTGGGCGGAGATCCAAAATTACAAAGTTGTTCTCTTTTTGTAGTCGGTAAGCTACATTTGCATCCATACTTCTAACCCTTTAATGAAGCAGAACCTCGCCCTTGACTTTCCATTCCTCCTTGGCTATGATTCAAAAGGAGAAGAAAAAAAATATGATCAACGACATTACTATAAAAAAAATCAATCTTAATCACACTTTAAAGCCAAACAAAAGGTGGATGCTTGGTTTCTTTAGGATGTGTCATTTTTACTAACAAATGATAGCAGGGAATGCATAATTGTGAATATACATTTGGAAGAGATATTTATCTTTTGTCATTAGTAGTATCTAAATGTAATACGTGAATAGTTTTTAAAGCATAACATCTGCATTCGAGAACCATTAAATATTTTATCTATCTTAGCTTCTTCATATAAATTTTGTTGTATTTAACAATAAGGCTTGTTCGCACTAAAAAATCTAATAAAAAAGAAGTAAAAATGGAACTATGCTGGAGAGAAAATGGTATAACTTAAAATAACAACATGCACAAAAATTGTCAATCGTTTACAAATTGTTTTATTGAGTTTTGTAACACAATAATAAGACTTAACCGTAAACTACATTGGCTAGAAGATTTTACACGTAACTAAGTATAATTTTGCAGGACTATAATAGATCAACAATGATACTAAGAAACTAAAGAATCAAGACAGTATGTTCTTGGTGGTGAAATTTTTTGTAGCAATAAGTACGATCAGGAATATAAAAAATGTATCAAGAATTTTTTTTGTTTGAATAGGACTGCAAAAATCAGTTATTGGTAACAAAATTAATATCAATTATCCTTTATAGATAATACTGTAAAATTTATACATGTGAACTTTATAAAGCTTAGCTTGGATCAAATCCGTTCTCTAAATGCCTGAAACATAATTTTTTATTTAATTTTCATCTTTAATGCACGTATTTTTTAGAGCCGCCATCAAGCTAATGCTAAGATTTCTCATTTTTTACACTCTTTTTAGTTGTTTTTCTATAATTATCTTTACCGTGAATGAAATTAGCGAAGTGATGATCCTTTCCTCGAATGATCGACGCTGATTATACTGTGCATAATTAACTTTTCTTCGGAGAAATCAAGCCAATAGTTCTGATCATTTTTCATTCATTCATGTCTTTTTTCATTTCTGTCGTATTTTTAATTCTAATTTTACTGAAATCTTAGAAAACTATATAGTCGATGATGAAAAGCTAAAGGCTTGTTTCTCAAAACATTCGCAGTGGCCATCTAAGAGCTTTCGCCTTGCCAGGCTTGAGAGCTTATGCTGTTCAATTTCTTCCTTGGATGTCTGAGACTATTTTACTTTCTAAAATTTTATTTGTCAATTTTTGGTCTAAGCAAAAATGTGAAGCAGTCAGTCCTACATTGTTTTGAGTATTGAATCATTTGATGTTAAAAGGCAACTTTGCCGAGGTAGCCATAGTTCTGTACTGGAAACCTCTTTTTCCCTGTTGCCTACAAAGATGTGATATTCAGTTCTTTAGTTTTTTTGCTTTTATCTGTTTCCAGATAAATTGCATGTACTAACTATTAGCCTATAATGTTTCATGCTTAAGATTTGTTAGTTGTTTTTACTTAATTTTCATATCGTCGCTACTGTTTGTAGTTGATTTTAGATACAGCTTAATCTTTAGTAATGAAAATTTGTTTTACAAGAAATTGGTAAGTTGTATGTATGTTTGTATCCAAGCTCATTCAAAAGCCTAGAGATACAAAACAGGCTGTTACATGGCTTACGTAAAGTATATGTTATGAATGCTTTTCTATTTATGCTTGCTGCTAACCTTGTTAAAGTGGGCATGTAAAATCATTTATATCTATCTTTGAACAAGAAAAATTGTTTGGAAACGTTATCTCTGGTATAATATATTGTTAAGATTTTGAATTCATTAAGTCTACGATATCTTTCATTTAATGTTACGTTGTGGAGGACATTAGCTATTATAATTTCGTGTAGAATTAGATATGAAAGTAAGTAATGTCAAATTAATCAATGTAACGCTTTTCATAGTATCTTGTTTTACTATTTTAACGTTGTTTTTGTTTTATTTTATGTTTGTTGATAGTGGGTTAAATGAGTAATTGAATATTGATTGCTACATCAAGTTAAAAAGTACTAGAGCTCAAGTAGTATGATTTCTTAAAACGAAGTGTGTAATTTGCTATAAATAACACATGGCTATTTAAGCGGCATTTAGATACGGTTTTCAATAGTTTTCGTGTTGTGGTATTGATATTGTAGCTAGTTTTAGCTTTTTTCAGCCCGTGTTTTAGTTAAGAATGCTAATTTTTCAAGTTAGCTTGATTGTTTTTATAATAGGAAGGAAAAAATTTCATGGTCGTTTAGTCCCACGAATATTTGCCATATGTTTTGTAACCAGCCATCCATGTTTCAGGCATTCATCTGCCGATTTACGCTGTTTAACTTTCATTTTTATAAAATCAGTTGTTGGTAACATAATTTTCATCTTTACTGCACGTATATTTTAATTCTCTTTTAACACTACTCAGCTTGGTTCAAATCCGTTCAAGTGAGCTGTTTATGTTGGCAGCCTTACATTTGATTGCAATATATGGGACTTGCATAGATTCTTTGAATTTGGAGTTATATTATGCCAATTCGTGAATTCGACTATTAGGTTAAACTGGAAGCTTTGGAATTATTAATTTATAGAAATCAGATTGTTAATACGTGTACTATAGTTCAATTGTATTTTCTATTAAGTAATTAATGTCAAACCTGCATCATTAGCTGTCTCAGGAGCAAAAGGGAAATCGCCCCATAATAGATGTTGTGTTCTGTCTAGAAATTAGTCCATCATGATATTATCTATAAATCCCATTCTTTTTTTTTCATTGTATTTTCGCAAGGTTTCTAAATCCTTTGTAATATTAGTACTGTACGACAGGGAGGAGTGTCCAACTAATTATAGACACATTTTTTCATGAACAACTTCAGTTTATGATTGTATGTTATATGCACTATAATGTTCTCTTTATTGATGCTAGCGTATCGGCATATGCCATGTGCACATATATGTAGACGAGGAATTGGATGTTTTTCAATTGAAGTGACTGTTTATGATATTTAGGAAAATGATGTTTATGTAAATTGGTTAGCCATTGAAACATGGAACATGGGTGAAACCTATAGAGACAATTTCCTTTTTTTAATAGTAAAGATGTTACCCATTTCCTACTACTGAGTAATACAGAGTATTTCAATTGTCGCTAAACTTTGTGGTTCGGTTTCTTTTTTAACATTACACAGCAGCATGGTTGAATTCAACTTATTTTCACATATCCATGTTTACTATTTCGATGTTATAATGTGGTACAATAAATAAGTAAGTCGCATATATATATATATATATATATATATATATATATATATATTAATACACAACTACATTCTAACCAAGCTAACCCGATACCACACTTTGATTTGCATATTGCATTTCTATTGTACAATTTATACTGCAGTGCACAGCCTGCAATCCTTCTTGATAGAAACAGATATAAAGTTTTCCACGTGACTTAGTATCAAGTCTTCTTAGTATTATATATAACAATTTAAATCTTCTTAGCATTTTATACAGTATTTACTTTTTTTTCTTTCAATGTAGATGATATATTTTCGGTTATCACGCTTCTTTTTGATGCAAAAGATAATTCATCGGCTAATGCAACAGCTGCCAAGTGGGTAAAGCCCAATGAATATTTCTTTGAAAATGGGGTAATTCTTAAACTTTTGTAGGTGGTGAAGTTATTTTTTTTCTTTGTTCCCTTAGAAATATAATGGTACAGCAACAAAAAGGGACACAAATGAGAATATGAATTTTTGGTTTTAATATTGTAAATAATATAGCTTTAGCTTACATTCATATTTTAAATGCTATCTCACCCAATTTCTTAACTTTTTCAGAATAGTATAATGATGACGTTAATGACGATTTCTTAGCAATCACCATAGCTTAGGAATGAAATCCATAACATTTTATTAGAGCAACTTCACAGTGGCCTGCAATTGAATATATTTCTCCTATTCAATTGTGTTTGAAAATGAGGCAATTATGTCAATTATCTCCTATTCTGGTAACAAAGATTATTTCGTTTATTGTCTTATTGTTTTTACTATATAGTTAAAAAGGTTAAGGATAGTATACTACAGTACAATGCAAAAATTGTACACACACGGATTATAATGTAACTGTAGTTTGTACATACAAAAGTGTAATGCAACATATATTTTAGCCAAACAAAAATTTGTTTTTATGCAACCTTTGAAATTTCTTGATAATGTCTGGGAATTAACAGGAAGTAGTATAAACTATCATATTAATGATACCTTAGGCCTTTATTAGACACTATCAAAATGAATATAAACTGCATTTTTCTGTAGTGAAGTTTCAAAATCAAATTTATTATTTTGTTTTATTATATTTGTGTCTGATAAATTGATTAGATTAGTGTAGCTAGCTAGTAATTGTAAGTAGTGTTATTAACCTGCATCGAAATCACAATTTAAGTAAATTTCAAGGCACAAGAAAGTATATAGTAATCAGGAAATGAGTGGATCCTTTAAATTATGGAATGAAATTACTTTATGTTAAAGCAGTTGGATCACTAAATCTTAATTAACTTATCTGCTAACTGAACAACATAACTATTATTATGTAATGTTTCAGCTCAAGTTTCCATCTCAGCGTTGCCTCTGCAAAAACTGAGATAGGTTTATACTAAATGATATAGTTTCAAACTGAGTAGACATAACCTACTTTTGCCATTAGTTACAGCTTGAGTTTCAGGGTACATCCACAAAAAATCCTTAATGTATTGGCAAGTATCCTAAAAGTAATACCCCACGTTGAGGGAGCTTGGATTGCTCACGCACTTCAGCATAACTAGAATGAACTTCATTAGCAAGATTATTGAAATTTTAAAAAAAAATTGGACATTTTTCACTAGACAAACTAAAAGCTCATATCATAGTGTCTAAGTTAGAACAGAATTATGATGAATATAACACTATTAACGATACTGTCCCATGGTTACACTGACAAACACATTTTGAGCATTCAGATACAAATATTATTAATAGTTTCTGATAGATCACCAACTTCGCATACATTTCCATCCCTCATCGAGAACTCTGCAGTGATTATAAATAGAGAGTGCGTAACAATAATTTCTGATAGATCACCAACTTCACATACTGATTCTTTTGCTGGTTCTACACACACACATATACATATATATAACAATAATTTAACAATGACGCGAGCCTTAATGCTATTGCTTTTCTTCGATTCTGTTAAGCTTGCAGAAGGAGGACTTGTTTGCTCCAACAAGAATGTGAATTGTCATCTAGAAAATGGCGAGGAAGTTCCAGAAACACCTACAGAAGCAATGGAGTTCCTTACAGGGTCATGGAGCCTCTTAGTGTCTGAGTTCTCAAAAGCACTCAATGATAAGCTTCTTCCTCCTCCTTTAATTCACAGTAATGCAGGTTTCAATGTCAAAGAAGAGCAAAATAGTTTAGTCTATTCCCCTCATTTCTCTTCAAAAGATTACAGATATATCAAGGTACCTTACTTCTATATCATCAGCTAAAATGAACACCTAAAGCAAAGGAAGTTTTAACATCATCCGTTTCTCTCATTAACTATCATAAAAATAACAGTCTCCTCAAGAGAAGTAAAACAAAGAAATCGTGTAAGAAAGAAGAAGATCGATGCTAGAAAGCACAAGTGTATGTTGCCACTTCGGTGGCTGGGGTAGTTGCTGCCGTAGCAACTGTTATAGCCAGCAAAGGAAATGGTGATTCGAGTATGTACACAGCTATAACATCGGCTACTGTATTGATAGCGTCACACTGTATGGAAAAGGCAGTAGAAATGGGAGCTTGTAGAGATCAAGTACTGAATATGATTCAGTCGAGTGTAAATATGCGGTCTAATGGTGATACTAGGGCCCTCACAGCTGCAGCTGCTACAGGTATCTCTTCAAATTTTCTTTTAATTGATGATATATATCATATAAAGTGTAGTTCTTCACATTTGTATAAAAAATATACCTTTGACTGGAACAAGGTTCATGTGATAAGTACACCAAAAACATATTCCATATTCCAAATCCTAAAGACAAAAGCATAACCTTAAAAGGGCTTTCATAATAAGAGTATATTTTCCTGTAACCACACCGGTACCGATCAGTTGGATATCATTTTTAAGCTAAATCGGCAAGGTTTTGGATATTTTGTCCAATGGGATATCTTCTACGAGACAGTGGTATCTCTCTTGATTGTCCGTGAAGATGTGTTGGCACTGAATCCCCTCGCCGACAACTAAATAATGTTCAAAAAAATAGTTTATGTCTAACAATAGTTTTTTCAAATACGAGGACTATTAAAATTAGGACTGGGTAGTCATAGCTAAAATTAATTTTAATATATTAGAAAAGAAAAAAATAAGTAAACGTCTTGTACAGATGAGGGATAATAAATTAAATTCAAAATTTACGCCCAACAATATATCTTTCAAAAATAAGAGGTATGATTGGAATTGGATTTGAGTGGTTAAATTTGAATTTAATGTTTATTTTGTAATCTATAGAAAATTATAGGTCGTTTTCACCGTACAGCTGTAATGATAGTTTACTATCTTTAAAATAAAATAAAAATCATTAGTTAAATTTAGACTGGATTGGAATGAACATCAAAACCGGGGCCTCTGCTTGCCTCAAATTAAACATGTTCTATTATCTTTTAAACAAGCATAATTAAAGCAATCAATTAATGAAATAAAATCTTGAGGTATAAAAGTATAATTTTAATGGCATTAGTATGTAAATGCTGAAGTGACATTCTAATGTCAATATTACATATAGGAAGTTACAGTCATTTAATTAATCAAATCATAACTATTTTCTCAACCTATTCTACAGTGATAATTCGGATTTAGAGTTTATATCGATTTAAAATATCAAATCAATCACTTTATTTCAATCATCACCAATGTGGGTCTGGCTTTTGTATTTATTTTCTCCCTTCATTGATAAACTAATTTTAATTAAAATCAATTTATCAAGCATTGGGCCATTGTCATTAATAATCTTCATTGTAGAATTAAGCAAGCATTGAGCCATTGTCTTCTTCTCCAATTAATAATTGATAATCTTCATTGTAGAATTCGTTCCCTATGTTTGGTTGCTATGGCTACTACTAGTAGAGTCAATGCTTATTTGAAATACATATAATGAAATTTACCTGCTAAAAATGATAAGAAGTTCTATATTTGACTGAACAAGAAGATTTTTAATTCCTTCTAAACTTTGATAAGAAACATCAAAAAATAATGAGAGGAAATAGAATAGCATTGCAAGCATCTATGTCAAATTAACTTGAACTTGCTATATTTGATGCTAAATAAATCCATATTTGCTCTCTTCTACCGCTTTCTAATTGCATTTTTTCTTTATAGGCATATTGGACTCTTTGAAGAAGACAGACTTGGACTTTCCACGGTTTATTTGCTCTTTTAGCAAGCTCTTTTTATTAGATTATGTTGCTAACATTTTTGCTTACAACATTACTCATGAAATACTGTATATGACTTTTTTTTTTGTACGAAATTAATGTAGCTTTGATTATGTTTAATCTTTATAACTGCTTATATTATCAGATTATATCTATTGGTGCTTTTTGAATTAAGCATTTTGCTTTTGAATACATTTTTCATGGCTATTAGAACTGTTTTAAAACTACTACAGTAAGTGCTAAATGTAGGAAAAACATAAATATAACACAGCGTTACGAAAGTGCTACAAAATGTTGAAGAGAAACAAGCCGTAGCAAAATGAAAAGGCTACAACTACTAAAACTATTATCTAATATGATGCGATAATTCCTTTAGCAGCGTTTCAAAAATGTCGTTATAGGACTAGTCCTATTGAAGCTTAGCGTTAGTCTACATTCTATAAAACGCAGCTAAATGAGTTGGCAATGTTATAGAAACGCTGCACAAATAATTTACAGCAGCGTTTTATAAGAGCTTCAGTATCCCTTTTTTTAGCGACATTTCTGAAAACGCTTTGGTATCTCCAGACTCTATTGCAGCATGATATTAGACAACGTTCTCCGAAACGCTGCGAATGAGTATGGCGGCATTTTTGAAACGTTGCAAAAGGTCTTTTTTGTTGTGTTATTTACTTGTATAACACTATTGTACATCCTAAGAGTATATACAAAATGTCAATTTTTCATTTTATTTTTCAAAATTTAAATGAAGGCCTAAACAAAATATGGGTCTTAAAACCGAGTCGACTACTCCAACTTATTACCTATCCGGTCCGATAAGTAGCTAAGAAGAGTATGATGCTGGTATCCAAACTTAGTCCCAGAGTCTACTTTCCTTGACATCGCTAAGGTAAAGATGTTTATTAGTCGGTCCAATAACATCAAATAGTTTAAATGACTTAGATGTTTTAAACAAAACTACTATTTTAATAAAACAATGCTTATTAAAACATTCCTATCCAATTTAACCCATTTAAAAACTTGAGTTAAATTATCTCTTTAAAAGAGTTTTAAAAAAAATTCGTTTGTCAAACATTCTTTTATCAAAGTACTTTTTATTTTAAATCAATTTCCTTTAAGGAAACTTAAGAACTAAATACCCGGTTTTTATTTCAAAACCCTTTTTGAAATCATACTGCGTACATTTCCATATATATATATGGAATAATTTTAACAATTCATTCACTAACGATCGCTTTGGGTTCTTTCGAGTTCGAACTCATTCGATCGCACAATGACAAAGAGAATAACTTACTAAATGCACTACAACGTTCGCCTAAGCAAACATTTGATCATCATTTAGAAGATTATTCAGATTACCACAAAACTAATCAAGATGTTTTCCCCGAACCATCCAAAGAAAATGTATCTTTCTTAAAAATTCTCTTTGAAATATTTATACTTACAAATATTTCCAAGTAATATCATTATTACTTTTCTCAATAATATTTTTGAAATCATTTCAAGCAATACCGAGATTTAAATTCTCAAAAACTCTTTTTACTTATAAAACACCTTTTATAAATCATAGAAATCATTTTATATACCATACTAATATAAAATGTACGTTTAAAATCATCTATTATATAATAACTTTCCTTTTTTATAATAAACATTTCATAAATATCTATCCTCTAAATGTCTTATCTTTCCATTTAGATTATATCAATCAACTTTATTAAAAGATGACTTTTAACTTAACATTTTCACCGAACACCTTATAATCAAAATGTGAAACTTAATTCACAAGGGGTTCGTTTTAATATACTCACAATTACCAAAACAATAAATGCCTATAAACTGGTCGAGCATAAATCAATAACCAACAAACAATAGTCAATTCCCCTAGACTGCCATGACAAATCAAACAACAATGATAATAAAGAAATATTACCATTAACAAACAAACACCATAAATAACTATATAAATTTGAAAATTATTCCTTTATATATAAAAAATATACAATCCTGTGTAAAATATTTCATTTACCAAATTTTCAAAAATCAATATTATGTCCGTTTATCATGTTCGAGAGTTTATAATACCTATCAACATCGTGGCGTCTCACGTCTCGACCAGAATTCATAAACCACTCAATAGACCAATTAACACAATACGTTTTTATAGCAATAACAAATACGCTCTCGTACATATAATACTCTCAACTCATTCTAGGGTGTCACTTACCCTATTATAAATGAGTCATACCCTACCAAAGCCAATTTTCTCACTTAACCTTCAGCTCTGATACCAAATTTAACGATCCGCCTTTTCAACCCTTTAAAGATGCCACTTAATACATCCACGGTATTCAAATGCTGAGCATCCAAGTGCCAGAAAGGCAGATTGTTAGGGTGAAAAGAAAACGAATAGGAAAAAGCATAATTTCACAGCGAAATGATCACATATAATATAAAAAAGAAAACAAAAGCTGTCATTCTAAGATACATAGTATATCAGAGTTAAAAACAAACCTCATTAGCCTGGACAGTTATAATAACTCGTCCTTATAATTGCTGAGGGATATACTAAGTAATACAACAAAAAATAAAAATACTATGGCAGATGAACTTTTAGCTCTACTCTGTGAGCTTCATGTCCCTCCAACAACAACCTAGAAAATCTTGATCTGACCCGAGTATTATAATAAAATAACACCCGAATCAGTCTGAAAAACCAGCGTGAGAAAACTCAAGAAATATGGTGGACATATAATAATCTGTGAGACCACACCACTAATCACGGAATGAGTTTTACCTTACAAGAACAACATCTATATATGAAAGAATGGAAACAAATTAGAACAAAACCCAAACTTGGAAGAATTGGCATAAACAAGATCAAAATCCAAACTTAAAGAATGGACACAAATAATTAAATATCGAGAAGAGCACCAGACACTTATCGATGCAATTAAGCAAACAATTCAAAGATTTGAATCAAATAAGAAAAAGGAATTTTTCTAACAATGACTAGGACGGTGCACCCCCTTATAGAAAGAATACCTCTAGAAAATATACTTAAGAACTATGATGGATTTCGAAAAATGTCCAAGCCGGACCCCGCTAACCTTGCCGAGAATCCGAGTATTTCACATCTTCCCGTGCATACAACCGAATCCAATCTAAAGTAGATGTGAAGATACTCTAATGAGAGCAACCACACATAGCTTGACGTCCACTAGCTCTTTGGTTTTAGTCATTTCTGGCAAAGGATATCAACGCTCAAATGAGCAACAAAACATCTTAATTTGATGAAACTCAAAGAAGATAGCATAATCGATAGTCAATAAATCAACTATCGGGAAATGACAAAACAATCGTATATAGAAATTTAAATCTCATATACTTATCATAACTCATTAATCTCGAACTAGCACTACCCTGGGGAAAACGATGAAGCCGGACAAGTAAGGATAGTGTTGCTTTCCACCTTGTCACGACAACATTCTTAACTTTAAGAATAGCAAGAGTTCCTTCAGCATTTAGTGCTAAGTGTAAGACTAAGTATTTTCTATACACGAATCAAACTTTTAAAACATTTGACTCACACTTGTGCTCGATTGTCACATCACAAATATTTGTAAAACACTTTAAAAACACTCTTTAAAATATATATTTTAAAGTGCAAATTATAATTCTTAGTGTACTAAAAAGAAGGGTAAAAAATGCCATTAAAACATCGTTACTATAAACCCAAAACAATTTACATTTAGCTTTATTTTTAAACATCCATTTTTAAAGATTTTCTCATTTATAAAATATCATTTATAACTTTAACATTTATTATTCCGAAAGATAATAAATCAATTTAAATTACTTTTATAAATTCAAAACAATGTTGATCATTCTAAAGATAATTGATATAACTCTTTTATAAATTTAAAACCACATTAATTATCCCGACAGAAAATTAATCAAATTTAAAATCTTTTTATAAGTTTATAACAGTATTAATTATCCTAAAAGATTATAAATCAAATTTATAATCTTTTCATAAATTTAAAACAACATTAATTATCCCAAAAGGTTATTAATTAAATTTATAATCTTTTTATAAATTTAAAACAACATTAATTATCCCAAAAGATAATTAATGAAATTTATAACTCCTTTTATAAATTTTAAACAACACTTATCCTTTATTTCAAAATTCTCAAAAATACTTGAAAAATATAGTTTAAACAACTTTCAAAGTGCAAAACGCAACCAAACATTTATTTTATAAAAATACAAGCACAAGTTCAACACACATAGAGGTTTAAGGAGATGATATTTCATAAGTGACAGTATAGCGATAATCGCTATAATGACACTTACACAAATTAAATAGTATGTCACAAATATTTCAGCCAAACATCAGTATGAACAACATAAGAATATAAGTAAATCAATATTGGCGAGAAACCTCTTAGGGTCTCTCTACAAAAGTCCTCTGTAAATCACACATATGTATGTGTATTTCGAAGTGTTCTATAGCGACCTATTCACTATGTATACACTTCGACTTCCTCTTACTTTTGTTCCCTGTAAAACAATGGTTATTTATGTCATCTGCTTCTAAGCAGGAATCAAATCCAAACGAACATCAAACAACACTATATAAACTATCATCCAAACATTCAACAATAATCTTTAGCAACACATATATCATATAGTTCTATTCATAAGTCAACTTCCGAACTCATAAGTGGTTCTTTACTCATATGCCCAATAAGTGATTCTTTTAAAGGTGTAAAATAGAAGAGTTTTCTTCTTTTATTTATGCCTGTCATTCTGTGTGTAGAACATTGGCTCCAGAGTATTTAGAGGTGAGTAAACTCACCAAAATTCCAGTTGATACTTTCGCTTTCCGGTTTGATTTTAGCTCAAAATTCCACTAGATCCAAGTTCAATAAATTCAACTTCAGTACGTAGATAACATCGATATGAGTCCAATGCAAAAGACTACGTCCAAATCCGACCTCGTATGAAAAAGTTATGAAATAAATATGAAATGAGATTAATTAAATAATTAATTTTGTTAATTGCCTTAATTAACTTTAAACCCCCATAATCCTTTCTTCTCCCTCCATTTCCAGTACACGAAATGTCAGTGCACAAGTGCACCCAAAACCGTCTCTATTCCCCTCGATTTTTCCTTCATCTCACAACGAAATCGACCATCATCGATCCTTACAAACTCCACTATGCATTCTTTCCGCATACCCCTACACCAAGACAAGCTCGGCCCAACACAGTAAAAAGCGACCGAACCTAGCTCCCCTCGACCTCGAAATGTCGCATTCGTCCATGGTGAACCGAACTCCACCAAATCGCCACCACTCATGCTCCTTCACATGAGAAATACAATGACACCAACGTCGAAGCTTAACTCTGCCTAAATCACCATCGAGATGAAACCCTAGTTCGACTGTGGAACGTTTATCATGACCAAACACTTACCGCACATAACTTTGAGCTATGGATTTGAAGCCTACTACACTACGAACTTAACAGAACTATTTCATAATTTTTCGATGAGTGAATCTCTAGGTTTTGATTTTTAAAAAAAATGGAAGTTTGCTTTCTTTTTGTTTACTAGGAGAGAAAATGAGGGAAAGAACAAAAGTGAGAGGGAAAGTGGAAAATGGAGAATGGTCTTAGTGGTAAGAGGGAAAGTGGAAAATGGAGAATAGTCTTAGTATTTTGGTTTGTTTATTCTACAAATTCTGGTACGACGCTACACATAATTTTGTTCGCATACAACCACGAACGATAGAAATAAAAATATGATTGCGCACAACAATAAAATACACTAGTTATCTTATTTTGTGAAATTTTAAAAATACCATCGTTTGCCGAAAAATACGTCAAACGATAATTTAAATATTTTTCGAATTAAAAATTATGGAAAAATCCTATACATTTATCTAAAAATATGTTACTAAAAATTAAAACTATTTTTTATTAACGATCGATTTTCTTGTTATTTATTTGAACTATTTATTATTGTAAATAAATTTACAAAATGAGTTCACCATTATTATTTATTAATTAAAAGGAGTTAAATAAGGCTATTAAATCCATTTAATTAATATACAATTCACAATTCAAATATTTAATTAATCCATATATTTGAATGTAAGTTATTTATATTTTTCCAGGATGTTACAGATTGTAAGTTGAGCCAGCAAACAAGAATTGCTACAAGGACCTCTATGTCTGGATTAGAGGAAGGAGCGGGCTCAGGGGCGGCTAACCCTGACTGCAAGCTATGTTCACTAGAAATGTGCTGTAGATTTTCCAAGGGGTTGTAGCTACTGTTGCTATTGATGATGGTGCTCCGGTGTAGACACCTAGGGCTGAATTCGCCAGATTCAATAAATATTATTCTACCCTGGGTGGTAAACTATATCGTGGAACAGAATCGGCTTTTGAAATGAAGGAGTGGCCGGACACCTATGAGCATATCTTCGAGGACTTGGAGCTTGAAGATGATATAAAGAGGAAGTTGGCCTCCATACAACTTCAGGAGAGTGCAATAACCTGGTGGAATGCTGTTAAGATTGCTACTCTTCCGGATTAGTTCACCTAGGAGCAGTTCAGAGCCAATTTGAAAAGAAATTCATAGAGACTGCTTAGAAATCAGTGTTGTTCAGAAAATTTGCTGACTTAAGACACATGATAAGTCCATTTTGGAGTATGTGGCCGAGTTTGACATGCTGTTGAAGTATGACTTTTTTTTATCGATACTCTGGTGTAAAAGAACGAGAAGTTCATTATGGGCTTAGATGATTATCTCGAGGAAAATCTAGTGAGCCATATCGATGAATCATTCGAGAAGCTGGTTAAGAAGGCTCTCCAATATGAGAATCTATATCCAAAGCCTAAGTCTGTTGTTATTATTGCCAAAGAAGTGGTTAAGCCACAAGTAAGCGGGTGAGGCAAAAGGAAATGGAATAACAACAAGGGAAAGAAGCGGCCTTAGGCAAAAGGTGGCAAAGAAGGGCAAATGGGAGCCTACTTGCTAAACTATGGTGAGAAAGGTCATCTGAGTTAGAGTTGTAAGAGTGCAGAGAAGAAGTGCTTCAATTTCCATAAGACTAGGCATATAAAAAAGGACTTCCCAAAACCGCTGAAGGAAAAGAAGATGGTGTCTGCTTATGCACTTAATTCCATTCCTACTTCATCGAGTGCTCCATTCGCTGAAGGAGAAAGGGAAGGCATTACTATCCAAGGTATGCTTTCTGTTTATGGTATACCTATTCGTGTTTTATTTGATACCGATGCATCACATTCTTTAATATCTAGTGGCCTAGTAGATAGGTTAGGGTTGAGTCTTGACCTAATAGATAGAACTTCCGTTTTATCAAAAATAGTGGGTTGTTGGGCCAACTTGAGTATAGTCTGTCATGGCATAGTATTGTCGAGTCATAGTTATATGTTTTCTTGTGATCGCTTTGTTCTTGGTTTCTTGGGTTTCGGTATCATATTAGGGATGGGCTAGTTGAAGAGATACAGAGTCATAGTGGACTATGAGAGATTGATCGCGACGATCGGGATAGATGATGAGCGTAGGCTAGAGATGAGTTGCATGCCCAAGGATGCAGTGATGGTTAGCTTCTTATATTTTCTCTAGACCCCTTTTGAGGAATTGTCATCAGTACTCATTGTAAGGGAATATTCAGACGTGTTTGATAAGGTGAATGAATTTCCACAATGTAAGATATCGATTGAGCTCCGCATCGACTTATTAAAGGATGCAAGGCCAATAGTTATGCCATTGAAACATATAGCACCTATAGAGCAATGAGAGATCGAGGTGCAAGTAAATGACATATTGAAACGAGGGTTCATTCGACGGAGTATATCAGAGTAGGGAATGTCCATAGTGTTTTCCATGAAGGCAGATGGCTCCTTTAGGCTTTGTGTCGATTACCGTGAGTTGGAAAAAGTGACGAAGAAGAACAAGTATCCACTCCTACGTATTGATGACTTGTTCGATAAGCTTTATGGGTTTAAAGTGTTTTCTTACTCGGACATAGCGACAAGGTTCCGCTAACTAAGAGTGGTGTAAGAGAGTATGTTGATTACTATGTTCCGTACGTCATCGAGATTCTATGAGTGGTTGGTTATGTCATTTGGGCTAACCAACGCACCGACATACTTCGTCAATCTCATGAATCATGTTTTCATAGATCAACTGAAGAAGTTTGTGCTTGTGTTTATTGATGATATTCTCATCTTCTACCGAACAGAAGAGGAACATAAGACACACTTGAGGATTGTGCTAGAGGTGTTGAGGAAACACCAGCAAAAGGAATTTTTTTTCTAAATGTCAATTCTAGAGGAGAGAAGTGTGATTCTTGAGTCATGTTGTTTTCGAGTAGGGCATCGCTGTAGATCCTGCCAAGATAGCAGCAGTCCAGGATTGGAATCAACCCATGAATACCATAGATGTGAGAAGCTTCCTTGGACTAGTGGGATATTACAAACGATTCATAAAGAACTTCTCAAAGGTAGCAACACCATTGACCAACTTAACGAAGAAGAATCAGACTATTGTTTGGGATGCGAGGTATAAGCCGCGTTAATGAGTCTAAAGGAGAGATAGACGAGTGTACCAGTGTTTGCCCTTTTGAGTGGGAATGAAGAGTTGATAGTATACACAGATGCTTATGGTACTGGGTTAAGGTCGGTGTTGTTGTATAGGGGAAAGGTTGTTACATATACTAGGCGATAGTTGAAACCGCATAAGAGTACCCGTGATTTGGAGTTAGCGGTGATTGTGTTCCTTTGAAGATTTGGAGGTATTACCTGTTAGAAGAGAGGTTTGAACTGTTCATCAATCATAAATCGATAAAGTACCTCTTCTTGCATAATGACATTAACCTTCCCCTACAACGATGGTTAGAGTTCCTGGTCTCCTGTGACTTTGACATTTTCTATACGCCTAGTAAGGAAAATGCAGTCACTGATATTTTGAGTAGAAAACATGCCAGTTTGGGAGCGATGTTCCTATAGTGGAAACAGCTTGAGCTTATTGTTGGTTATGACTTCAGATCTCAATAGGAGCTAGAACTGAAATGTTTGCTAGTTTGACTGTCAGACCTACTCTGATTGAGCGGATCGGTAGTAGTTAGAGAGGTGATGCCAAACTATCGGAGATCATTGCTAAAATTAAGAGTGGAGCAGAGTCTAAAGATATGAAGTAGTACATGCTTGACCAAGATGGTTGGCTCCATAAGGATGGGAGATTGTTTGTAGTTGATGTCGATAAGTTGAGGGATGAGGTGTTATATGAGTGCCATCAGTCGAGATTGACTATACATCCCAAAGGCAATAAAATGTACTGTAAAATGAAGTAGACATTTTGCTAGAAGGGATGAAGAAGGATGTCGGGACATTCATCATAAAGTGTATGAACTATTAGCTAGTGAAGGCTGAACAAAAGATACCGAGTGGTTTGCTGCAACTGCTTGAAATTCTCGAGTGGAAATGGAACAAATATCGATGGATTGCCAAGGACCAGAGGAGGGTATGATAGCATCTGGTTCATTGTTAATAGATCACCGAAGGGTGCTTGATTCATACCCATAAAGTCCAATAGAACGACATCCAAATTAGCCAAGTTGTATGTGAAGTGGATAGAGCGATTCCATGGTATGACGAAAAGCATTATGAATGATCGAGACCCGTTGTTCATTAGTAAAATTTGGATGAAATTACAGGAGGCGTTGGGAACAGAACTGCATTTGAGTATAGCTTATCACCCATAAATTGATGGGCAGACCGAGAGGGTGAACCTTATTTTAGAGGATCTCTTACGAGCCTACATACTTGACTTTGGGGGTTCATGGGATGATCACTTGCATCTTGGTGAGTTTACATACAACAAAAGTTATTACTCTAGTACCAGTATGACACAATTTGAGGCATTATACGGCCGACCATGCAACACTTCTTCATGATGGTGGGAAGCCGACGAGAAACGGATGATTAGGCCATATTTGATAAGGGAAACTTTAGAGAAGATCAAAGTCATTCGGCAGTGAATGAAAACTGCTCAAGATAGACAAAAGTGCTGTGTTGATAAGAGATATAGAGATTTGGAATTCTCTGTTGGTGATATTGTGTTTGTTTAGATCTCTCCGTTGAAGAATACAGTTCGATTAGTACTAAGGGAAAGTTGACATCGAGATTTGTAGGTCCTTGTTCAATACTAGAGAGGAATGGGAAGCTAGCTTACATAGTCAACTTACCTAAGAAGATGGCAATTGTGCACAATGTGTTCCACATTTCTCATTTGTAGAAGTATGTGCGTGAATCAAGCGTAACTATTACACCGGATGAACTGGATGATATCGAAATTGAACTGGAATCTTCGAGACCTTGTAAGCCTATTCGTGTACATAGACATGATACAAAGCAGCTTATGAGGAAAATGGTGAAGTTGGTGAAGGTTCAGTGACATGAAAGCCAAAGCGATTGCACCTGGAAGACCGAGAAGAGCATGAGGACTTATTATCCAGAGCTCTTTACTTGGTAAGGCATGTTTATCGCATTTACTTTCACTTATTATATCATATAGAGAAGTTTAGTACCTTGCATGCTAAGGTTAGGCATGGTTGTACTTACTTGCTTGTGTATGCCTATCCGATTGGTGTTATGTTTACTTATGGTTGTTAGGAATGCAAGGTGACTATATTTTTTAACCTTACCTCGTTTGATGGGATTTTGGGGGCGAAATTCCTTACAAGAGGAGAGTGTAACGACATATATTTTACTATTAAAGGATTGTAAAATATTATTTTAAATCCAAATTAAGTCGTATGTGACCATAACCTTGGGTAATACAGAGTATTCGACCTCTAGAAATTTTATTGGATGGTTTTGACCCTGGAAACTTGTAAGGCATGTAACTTTTGATAGGAGCCGAATCAGGGTCTGAGACAATTTTCAAATGATAGATATGATGGTTTCTTATTCTATGGAGTTGTCAAAAAAGCTTTTTGGATTTACCATTTAGGAGATATGGCCATTTGAAGTTAGATAATTTTTGGAACAGTTTAGTGAGTAATTAGCTTAAGTCCGGGATAGGCCCGCTAACCTATTTCAAGATTTATGCCCAATAGAGGTGATGGGCAGTCCCATATCATGTTTTATCTTCCTAAAAATAGTACTAACTTCTATTAATCATCTCCTTAGCCAGAAAGCAACCTTAAAGCATACTTTAATTAGCCAAAACTAGTCACCAAAGAAAGATTATCAAGGTGATTGACTTATTTACTATTGGCGTTCATTGGGATTCATGAAGACTACTGTTCACATTGGATTTCCATCGGTATTTGTGCATTTATTGATCTATCTGAATGTGATTTCCTTCTTACTTTACTATGCTTGCTTATATAGTTAAATATGACATTTTCAAATGTTAAAATGAATTCTATGATAGGTCCAACCTTAACATTGGTTTTAAATTGATTTCATAGTGATTTTAATTCATTTTTAGGTGTTTGATCAAATGGTCATCATTTTCTATTTTGGTTGATTTAGGATGATAAAAGTACTTGAATATTGTTTGTATTGCTTGAAGTTGATGTTTGAATGCTATGTGATGCTTGTATGTAGTCGTTTTCTTGTGTTTTAATTCGTTTTTGTGCATAAAATGAGTGGTCGTCATTTGAGTGAATCGATGAGTTGAAATGCTCAAAATCTTATGCGACTATTTGGAGTGTTGGTGATGGTTTAGAGAAAACCTACTTTGACCACACGAAGAGTTAAAGTGAAATGATGAAGTTTTAGGCGGTTGCAAAGAGTGGTCGGTGGTGATTTGAATTATGGTTGGTGGTACCCGTTGATTAAAGAATTAACCAACCTCGGAATCAGACTAATGTGTTGTGAAAGCAAAGGTTACTTGCTAACCATTATGCTTAAAATATAAAATGAGGAAAAAAGGCAAGCAAATTAAAGTAAATGACACTAAATATAGAGTAGTTCGACAAGTTTTCCTACATCCAGTATGAAGATCTCATACTATGTTTCTCTCTTATAATTACAAGGAATTACAAGAAAATAATAAGAAATAGCACTTAAGTCTAAAAAAGTAGCTAATCTTAAGACCTTAGGGCTTTGATTTGTTGCGAGGAGTGACTAAGGTGGGAGATAATGGCTTCAATTCAACTGGAAATCAACTAGTTTTCAACCCATTTTGAAGTTGCATGGCGGGAGCTATTTATAGTGGCTGTAGAAGATGATGGACGACTGAGATCACCTAGGAAAATAGGCAGGAAGGGTGCTCGGTTGTTGATCTAGTCACCCTAGCTGGTGGAAAGCAACTATAAAGGAAGGCTGGAATATGTGTGGCTAAGAAGTGTGTCAGTTGCCTCTCCGTACCAGGCGCATGCATTACATTTATAAAGCATTAAATGCTAACAGCGTGCTATAGGAGTAGTTTCGCTTTTGGCCACTTTGCTACAACATCTAGTACAACATGTTGTACGACTTGTCGTTTACTTTTGCATGGCTATGTGGCAAGGCGGCTGAGTGACTTCCCCCAGATGAGGACGGTCGGTCGATTGTAGACGATACTTGAAGGAAGTTAAATACTGCCAAGGATCAAGGTGCAAAAAAAATGCAAGCCGGTTGTGATGTAATAGGATGGGATGTAGTGATGTCGAGCCAGAGATGGGTCATGCTTGAGTAGTCTCGATAGATTAGTTGGTTGTTGAAACCGTCTTGAGTTATACCAACCGACAACGGGTGGGTTGGCCTGGAGCCAGATTGGATGCAAACCGCCACGAGTGGCCTGATTGCACAATTCCCAATTCTGCTATGATACAATGAGATGGGCAGCTTAGGATCGACTGAAGGTGGCTCTAATGAAGCCGGGCCAAAAAGGGTCATGATTGAGCTGGTCTTGTCTAATGAACTAGCTTTTGAGGCTGCCTAGAGTTGCGTTAGCCAAAATTTGACTTGGAGTAATGCTAAGTAGACGTGTTGACCTGAAGCCATACTGAGTGTGAGCCGGCATGAAAGGGCCATTTGCAGGTGATCCAGGCCGAGCTGTTGCAGGCCAATTGAGATGTGCTTAGTTGTCTTGTCCTTGTTTAATGAATTGGTTGTTGAAGCCTCTTCAGGTTGAGTCGGCTGGTTGTCGACTTGATGTGCTACTGAGTGGATGGGCTAGCTTGGGGCTAGCTCGAGTTTGGACCGACATGAGTAGGCCAGTCATAGATTAGCTGGGCTGGCTTTGATTAGGTCACGTTGTGCCTTATCTGGCTTGCTAATCGTACTTGAAAGAAAATTGAGCAACATTTTCCCCCTAAGCCCGTCTTTGTGAGCATGGACGAGCTTGTCATTTCATAAGGATACCGTCATTTGGCTCCTCTTCTATGCATTTAATCCACTCCCCATGTAGTTACAAGGGATTCTCTAGTTATTATGTCTAATGTTCATAAGCATTAGTTATATCAAATATAACAGATACACAGATAGAAAACAAAAACAAAAAAAGAATACTTTTATTTTGAACAATATTTATTATAGAGTTAAGCTTATATAGTAAATTACATAGTTTTCCCTAGAGCACAATCTTAACTCTATCACCCTTTAAGCATCTTCAAAAAATCCAAATAGTTCCTTTTCCAGTATCCCTTCTTTGAACTAAAGTGACACTCACATTTCTATGCATCTTAACTTTACCCTTGTCATCCGTTGGCTTATGCTTTCTCTTCTTTGAACTATTCGAGGAAGATGCGCCATTGATAGAAAGCACCGCATCTGACTCTTTTATGAACATACTCTCGATCGTCCTTAACATATTAAGGAGGTCCATGATAGTACATTTCAACGAATTTAAAGTGAAATTCAATATGAATGGATTAATCTGCAGAGTCAGTGATCCAAGAATCAAATCGGTCTGTAGCTCATTGTAAGAGTCATCCCCAACTCTGACAATCTCTTAATGTACCATGTCATATTAAGTATGTACCATGTCATATTAAGTATGTAACTTGGAAGGAAGTACCCTTGCTCATCTTTGCATGGAACAGTTCCATGACATATCATACTGTGCGATACGAGATTGCTCACCATACAACTTTTGTAGGTGTTTAAATATGTCTAGTACATCCATATTATCGTGCTACCTTTAGAGTTTGATGCCATAGTTGACAACACATAGCCCGAGCAAGTTCATAATCTAGTGACCATGATTTGTAGCCCTTCATCTTTTCGGATATTCCATTTTATTGGGTTTAGTCATGGGCTCGTTGGGGACCACATGCCAAAGTTTCTCATACATGAGTGCGATTTTAGGTTCCTTAACCAGTCTTTATAGTTCACATGGTCAATGTTTTTTGTCTCAAAATAGCTTCGTAATTTTCATTTGATCTATGCAAATTCATTAGAGTAAATTAGATTACATTACATATGTTCTTTTACTTATTAGCTTCATATATTATATTTATCTAATACGACTTCCACTAAATTCTGCATCTCTCAAAAACCCTAAAAGAGATACGATAATTTCATAAGTTCCTTCAATGGGTATTAGGGTCCATTTATCATGCTACTACAACCATAAGGGTGCTCAACAAATTGTAATCCTCATAAATGATAGGTAACACTTTACTAATTATATCTCATGTAAAATTCCTAACATACTTTTACTATGCTCTTAATAATCCTTTTGACCTTGAGAATGCTTAACAAATCATAAAGTACATTAGATACTCTAGATCCATCGTTTCACGATAGCATAAGGGTTATTATCTAACCCTTGAGGGTGCTAAACAAAGTTACATAATATTCTTATTTACCTAGGGACAATATAGACATCACCTTATATATTCTCTGGCTTTAGGGTGCTCAACAACCATAGGTATGTAAAGTATTCTATTTATATTGTAAATTATGGAGAGAGTTATTTTAAATTCATAATTTAAAATAATACTAACCGATTATTATCGACATTATAAGGCAGATGAGTACATACTCATGACATCATATGTTATATACATCTAATGTATACTCCTTTATGTCTATATGGGTTTTAATTTGTGTTAACCACTCGTTTCTTTATATATATATATATGTTATAACATTTATAATTTATTAAGTTATATATATATATATGCATATGTATCCTTTTTATTAGTTAAACATTTTAATTAATTATAAATATAAATTAAAAATTTTAAATTTGCATATTATTACTCTTTATTAAATGTTGTAATATTTTATTTAAATTTAAAATAATTTTAAATTTATTTTATAATATTAAAATATGCTAATTTGAATCAAATTAAAGCTCAAAACACCTTTGAACCTTCTACAAGGGCATACACTTGAAATAAACCACTTCGAGGAGCCAGGTAAAAGCCAAAAGACAGAGAGGTTTTTCGTTCATAAGAACGTTCTGCAATTAGAGTGACATTCTCCTTAATCAAAGCACATTTTATTTAGACATTTATCTAATTGGTTTTTCCGAGTAACTGCTTTACATGTTGGTTAATTATTTATGTGAACACAATGCAGGCTCTAATACCATCGTTGTATCAAGTGCATTGGCAGCAGGTCAAAAGGGAATTTAAAAAATAATTCTTTCATTGATTTGCACAAGATCCTAATTTGTATTTACATGAATAATAATTTTATACTAAATAATATTTAGTATTGACTAACAAAACGGTTTAGGGTTTAATTTTATTTAGTTAATTTTTTAAAACACTTATGTGTCAATGTTGTCTTGATTATAACATATGTTATTATTTTATTTTGATTAATTTAACTTTATATTATATATTAATTTTATAATATGTTCATTCACAATACAAACGTTACAATTACAATAAATATTATGATCTAACTGTAACATCCCCTCCTTAAGACTCAAAGACCGATGATGCTACAGTCATAACATTATTATCTTTCAGCGATGAAAGTGATTTCAATTATTAATTAAACACGGATAAAGTAAACAGAGCAGCTAAATATTTTTCAATACATCAAAATTTGCTTAAACATTCTTTACGTGTACTTTGGTCAGAATTAAACCAAAACATGCCCATGCAGGGGTCAAATATAATAGAAAATAACATAGTGAAGATTCGGGTCAACATACGATGATGCGGCCTGCACTCCTTAAAACAGCGGAAATAAAAATATTTATTAGCTACTAGGCCTCCTGCACCGTCTTCGATCTTTGTACTGCAGCCCTTATTTCATATCTATCTAATCTCGCAAACTCAACCTACTTAATGAGCATCCATGAGTTTATGGGAAAAAATAATAAAAACACGGATCAAACATAAAGTCTGGTGTGAATAATACTTACCCTAAAACAATCATATAGCGAGACCAAACCGTACTGCACGGGTTGGGTTTCCCCTCACAATTCATATATCAAGAGACATTCAAAATACTGACGCAATTGGTTCTTATTTACGTCTGCTTCCTACGCTTCCCTAAGCGGTCCCCACTTACTTCTGCACCCCCGTACAATACCCACTAAATTCCCAATTTAGTTCATCATTTTAATTCATTACATTACTTTACTACTACACTCTCTACATAGTCCCCACTTGGTTTCCACCTTAGATTATTATTTAATCTACTATAATACTGCGCCCGCTGCATCTTTTTATTTACCCTTTAACTGTTTAATACTACGCTCTGCGCAAGTCTTATTCTTCTTTACCTATTTAATATTGTGCCCCTCACAGGTCTTACTTATTTTTCTTTAACGGTTGATTGCTGCGACCCACGTAGATCTTCTTACTTTTCTTCAATGGTTTAATAATGCGCCCTGCGTAGGTCTCATTCATTTATTTTTAATATTTTAATACTGCATCCCACGCAATTCTTACTCATTTTCTTTAACAATTTAATACTGCTTATACTGCGCTCCACGCAATTGAATGTCTCACCATCCCCAGGTGTGCATTCGTGAATGCCTCTCCTTACATTCCCAAGGTGTGCACCCACTTTAAAATTTTGTTTAATTTATGGAACTGCCCCGCGGTCCCTGGAAGTTGAATGCCTATCCTCGTCTTACCAAGGTGTGCATTCGGGTGAGTGTCCCCAGCTTGCGTCAATGGCCCTTCCGACCTTATTTCAAGTGCAAGATCCCTTCTCCATACTGACCTGGCCTCCCTCTGAGTCCCACATACTTAACTTTTATTTGGTTACTTTTGGTAATTTTCTTAGCACAGTACCACCCTGCCCCAATGCTGAGTGCTTCCCGCCTTCCTTATCAAGTATTCTCTTCCAAATTTTGGCATAACATGACTCCTTTATACTGTGCGCGGTACTTACTTATAAGTATAGAGCCACCGCCCCAACATCATTTTCAGACAAACCTGACATATCTGACAACGTCTTTACATGTATTGTTATTTCATTCGTATTTATTTTACTTTTTGTTATTTGCAGTGTCCTTTTACTTTCTTTTTAGCAAATGATTTGGATCTGGTTTTCCTTTTCCCCAATCGATTAATATTTGTTTTTTCATATAAATTTATTTTCATGCGCCCGTAGTTCTCCACTTGCCCTAGCGCAATACTTAGCCTTTTTTTGTTTATTTCCCTTATAAAAAATTCTAATAAATTTCCATAAAATTTGTGAACACTTGTTCTAACATATTTAATCTTTATTCGGGCTTTTAAGGGTATTTTCATTACTTATTTTCTAGTTGTGCAGCTTAAATAAATTGTGTAAAATCATATAAGATTAAAAAACTTCTCAAACTAAAAACACATCTCTAAAATCATGATTATAACACCATATAAAATTTTCATCATGTTTCGAAATCATTAGAGTAGGGGAAACACATCCAAACATCCTATGTTTATCTATTCTTCTCCAAAACATTCATTAAACCATTTTATATCAGGTAATAGAAATCTGTATTATCCCATCATATATAAAAGTACATAGATCTAAACCGAGCTCGTATACTATAAATCAGTATATAAAAGTGAAGTATTACTCACGTAGGTCTTTAAGATGTCTAGCTTTAGTCTTCTTAGTCCCCTTTAGTTTGTGTTTTCTTTATCTTCTTCCTATTTTCCTTCCCTTTAAGCCACCACCATTAAAGTTCTTCCTTAGCCTTTTATTTTATTTTAAGCAGGCTAAAATGTAGAAAAGACTAATGTTTATTGTTCCACAATAATTTGGGCTTGGCCCTCATACCTCTTTTCTATTAATTCATTTCCCCTTACTTCTCTTATTTGGGCCGCTCTGGTCTTTAATTAATTTGTTTGATTAATTTAAATTTAAGATTGTTACACTAACCTAGGGTATTCATGATAAACATATGTTGTAGGTGTATAATTAACCACTAGGATTTATGGAATAAGTTTTAATGTCATAGATTAATAATAATGTCATATACACATATAAATATAAATATATCTACATTAATGTAAATAAAACTAGCTTTTTCATTCGACCAAGTATTTAATAATGATTTGTATTTATATATATCACATAATTTTATTTACATTAAATTAATATATATATATATATAATAATGTATATATATTATTTTTATTAAATTTAAAATGAGCCGTAAATATATATATTATTTATATTTTATATTTGATAATATTATATATTTTAAAATTAGAAATTTAAAATTAGAAATTTGAAATGAGTCAAGGACCATTATCCAAGTGGTAGTGGTATGAATCTCTGGGCCGAGTTCCTTGAGGTCATGTGTTCGAAACCCCGAGATATTAAAATGAGTGTTTTGCTTGAATAAAGTAACATTGATTATAGAAAAAATATTTTGACCTTTTTAAAACCTAGAATTTTTTTATTATTTTATTTTCAAAACTAGCGAGCTAACATAATATATATTTTTTATTGTATAAAATGTATCCATGCGCATAATTTATGTGCATGTGTGTATATTTATGTGTGTGTTCAATTATGAAATCTAGAAAAAATAATTTTTTTATTTCTAAAACCGAGAACAAAAGGATTCTTTTTTAAGTTTAAATTCGAAAACAATTTTAAACAATTTAAATTTTTAAAAAAACACACACACACACATATATATTGAATTCCATGTAAAAAAATTCAAAAATCCGAATTAAACTATGATTAAATGTATTTGTATATCATTTAATTATTAAAAATTAATTTAATTTTCCAATTTCTTTTGGTGGAATGTATATATGGGTAGAGTAAGCATACATACCATACACACACAGATATATATATATATATATATGAAATGATTAAAAAGGATTATTACCTTTATCGATCCCATTGATTATCGAACACCTTGGTTGCTAGTCGTTTTCTTCTCTGGACTTCAAGTCCTTTCTCCTTGACCATAGAATGCAACTTCGTCTATAAGGCATCATTAATGCTTCAACAATGGAGGCTAGGGTTAGGGTTTTTTTGTGACAAGAACTATGAAGGGGCCGGCTATTTATAGCCATCAAGACCATAAATATATAGTACCAATCTCTCTAGATTTGAAGACAAAGTCTCCAAACCCTCCATTCCAAACTATGGTCGACCACACCCTTGTCCGGGCTTCCAGACTTTGGGCCTAATTGATTTAACAACTAAATCAATTGTTTAATTAATTCATTTAAGCTCATTCCTTTATTAAATCAATGTATAACTTTTATACATTGTTTTAGTTAATTTTTAGGCTTCAAGTAAATAGTTAAAATGCCATAAAAATTCAATACAACATTTATATTAATTTTATTATTAATTTATAACCTTTGTAAATTAATTTTAAATTAGCCAAACTCGAAAATTAACTAACAACGCAGTTGTGTTGAATCCTTGGTGTGAACTCGGTGCTCAATCAATATTTAAACAATTTAAATACCGAAGCCTATACAGAATTTGCTGAATTATAATATCTGATACAAGTTCAATCACTTATCTATTATTTAGGCGAAATCCAATTTCTAACCTTTATTAAGCTGCACCTTGTAATGATATTTTGTGCACGTTTTCTTTTTTTCGTCACTGTATCACTAAGATATCTAGATTTTGGTCGAAGATCAAAAAATCTATTAATTGCCATAGTTAATTGCGTAGACTACATTAAAGTCATTGGTTCAATTCGATAACACTTATCGATTAACTAATTTACTCTGACTAGGGATTTTGTCTTTAAGTTGACTATCAACTACGGTGATACTAACCTTCTACAATGAAGGAAATGAATCCACTCTTGGGTGGTGTTTCACTTCAAGCAGTTGAATGTGTATCCAACTATGGCTGTAACATGATTGATATGTCATGTGATTGACCAATATCAAAATACAAATAGCTGCTTAAGATCCATAGTACCCTCAAGTCTCAAGGCTAATGCATGCCGTTGTAATAAGATCATCTATTTCAGCTTAGTTGTAACAAACTATAGACGACTCTCGTTGAGTCATTTTGTGATTGTTCCAAACAACCACAAGTAAGTAACCCCTTGGTGGCCAACGGTCATGAGTAATTCATCATCTATCGTTTTTGGAGCATTACGTATACTGGTCTCAATGGATGTATTGATATCATTTTCTCGAAAAATCTTGACTACGAACATTTAAGCAGTAAATATTTATATATTGATTCAATACTCATGGTTACGAACACATTCGTAAATGTAATCATTAAAATACTTCGCCTAAGGACTTTCTACTTATATATGTTTAATGTATATATTTCATTATTTACGTCTCATATAACGACATGTATAAAAGAAAATAAAACCAAAATCATACATTATTTCGAACGAGATTATTTACATAGTTAAGTTATATAATTATTTACATAATTGCCCCTAGGACACACCCTTAACTCTATCATATGTCGCAAGAGTGGTTAAGTGAATTTGCTGTGATTTCAACTGAAAATGAGTATTTAGAAATGTTTAACAATAAAGAGATAATATATGAGTTTGCTTCAAAAAATTGCGAAGTTGTTTTCGTCAATATTTTTTGAACTTGATATTTAATAGAGGGGGCGATAACCTACTGTTACCACACGTCTTAGGTGATATATATATATACTACAAATCTAAATATGTTCAAGGTTCAAATCATGTTACGCCCGTGCAGTTAAATTGTTTAGCAGTTCTATTGGGTGGAGGTTCAAAATGTTATAGTATGGATAAAGTAGAGATATAGCGGAAGACGATGGAGGTGCAAAAAGCTTTATTATATATAAAACCAAATATTTAAAGTTAATTTAATCACATTCTCACATTATTTGTGTAGAAAAAAGAAATATTGTTTAATCTTATATAACAAAACAGAGGAATATCATGATTTATGCAGTCTAGATTTGATGGTTGCAATAGATTTCTAGCTTATATTGAGCTTTTATGCCTTAAAATTATGTCATTACCATAATTTTGTTGATTTGGTTTAAAACATAACTAGTTAAATCAACATTATTATATTAATATTTCTAAAGCGAGTGCTAAAAAGCCTTGATTTAGCGGGTGTAGCGAAAAATAGCAGGGCTTAAATCAGATATATTATTTAATAATACTAAATTGAAAAAGCGTAGCAGTCGAAGAGCATTATATGCAATAGCGGGTATTTTGCTGGGCTTTAGCGGAGTTTTAACTGCACAATGTTACGTAAGATTCGAACTCATAATCTTAGAACCTAACCCTAAACACCTTACCACTAAAACATGATCTTTGAATTGTCTTCATTAATAAATTGTATTGATATGTAAGAAATGTGGGTGATTTCCATTTAATATACGAATGAATTTTTATTTTGTTTCTACATTTAATAATATTGTTGATTCTTTAAGAAATATGGCAACAAGAACAAAAAAAATCTACAAGGCATTAAATACCTTTGGGCCGATCCAATATGTAGCTATAATCATGTGTGGTATGTTGCCCAAAATATCATTCGACAAATCCTAAAAAATAAACTTTATTGAATTGTTCCAAAACAATAACAAAAATCAAAACCTATATTAAAAAATTAAATAATATAAAAAAAACCAAGAAAATAGGCACAGGGAAGAAGTTGCGAAAAAATTTAGTCTCAGAGACAACAAGTTTGCTTTTTAGTCTGAAGGACATTTTTTAGTGTAAACAGAAAATGATAGTTACAACTATCATTCTGTGATTTACACTAAAAAATGTCCTTCAGCCTAAAGAGCAAACTTCTTGTTCCTATAACTAAATTCTTCTACAACTTTTTCCTTGAGCCTAAAATCCCCTATAAAAAAAATCAACAGTTTTAGTTGTAGTTCAGACTACGAGATTAAATATTACGAGTTCAATCTTTAAGATCGACACTTGTTTGCACTAATGAACCATATTAAAAAAAGGTACCTCATTTTCCTCCATACAATATTGAATGTTCACGAATAACTTGTTATCTTACTTCTACCTTTTCCTCAATAAAATATTGATTTTACATTGAATAGTTTGTCATATTTTCGATTTTCTTTTTTGGGGTTTAGGGTTTGTGAGTTTGAGTTAAATTGTCTAATCTACCATTTTGGGATTAAAATGATTTTCTTATTAAAGCATAATAATTTATTGAAGTTAATCATTTTTGGATAAGGTAGTAGGAAGCATAAATTTTGTCTCTTGTGAGGACATATAGCTAGATATTTATTATAACTTTCTGTTTCAATAATTTATAACAAGACATTCAAGCTTAGTTTTCTGGAATCCTAAGACTTTCAGCTTTACTCTGATTAAGATTTTATACCAATAATATTTCAACAATAGCATTTACATTCACCTAATTAAATCAATCTATGGTCATCCTGAATGGTATCTGTAATTTACTAATTTCTGCTTCAGAATCCAAGCTAACTCTGCAGTTTGGTAAAGCGTGGCTTTCAAACAATCTTACTTGAATAATACAACGAATGCAAGCATAATTTTTATATACATTTAATAATTAAATAATAATGTCTCATTTTAACAAATGATGAATGATGCCTTTATATTCTTAAAGACTAATAATTAAAAGCTGCAAAACAAATAGAAAATTAACATGATACTGCAATTTCTGGATATATTCCAAATAATTAATTAATACATAAAGGTTTTCAAGTCTAAATTAGCTATAAACTCTTATAATTAAACACTTAAAGTAGGTAACTTAGCATTATGAAGTTAACATGTGTTCTTATCCATAACTAGTGATAAATTTGAGAATCTTTATGACTGCATTATAAAATTAAGACCTAACCAGAAGAAATGAGATATTTGGATCAATAGTTGATTCCTAGCTAATTTCCACGACATTTCTTGTTTCTAGTGTTGTTATACCTCACTGCATTATTCTTTTACATATAATATATGCATGTAATATAACTTTTTCTTCTTCTTTTAACTCTATTGGTTATAGCATAACAATTGCTGGATCAATTTTTCTTACTAAATTTATCATTAATATCCCTTTAGTGGTGTCTAATGTTTAATTTTTCATAAATATTGGCATTCTTTGTCGTATATTAAGTGCACATTACTAACATCTATCATAACTCTTGAAGCTACCTAGACATTTTCTTCCTACTATTAGAATTATAATATTTGAAAGAAAGCGATGAACTATTGCAAAATATTATAATTATGACATGGTATATTATTGAATTTATACATTTTTCTTTTTATGAAAGTGACCAAAAAGTAACGAAGGCTAAGAGGTGGATTTGATATCAAAAAAACTTTCATTTTAGATGTCTGAAAAACCTTATTTCAATTTTAGACCTCGTTCGAAACTTATTATAAAACAAAAATACGCATATTTTTATAATAAGTTTCAAACGAGATTTAAGTTGGAAGCAAGTTTTTTTTCTTCCAACGTCAAGAAGATGACCAACGGAGAAAGGCTATATTGAAGATAGATCATACTGATATGCTTAATAATTTGACAAAAAAAAAAAAAAAAAAAAAATTTAAGCCCCCTTGCGTGAAATCCATATTTTATCAAATCATTTTTCAAGCATCCTAGAATTACTCTAATATTACTAGAGTAAAACTTTAAGAAAAGGCAAAAATATATTAAGTAACATGAAAACGTACAGTAATATGATTAAATCCTTGTTCTAAATGATTAATCACTAACATGACTGGACACCACGTAACCAACATACTAGTATGAGCTGTCAACAAATAATAGATACTCTAAAATGAAAACAGACTAATTTCTTTTAGGCATAATTCTATCAATAATTGTGTCGGTACAAATTGAACAAAATAAGAACAAAAATTAGAGATATCTATTACAAAGCAATAATGAATTAGTATATGAAAAGCTAGCTACAAATTGAAATATATCTATAACCACAGTTCAAAAAAGGAAAAAAGAAAAAAAGAAAGAAAAGGGAAATAATCTACAATTATATATAAAAGCCAATATCTTACATAACCAGCATGAATCCAAATATATGTACAAATATAATAGAAAAATGAATATGCATTCATTCAACCCTAGTTTCAAAAATATTACCACATATTTGACCCACCATTTTCACTAAAATAACTATCTATATTTCCTTCTCCATAACTATCAGTATGTGCCTCTCTTTTTGTTTTTTCTTCCATTTTAGTCAATTGATTTAGAACATCTACAATCCCATTCCTGTCACAACCAACTTGATTCAGACTCAGCTGATCCAAGCCATCCATTTGTGCAGCTGCATCATTTTTTATTGCCATGCTTCTTCCAATCATAGCCATTGGATTATTCTGAAACTGATTATTGGAGAAGCAGGGCACTTGATCGTAAGCGTTGAATGTTATGTATGTTTCTGTTAATTGCGGTAGTGACGGTGATGCAATTGTATCTTCATAATTTGTAGTGTTCATCATGGTAATTGGCTTTGATGTTAATCCCCTACTTTTGTAGAATACTCTGCATAACACCCAATCTTCCTGTACATTTTGTAAAGAAATCAAATTATTCAATGATTGATTAAGTGCATAATGTATCTAAATATCGTACCTATGCTGTCTTCTTTCTACATCTCATCAATATCCTATATTTTAATAATAAGTGGACAGATTTTAGTCATAGGCTTGAGAGAAAAACCTATTACAACTTTAGGCCTCGTTGAAAACTTAGTACAAAAATAGATTTGGTTTTCACCGAGTCAAAATTTGTGCTTGCGCAATTTTAAAGTGCGCAAGCACAAATTAGTAGTTTGTACGTGCGAATTTTGAAATTGAACAATTTATTTATTTAAAAATGTGTTTGCGGAAATTCAAACTGCGCAAACACAAAATGGTGACATAATGAAAACAATTCATATTTTTGTAATAATTTTGAAATGTGACCTAAAGTTGAAAAACGGTTTTTTCTCGAGTCTAAAACTAAAATTTGTCCATACTAAGTAGAATTCAAAGGAATGGTCAGTGATGGCTTAAATGCAAGACCATATAGGCAACCATCTCTTTCAATATTTTTTTGTTTATCGATGGAATTGTAAAATGGGTTGTTAACGGTGATAATAATGCCCTGTCATTCTCATGAATGACAAGGGATTCAATTATTAAAAATATACTGAAAATAATAATGTAAAGTATATGATAGAGTTTGTTCTACTAAAAACTCATAATTTATCTAGGGAAAAAATTTATTTATAGGGGAAAAAAACATAATTCAAATTTAGGCCTCTTCAAAATTAGATATAAAAATATATCTTTTTCCTTATAGCACCATTTTGATACTTACGCAACTTGAATTTGCACAAGCATGATTTTTTTAAATAAATAAATTATACTTGCCCAATTTCATATCGCAAGTACAAATTGAGATTTTGTGCTTGTGCACTTTAAAATTGTGCAAATACAAATCCTGATCGGGTGAAAACCATACATATTTTTGTAATAAGTTTTGATAGAGACCCGAAGTTTAGAAAGACTTTTCTCTTGGGCCTATAAAGAAAATTCGTCCTTTATCTAGAGATTGCGTTGGAAATGGTAGGAGTAGTTTATTACAACACAAGAATAGAGAAATGGATATAGATAAGTTATTAATGTGCTTACTTTCATGTGTATGGGAAATATTTGAACCCATCAAATTTCTAGAGAATCAGTCACCTACTTTTCAAGGTAAGTTGTCTATTGTCAACAATTGAAGTATACAATAATAGGTGCACAACTTTAAAACAATTTCTCTTACTATAATAACCTTGAATAAAACAAAACTAGTAATATTTCTGTGGTTGATATCTAACAAGTCCAACACATCACAAGGAACGGGCAAAAGATTTTTTTTATTTTTTTCCTTCAAGTTAAATAATGCAGAAAAGTTAAAATAGTGATTATACCTTAGTTACAGGAAGCTTCAAGGTATGACCAGGTGATTCCATTCGAAATTCATGCATAACCCAGTCAGTCTTTTTACCTTTAGGAGCTCTTCCTTGGTAGAAAACTAAAGTCTTTCTCATCCCTACAAGACCTCCTTTCCGGAATACAGGCCTGTCTTTTCCAGTGGCCTTCCAGTATCCAGATATGGTTGCTCTATTTGTTCGCTGCCCAGTTGCATACTTTCGGTCACGAAGGCTGTAGAAGTAGTATTCTTTTCCTCCTACGCATGCTATTTCTGAACACAACAAATAATAAATATTTATAGTTTCTTGTATATTCGCACTTTATGAATAATCCTAAAAAAACCTGCTCATCTAGCCTATACCATGAAATTAAACATTGAAACTTACCAAATTATTGAGAAATATATTTTCTGCAAATTTATGATTGTTTGCAAATATTACTTTAATTTGGTCCGTCTTTTCCGGTGTCTTCTTAATAACTATATATTTTCTATGTATGAAAGAAGTTTTATAGCTTTCCACATGTGACATGTTCTGTATATAATAATTGATGGATAGGAATATACAGAATTTTTGGCAAGGGATGGATGAATAGAATAATGACACATGAAGAGATATATAAGCGGACAAACTCTATAGCAAAAGAATATCTCTGTTACTGGCGTGGAAAAGGCCAAAGAAAATGACATGATTTGGAGTTATTTATGTGAGAAATAATGAATTTCCATTTGTGATCATTATTACTAATGAAATCAACAATCAATCGTGCTTAATGATGGAAAGTAATCTTGTCATTTTTCCTAAATTAATTGTGACGTTACTAATAATAGACAAAACAGCTAACAAAAGAAATAAATAACATCACCAAATTTTGGTAATGGAATAGTCAAGTAAAAATGATACATGTACATCTAAAGGAATTGTTAGATACACTCTATTATTATATTTTCACATGATTTAAATTAAAAAAACAAACGTGCACAAGTACAAATGGAGTGCAGGTAACATTTGTCGTGTTTATTTTCAGTTAACAATTAACTAACGTATATATATTGCATAACAAAATAATAATAAAAAATCTAAAAACTAAATTATATAACAATGTAATAACATAGTCCTAGTCCAGTGATCAGTACGCATATTTACAGTATATTGATAATATAGCAGTACTAGACGTTCAAATTAACTGATGCGAAGATAAAGATATATAGTTATAAGATTTTAAGCTAATATTAAAAAAGGAGATGACCGTTCAAGAGCTAATGAAATGATTAAATAAAAGCAACAAATCTTGCTTCAAATTTGAGTGAAGAAATATTACTAAGGAGCTACAAGTAAAAAATTGTAGTTTATCAAATTTGAAATTACTGAATTCAATTTGTACTGGATCCTACAATCTCACTTTCATCATCAAATTTTAGTATTACTTAAATCATCAAGAACAGAATTCAATTGGTTATTGAATATATGTAACAATAACGATAATTGCAACAAATAAATGAAACATATAAATATTGTTTTTTAGTAGAAGATCATCTTACCAGGAAGATCCCATGGCTCACACTTGTTCAAATCCACGCTCATCAACGTAGGACAACCATCATATAAACTTCTATCAGTATTATCTCCATTGATCTTTTTTGCTAAATAGTCACATACGAGCTCTTCGTCTCTTGGATGAAACCTGAAACCTGGAGGCATTGTAGCTTCCATCATACTCAAGTAACTCATATTTTGAAATTATATTATAAAACAATAAACAAAACTCAATAGAAAGAGGAAAAAAGATTAGCAAGGAAGGAAAATGAGAAAGGGAAAGAAATTAATGAGAACACAAAGTAAAATAGAGGTGGTGTTTATATAAAGAAAGCACTAGTCAAACTTTACAAGGTGTGAAGAGGGGTTAGTTCAATAGAAAGAAAATTGTGTTAGAATTTCTTTATTTTCCATAATGCCATTGCCTGCTTGGCAAGCTGACGTGTACATAAGTCCAAATGCCGCCAATCAACAGTTGTTGCAAAAGGATCCGTTACTAGGCAGAAAACAGCAAACATGCACATAAATATCAAATTCATACCCGGAACCAGGCCCAAATCCGCTCCGACAACAAAGATATTCATGGACCACATTGGTCATGCAAATAGGGGTCATGAATCAAGCATGTCACTACAATTTATCCATACACAATCATAAAAAGATGTTTGCTGTTCAAAATATATATCATGTACAATGTCATCGACATAAAGATGACACTATATATTTAGTTCAGTTTGTTCCGTCTATATGACATCGAAGCTCGGTATGGGCAAGTTGTGGTGTGTACCTGACCCACGCTTTACATGCTCCATGTGTTCATCACATGTATATATGAATTTACAGCCGTTCGATCTTGATCAAGTGGACACGTATGTTCATCCTGCACGTAGTCGGTATCTAAACCTTTAACATCCTCATTTTTGACAGTTATGTTCTTGTTATCAAACTGATTCTACAGAGACATGAGCATGGACGGATGAGACTGCACCATGTGGCATCAGATCAAGCAAGTTGAGATATTATGTTTGGCGAAGATTGCGTAAAAGGTTAGGCAACCACGGTAACAATTTCGGGCCTCAACCTAATTCCGTTAGCCAACTTTTGTCCATTCTCAGAACTTTGTCTGTTCATGATGTCACTGAAAAATTAGAATTTATATGAAATATCAAGGTATTTAACATCCATGGCCTTCTTCAAGTTGTTTGAAGTTTGAACAAAGCTTATGGAATATTTAATACAATGAATCTTGATATATAGTACGGTAACATTTGACCAGAATGATCAGACTAGATAAGTAACTGCTGATGATTTCAACTTTCAACTTTGCTGCAGACAGAAAATTTTCAACAGAAACAACTTTACTGCTATTGGTTATATGCCATATTGCCATGTCATTGTGAGTTTATCCATACCATTTTTTTTTAAATAATTCATATTTCATCATATTTTTGAGCCATTCAACATTTATTTCATCTTGGAAAATAGAGTTCCAAGTTAGTGGGTTGAATGAATCATCAAATATGTCATGCTTAAAATCCAGCAATGGTGTGCAAGACCCTTTTTTCTCTTAAACAGGAATATAGAACTTAGTTTTGGAAATTAACACTGAAAAATAATATAAATTTAGTCACACGTGCAAAGGCACACGCCTGTTCTCATCAAATTCTTCTCTGCAATAATAAACAGCACAATGAGGTCAGGTAAATTGATCGTACTAATGTTAAGTGATCTATCTAGACTTTATGTCAAGCCTTAATCGTAATATTCTATTGGAACCAATAAAAATCAAAACATCAAATGAAAGATGGATGATAGAGTAATGACCAAAGATATAAAAATAACCTATTGAAGAAGAGTCAAACGCAGTTAGGCAAACCATAACTTTATCCATGTACATGTGTCGCAATCGCACCAAATAATTGACACGATAGATTTAAATACTTATGGGGATAATTACTTAAGGTAGGACATGGTTCCCATTTAAAATAGGAAGATGAACCAAAGTCACTGTCTAGGGAAAGTGAGAGATCACAAGTTTTGTCTCTTTCCATTGAGTTAACAAATGTAACTCTATGAGTAGTCCAATGATCAAATCATTTAAAAAATTCAACTCATTTGTAGAATTCATTTATCGGAAAAATACAAAAACATCGCATACTTCATTGAACGAGTATGTGTGGAATAAACAAAATATCCAGTTGGATACAGAACAAAACAACGACGCGCACTGCCAAAAATCAAGTAGATTTGAAGATTGATATCTAACATTGCTACAAGTTTAGACTGTACTAGTGTCATTAAATATTGAATCCTATTTCGTATAAATTATATTGTATAAGAAAATTATTGCAATCAATCCACTTAGTCACAATTATTAGGTCATTTGGAACTAAAAGGACATTTCATTCTTGGCCTTCAAAATAAACTTATTTCAAGTTTAGACCTCTTTCGAAATTTATTAGGAAAATAGACCTTTTTTTTTCTTATACGGAATTTATGTACATGCGCATTTTGAAAATGCACGTGTAAATTTTTTTTTTTAAAAAAATATTCTTTTTCATTCTGAAAATGTGCAAGTACAAATCTAAAATTTATTCTTGCACGTTTACAGTATATAAGTGCAAAATGAATGAATGGAGAAAAAGAGGCATATTTTCATAATAAGTTTCGAAAGAGGCCTGAACTCGAAATAAGTTTTTTCCGGAGGCTTAGAATGAAAATTTGTCCGAACTAAATGATTATACTCATTATGACTTTAAAGTAAATCATCTTCAATAGAAATAAATAAAAACAATTAGTTTGCCAAATGATCATACCCTATAAAGAGATCCAATGAACTAAAGGTGCAACTAAGACCCATAAGGTGCATGCGACCACTATGGATTTTAATCTATATGTTTTTGAAATTGAAATTGAACTTCTATAGCAATATAGATTTGTAATGAAAGACTAATCAAGACAGTTACAAGTGTTCCATTAATTAGTTTATGCCTCTACAAGAACAACCAATCACTAATAAAATTTAGAAACACATCAAAGCTTGAAGACATTCTATTTATGCCCCGTCTAACAAAGAAAAAAAGAGGTAATAGAGTATATCAAGTTATCAACATACTTCAATAATATCAGGAACAATGATTTTAACAAATAAAAAGTCTATGCTGCACAAACATAATAGTGAATGGCAGAAATTAACTATTTGTTTTAGTGTGTCCTACTTTAAATGTAATAGCCTTTGAAGGATGTTTAGAAACATGTTGGCTCACAGACAACACAGTTCATCGAGTTATAGATCAGAGACAGCCTTGAGTTCAAACATAGATATAATGTGCAGGTCAATATAGTACCATGTGCAAATTAAGTCGTAAACCAAGCATGGCAAACCAAACCAGAGTATGTTTTGAAGAAGGAAATTATTGTAATATAGAGGTTTGATTATATAAGCTAAATATGATCTCAACTAAGAAATGCTAGATTTAGTCAGTCTGATGATCATGAAAGTGACTCGCTACTAGTTATGGTCGAAAAAGTCAGTTCATGAAGTTCAAAAAATCAAATACAGAATCACAGGTTTTGAGGTATGGAATACAAAATATAATCAAATTCATTTTTATATTGTATGTGCTAATACTAGTAACAACTTGCATATGTTTTGACGTACTGATCATGACACTTCTCTTATATTCTTCCCCTTGCACGTGTTACCACGTAAGAAATTATTCTTCTCCATCAAATTGTCAATGGGGGAATTCCATTTTGCATATAAGTTTCATAGTTTTATATCTGTGAGTCATGTTTAATAATAGTATAAATCTGGATTTCGCTATTTCAAAGGATCCAACTGAGGTGGGAACAAATTGACACAACGATTCAATATTAATAATTTAATATGGATGAATATATAGACAACAATCATGTTGGGCTTCCCACCTGCCTATTCCCTTTAATGCAAATATAAAAAATTATACAAGACTTATCAATGTTAGTTTTCTACTAAATTCGGTCATTAAGCAAAATATAGAGTTTTTTAAACATCCATGTAAAGAGTTGTGATATCAATTGGAAGCATCATCCTGTCTATTTTAGGTATTTATTTCAGAAAATATTATAGGATAAAATTTGAGTTACAGCGTATACAGATTACAGACAGTCCATAACTTATGAAGTATCAACTTACTACCAGTCCAGTAAGTAAAATTCCAATAGCAAGCTCTAATCCAAAGATTTTTTTTGTCTCGGCAATTTTAATCACCTGCCAAAACAAGGTAAAAGAAGTTACTAGATTTTTTTAATTTACAAATGCCAGTCACATGCTTCTATCTTGACCATGAAGAAAATGGTACAATATAAATCACGAAAGAGATGAACACTTCTCTCATTTACCAATTATTAATATACCAAAATATTTAGGATATAGTGTAATGTAGTAATGCCCTGTTAATAAAATAAGCCTTGATCCACTACATTCTTGTCAAAGATGTAAATGACACCTCATCGAGCCAGTATTTGTTTATGCTTATAACTACATTTAATTGTAAAAAATAATCAGGTCAATTTAAAAGTAAAAATCATGATGTAATACGATACAAAATAGTCTCTATGACTGAAATCCACCAACTACTTGCAACATAATAATATTTCCATAGATTTATGCAATGTTGATGTCTTGATTTATCGATTGCTAGAATGTCATAAACAATAAAAATTAGACATTGGCATCTCACACGCACACTCTTTCTTTTTAATTATCAAACAAGGAGGAAACATTCAGTTTATATTTGAACTCCCAAGTATAGAATATAAAGTGATCAAACTGGATGCATGATGGCCAAAATAAAAATATACATCAAGTTGTAGGGTGCATAACAATAGAAATACTGTACGGAACAATCCTGCCTTGGTGTTCAGGCTTTTAAGAAATAAAAGTTCATATGATATTGTGACTGATTCAAGAATTAAGAACAATTTTCTATGAACAATAGCTATTACATTGGTTGGCCTTTACGCAAAAATATCTTATTAAATAATTAGTCCTGTTCTACAAAAAATTATGAAAATGACTTTAAAACATTTAATATGCATAATTGCCTAGCTTATACCAAAGCTATATGTTATTGAAGAAAGCATCAAAAAAATGGACAAACTCTAGGAACGGCTGTCAAACATAGATTTACATTATCTTTTTAATTTAAATTCCCAGAAGATGAAAATTGATATTTGATGCTGACAATTAAAGGAAGATGATATGCGGTATATTATAACTTCAAGGAAGTATATGTTGATCTTGATGTACAAGAGAATAATAATGAGTTGTTCAATCATTAAGCAAGACATTTGACTCTGTTTTAGCCATACACTAAGGTGATATTAGCTCAGGCCAGTGGGCACTATAAAAGAGAGAAGAAGTTGTTGCATAAATCTTGTGAACTCGGTCGATATCAGAAAAGGTAACGCGCACTCAACTAAACATGAAATTGGATATATCTTACAAAGTAGCTGTCCTACAGCAAATTTTTAGATCTGAGACAAAAATCGAGTACAGATAATTATGATATAAAGCACAAAAAATGAGAATTTTTGTTCCCATTTGTCAGTTTGAAATAAATTTAAAGATCAAAGGTACAAATTAATCATCATAAGTCATGGTAAAACTTAAATTCGACATATATATATTTTGTTTATATTTTTCAACTCCAAAAGGAGTTGCTCTTGCAAGTCGACATGCAGCATCAGATTAAAATAAGAGATCAAGTAGTCTAATCTCCTAAGAAACGAGTTACAATTGGATAGTAAGTAAAATTTTCACCCAAAGTTACAAGCAAAAAAATTAAGAAAAAGAATGAATGGTCACTAATGGTACTGAGATAGAGCAATTTAAAAAAAAAAAGGTTAGTTAGCTTAATCAAAATACTGTGTCAAAAGACTAAAACTCATAATTAAGTAAGAACATGTTTTCAATAGCTCAGGTTCTGCCAATAGAGTTTGAGTTGGCGCAGTTGGTTGATGGTCTAGACTGTGAAACAAAATATCACGAGTTCAAATTCCAAAAGTAACAACCCTATAACAAGTACCCGGAGTATTTGTTTGACAGACGCATATACTTCCCTAGATTTTACAAAAAGAACTTATATACAAAAACAACAACAATAAATATAAATATATATATATATGTATGTGTATATATATATATATATGTATGTGTATATATATATATATATATATATAAACCATGATGATGATGATAATAATGGTACTAGTAGTAATATTGATCGAAAATCAAACACTATGTTTTAGGCTCCTATTCACTAGTCTTATAATCTAAAATTTATAACACTATCCCTAAATCAACCCTAAGCCAAATAAACAACAACTCTTAGCTCATGGTTCTGTTACGTGGATCGCTAACTTTTACGCGCTCAGATTCGACACCAGCTCTTTGGATATATTACAATCATTCAAGTCATTTTTTACTACTTTCTCTCATGTCAACCTTGATCGACCTCTACCTCTCTTTGAGCATTCGACGCGGCCTATAATTCCAACGCGCACAGGTGCTTTGAAAGGCATCCGTTGGAGATGTCCAAACCATTTTAAGCGGTGTTGGACTAACTTCTCCTCAATTGGTGCTACTCCAAGTTTATCACGTATATCATCATTTCTAATTCGGGTCTTCGCAACCCCAACACAACATACGTATCTCTGCTACATTTATCTTCTGGGCGTTAGTCTTTTAGTAGGTCAATATTTTGCACCATACAACATCGCAGACCTGATTGTCGTTCCGTAGAATTTTCATTTAAGTTTCTGTAGGACTTTCTTGTCACAGAGAATGCCAGACGCTTGTCGTCATTTCACTCATTCCGCTCGAATTCTAAAACTAACATCTTCATCAATCTCACTGCAACATTGATCCTAAATATCAAAAGAATTCATTCTTGGGCACTACTTGTTCGGCCAAAGTGACATCTCCATCCTATGACCTGACACCGCTGAACTCGCACTTCATATACTTTGTTTTAGTCCTGCTAGGCTTAAAACCCTTTGATTCTAAAGTCTGTCTCCACGGCTCCAGTTGTTTATCAACCCCAATCATACTTTCATCAATTAGCACAACATCATCAGCAAAGAGCATACATCAAAGAATATCACCTTGTATACTCTTCGTAACCTCATCCATCACTAGGGCAAAAATATAGGAACTCAAAGATGACCCTTGTGCTATCCCATGTTAATGGACAAATCACTGATTTCACCATCGCATGCTCTGACATTAGTCATAACATTATCGTACATATCCTTGATACAGGTAATGTACTTTGTTTGGACTCTTTTCTTTTTCAAAGCCTACCACATAACCTTTCTCGGTACTTTGTCATAAGCTTTCTCCAAATCGATAAATACCATGTGTATATCCTTTTTTGCTCTCTAAATATCTCCATAAGTTGTTTTATTAAGAAACTCGTCTCTGTGGTTGACCTTCCAGACATGAAACCAAGTTGGTTTTGTGAAACGCTTGTCATCTTTCTTAATCGATGTTCAATGACTCTCTTCCAAGACTTCATTGTATGACTCATAAGCTTAATTTCTCGGTAGTTTATGCAACTTTGAATATCTTCTTTATTCTTAAAAATTGGAACTAACATGATTTTCCTCCACTCATCTGACATCTTGTTTGATTTGAAAATATTATTGAACAACTTAGTTAGCCAAGCTATCTCTACTTCTTCAAGGCATCTCCACAACTCAATGTGGATGTCATCAGACCATAATGTCTTGCCTATTTTCATCCGTTTTAACACTTTCTTTACCTCGGACTAATTCTCCGAACAAAATGTCTACTGGTGTCATCAAAAGGGTCGTCCAGCTCGATCGTAGTGCTATCACTTTCTTCATTGAATAGCTTGTCGAAGTAATCTCTCCATCTATTTTTTATCTCATCGTCCTTCACCAAAAGTCTATTATTGTCATTCTTGATGCATTTAACTTGGTTGAAGTCTCTCATCTTCCTCTCGTGGAGCTTAGTTATCCTATAGACGTTTTTCTCACCCTCCTTCGTACTTAGCTTTTGATATAGATCTTCATACGGCCGACCCCTTGCTTCACTCACCGCTCTCTTTGCGTTCTTCTTTGTCACTTTATACTTTTGCATGTTGTCCTTGCTCCTGTGTTGATGTAAACACTTATAGCATTCCTTCTTCTCTTTGAAAGCCTTTTGTACATCACTGTTTTACCACCACAAATATTTAGGTTCGCGTTTATTTCCTTTCGTTATCTCAAACACCTTAATAGCCACTTTCCGAATGCGCGTTGTCATCTCATTGCATATGTCATTTGCTTCTTCTTTCATATTTCATACATCTTCTCCCATCCCTCTATCCTTAAACACCCGTGAGGCGTCTCCTTTGAGCTTCCACCATCTTGTCCGACTAATCTTGACTCCTTATCCTATCGAACATGTATTCGAAGACGAAACTCAACAATCAAAAGCTGATATTGTGAGATGACATATTCTTCAGGTATGACTTTGCAATCTACACAAGCTCGTTTGTCATCTCTTCTATTAAAGACAAAGTCAACCTGACTAGAGTGTTGACCACTACTGAAAGTAACTAAGTGCGATTTTCTCTTTCTAAAGAAGATATTAGCTATTATAAGGTCATAAGCAATAGCGAATTCAATATTTCTTTTCCTTCTTGCTTCCTATCGTCATATCCAAAACCACTATGCACTCTCTCAAACCCTCTACTAGTTGTACCAACATGGTCGTTGAAATCTCCTCATATAAAAAGTTTCTCGCTATTAGGCACATATCTAACCATGACATCTAACTCTTCTCAGAAATTCCTCTTGACGATTTCACTTAGGCCTACTTGTGGGTCATAGGCATTAATGACGTTCAGAACCATATCATCAACTATCAGCATGACTAGAATGTTTATGTCCCCTTGTCTTTTGATATCGACCACTCCGTTTTTAAGGTTCTTGTCAATTAAGATGCATACCCAGTTCTTATTACGTTCTTTTTCCGTGTACCAAAACTTCAAGCATGTGTTCTCCACCTTCTTCGCCTTCTAGTCCATCCATTTGGTCTCCTGAACGCATAAGATATTTACACGTCTCCTAGTCATAGTATCAACTATTTCTCTTAACTTTCCTGTTAAGGATCCTACATTCCAACTACCTAACCGAATCCAACTTTTATCGACTAGCTTTCTTGCCCCTCGCATCCGCCTAGTAAAGTGCGAATACTCTTGCTCATTTATCATTACATCAGGACGTCGATGTAGTGCGCCAATAAAAGAGTGACGATCCAGCCATTGTATATTTATCACCATACCTGAGCTTCCATATGGCACGCCACTAAGGGAGTGGCGACCCAGCCCTTGCTTACTTATCACCATACCCCGAACATCGATATGGCGCGTATCTAAGAGGGTTACGGTCCAATGAAATATAATAAGGTTCTATTTCCATAAGTGAGGCAATGGTTTTTATGTTGACTCGTCAAGCTTATCACAACCCTCCTTCTTTATCCTGTCTTGAGACATGCTGTATAGAAAACTACACAAACTTGGGACAGGCTGCATAGAAAACTTGGTTCTTTATGTAATTAAAAAAAATCTCAAGTTCTGAACCATGAATAAAGGAGTGGCATAGCAATTTGAAATAAAAAAATATACATACAACAAGACTAACATAGTCTAGACATACTGACGGAAAAGGTTTAATGTGCATAGACAAAACTCTGCTGCGCTTTAAACTTCTGATTCGTTAAAGAAACAAACCAGTTAACTTGCAATAAACCGTATATGCTCTTAAAAGAAAGAAATTAAATCAAACAATGATAAGAGTTTCCATGAATCAAAAATCAAGCACATCTCATTCATTCATAGTATAGTCTCTGTTGCATAAACTAATATTACTCGACATAATTGCCGGCAAGGAAAGAACCTTATAGTTGATAGCACCTGTGTGCAAAAGGTACCCTACTGTGTTTTCTATTGAATCATTCATTCCAAGTTATGTATTTTTATTTTGTTTTGGTTGATTCAGTGATTGACTTACCCAAAAAGAAAAGAATTTAAATTGATAGAACAAATAGATACAATTGCAAAGAATTGTATAGCAACTTTAAGAGCATAACACATGCATATTTTTTCTAAATAAAATAACTACATTAATTCGTTGAGAATTCAAAAAATTGATACAACGCTAGTGTTAGGTTTTTTTCTAGGATCTCTACACAATTAGATTTGAGAAGAGATATGAAGTAAAAAAAATAATTTTTTCCTCCAAACAAAACATTTATTAATTCACCAAAAGATTACAAGAAAATCTAAAAATTGAGAACCAATCTCAATACTAGAACCCTTAGTAAAAAATGAATCTCCTAACATATATATTTATAATTATTACCAACCAATAAAAACGTAGAGATATATTTACTAATATATCTCTCATAATCAATCAAATAAATAAATATATTTGATAATATCTCGCATATCTTCAACACTCCACATCGACACAATATTCTTCACGTGCTCCACATTTGATCGAAACAAACTTAATCAACCTTCAAACCACCTAGTTATGCATGCTCCCATCGAATACGCATATTATCAATAAATCAGAATTTCTTGTAATACCATAAAGTTCTTCAAGCAGTCTTCGAGGTTTTTCGTTGCATGCTCCACCTTAATTCGGATAAATTTGCTTCTCCAACTCTAATTTGAGAACTGCATAAATTCTCCACCGTTTTCCCAAGCAATTTGTAAATGTTATTGTTTCCCCGTTTTGCGTGCAGAACTTTCCTATTACCTCTCCAAACCCTTATGACTCTACCTCGAGTTGAAAAGTTACAGCCTTTTTGTTCCAACTGTCCTACTGAAGCAAGATTCTTCTTAATTTTCGGGATGTGCCTAACTCCTGTTAGCTTCACCATTCTTCCAACATACATCTTTAACCTAACCGAACATATACCTTTAACATGCAAATCTCTACCATCTACAGATTCCACCTTACACTTTGCTCTTTGTAGTCAATAAACGCTTCCTTTCGATTATATATGTGAAAACAAGCACCTGAATCAAGTATCCAATCTTTTCTTTTGCCCTTATCCACACTAGGACGTTGTCATCAAAATTTTCACCGAAGTTTACCTCTTCCTTTAATTCTTTCATCTATTATTTGTCTTTTTTAAGCTTGTTGCAAAATCTCATCTGGTGACCGGATTTTTCACGGTAATAGCAGATGAAATCTCTTTCGATGTTCGATTTATTTGATGTCTTTTCATATTTGGACGATTAACCTTTCTAGCAAGATTGACTTCTTCAAACGGATTTCTACTGTCTTTTTCTTCCTTATCCTTCTCTTCTATTAGGTTTATCCTCCGCACCTCCTCGTTAAGCAAACTACTAACCACCGACCCTATTGAAACAACTCCATCCGAATTTGAGTTTTTCAATGCAACCACAAGCGTTTCCCAACCCTCCGGTAATGAACTCACCAACATCAAAGTTTGTATCGCATCATCCACCTTATAATTCACGGCAGCCAATTGGTTCACAATTGGCTGAAAATCATTAAGATGCTCATGAGAAGAGCTTTGTTTGTTGCAGAGTTCTTTGCATAGATTCCTTCCAATTTCTTCCAGATTGCATAAGCGGATATTTTATTAGCAACAATATGAAACACCGAATTCTCCAAAAAACGCCAAATAGACGCCGCAATCTTCCTATCCAAAGTCTCTCATTTTGCTTCAGATAAATTACTATGTTTCTCCCTTTTATTTTCTATCGGTTGGTGAAGATCATTGAGATATATAAAATTCTCCATCTTCATCTTGTATAACCCCCAATTTCTTCTATCAAGTTTTTCCACACTTATCTTCCCCATAACCAAACTCTCTTCAAAAAATTTATGTAGTGGGCTCTGATACCAATTTATTAGGTTTTTTGTAGGATCTCTTCACAATTAGATTTTAGAAGAGATATGAAGTAAAAACCTGATTTTTTTTTCTCCAAACAAAACCTTTATTAATTCACCAAAAGATTATAAAAAAACCTAAAAATTGAGAACCAATCTCAATACCAAAACCTTTAGTAAAAAAATGACTCTCCTAACATACATATTTATAGCTACTACCAACCAATAGAAACATAGAGATATATTTGCTAATATATCTCTCATAATCAATCAAATAAATATATTTGGCCATATATTTTATTTATTTGATTTCCATAAAAATGAAGATATTTGAGAGATTACATGCATAAATATCTCTTACTAAGTCAAATCTAATATTTTCCATAGTTAATTAGGCAACTAACAAATTAACTAATATATAAAATAAATATCGTGTCGCATATCTTCAACAGCTAATTCTGAAACGGAATCGATGATTACATTAATTTATCATCGTAAACTAAGGTAATAATGTACCAATGAGCCCTATCTAAGCATGACATATGTGATATCTAATTAGGAGATCCACTGTTCCCTATTAAATGAAAGCAAAAATAGTTATGTAAACTACCCATGTTGCTTAAAATTCTGAACATAAATTAAGAGATTGAGAAAAATACAAATGATTCTTTGCATTCTACAAATTACTAAAAATTTAATGGTTATCACCTGCTAATTAATAAACAGCGAGCAAAACTTTGGAAATGCGAATATGAAAAAGAGGAAACTATTGGCTTTACATTTCAGCATGATCAACACAGCGTGTTAAATATAAAGGAAATTACTATAGTCGATTGATGAATTTTTATTATTTGCAAAACAATTACCTCAAAATTCTTGCCAAATTGCGATGGTCAAACCTAATTCCCTAAATAATATTGTGAAAAACATTCTACAGTCATGGGCCAAGTATATTCAGGTAGTTCTATTCTCACCCCGTCAATTTCCTTAACCATCCCATTATTTCACAAAGAACCATCACACCCCATCTTCTTCTCTTCCACCCCAAAAATCTTCATTATACCCTCCAGTTTCTTCTAACTTCTAGACTATTCTCTCATTTTACCTTTCATTGCAAGAATTTAATTCAATTTACAATGAAGGAAATAAAATTCAAAACAATTAACTTAATTTTCGATTTCCTTACTGTAATGTATAGTCTAGAAGTTTGAAACAGTTGTAGTTTTGGTTTTTTTAATTTAATGAAATTGGTTTCGTCTACAATTTCAATCTAAGACAAATGTGTAGTTGAAGATAGATGACAGATGATGGTTCGTTTGTCTAAACTACACGTAGCAGGAAAGCATTCTTGACCTTGATATCATGCTTCTTGCTAGGATATTTTGGTCATTTAGGCATATATATATCCTTTAAATACATAATTATGAAGGTAAATTTTGTCTTTTCAAAATTTTCTTGGAATAATGGGGTGATTAAAGAAAATAATAGGGTGAGAATAGACTTAGGTAAATCTAAGCATGTTTTGATTATTGCAGATGGGACGTTTGACATCTTTATTAACCTTCATAATCAATTAATCGCACACTTTTGAAAGTTCAAGACAAGATTACACTTCTATTATAAAAATTATCGAAAACAGATTACTGATCAAATTAATTAGTACATCGTTTTTGCATTACTCTCCATTTATCTTTATTTTTTGTTTTATTTACAGGCAATTAACAGTTAAATCAAAAATAAATACAAAAAACAATAATCAATGAAGTAAGATAAAAAAGAAACGTAGAAGGAAATTAGAACTAAACAAAAAGAATACAAAACAACAATAAAAACTATAAATATTTTATCTTGTTGAGAAGATGACAAATTCTATTCATATACCAAATTCACCCAACGTATGCCATATCTTGCTAAGAAAATCCATGACTAAGTTACCCTTCTTCTTAATTGAAATTTTTAGCCTTTTTCTTATAACCATGAAATTAAAACATTAAAATTAATGATATTTGGTCAAATTTATACATTTTTAATGAAATTAATGAAACACAGCTTTCACAACTATCTACTCTAATTTAAAAGTAATTAAATTTGATTTTCTAAAATTAAAGTTGATTTTGATGAAACTAATAATTTAAAAAAAAAGCAAATAAGTTACCATATAAGTTGCAAAAATTAAAGTTCATTTTGTTGGATTTTAATAAATTTTGTGCAAGGGATTTCTTATTTTGTGTAAATGAGTTTTCATTTTTAAAAAGGAAAGATAATGAAGATGAAAACCAGGGTAATTTTATAAAATATACGATGCATGTAAAGTAATTTTGATGTATACCATTTTATTGTAATTTCTGATGTATGTTAAAAGATTATGATGTATGACTAGAATAAACCAGAGAAGGTATGTAAGATTTAACCGTATTTGTAAAATAAATGAATTAAAAATATCTTATGAAAAGATAAGTATAATTTTACAAATATTTGCAAAAGAAACGTATAATTTTGCAAATATTAATGAATAAAAACACAAATATTTGCAAAATAAATGAATATAAACACATTTTCCAACTGAATAAGCGTGTTTTCCCAGTATTTGAAAAGCAACCATTTGTGTTGTCTTAAACAATAAAAATGTTTTTTTGCAAATTTTTGCAAACGAATATATAATTCTACAAATTTTGCAAAATAGATGGTTGTAAACACATGTTTTTTGAAACAATTAAACAAGTTTTATAAATATTTGCAAAATGAATGCATAATTCTACGAATATTACGGAATGAATGAAAGACACTGAATTGAAATATTTGCAAAATGCATTTGTATTTTTCAAAAATTTTGCGCGCGCGCGCGCACACACACACACACACACACATATATATATATATATTACCGGTAAAATTTCCACAGTCTCGGAATAGACTTGGATGTTCAAACGATTGAACTAGACAGCGATGAAGAAATGGACCCCAAGAACTTGGGAAACATCACATGTAATACCCCAAAATTTTGTGAAAAATCATTTTTGTAAAATGATTTAATTTTGAAATATTTAGATTTAAATATGGTGAAATTTCTGGAATAAATAGTGTGCAAGTATATGTGTGCACGTGCACACTGAAATGGCACAAGGAAAAACTCCAGATTTCTTGGATTTAAAACAAGAATTAAAGAGCAATACAAACATGATTTTGCAACATGGATATTTGATTTCTAGATCATCTTAGAAAATAAGAAAAGTAAGTTTTACTTTAGATCAGTAAACAAATTTATTTAAAACCCAGAAAAGAAAATAATATATATATATATTTGTAAACTTGTATACATATAGGTGCATATGTTTCTGAATTTAAAAGAGGAATTAAAATAAGCCTAGATAAGATATGTATACAAATATACATTTTTAAGCACTGAAAAGTATATATATATAAGCAAGTAAAAACTATGACATTAAAATGACATGAAATGTGATACAAGTTAATAAGCTTGTATAGGCAAAAATAGCAAAGGGGATTTTCAGAAATAATTAAAATATAAAATAGGATAGTCACACTTTTAACATGACTAGGAGAGTGGCCATTTTCTGAAAAGTAAAAGAAAGAAAATGCAGCCTTTAAATTGGTTAATATGGCCGGGGTAATATGAATGAAAAATGCATGATGCTAAGCCAGGACAGAAATGGAATTCTGTTTCAATAAAACCCTAGAGGAAAAATGCTTATAAATAGGCAGTTTAGCCAGTAGAATTATTTTACCCCGAGCTGCATAAAAATAAGAAAAGAAGAAGAAAATATTGAAAGGAAGGAGAAAACACTCAAACAAGAATTTTCTGGATTAATAAGAAGAAACATTTAGGTGAGTAATCTCACTGAGTTCATGGCATTAAGACCTGAGTTGAGGCAGCCACTTTTTATATTGCCATTTATGTATTTCTGGTTTTGATGTATATGATTTCATCAATGCTTTTTGGATGTTTTATTTTAAATCTGATATGATTTAATATGGATGATTTTGATGATCTTTGATTGGTTGAGACATTTGTCTTTGGATGAGTATCATACTGTTTTATTTATACTCATAAATGTTAAAGTTTAGGATCTTAAAAATTATATAGAGAATACTCTCAACTGTTATAGATCTATGGCATGGAAACCTTATAAAAATGATTGGAGCTGCATTATACTTGGTATAAGTGCTGAGGCTTGAAAAGAAAAATGTTAAGGGTGCAATAGAAATTTTCTAAGTGCTGAGCCCTTAATCAAAAAAAAAAAACCCACAAGCTAAAATTATGATTGAACCAGATCTTGAATCTGAATCAATCATAAAGGCTTGCAGATCAGTATAACATGCCATGCCTCTTTTACAATTGAAAATGTTCTTATATTTACTAAGATCAAGACATATTGACCCCATTTAGGAAATGACTGTCTGATTATTTCTGAGGGGAAATTATGCTAGAAGAAATTATGGATGTTTCCATGTTTGCAGTGACATGTTCACTTAGCATATTTGATGTTAGGATTTAAGACAATACACTAGTAAATAAACTAGGGAAGGGAAGGCCAAGATGACTGCTGGAATGCTTGTCATATTTGAAGTATGCAAGTTGGCACATGGTTTGTTTAAGCCCTGAGATCTTTGTGCAATGATGTGAATTAGTTCATTGCAATGTGTCCCAGTGATTCCTTAATAGCAGATGAGGCAGGGATTTAAATTGAATATTACAACCTGTAAATGAAGAAATAGGAATGTGGATATTTCTTAGGTTGAATGGTATGGAACCAAGATGATTCCAGTAAATGAAATTGATGCCAATAGATAATCATGTTTGCATGATTATGTATGCAAGTGAAGGAATGATAAGTGAATATATCATACCTGAATCAACTTAATTATACTATGTTAAAATATTTGATTGCAGAAATTTGCTTAAATAACAAGTTAGTACCCTTATATTCTCTATTGCTTAATATCATGAATGAATTGATGTTATTCATACCAGATCATAGATCTGACCCTTGTTTGCTCATGGCATCTGGGGTGTCTCATTTTAAAATGAGGCAGCCACTTATGTTCTTTCAGGTAACCCAGGCACTAAGTAAAAATGAAGTTATGGCTTTTATGGAGGAGTGAATGAACATGCTAGCTAGTCTCAATAAGAGTTTAAATTGATTATATCTGCATGTATTCAGGAAAAATATTATGTTTCTAAGACTTCCAGTCATGTAATGAATTCTATTATGGTTAGATGAACTAGTTGTATCATGTTAAATATATTGTTATGCACTAAGGTTTAAAATCTCAAAGGAAAAATCTGACTGGGAAACAATGAAATGATTTTAATTATTGATATGAATGTTTGGAAGAGAAATATGCACATGTAGTTGAGCTACTGTTTTGTATAATTTATATTATGTATTAGTTAACCTTGAGACATAACAGAGCACTGTGTTTTAGAACTAAAATCTGGATTTAGCAAGAAGTAAACTTAAAGGATTTTATTTTCTTTTTACTGAAATGCTTTGTAAATAAATCTGAATTCATTTCTGAATTGAATTAGGAAAAGTAAAATGTTTTTCTAAAAGCTTCAGATAGAATGAAATGAAAGGTATCTCCCTTGTTTTTGAACTAGTGTATAGCATATACAAGACTCATGAGTTAACCAGCCTCAACTAAATGAAGTATTGGTTGATCATGATAGACTGTATCTTGAAAATATAGATGCATTTCAAAGCATAGTACATTTAGCAATTGTTTCACTCAGTTTTCTGGAAACTGGGCAAAGGTAATGACATGTACATAAATACCTGTGTACATGTTGATAAATTGGGCAAAAATATAAATTTAAATTCTTAAAACAGTTGTAGGAATGGGTTTTAAAAAATAGTTATGTAAAAAGAATTGTTTTGTATGTTAGGTTATAGGCAAAATCAAATATATATGCACAATTATAGGTAGGTATCAGATTTCTAACCATACAGGAGAAAAATAAAAAGAAAAACCAAAAATTGTGTTTGAACCGACCTGCATGGTACTCGAACTCGTGACCTCTTGTGTATAAGTTAGGCGCGTTTCCATTACGCCTAGATGTTGCTTGTGTTCACTTAGGATCCACTTACTTTTATACTGAATTTGATATTATCCAGACTTTAACATAATCATCTATATTAAAAGCTTGTTTACCACTGATTATTACTTGATCATTTCTTAATCCTAATGACAGACTAAAGTACATGTTTCTAGTGGATATTATGGCCAAAAATCTGAATACAATAATTTATCTGAATTGCTAAAAATCTAAATCAAACAGAATGTTCTTGTACAAAAAATGAAGTATACACTCTGAACTTAGATAAGAAGATCACATACATCTTCATATGTATGTGTATGTTATTAGATATACACTGATATATTTATATTGGTAAGTTATTTTGATCCTGGATATATATTTTGTTTATTGAAAAAAAAATGACCTTGGAAAAGATATTTGCAATGAATGATATATCTATATATCATCTCTTAGCAAAAAAAAAATCCTTATGAAATTAGGGTGGAAATAGGAGGGTCATTTCAGTTGGTATCAGAGCACTTGGTTGCATTGATTGTTAAGTATTATAGAAATGTATAATGTCTGTTTGTTTTGGATGAAATAATTTAGATAAGAAATTAGAAATTATAGAAGCACTCATAATATACTAATACCATTTACCCAGAATTTAGTTAGCAGAACATGGTAGGAAGAGGATCTCATCACAATGCAGGAACCAGTGCACCTCAAATGCTTGATATGCAAGAATTTGTGAGGGTTTTAAGAGATGGAATTGGGCATAGGCCTGAGAACCCACATGAAGAGCTTTCAAAACTACTGAAGACTTATTCCAATTTGGGAGGCAAGAGTTTTGAAGGAACAGAGAGTGTGATGGAAATTCAAGCATGGTTGAGAACACTTGATAGGATTTTCAATGACATGCAGTTGGATGACCAAAGAAAGAGGCAAGTAGCTTCTAGACAACTGAAAGGGGTAGCTTTAAGCTGGTGGGAGGTGATCATAGCTGGAAGAAATGAAAATGAAATCACTTGGAATCAGTTCAAGGAGATGTTGGAGGCAAGATTTGTACCAGCATCAGCCAAGACCATTTTGCTTGAAGAATTTATCAAACTTAGGCAGGGAACTTTGAATGTCACTGAATACACTCAAAAGTTTGAGGGGCTATCTAATTATGGAGCAATGCTAGTGGCAGATGAAGCATCCAAGAATGATAGGTATATAAAAGGGCTGAACCCAGGACTTAGCAGAGCTATGCTACCATATGCAGATAGAACATTTGATCAAGTAATTGATCTGGCTTTGAAACTGGAACAACATGACAAAGAAAGAGAGAAATATAGGAATTTTAAGAGCAACAACAAGAAGGATAAGGGAAGATATCACCCTTATGATAAAAAGAAGGAGGAGGCAGACAACAGGAAGAGTAAAGATACTAAAGCCAATGATACTAAGAAGAAATTGGTTTGCCATCATTGTGGAAAAGAAGGACACATCAAACCAAGGTGCCCAGAGTTAAAAGGAGGAGCCTTCAAATGCTACCTATGTGGGAAAGAGGGGCATATGAAGAGGAACTGTCCTGAGAATAAACAGCAAGGGAAATTGGCAACTTTGGAAGGAAAAGGCAAATCTGCAGTGAAAATTGATGCTGAAAATCATGGCCAAGTGGAAGGTACATTACTCATTTGTGCCATACCCATACCAGTAGTATATGATACTGGAGCAACACACTCTTTGATTTCCTATGAATTAGTTAAAGTGTTAAAATTAAACTGCAAATTGGTTGAAACCCCATTGCTTGTACAAAGTCCCCTAGGGAGTTCTAGTGTTTTGAACATGAATTGTGTGGATGTGGAGTTAAACATAGGAGGAAATATTTTTATTTCCAATTTATATGTTTTAAATTACCCAAATATAGGAGTTATATTGGGGGTAGATTGGTTAAGGCAATTTAAAGCCATAATTAATTTAGACTCATCCACCATATCATTGCAAGATTCTAGAGGCCAGAGAATCACAGTTCTATGTGAAATAGCTAAGGAAGGGAAATTGTATCATTTAGTTGACTTAGAAAAAGATCTGAGTGAACTAACCATTGAAGAAATTCTCATAGTTAATGAATACTTGGATGTGTTTGGGGAAGTTAAGGGTGTTCCACACCACAGACCAGTTGAGTTCCAAATTAATCTCATTCCAGGAGCAAGTCCAATAATCAAGAAACCTTATAGAATGGGGCCAAGTGAACTGAAAGAATTGAAAAATCAGTTGGAAGAATTAGAAGGCAAGGGATTTATAAGGCCAAGCAATTCTTGCTGGGGTTCTCCAGTAGTGTTTGTGAGAAAACATGATGGTACCTTGAGAATGTGCATAGATTACAGAGAACTAAATAAAGTAACCATCAAGAATAAATACCCATTGCCTAGAATAGATGATCTCTTTGACCAACTCAGTGAAGCTAAAATATTTTCTAGGCTAGACTTAGCATCAGGATTCCATCAAATGAAGGTTGAAGACTCAAGTGTTAAGTATACTGCATTTAACACAAGATATGGCTTATATGAATTTTTGGTCATGCCATTTGGTTTGACAAATGCTCCTTCATATTTTGTTGATTTGATGAATAGAATATTTAGAGATTATCTAGACAAGTTTGTACTGATTTTTATTGATGACATTTTGATTTATTCTAAGACAGTGGAAGAGCATAAAAATCATTTGCATTTAGTTTTGTCAAGACTAAGGGAAAATGATTTAAAGGCAAAATTTTCAAAATGTGCATTTTGGAAAGAAGAAGTGCATTTCCTTGGGCATGTCATCTCTGCCAAAGGAATATCAGTAAACCCTAACAAAGTAGTGGCAATCCAAGCATGGAAAAGGCCTAGCACCATCAGTGAGATTAGATCATTTATGGGGATGGCAGGATATTATAGGAGATTCATAAAAGATTTCTCAAAAATATCATCACCACTTACCAATTTAACTAGAAAGAACCAAGCCTTTGTATGGACAGAAAAATGTGAGCAAGCTTTTATCAAAATAAAAGAAGCCCTGATTGATGCACCAGTATTGAGAGTGCCAGAAGGAAATGAAAATTTGGTTGTGTACACTGATGCAAGTGGCTCTGGGTTAGGGGCTGTGTTGATGCAGCAAGACCAGGTGGTAGCCTATGCATCTAGGCAATTAAAGCCACATGAAACCAGGTATGCAACCCATGATCTTGAACTAGCAGCAGTTGTGTATGCTTTGAAACTTTGGAGACATTATTTGTTAGGTGCCAAATTCATTTTGTACACTGATCATAAGGCACTGAAATATTTATTCTCACAAAAAGATTTGAACATGAGGCAACATAGATGGGTAGAGTTCCTAGCTGCCTATGACCTAGATATACTGTATACACCAGGCAAGACAAATAAAGTTGCAGATGCCTTGAGTAGACAACATGCCAAGGTAGCCATGTTGATGATGGAAGAGTTTAGGGATTTGTCTATACTTACTGATTTGGAAATTGAGGAAAACAGTGAGGAACAAATGATGCCTATTGAAGAAGGTAAAGGTAAAGGAAAATTAAGTATGATATCTCTGCAATCAGATTTACTTCTTAAGATTGGACAAATGCAGGAACAAGACTTAAACATGATGGAAAAGAAAATGCTCATATCAAAAGGGGAGGAAGTAATAAATTATCAAATTGATAAAAATGGTTATTTAAGGAATAAAAATAGGATATGTGTTCCAGAAAATATAGAATTGAAAGAGGAAATATTAAATGAGTACCATAGGAGTAAGTACTCCATACACCCAGGTAGCACCAAGATGTATCAAAATTTGAAAAGAAATCTTTGGTGGAAGGGGATGAAGTCAGATGTGGCCAGATATGTTGCAAGGTGCATGACTTGCCAACAAGTCAAGGCAGAGACACAAAGGCCATCAGGACTATTGCAACCCCTTAGTATACCACAGTGGAAGTGGGAGGATATATCTATGGATTTCATAGATGGTCTGCCTAGATCTAAGAAGGGAAACACAAGTATATGGGTAATTGTGGATAGGCTAACTAAGGTAGCACATTTTATCCCAGTTAGAGCAGAAAGAAATGCTCCAAAATTGGCTCAAATATTCATGAAAGAGGTAGTAAGGTTGCATGGCATACCTAAAACCATTGTGAGTGATAGGGATACCATCTTCACCTCAAGATTTTGGAAAAGTTTTCAAGAGGCTATGGGGAGTGAATTGTGCTTAAGCACTGCCTACCATCCACAATCAGATGGTCAAACTGAGGTGGTGAACAAAGTCTTAGAGGATTTGTTGAGAGCATGTACACTGGACTTTGGAGGCAACTGGGAAGACCACCTCCATCTAGCTGAATTCACCTACAATAACAGTTACCAAAGCACCATAGGGATGGCACCATTTGAAGCCTTATATGGCAAGCCATGTTTATCATCTATATGCTGGGTAGAGGCTGGAGAAAGGGCTATTCTTGGACCTGATTATGTTAAAGAAACCACAGAGAAAATTGGGTTAATAAGAAAAAGAATAGCAGCAGCTTAAGATAGGCAAAAGAAATTTGCAGATAGGAAGAGAAAGCAAGTGGAATATGAAGTGGGAGACTTTGTTTTCATCAAGATTTCACCTATGAAGAAAGTCATGAGATTTGGCAAGCAAGGTAAGCTTACACCAAGGTATGTTGGACCCTATAAAATTCTGGAAAGAATTGGTTCATTGGCTTACAAATTAGAACTACCAGAGGAGATGAAAGCAATGCATAATGTTTTTCATGTGTCCCAACTTAGAAAATGGGTACATGATAAGGAAGACATTTTGGAAAAGCCTACCAAAATTCAAATAAATCCTGACTTGGTTTATGAAAAAGAACCAGTGGGGATTATAGCCAAGGAAGAAAAGAAATTAAGGAGCAAAACCTTGAAACTAGTTAAGATCCAGTGGAGTAGTGATCCTAATGACTGCACATGGGAGTTAGAGGATAAGATTAGAATGGATTATCCTAAGCTTTTTGCAAATTAAAAGGTAATTTTTTTTTCTTCTGGAAAAATTATTTGTTATGCATGGTTGATATGGTTGAATTTGTTTGCTTATGCATATATTTGATAAGTTTTCAGAAAAGAAAAATGATGCTTACTAAATGTTATAAAAATTGTGAGGACACAATTCCTAAAAGGAGGGGTGAATGTAATACCCCAAAATTTTGTGAAAAATCATTTTTGTAAAATGATTTAATTTTGAAATATTTAGATTTAAATATGGTGAAATTTCTGGAATAAATAGTGTGCAAGTATATGTGTGCACGTGCACACTGAAATGGCACAAGGAAAAACTCCAGATTTCTTGGATTTAAAACAAGAATTAAAGAGCAATACAAACATGATTTTGCAACATGGATATTTGATTTCTAGATCATCTTAGAAAATAAGAAAAGTAAGTTTTACTTTAGATCAGTAAACAAATTTATTTAAAACCCAGAAAAGAAAATAATATATATATATATTTGTAAACTTGTATACATATAGGTGCATATGTTTCTGAATTTAAAAGAGGAATTAAAATAAGCCTAGATAAGATATGTATACAAATATACATTTTTAAGCACTGAAAAGTATATATATATAAGCAAGTAAAAACTATGACATTAAAATGACATGAAATGTGATACAAGTTAATAAGCTTGTATAGGCAAAAATAGCAAAGGGGATTTTCAGAAATAATTAAAATATAAAATAGGATAGTCACACTTTTAACATGACTAGGAGAGTGGCCATTTTCTGAAAAGTAAAAGAAAGAAAATGCAGCCTTTAAATTGGTTAATATGGCCGGGGTAATATGAATGAAAAATGCATGATGCTAAGCCAGGACAGAAATGGAATTCTGTTTCAATAAAACCCTAGAGGAAAAATGCTTATAAATAGGCAGTTTAGCCAGTAGAATTATTTTACCCCGAGCTGCATAAAAATAAGAAAAGAAGAAGAAAATATTGAAAGGAAGGAGAAAACACTCAAACAAGAATTTTCTGGATTAATAAGAAGAAACATTTAGGTGAGTAATCTCACTGAGTTCATGGCATTAAGACCTGAGTTGAGGCAGCCACTTTTTATATTGCCATTTATGTATTTCTGGTTTTGATGTATATGATTTCATCAATGCTTTTTGGATGTTTTATTTTAAATCTGATATGATTTAATATGGATGATTTTGATGATCTTTGATTGGTTGAGACATTTGTCTTTGGATGAGTATCATACTGTTTTATTTATACTCATAAATGTTAAAGTTTAGGATCTTAAAAATTATATAGAGAATACTCTCAACTGTTATAGATCTATGGCATGGAAACCTTATAAAAATGATTGGAGCTGCATTATACTTGGTATAAGTGCTGAGGCTTGAAAAGAAAAATGTTAAGGGTGCAATAGAAATTTTCTAAGTGCTGAGCCCTTAATCAAAAAAAAAACCCACAAGCTAAAATTATGATTGAACCAGATCTTGAATCTGAATCAATCATAAAGGCTTGCAGATCAGTATAACATGCCATGCCTCTTTTACAGTTGAAAATGTTCTTATATTTACTAAGATCAAGACATATTGACCCCATTTAGGAAATGACTGTCTGATTATTTCTGAGGGGAAATTATGCTAGAAGAAATTATGGATGTTTCCATGTTTGCAGTGACATGTTCACTTAGCATATTTGATGTTAGGATTTAAGACAATACACTAGTAAATAAACTAGGGAAGGGAAGGCCAAGATGACTGCTGGAATGCTTGTCATATTTGAAGTATGCAAGTTGGCACATGGTTTGTTTAAGCCCTGAGATCTTTGTGCAATGATGTGAATTAGTTCATTGCAATGTGTCCCAGTGATTCCTTAATAGCAGATGAGGCAGGGATTTAAATTGAATATTACAACCTGTAAATGAAGAAATAGGAATGTGGATATTTCTTAGGTTGAATGGTATGGAACCAAGATGATTCCAGTAAATGAAATTGATGCCAATAGATAATCATGTTTGCATGATTATGTATGCAAGTGAAGGAATGATAAGTGAATATATCATACCTGAATCAACTTAATTATACTATGTTAAAATATTTGATTGCAGAAATTTGCTTAAATAACAAGTTAGTACCCTTATATTCTCTATTGCTTAATATCATGAATGAATTGATGTTATTCATACCAGATCATAGATCTGACCCTTGTTTGCTCATGGCATCTGGGGTGTCTCATTTTAAAATGAGGCAGCCACTTATGTTCTTTCAGGTAACCCAAGCACTAAGTAAAAATGAAGTTATGGCTTTTATGGAGGAGTGAATGAACATGCTAGCTAGTCTCAATAAGAGTTTAAATTGATTATATCTGCATGTATTCAGGAAAAATATTATGTTTCTAAGACTTCCAGTCATGTAATGAATTCTATTATGGTTAGATGAACTAGTTGTATCATGTTAAATATATTGTTATGCACTAAGGTTTAAAATCTCAAAGGAAAAATCTGACTGGGAAACAATGAAATGATTTTAATTATTGATATGAATGTTTGGAAGAGAAATATGCACATGTAGTTGAGCTACTGTTTTGTATAATTTATATTATGTATTAGTTAACCTTGAGACATAACAGAGCACTGTGTTTTAGAACTAAAATCTGGATTTAGCAAGAAGTAAACTTAAAGGATTTTATTTTCTTTTTACTGAAATGCTTTGTAAATAAATCTGAATTCATTTCTGAATTGAATTAGGAAAAGTAAAATGTTTTTCTAAAAGCTTCAGATAGAATGAAATGAAAGGTATCTCCCTTGTTTTTGAACTAGTGTATAGCATATACAAGACTCATGAGTTAACCAGCCTCAACTAAATGAAGTATTGGTTGATCATGATAGACTGTATCTTGAAAATATAGATGCATTTCAAAGCATAGTACATTTAGCAATTGTTTCACTCAGTTTTCTGGAAACTGGGCAAAGGTAATGACATGTACATAAATACCTGTGTACATGTTGATAAATTGGGCAAAAATATAAATTTAAATTCTTAAAACAGTTGTAGGAATGGGTTTTAAAAAATAGTTATGTAAAAAGAATTGTTTTGTATGTTAGGTTATAGGCAAAATCAAATATATATGCACAATTATAGGTAGGTATCAGATTTCTAACCATACAGGAGAAAAATAAAAAGAAAAACCAAAAATTGTGTTTGAACCGACCTGCATGGTACTCGAACTCGTGACCTCTTGTGTATAAGTTAGGCGCGTTTCCATTACGCCTAGATGTTGCTTGTGTTCACTTAGGATCCACTTACTTTTATACTGAATTTGATATTATCCAGACTTTAACATAATCATCTATATTAAAAGCTTGTTTACCACTGATTATTACTTGATCATTTCTTAATCCTAATGACAGACTAAAGTACATGTTTCTAGTGGATATTATGGCCAAAAATCTGAATACAATAATTTATCTGAATTGCTAAAAATCTAAATCAAACAGAATGTTCTTGTACAAAAAATGAAGTATACACTCTGAACTTAGATAAGAAGATCACATACATCTTCATATGTATGTGTATGTTATTAGATATACACTGATATATTTATATTGGTAAGTTATTTTGATCCTGGATATATATTTTGTTTATTGAAAAAAAAATGACCTTGGAAAAGATATTTGCAATGAATGATATATCTATATATCATCTCTTAGCAAAAAAAAAAAATCCTTATGAAATTAGGGTGGAAATAGGAGGGTCATTTCATCACACAAAGACAAGATGAAGGAAATAACACGAAGATGGAAGAAATATAACAGCTCAACTTAGTGGCCACAACTCGGATCCGAATTGACCCATATCGAGTTGAGAATTGGTCAAGTTGGTGAGCCAATGTGGCATGGCTCAAGAGAGAGACAAGGCAAAAGATTGAAGAAAGTAGTGAAGGAACTAAAATGCAAAGCAACTTCGGGTCATATCCGAGTCGTACCCGGAGTAGAAACTAGGAAAATGATGGAAAGACACGAAATGAAAGATGAAAAGGAATAGAGCAATGCAACTAAAAGTAAAACTCGAGACAAGCTCAAAGCAAAAGCCAACCTAGCTCGGGTCAACCACAACTCGACACAAAGTTGCGATGTACAACCCATTATGCAAACACTGCAAGTACTCCCCCACAAGGGTATACTCTTGCGAGCAATCCCTCTTCTCAACAGGCTATTCGCTTACACCTTTAGTCATCATTGCTCTTGGAGTATCACCTTTCTCAAAAGGCATAATATTGGCCTAGCATTCTTCACTAGGTCGATACAGAATTCAATCTCCCTACATGATGGTAATCCGATCACCTCTAGATATTCTCTCACTGTGGTAATGACGACGACTCCTCATCTGGGATCTCGAGCAAATACACAAAGCTAACTATAACTACATCCTCAAGCGGCAACCCAACTCTAGCCTATGTCCATCTCCTGTTCCTATCACCATCAACTACGTCTCACCATCCACCATACTTCTGCATCTCTTTGGTTACTCCAAACCCAAAATGATACCGAACCTAACAGAACCCAAACAAGGATATCACAAACAAACAAACATCCAAAACTCAACGCACTAAGCCTCGACAAACCACACTTAAGCTGGCCGAACCATCACCAAGTTTGAAATAACTAAAGATATGCCAATGACGTAAGAAATTACCAACGCCATAGTGATGTCTTCTTCAATTTTTATTTAAAATTTTCCGGTGTCACATTGGCGTAGGAGATTACCTACGCCTTTGCGACGGCAAAGAGATTACTCAACCCTTTTAATTTACAAAATTTGCCAAGTCACATGATTCTATATTGATCATGAAGAAAATGGTACGATATAAATCGTGAAAGAGATGAACACTTCTCCCATTTCTCCCATTTATCAATTATCAACATACCAAAATATTTAGGATGTAGTGTAATAATGCCCTGTTAATAAAATAAGCCTTGATGCACTACATTCTTGTCAAAGATGTAAATGACACCTCATCGGGCCAGTATTTGTTTATGCTTATAACTACATTTAATTGTAAAAAATAATCAGGTCAATTTAAAAGTAAAAATCATGATGTAATACGATACAAAATAGTCTCTATGACTGAAATCCACCAACTACTTGCAACATAATAATATTTCCATAGATTTATGCAATGTTGATGTCTTGATTTATCGATTGCTAGAATGTCATAAACAATAAAAATTAGACATTGGCATCTCACACGCACACTCTTTCTTTTTAATTATCAAACAAGGAGGAAACATTCAGTTTATATTTGAACTCCCAAGTATAGAATATAAAGTGATCAAACTGGATGCATGATGGCCAAAATAAAAATAAAATTATACACCAAGTTGTAATGCCATAGGTGCATAACATAGGCTTGTCAGAAATGAAGTTCACATGATAATGATGATACTGTGACTGATTCAAGAATTAAGAACAAATTTCTATGAACAGTAGCTATTACATTGGTTGGCCTTTACACAGAAATATCTTATAAAATAATTAGTCCTGTTCAACAGAAAATTATGAACAAAAAATGTCTTTAAAGTTCAAACATCTACTATGCATAACTGCCTGGCTTGTACCAAAGCTATGTGCGATCGAAGAACGCATCAAACAAATTGTAAAGGAAAAGCTCCAAGAGCTGTTGTTAAACATAGATTTGAGCTGTTGTTAAACATAGATTTACATTATCTTTTTAACTTCCCAGCAGATGAAAACTGGTGTTTGATGCCTATAATTATAGGAAGATGATATATGGTTTGTTAAAACTTAAGGAAGTATATATCAATCTTGCTGTACAAGAGAATAATAACGATTAGTTGTTCAATCAATAAGCAAGACATTTGACTCTGTTTTAGCCATACAATAAGGTGATATTAGTTTAGGCCAGGTGGTACCATAAAAGAGAAAAGGAGTGATTGCATAAATCTTGTGAACTCAGTGGATATGCAGAAAAGGTAACGCGCACTCAACTAAACATGAAATTGGATATATTTTACAAAGTAGCTGTCCTCTAGCAAATTTTTAGATTTGAGACAAAAATCGAATACGGATAATTATGATATAAAGCACAAAAAATGGGAATTTCTGTTCTCATTTGTGAGTTTGAAATAAATTTAAAGATCAAAGGTACAAATTAATGATCATAAGTCATGGTAAAACTTAAACTCTGACATTTCCACTATTTTTTTAGTTTATATTTTTCAACTCCGAAAGGAGTTGCTCTTGCAAGTTAACATGCAGCATCAGATTCAAATAAGAGATCAAGTACTATAAATCTCCTGAGAAATGAGTTACAATTGGATAGTAAGTAAAATTTTCTCCCAAAGTTATAATAAACTCTAACTTAACATACAAACAAGCAAAAAAATTAAGAAAAAGAATGAATGGTCAGTAATGGTACTGAGATATATTTAAAAAAAAATAGTTAGCTTAATCAAAATGCTGTATCAAAAGACTAGAACTCATAATTAAATAAGAACGTGTTTTCAAGAGCTCAGGTTTTCATGAGCACGTATACTTCTTCAGGTTTTACAAGGAAAACTTGCTTCTTTATGTAATTAAAAAAAAAATCTCAGTCTGAACCATGAATAAAGGAGCGGAATAGCAATTTGAAATAAAAACTATACATACAACAAGACTAAAACAGCCTAGACAGACTGATGGAAAAGTTTTACTGTGCATAGACAAAACTCTGCTGCGCTTTAATCTTTTGATTCGTTAAAGCAACAAACCATTAACTTGAAATAAACCGTGTATGCTCTTTTAAGAAAGAAATTAAATCAAACGATGATAAGAGTTCATTCATTCATGGTATAGTCTCTATTGAATAAACTAATATTACTCAGCATATTTGCCAGCAAGGAAAGAACCTTCAAGTTGATAGCACCTCTGTACAAAAGGTACTCTAATATGTTTTCTATTGAACCATTTCATTCGAAGTTATGTATTTCTAATTTGTTTCGGCTGATTCAGTGTTTGGCTAATGCTTACCCAAGACAAAAGGAATTTTTAAAATGATGGAACAAATAGATACAACTGCAAAAAATGGTATATCAACCTTAGGACCAAAACACAGATATTAATAAAATATGCATATTTTGTCTAAATAAGACAATCACATCAATTCATTGAGATTTCAATAAATATACAACGTTGGTTAGAATCGATGACTACATTAATTCATCATCATAACCTAAGGTAATAATATACCAATGAGCCTTATGTAAGCATGACACATGTGATATCTAATTAGGAGATCCTATGTTCAGCATTAAATGAAAGGAAAAAAGGTTATGTAAACTAGACATGTTTCTCAAAATTCATTACGATAAATCGAAAACTACAAACATAAATGGGATTGAGAAAAAGACTGATAATTCTTTGCATTCTACAGATTAATTAAAAATTAATCGCTAGCGTCTGCTAATTAATAAGCAGCACAAGCAAAGCTACAGAAATGCGAATATGAAAAAGAAGGAACTATTGGCTTGTCATTTCAGCGTGATCAATACAGCGCGGTAAATATGAAGGAAATTACTGTAGTCGATCGATAAATGATTAATTGCAAAACTATTACCTTAAAATTATTCACCGAAGTGCGATGTTCAAACCTAATTTCCTGAATAATATGGTGTACATTCTACAGTAGACATTTTGGCATATCTAAACCTGTTTTGATTATTGATTTGCAGACGGAACGTTTCACGTTTGGCACCTGTATCAACCTTCAAAATCAACTTTACCACCGCGGTGGTTTTACAGACTAAAAAATAGTTTGACAGCGGGCTATACTTGGGAGTTTATTTTCTACCGGTTTTAACAGGTTTTGAACAGTTCTATATTTCACGTGTTATCATAGTCTTTGCTCGTAAGTTTTTTTTTTCCACATCGGTTGTTGTTTATAAAACAGGTAAAAAACAGTGCAGTATAATTTTCATAGTAATTTTCAACCCATTAAATTGGGATGTTTTGAAGGGTTGTAATTTTTTTTTTCCAGTTATGCCCCCGTTAATTATATTGTAAAATTAATGTTCACAAAATATAAGGATATATATGTAATGTTATTTTAGTGGAAAACTTTCAAAATCGGTATATGTTAAAACTCTCAAGCATGCATTAATCGGTTATAACAACAGTTCGTGTAAATCAATCAAAACCGTTACGATCATTAACGATAAAAACCAGTACTCTCAAAACCTTTCATAACTGATACCGCAAAACTCCCGAGTGAAGCCTAAAAAATGGGGTCTTAGCAACCGTTCAGAGCCGAGTCTGTTTGAAAATACCAAAAAAATTGATATTATCAATATCCGCCATCCAAAATAAAAATAAAGAAACCGTTCAAATTCATATGGCACAAACAAGCAATCTCTTTTCATTTAGAACAACATTTGAATCGTATGTAAAATATGAAAAAATGCATATGGGTAACTAATTTTCTAGTGTATTTGAGAGTCCTGATAGTAGCACTATTTCTAAAATTCTATAAAAATATATATTTTTATTTGTAAAGTTATCGAAAATAGATTACTAATCAGATTAATTAGTACATCATTCTTGCACCACTCATAAGGATTAAGCATTTTTGGCAATGTCCTTAGCACCATCAATGACTTAAGATAAAAAAGAAACTTAAAAGGAATAAAAGGAAAGTTGATCGAAACGGAAGGAATACAAAAACAATAATAAAAAATAGAAATACTACAGATAATTTTTGTATTGTAAAAATATTCTAGGAGAAAATATGTGAGATTTAACAATATTTGTAAAATAAATGGATGTAAATTATTATTTTTGGGAAAAATAAGTATGCTTTTACAAATATTTGCAAAAGAAATGTAAAATTTCGCTAATTTTGCAAAAAGAACAAACATTTTCAAAATAAACAAATGTTCACACATTTTCTAATTGAATGGATGTGAGCATGTTTTTCAATATTTGCAAAACAACTATACGAATTTTCTTAGACAATAAAGATGATTTTGCAAATATTTGCAAATGAATATATAATTCTGCAAATATTTGCAAAATGAAAGAATGTAAACATAGTTTTTGAAATATCAATTATGTTTTCATAAGTATTTGCAAAATGAATGCATGATCCTTCTAAGTATATGCAAAATAAATAGACGTAAACATACTTTTTTAACATGGTTCATTAATGCCAACAAGTGTTGATCTTGATAATTGAATTGTGACATATAGTGTTGTAATCTGAACTACCAACCAACCGAGGCAAACCCGTTGGCAGATGTAAACACATTTGCTTGAAACAATAAACATGTTTAAATATTTACAAAATGAATGCATAAAGGAAACACTTATTGATAAAATTAGAAATATTTGCTAAATACATTCGTATTTTTCCAAAATATTGCAAATATACCAAATGAAAGAAAAAAAAAATCAGAGAAACATGTACAATGCTAAAAAACCATGGTCGCAAGAAGAAGAAGTCATCTAAAGAACTAAAAAGTTGAATTTCAAAATAAATATAATACAATACCGAGATGATAAAGGAAAATGGAAAAAAATGAGACATTTGATAAACTAACATTTTAGGGTTCATATATGAAAAGAGAGAAAGAAAAAAACGAGAAACTGAAATTTGAAACAAAGTATAAGAAGTGGCTCCATACAGTTTAACCTTGGAGGGTTTTGTCTTCTTTTTTTTAGTTATGTTCAAATGATTTAGAAATATGCAATGCTTCAAACAATATGTAATCATACAGTATAAATCTATGACAGATAATAACTATATAAATTCATAATCGAGTCATCTATACCACTTGTAAAAAAAACTAATAAGAGCATTCCCAATTGTGGGTTGGTTGGAAAGTCACCGACACCCAACAGGGGGTCGATTGTCAAAGCAACCCTGGTTAGAAGAAAGTCTACTAAGGCAAAATATGAATTTAATCGGCTTTCATTTAGCCGGCTAAGGCTCTGTTTCCTTAGCAGGCTAAATTAAAACCGGTTAAGGAGAGCATAATTGTACTTCTTTTTTTACATAGTGGGGGTGAGTTTTGGTTGAATGAGTTTGACTTGACGCGTGGCAATGCACTCGGTTGGGAATGCTCTAAAGATACAGTCAATCCCGTTGGAGAAAACACTATAAATGGGAAGCTTATATATCTGGTGGAACAAGTAATATGTCTTTCTATAAACATATAGCCAGTAATTAGACCCGTCAAACGGGGTGGGTTGGATCTAAATAGGTTGGGTCGATTTAACCCAATCCATTTATGACTCATTCTTATTTATTCATTTAATATAGAGGTTAGTCTGACCCAATCCATTTAATAAGCGGGTTGCCCATTTAACCCATTTAAAGATTTAAATTTGATTTAACTAATAAAAAACAAACAGATATATAAAATAATTCTAACTCTAATTTTTACGTTTTGAATTTCAATAAAAATCAAATTTTAAAATTTTAAAATTTTAATTTTCGTCAAAATTCAAATATGGGAATGTAGTATGTTATTTGCTAAATGCAGTCGTTAATCACCATGCATGGAGAATTACAGTATGCGTTCACAAGATGAAGTATTTGAGTATTCCATATTGTTTGTAATTTATGTGGAAGATCACCGGTCGAAGTCTCGCCTGATTTCGAGTTAGTATGAAGAAGTTATTGCAGTCGAAACAAAAATATAGCAGTTTCTGCCTATACGGAGTTCAAATATGGGGATATAGCATATTATTTTCTAAGTACAACTGTTAGTCACCATGGAGAACTACAGTATGTATTCACAAGATGAAGTATCCGAGTATTCAATATTGTCCGTAATTTAGGTGGGAGTTCATCGATCGAAGCCTCACTTAATTTGTGAGTTAGTATTAAGAAGTTACTTCAGTCCGAACAAAAAAAAACGGCTTCTGCTTAAGCGGAGTTCAAATATGGAAATGTAGCATGTTATTTCAAAGTACAACTATTAGTCACCATGGAGAACTACAACGTGCCTTCACAAGACGAAGTATCTGAGTGTTCCATATTGTGTGTAATTTAGGTGTGAGTTTATCGGTCGAAGTCTCGTCTGATTCTGAGTTATTATGAAAATGTTATTGCAATTTGAATAAAAAAATAGCAGCTTCTGCCTAGTCGGAGTTCAAATATGAAAATGTAGTCCGTTATTTTTTAAGTACAACTGTTAGTCACCATGAAGAACTACAACATGCGTTCACAAGATGAAGTATTCGAGTAAAAAAATTTAAAATTTTAAGATTCTTATTTTTAAAATTTATATTTCAAATTTAGACTTTTGGATTTTACGTTTTTAATAAATAGTGGGTTACTCATAACCCATTAATTAAGATTCATAACTGGGTTGACCCAACCAATTTATAATTAAAATGAATTGGTTGGATCAATGGGTTGGGTCATGACATGTCTACCAATAATAAATGACCATAACTTATATCATCCTTACCAACATGCCTTTCTTTGCCTATCTAATTCTCAATTTTAGGAGATTCTTCCCTAAATTATTTAGTCACTTGGATATAAAGTTTGGACGTCACTTAGTCCACCATGGGTTTTCTTCGAAACCTCTACCGAGGATGGTAGACTTGATGTGAAATTCATATGTTATTTTTTTATCAAAGTTTCTCTGCATGAATTTAAACTTCAATTTACTTTTACACACAATATACACAGATTAGGCAATTATAAAAAGTAGTTGTTGATATAGCGTTAAATGACGCATTGGATATGCAAATAAACGGCGGGACACCTTTGATTAGAAAAGTACACGAATGGTTCAAGCTGAAGTTTTATACCCTTGATTTCTTTTCTTGAATATATCCCCTTTAATTGGTACTCAGAACTGATTGATCCCGCTGCCACTTTTATTTAACAATTTAAAAAGATATTTCAATCAACCAATCGTGGAGCACCTAGAAGAATACTCGTCTGGGGACCCACTTCCACTTTTGTTTAAAAAGATATTTCAACCAATCTCGAAACAAGTAAAAGTCACCGTTCTCTTTTTTTTGTCCCGTTACCATTGGTCACACGTCCGACGCGTCAGACGTCCAAATGCGGTGAGCCTCGTCCCCAGTTTCGTTTGGTGAATGTTGAAAAGAGACACGTTGACGTCAGACGCGTTGGATGTATCACCAACAGTAGACGCCATCAACGTTGATTTATGCTCTCCTTTCCATCCTTCCATTCAAATACTACACGTATTTCCGGTTCAACCAACTTTTCCGTTTAGATTTTCCATTTTCGTTCTTTGAACTACAGTATGTTTTAACGGAATATTTAAACGGGTATTTGAACGGAAAAGTTGATTGAACGGAGAATCTGAAATTTTGTTCAATAATAAAGCGTCGATTGGCATAATACCTGTTTGACACTATGGGTCACGGTTTTAATTAACACTATGGGTGCCATTTTGCTATGAATTAAGAGGTACTAATGAACACATTTAACTTGTAATCTGAAATAAAAACTGCATATTTAAAAATGAATTTAAACTTACTGCCGATAATGTAGTGCCACTTCCTCTAAGAGCACAGGAGAGACTGACTTAACGCCTGACACTAATGAATTTAACACGTCTTTCTCTACCATAATGAGAGTTATTACGAGGACATGGAACTTCAAGAGCCTCACGATATGCAAGAGCAGTAGATCATTGATAAATTACTTAATGCTTTTCAGACAATTTCACAGTTGTGTATAGACATTGGTTGGAAGACAATTCTAAAGTCAAAGAACAGGTTTGTGTTGTGTTTCGGCACCCCAACACGTCCTCATAAATGTGCGCTTCATTGCTCTGTATGACGACACTTGCTTATAACAAAAGGAATTTTCAACGTTACGTACCATCAATTCCACATATATATCACTATATGCGTTATATTTCCGGTGATGTGGAACTTATCGTTCAACCACACACCCTCAAATGTGAGCCATATCTAACGATTCTCCACCTTGACGAGTATTTCTTTTAACCTTCATTTTCGAGCATACTAAATAAGTTCTGCAGTAGGATCAGACTGTTTTTTTCTCACTTCTTACACAGTTAGGCAAGACTGCATTATCAAATCTCCACCTTAAGACGGATACTTTCTGATGCAGCCCAGCCTGAAGTAGTCTTAGGTTGCGAGCGACCTAAGGAACTGTTAAGTCGCGTGCGACCTAACGGGGTGAAGAATAGCGAGATAAGGGATGCAATACCAACAGCCAACGACCTATGTGTTAAGTCGCGCAGCGAGTTACGACCTAGTGATACCGACCTAACAACTACATCGACATTCTTTAGGTCGCAAAGCCTTGAGTCGCTCCAGAAGTTTTAGGTCGCGAACGACCTAACTTAAGTCAAGCAGTCTTTAGGTCGCTCGAAGTTTTCCAGAAGCCGCTTCTTTAGGTCGCTCGACCTTATACCGCTTTATTTTAGGTCGCTCGATCTTATGTACTGAGAAGATAGGTCGCCGCCTTCATTTTAGGTCGCTCGACCTTAAGCTGCTGAGAAGATAGGTCGCTACCGAGTATTTTTAGGTCGCTCGACCTTGTGTGATGTTGTACATGTTGATGTATTGTACTTAGGTCGTATATTTGTAACTCGTGCATGTTGTATATGTTGTATTTGCTTATGTGTTTTTTTAGGTCGCGTGTGTTGTAACATATCTGTTAGGTCGTTAACGACCTATACTAGGTCGTAAGTCGTAAGTCGTGGAAGTGTGTTAGGTCGTTCACGACCTATGTGTTGTCCAGATTTGAGTCGTGTGAGTTGTAACCCTATAAATAGGGATGGTGGTGTCATTTGTAAAGTTTGGTTGATTTTGAATAAAATTTTGTTTGAGTGCTTTGTGCCTCTTTCTCAAATTGGTAGTTGAGTGTGATCTCCTATCTCCACCTTCGGTTATTCGAGTGCGCTCGAATCAACGATTGTTGAAGCCGATTCACGGAATCAAGTGCGCTTGATCAACGTCGAAGAATCGTAGATCTTTAAATACGGTATCGTGCGCGATCAACATGTTTGGGATAGCTAGAATCCGGTATCTTTGGATCAACGGATTTGGACCTTTTGGTATTCTTCAATCCACCGATTGCTACTTCCATCGTCACATACATTTTGATTATTCCGCTGCTGCATCATTTGGTATCAGAGCTAGACTTTGCCAATCATAGCTAAGCCGAGTCTTGAAGCCAATTACTATTGAAGAGTTTGAGGAGTTAGCGAAGCCGAGCTAAGTGAAGTATAGATCCGAGCTAATAGAAGCCGTGCATCATTTTTGTGTTCAAGGCCGAGAGTGAAGTTATAACAATGCCGCCGAGAAGAGCTAATCGTCATCAAAATGTTGAAGATTTGTACAAAAGGGAAGATGCCGAACAAATGGAACAACGCATTAGTAATAAATTCAATGAGAAGTTGGATGAAGGTATTGGAAGACTAGAGAAATTGATGATGGACATGAATCAAGGTCAAAGGAGAAGGTCGCCAATCTCGAACCATGGAGGAAATAGAGTTTCGCCATCGGTTGCGGAAGCGAGAAGGATGTCGCCACAATCCGATCGAGGTAGAAGAGAATCATCAGTTTCAATGAGAAGAGATCACCATGAGTATCGAGATGAAGAAAGAAGAACTCAACGTGAGTTTGAGTATGAGCCATATCATGATGATGAAAGACATAGTAGAAGAGACATGCGTGATCGAAGAAATGTTGATGGTCGAGATCGATATCGAAGTACACGTGATTATGATGAAGAGAGTGATAGAAGCAATATTCATTATCGAGATCGAGACTAAGTACGAAATACATATCGGGATGTTGAAGATGATCGTCGATGGGAGTCGGGGATGAAGACTGAAATTCCAGAATTTAAGGGTGGTATGCAAGCTGAGGAATTTTTGGATTGGTTATCTAATGTGGAAGAAAAATTTGACTTTAAGGAAGTTCCCGAGCATCGGAGAGTTAAGTTGGTTGCTACACGTTTGAGAGGGAGAGCTATGGCATGGTGGCAGCAAACAAAACTTACACGGGAGAGGATGGGAAAGTCAAAAATTGAGTCATGGGAGAAGATGAAGAAATTGATGAAAGCTACATTCTTGCCGTATAATTATCAGTCTCTTATGTATCAACGATTGTAGAATCTGAGACAAGGGACAAAATCAGTGACTGATTATGCGGATGAATTTTATTAATTGATTGCAAGGAATGACATCATGGAGACGGAGGAGCAGTTAACCGCTAGATTTGTTGGAGGGTTGAGAATGCAGATTCAAGATATGATGAACATGTTTGATCCCAGATCTGTTGCTGAAGCACATCAAAAAGCTCTAGCTTGGGAGAAGCAAGGCAGAAGAGGTGGTGGTGTGTTTACAAATTCCAACAATCAAGTGAAAGGGGCTAGTAGCAATGTGAATGTTTCCAAGGCTATTGAAAAACCAGTTGTTAGTGAAGTTGCAAAGACCAAAGTCAATAGTGGTATCAAATGTTTCAATTGTCAAGAGGTTGGTCACAAAAGCAATGAATGTCCAAAGCCAAAGAAACGAGCAATGATTGCTGAGGTTGAGGATGAGGATGTAGAAGCTGAATGTTCTAATTCATTACCGGTTGAGGAGGAAGAATTATTGTCGGGAAATGATGGATATACATTAATGCTAACAAGAAATTGCTTGACACCAAAACAGGAGGAAAACACTAGCTGGTTGAGGAGTAACATCTTTCAGTCAACGTGCACTATCTTGGAAAGGGTTTGCAAATTTGTTATTGATGCGGGAAGTTGTGACAATATTATCTCTACAGAAGCTGTGAAGAAGTTGGCATTAAAGACTGAGAAGCATCCGAAACCTTACAAGTTAGCTTGGTTGAGGAAAGGCGGGGAGGTGAAAGTTGGACGAAGAGCTTGTGTTAATTTTTCGATTGGGAAGAAATACAAAGATGAAATTTGGTGTGATGTTGTGGACATGGATGTATGCCATTTGTTGTTGGGGAGACCATGGCAGTATGATAGAGCTGTGCAACATGATGGACGTACCAACAGTTATAGTTTCATGTTTGAAAGCACCAAGATTACTTTAATTCCCAAGAAGCAACAACAAGAAGAAAGCAAGCTGGAGGAGATTGAAGAACTTAAAACTTTGCTATCTTTGAAGGAGTTTGTTAAGGAAGTAGAAGATGAGCCTGAAGTATTTTTGTTGATTGGACGTGAGAGTAATGAAGTGGTTGAAATTCCTGAAGAAGTAAAGCCAGTGCTGGAAGAATTTGAAGATGTATTTCCTGAAGAGTTGCCAATGGAGTTACCGCCGTTGAGAGACATTCAACATCAAATTGATCTTGTTCCAAGTGTGTGTTACCACATAGACCACATTACAGAATGAGTCCAAAGGAACACGAGGAGTTGAGAAGGCAAGTGGAAGAATTGCTTGAACAAAGGCGTGTATAGGAGAGTTTAAGTCCTTGTGTCGTACCAGCATTGTTAGTGCCGAAGAAGGATGGAACATGGAGGATGTGCACTGATAGCCGAGCATTGAACAAGATTACTGTGAGATATAGATTTCCTATGCCTAGATTGGATGACTTGTTGGATCAACTTAGTGGAGCTACTATCTTTTCGAAGATCGATTTGAAGAGTGGTTATCATCAAATTCGAATCAGACCAGGGGACGAATGGAAGACAACATTCAAGACGAGAGAAGGGTTGTACGAATGGCTGGTTATGATGTTTGGTCTTACGAATGCACCTAGTACATTTATGCGGGTGATGAATCAGATCTTTAGACCATTTATTGGGAAGTTTGTGGTGGTGTATTTTGATGATATACTGATATACAGTGGAAGCGCAGAAGAACACTTGCATCATTTGAGAGAAGTATTGATAATACTACGACAGGAACAATTTTATGCTGCAACGAAGAAATGCGTGTTCATGACGCATAGTGTTTTATTTTTGGGATATGTTATATCAGAAGGAGGTATACAGGTGGATCAGAATAAAGTGGAAGCAATCAGAAATTGGCCACAACCCAGGATGATAACATAAGTTAGAAGCTTTCATGGCTTAGCATCATTCTACCGAAGATTTATTCCACACTTCAATAGCGTGATGACACCAGTTACTGATTGTATGAAGGGGAAACAATTTTCATGGTCAGAGGAAGCAGGGGTTGCTTTTGAGCGGATCAAGGAGCTTTGGACGACAGCACCAATTCTAGTATTACCAGATTTTCAGTTATTGTTTGAATTACATACTGATGCATCTAAAGTTGGGATTGGAGGGGTGTTGAGTCAGAAAGGTCGATCTATTGCATATTTCAGTGAGAAGTTATCGGGAGCAAAGATGAGATACAATACTTATGATGTGGAATTTTATGCTATCGTGCAAGCTGTGAAACATTGGAGACATTATCTGTTTCATAAAGAATTTGTTTTATATACTGATCATAAAGCGTTGAAGCATATGCAGGGACAGGATAAGATTGCAGCTAGACATGCTTCGTGGATCGCATACTTGCAACAATTTACATTTGTGGTGAAGCACAAGTCGGGAATTACGGATCGAGTGGCAGATGCATTAAGTCGAAGGAATCATTTGTTGACCATAATGAAGGTTGAAGTGACGGGGTTTGATGTGTTGCCAGAATTGTTTGTTGAAGATCCGTACTTTGCGAAGTTTGTAGATGAAGCCAAGGAGGGAAAGACGGATGATTATGTGTTGGTGGATGGTTTTCTTTTTAAAGGGAATCGATTATGTATACCGGAATGCAGCTTACGAATGAAGATTGTGAAGGAGTTGCATGAGGAAGGACATGTGGGGAGAGACCATACATTACAGTTGATTTCGCAATCATATTTTTGGCCTTCTATGAAGAAAGAGGTTGGAAGATTTGTGGAAAGATGTCATATATGCCAAGTTTCCAAAGGGACAGCGACGAATGCGGGATTGTATGTGCCATTACCTGTGCCTACCAGACCATGGGTTGATATCAGCATGGATTTTATTTTGGGGTTACCAAGAACTCAGCGTGGAAATGATTCCATATATGTGGTGGTAGATAGATTTTCCAAGATGGCACATTTTATCGCTTGTAAGAAGACAGCTGATGCCGTCCGTGTTGCTGAATTGTTCTTTAAAGAGGTGTATCGATTACACGGGCTACCAGAATCCATTGTTTCTAATCGGGATACTAGATTTCTAAGCCATTTTTGGTTGAGTTTGTGGAAGATGGTTGGAACGAAGCTGAATTTTAGTAGCGCTTATCATCCGCAAACAGATGGGCAAACGGAAGTGGTGAATAGATCATTAGGAAACTTGTTGCGATGTCTTATGCAGGATAACTTGAAGAGTTGGGATATGAAATTGTGTCAGGCGGAATTTGCACATAATCATGCTGTTAATCGAAGTACTGGTTATAGTCCATTTCAAGTTGTATATTCAAGCTTGCCAAAGGGGCCATTGGATTTGACAATAGTGCCACAACCAAAGGGGACAGTTAAGCGGGCTGTTGATTTTGTTGATGGATTGGTAGAATGCCATAAAATCGTTCAGAAACGATTGGAGAAAGCGAATGAGAAGTATAAACGATCTGCGGATTTGAAGCGACGAAGTGTTGAATTTAATGAAGGAGATTTAGTATATGCTGTTGATGCAGCGCAGCCTTTAAATTCACAAGACTTAGGTCGTCCACGACCTAACGGAATGACTTTAGATCGTCCATGATCCAAAGAGAAGAAGGGAGAAGTGCAACAGTTGATTAACGTGTTAATCAGTAAGTCGCCTCATTATAGGTCGCATACGACCTATAAGGAACGACCTAGCAAGGGACAGGAAGAGGACAGTGGAAACAAGTTACGCAGAGAAGCCTTAAGTCATTCAACGACCTACGACCTAGTTAGGTCGCGTGAAGAGGTTTCAGAGGCTGATGTTTTTAAGTCGCGTGAAGATGTTGTGTCCTTAGGTCGCGAGGCCTTAGGTCGGTCAAGCTTAAGTCGCAGGATTGAGTTACGACCTATGATAAGTCGTGAGGAGCGTTAGGTCGTGAGAAGAATCCCAGAAGCTAACTTCTTAGGTCGCTGAAGCTTGAAGCCGTGGATTCCTTATGCCGCTTTACTCTATGCCGTTGATTATTTTAAGTCGCTCAAGTATAGGTCGCAAGACTTAAGTCGTGGAGGATGTTATGTCGCTGCTGGTTTTAAGTCGTTGAACATATTGTTAAGTCGTATATTTTAGGTCGTTCTTTATAAGTCGTGTGAGTTGTATAGGACGTATAACTGTGTTGTAATGTTGAACCGTGTGAGTCTGTTGAGTCGCTGCCGACCTAAGTAGGTCGTAGGTCGTGTTGTTTAAGGTCGTGACCGACCTATGTGTTGTCTATTTTGGCATGTTGAGTTGTAGCCTATAAATAGGCATGTGTAGTCATTTTGTAAAAGGTTGTTGATTTGAATAAAAACTTTTGTTTTGTTAGCTTTGTGCTTTCACCAAATTGGTAGTTGAGTGTAATCTCCTATCTCCACTTTCGGTTAATCGAGTGCGCTCGATTCAACGATTGCTGAAGCCGATTCGCGGTATCAAGTGCGCTTGATCAACGCTTGAAGAATTGAAGATCTTCTTTCACGGTATAGTGTGCTATCAACGTGATGAAGATGCTAGAATTCGGTATCTTTGGATCAACGAATTTGGGCAATTCAGTATTCTTCATTCCATCGATTGCTACTTTCACAGAATCATCATTTTGTTATTCCGCTGCTGCATCAGCTGTACTAACAAAGGATCGTTTTCCAGTGGGAGCATATAATAAACTTAAAGCTCGAAAGATTGGTCCTGTAACGATTGTGAAACGGATCAATGAAAACGCTTATAGGTTGAAGCTGCCGGAGGATGTGTACACTTCTGACGTGTTTAATGTTAAACATCTTATACCATATCATGGGGATGAACTTGTTGTGGAAAAGGAGGGTGCAAATTCGAGGACGAATTTTTCCCAACCAGGGGAGGATGATGCAGCCCAGCCTGAAGTAGTCTTAGGTCGCGAGCGACCTAAGGAACTGTTAAGTCACGTGCGACCTAACGGGGTGAAGAATAGCGAGATAAGGGATGCAATGCCAACAGCCAAAGACCTATGTGTTAAGTCGCGCAGCGAGTTACGACCTAGTGATACCAACCTAACAACTACAACGACATTCTTTAGGTCGCAAAGCCTTGAGTCGCTCCAGAAGTTTTAGGTCGCGAACGACCTAACTTAAGTCGAGCAGTCTTTAGGTCGCTCGAAGTTTTCCAGAAGCCGCTTCTTTAGGTCGCTCGACCTTATACCACTTTATTTTAGGTCGCTCGATCTTATGTACTAAGAAGATAGGTCACCGCCTTCATTTTAGGTCGCTCGACCTTAAGCTGCTGAGAAGATAGGTCGCTACCGAGTATTTTTAGGTCGCTCGACCTTGTGTGATGTTGTACATGTTGATGTATTGTACTTAGGTCGTATATTTGTAACTCGTGCATGTTGTATATGTTGTATTTGCTTATGTGTTTTTTTAGGTCGCGTGTGTTGTAACATATCTGTTAAGTCGTTAACGACCTATACTAGGTCGTAAGTCGTAAGTCGTGGAAGTGTGTTAGGTCGTTCATGACCTATGTGTTGTCCAGATTTGAGTCGTGTGAGTTGTAACCCTATAAATGGGGATGGTGGTGTCATTTGTAAAGTTTGGTTGATTTTGAATAAAATTTTGTTTGAGTGCTTTGTGTCTCTTTCTCAAATTGGTAGTTGAGTGTGATCTCCTATCTCCACCTTCGGTTATTCGAGTGCGCTCGAATCAACGATTGTTGAAGCCGATTCACGGAATCAAGTGTGCTTGATCAACGTCGAAGAATCGTAGATCTTTAAACACGGTATCGTGCGCGATCAACGTGTTTAGGATAGCTAGAATCCGGTATCTTTGGATCAATGGATTTGGGCCTTTTGGTATTCTTCAATCCACTGATTGCTACTTCCATCGTCACATACATTTTGATTATTCCGCTGCTGCATCACTTTCCACTCAAGCCATTTTGGAGCATCAGTTCTCAACGCAGTGGTGCACGCTGCATATCTAGCAGTGTTGTCATGCTGTTTACATATCTCCAAGCCTCAAGGAGTCCTTGCTTCGTTCACTCTCGCATCGTCTAATGGTTCTTCAAACCATCGGCTCTGATACCATGTTGTGTTTCGGCATTCCAACGCATTCACATAAACGCGTGCTTCATTGTTATGTAATTGCGCCACCTAATGAAGCTTCCAATATGCCAGCGTTTTGATTGAACTTTCCTTTCGTCGCCTTTCGAAATGGTCATATACATGGTCTTGACAACACTTGCTTGTAACAAAAGGAATTCTCAATGTTACGTGTCACCAATTCCCATATATACCAATGTTGCTCGTAACACTTGCTTACGAAGGGAGCTGGAAGATGCATAAGTAATCAATATAAGTATCAATTTACTACTATATATATAGCTATATGCCTTCAATTATAATGCTCGCAATGTTAAATTGTCTCAAAGGTTTAACAATTTATTACAGTTTACTTCTAGCCATCCTCCAACCCAGATATTTTATCACTGATGAGTTATATGCCTTTAAATAAATCCGATTTTAATTTGTCATTTGGTCGAGAAGCGAATATTTTAGTCACTCCAATGATCCTCATTTATGGTTTAACTTCCACTATGTATATGATTTGATGTAATGAAATTCTTATCTTTCTAATGGTCTAGTCTATTTGATCTAATACTGCCCTTTTATATTACTATATACTGCTTTTCATAACTAAAATAGAAATAATTAAAGCACTGGTTTGTAAAAAGAAAATAATAGTAACTACTTTCTTAATCTAAAAGCATGAATGAGGTGGAATACTTTAGGTAATTAGCAAACCATGAGTAGGTATATTGTCGCTTAACAATATACATGCATTAAAACTATTAGACAAGTTCATGTTTCTCATTGAAGAAGCTTACATAGTTAAAACTACACATATATAAAGTCTTACGTTTCACTATCCTTGGGTAAAGAATGAACTGCAGCAGCACACTATGGACCGCACCAATTCTTTTACATGAGAATAAGTTGACTGATCAAGTCAAGTGGGTGCATTCGAGTAGTGGGCTTCAATTCAGCCCATCAAACTATTATATCATTCTTGTATCATTATAAATACAATGTGTATGTACAAAGCAATGTATCATGTTCAGATATAACATCAGTTTCTGACTTGTAAAAATTTCTTCATCTCAAAATCAATAAAAAAACAATTTAGCAAATCTTTTACATGGTATCAGAGCACAAAAGCTTAACAGCAAATGCCATGCCAGTAATCTGATCAGATTAAACATCATCATTTCAAGATTAGGCTGCATCTTGGAATCATTTGAGAATTAATATATTATCATCATTAGTTTTTCTATTTTGTGTTACAATACCTCTCTTAAGATCAAGTTTTGAAACTGTTTAATCAGTTTCTTGTCAAAACTTCTTGTTGTGCCTCGTCTAGAAGACCCATGTCAGAAGTATCTCATCATTCAAAAATCTCTAGCTACACATCAAATTTTTCCAGCATCTCAAATCATCAATAATATCGCTTTCTGATTTCAGCAACAATGGTAGAAGGTGACATAGATAATACTTCCTCATCGAATACAGCAACTGATATAAGGCTAAATCAAACTCAAGGACTGCTAAAAGACATAATCAAGCCCTAAAGCTAGTTAATCTCAATTCAACTTGATGAAACCAATTTCTTGCTTTGGAATTCCAGATAGAAACTCCAATCAAAGCTTATGGGCTAGAAGAATATGTTCTTAGCACCTTATACACATCCCAAAATACATTGCAGATAAGATGGAAAGCTAATTAGCAATCAAGAATTCATAACACATCAGAGACAAGACAGTCTAGTTAGTTCTTGGCTAATATCCTCCATAAGTGCAAATCTACTTCTCAGGGTGCAGTTCAGCTCATGAAATTTGGTCAACAATTGAGCAGATTTTCAGCACTCAGTAAGCAGCCAAGATAATGTACTACAAATGTAACGACCTGCCTTTTTGGACGGTTTAAATCGATGATAAACCACACACGTCAGACTCAAACCATTCAAAAGGGTAGATTGTTATAGGGTAAATAAGAAAAAGCAGAGAAAGAAAGAAAACAAATACAGAATCTCACAACGGAATGACAAAATATAATAATCAAATAAGCAGTTCATGAAGCTGTTTACAAATAACAATGATTAAACCTTTATAATATAGATCAGAGTTACATATAACAAAAATAAATAATAAATAAATGCAGCGGAACAACATGATGTAGTGGAAGACATATAATAAGTAATAATAGTACAGAATCTTCATCTTCATCCTCCAGAAAGCAGTCTTCGATAAACTGAAAAGCTCAGACTGACCCCATCGAATTGAAAAGACAAAACACTCGAGTCAGAACTAAAAGATCTTATGTAAGTTAAATCAACAATTGATAAATATGAGTGTAACGGCGTCAGAGACGTTTACGGGATTTGACATCTCCTATCCAGTGTCTAACGTGAGTGCAATAACTTAAGAGATGTTCAAGATTTCCATCTTCTAAGGATCCGTTAAACTATCTACTATGTAGTACAATACACTATTATAATAGTGTCTACAATAAAGTAAAGTATTAAAATAGCGTTAAGGCGTTACCCATATCCTCTTTAACACATTTTATATATTCTCGTAGTCTATACAATGCCGTAGGCTCCACCAAACCGATGGTTTACCCAGAGGACACCCCATAGGTACGGTACAAAACAAACTTATAGAAGGCGCTCTAGGGCATGTGAACACGACACTCGAGGCAATGCCAGGGTAGATTTACCAATTGCAGAACCGGGCTGGTGGTAACGCATAGCAGCTACTACCGCCCATCTCGGAATACACTCCCATAATCAAAATCAAGGGGTGGCCACCAAATCATCAAAAAGTCATAATATGGTATCGAAGAAGCATGTCCGATCGGAGGAATGACCTCACTTGGCCCAGGTATAGCTCCTGTTTTAGTCACATCTAAGCTGACTCACGGGAGTCAGGGTCACGTAAATACCTCATACAGAAATCATTCGCCAAACCATCTTACTTCATTTCTAGAATCTCCACCACGTACACAGTTGTTAAAGTGGTTTTCGGTATTGGCAGAGAGTATGACAATATCCGATCCCGGTCTCATTAACAACCAAACGCTTATTTCATACCGGATGGTTCTTTTACATTTTAAAAAGTCAATTCACAATTTATATCAAAATATCATATTCAATTTCAAATTATATCTCTTTCGAAATCATATTCACTTTCAAACATATTCACTTTCAAATCATATTCACTTTCAAATCATATTCACTTTCAGATCATATTCACTTTCAAATCATATTCACTTTTGAAATTCACCTTCACTTTGAAATTATCGATAAGTTATGTTAATTAATTCTTCATTTCAAATCATCTTATTCACTCAAATATGTCATTTCATAAAAGGTATCAATTCCAAATTCCAACTTAGGTTGTATCATCGTCAAGGATTTAAAAATAAATACTTCAACTTTACACAGTCTGAAATTTTAGAAAATAGTTTAGGTAATTATAAATAGTTTATATAGTTTTAAAAATAGTTTAAATAGATTTAAAATAGTTTAAATAGTAAAAATAGTTTAAATAGGTTTAAATTAGTTTTAAAATGATTTAAATAGATTAAATATAGATTAAATAGATTTAAATTATATTAAGTAGATTTTTACATAGATTAAATAAGTTTAAAATAGATTAAATAGATTTAAATTATATTAAATGGATTTAAAATAATTAAATAAATTAATTAGCTTAAAATAGGTAAAATAGGTAAAATAGATTAAATTGGATTAAACAGGTTATAATAGATTAAAATAAGTTAAAATAGTTTAAATTAATAAAAATAGTTTCAAAGTTATATCCAAACATTCCAATAATTCAATTCCTATAAATTTCATTTATATTTGACACCTCAACTTTGAAATTCAAATTTAAATCCTTTGAACAATTCATTTAATCAGTTCCAATTTCACATTTATGCTTGGACTTTCGAATATAATTCAGTTTATATAAATCAATTCTATTTTAAAATACCAGTTAACTCAATTCAAAATTTAAAGATTCAAAAATCATTTAATTTAACCAATCCGGTGTCCGTTTATAATTTTCTACCCTAGGGTCAAGTGATACGGATATTTATCATTTCAATCCGCAATTTACAATTTTACGGTTATATATCATTTCAAACTGCAATCTCAAATTAAATAAAAATCCATAAAATCACTTGAGTTTATCATTTCAACGCATAATGATTTTTCCCTAATCTATAGATCGTTCGGGTATGTATCATTTCAACCCATAGGGAACTTGCAGTGTTATAACAATATAAAATATAACATCCAGTCATCCAATATCAACAATCTGACAGCCATCAAAATCATCATCCAAATCAATCAATAGACATCAATAGATAACTGATAATAAATAACAAGTATTAAATTGACAATTTAAATTCAATAATAAATTAAACGATGATTAAATGCAATAAAAGTCAAATTTAACTAGAATGACAATTTAAACATACCAACGTCAATCAATTAATTCCAAATCACATCATAAATTTAATTTAACTAACATAAGATAATCTAGTAGTTGTGAGTGGGTCAAAACACTCATCTTTGATTTTAAATCGATTCGAAATTCAAATAAATGCCCAAATTTCAACAGTCTCAGAATTTGACCAAACCAGTGTCAACATGTACGGACTTTCGATACGATTTAAATTATAAAATAAATAAAATAAAATAAAAAAATTACCACGTACACAATACCTTACTTCCACGCGTCCTCCACGTTCGAAATCACGACCAAAACCCTACCCAGACCCCGAGCACGCACTAACGCCGCATCATCCACGGCGACGTCTGACACGCTGTGACCCCTCATATGCGTGCGCCTTCACCTGCGCCACCTCCTAGTCCTTCTACGATAGCCACCTCGCCACGATCGGCGTCCAAAAGCTCCGGCCGCCGCCTATATAAAAACCCTAGTTGAATTATCGCGCCCAATCCAACCGTCATCTCCCCAAACGAACCACACCGATGGATTACGCTCATCGATCTCCACAATTCCATGTCGTCGATTCGACGATCGGTCGAAGTCGATCGAAGCCCAACGAACGGCCGAGAATTAATCACCAATTTCTGGCCACACAGAAATCCAAATCGAAAAACTAACAGCATATTTGACTTACGCTCGTCGAGAGCTTCGAATCGATATATAATTTGATAGGCTTTTGAGAAGTTTAATTTTGAAATTGAATTTTGAATTGAATTTTGCAATTTGGGAATTAGGGTTTTGTAACTGGATTTGGTTCTGCCATTGATAAGGAGAAGTAGACAGATGAAATTGTACATACTGAATAATAGAATAAGAATTAGCTAGGGTTTATAACAGGTTATATATATGCAGATCAGAAATAGGAATGAACGGGCTAGATCGATTTGAAAGTTGAACGATAAACGACCCAAAAAGCCCATTTCGTTCCCGAAACGGAAATGGGTCATCCCATATGTCAAAATAGATGTTTTTGATAATTTTAAATTCAATGGAACAGGTTTCAAGTCCTAATTACATCATATGAAGAAGTTAGCTTAAATCAGCTTATTTCAAATTGATTTCAATTGAATTTAATTAAATTGATTTCTACGCGTTTTGAGCCCGTACGATCCAACGACAAGTCCGATCGCTATGAAATTTGAAACCTTACAATAATTCACCGTTAAGAATCCGATGAAATTGGTTTCGTCGAAATTCGAGACAGTGGCCAAAATGACTATTTTCACGTTATTTAAATTAACTAAATCACTTTTCAATTTCAAATTTAATAACTAGCAATTTTCACCATTTTTGATCACTTGGACAATTACAACAGTTTAAAACAAATTTACATATCGAATCAATGTTAATTATTTTCCTAATTACAGTGTTCAATTTCAACTATAATTAAATCCAATTAATTATAATTTAATTTCCAATAAATTGATTAAATTTTGATTTTAGTCTTATTATTCAACCAGTCATTATCTTATGGACATATTTAACATTTGTTTATATCTTATTACATAAATATTCTGCAATTATCATCTTTTACCATAATAGTTGCAGTATTCCAATAATGTTGAACCTATGTTGATTTTGACATTGATCATAATTTAAAGTCCTAATAACTTTATTTATCTTGGTTTCATTTTTATTATTAAATCAATTTATTGCTTTATGAGTGTAATTGACATTTCTGTACATTTTATTAGATTCCCAATTTGCAGTCATTGTATTAACTCACATTAATGTAACATTTATTTACATTTATTTGTAATTGATTAATTAAATTGGTAACAAATAACAATTGTCACCATTTCTACATTTAATAACATTTGTAAGTTTATTATTTACAAACAAATGTTATAACTACTACTACAACACTACTTTTATCAATTACAATTAATTACATCTTATTTCATCAATTAATACAACATTTAAATTATCAATTTCTCCTTTAAATCCAATTATCAATTAATACATACATTATTACAATTAATTTACAATCTATAACCAATTATAACCTTTTAATCATTTCAGTTAATTGGAATTTCATTCAAAGCAGTTATAAATTACCTTAAATTAATACTATTACATTTCATTCCAATTACATTCTTATTATTAAATCACAATTTTTTTATTTCTTCCAACATTAAATCACAAAACCTCATTAAATTAACTATTTTTAATTATCGAAAATTACGGGTCGTTACAACAAAAGGCAATTACAAAATTTTAAGAAAGAGAATCTATTAATAAGAGAGTATCTTGTGAAGGTCAAGACATTGTGTGACCAATTGGCATCTGCTGGACACATAGTTTCAGATACAGAACATGTGTTGTCAAGTTTAGGAAGATTAGTGATGAATATGAGGCAGTGGTAGCTGTTATATCATCAAAAGAAGCCTTACCCCCAATACAATATGTTCATTCTACACTTCTTGCTCTTGAAGGTAGAATAGAATAAAAGAAACCAATCATATCAGATCTGTCAGCTAATTTTGAAAGCAATAGCAAATTCAAGAATCAAGAAAGGAGTTACAACAATAGAGGTCAACGATTTAACAACCAGAGAGGTAGTCAATCTTCCAGATCTAGAGGAAGAGGTGGAAGATGGTACAACAACAATGGCAACAACAGACTCAAATATCAAATATGTGAGAAGTTTGGTCATGCTGCAAACAAATGCTATTTCAGATTTGATGCCAATGATACACTATCACAACAAAATGACAACAGTTCAAGAAACTACAATCCCAGTGCAAACATGATAAATGTGCAACAAGAAACTAAAGGTTAAACTGATAATGCTAGCGGTGATATTGCAAGAATAGAGAACACTCATGATGATAACTGGTATCCCTACTCAGGGGCAACAAATCATGTAAGAAGCAGCTTGGGAAATTTGAATCTTGACAACAAAGAATACAAAGATACATAATCAATACTTATGGGTAATGGCAAACCTGTTAAAATCACACACATTGGAAATGCATACATAATGGGGAAAATGAAATTATATTTACATAACTTGCTAAGAGTACCATTAATTAAGAAAAATCTGTTAAGTGTTTCACAGTTTGCCAAAGATAACAGTGCGTATTTTGAATTTTTCCCAAAGCGCTGTATTGTTAAAGATATCCTAACAAAAGAAATTCTTTTGCAAGGTGGAGATTTTAAGGGAATATACACTTTCAATGTTGCTAATTTAAGAAAAATTGGAAATAAGGAAAAATGGTGTAATAATTTTGAAATCAAACATGTGGATAACTGTAAGATCTTTGATATTTGGCATTGTAAACTTGAACGTCCCAATGTAAATATTGTAAAGCATGTGTTGAATGAAAATAATATTTCTTTTAGTAAGGTTTCAACACCATATATTTGTACTTATTGTCAAATGGGTAAAAGTAATAAATTACCTTTTTTAGATTCTAAAATTAGTTACAACAAACCCCTTGAACTAGTTGCAGCTGATCTATGGGATCCGACACCTATACACACTGACTATGGGTACAAGTAGTACTTCTCATTTGTTGATGCATTTTCTAGATATGTGTGGATATATTTTTTAAAGTCAAAATCTGTGACATGCAATGCAGTACTACATTATAGTGCAGGCAAAAAAAAATTGTCAGGTAAAGATAGTGCAAACTGATGGTGGCACTAAATTTCTACCACTGAGGGAGTACTTTTAGAAAAAATGTATTATACATAGAACAACTTGTCCGTATACTTTTGAAAAAAATGGTTTAATTGAAAGAAGACATAGGCAGATTGTAGAAATAGGTCTCACATTACTAGCAAATGCATCATTGCCACTAAAATTTTGGCCTGATGCATTTGCCACTACAGTGTTCCTAATCAATAGACTGCCTACAAAAATTTTAAAGTTTAAAGTCCATTCGAAGTTCTCTATAATATCAAACCAGACTATCAAAGTTTAAAAGTGGTTGGGTGCTTATGTTTTCCCTATCTTAGGCCATATAATGCTCATAAATTAAACTTCAGGTCATCACCGTGTACATTTTTAGGTTATGCTACAAACCAAAAAGGTTATAAATGTCTAGATAGAAATGGTATAATTTGTATTTCTAGACATGTTGTTTTTAATGAAAAAGTGTTTCCTTTTAGCAACTCATAAATCAAAGCATCTCTAAAAGTGTACAATGCAAAGTGTTCCTTATCACCCATACCTATACAAGTTGGCAAGCCTGTTCACATCATGGAGGAAGCAATTCAAAGTGATCAATGCTCACAACACACTGTGTCTTCTTCAGAACCAGGTCGTGAGCAAACTGAGTCAACTGATACACAAGCTCAAGTACAACAGCCAGATACCCAAGGATAATTAAATCCTTGTCAATCATTAGATGGTTCACAACCACCTAATGGACAACAAAAGACTGAAATGGATAACAATAATCATCAACATACTCCTGCAAGAACTGGACATCATATGATAACAAGAGCAAAAAATGGCATATTCAAGCCAAAATTATATAATGCGGTTCTAGAAAAGGAAGAACCAAGTACTTATAGTCAGGCAATACAAAATGAGAAATGGAAAGCATTCATGAATAAGGAGTATGAAGCTCTTATGAAAAACAAGACATGTGATATTGTTCCTCTGCCTATTAATAAGAATACTGCAGGCTGTAAATGGACATGCAGATTAAAAAGAAATGCAAATGGTTCAATTTCTAAGTACAAGGTTAGATTGGTGGCAAAAGGTTATTCACAACAAAATGGTTTGAGTTTAATGAAACCTTTTCACCTGTTGTGAAACCTTCCATCATTAGAATTGTTCTCACAATTGCCTTACATAGAAATTGGAACATTAAGCAATTGGATGTAAATAATGCTTTTTTGAATGGTGTTTTGCAGGAAGAAGTCTATATGGGACAACCCTATGGATTCCAACAAAGTGGAAATGAAAAGCTTGTGTGCAAATTGAACAAAGTGATCTATGGTCTCAAGCAAGCTCCAAGAGTTTGGTTTGAAAAGCTAAAGACAACATTGATCAAATTGGGCTATAACTCAACAAAATCAGACGACTCACTATATACAAAGTTCAAAAATAACACTATTACTTATATACTGGTTTATGTTGATGATTTTATTATTACAGGCAACAATGAATTGAAAATTAAAAATCTTATTCAGCACTTAAACGAGGAATTCTCAATCAAAGATCTTGGATGCTTAAATTTCTTCCTGGGAATTGAAGTAAAAAGACCATCAGGCTAAATAATTCAACTTAGTCAGAAAAAAATACATTAGCGAAATTCTAGTTAGAGCAAAAATGGATCAATAAAACCCAATTTCTACACCTATGGCAAGCAATGCACATCTATCAAAAACCAAAGGAGAATCAATTGCAAATGACCGTCAATATAGAAGCATAGTGGGAGCATTACAATATACAACACTCACTAGACCAAAAATTTCATTTAGTGTACAGAAATTAAGTCAATTCATGCAAAATCCAACTGATAAACACCGAAAAGCTGTAAAGAGAATATTGAGGTATCTCAAAGGGATGCTACATTTTGGTCTAACAATTGAATCATGCAAAAATATCAGTATCACTGGCTATGCAGATGCTGATTGGGCCACTGACCCAGATGATAGAAGATCAACAACTGGATACTGCATTTACTTAGGTAAAAATCCTGTCTCATGGTGTTCATAAAAACAGCCAACAATCTCCAGAGTCATCACCGAGGCCGAATACAGGAGTGTGGCTAATGCAACTACTGAAATAATGTGGATAGAGTCACTATTAAGTGAACTAGGAATCAAACCAGAAAGTAAAACTATAATATGGTGTGATAACCTAAGCACGGTATCACTTACAGCTAATCCGGTCTTTCATTCCAGAATTAAGCACATGAAATTAGACTTGTATTTTGTTCGTGAGCAAGTAACAAGAGGAAAACTAAACATCAACCATATACCTGCTACTTACCAAGTTGTCGACATTCTAATAAAGCCTCTGTCAAAAATCAACTTCATGCGATTCAGAGAGAAGTTGAAAGTTGAGAACTGCACTAGCCAGGGAAATGATAATCTCTCAACTAACCCAATCAAAGTCATGACATAACTATTTCTATTGTTGACATCACATTGAATCTTATTTATTCAAGAGAATCAAGCACTAGCACTATCAGAATACTTGATTAAAGTAGAAAACCTCACAAATTTCAATCGATTTAAGCCTTGATCCAGCTTAATTTGATGGTGGCGCGGAATTGGGGATAATTTGCAACCCTAACCCTCGGTTAGATTTGAGGGAGGGGGGGTAAAGAATGAAATGCAGTAGCATACTATAGACCACACCAATTCTTTTACATGAGAATAAGTTGATTGATCAAGTCAAGTGGGTGCATTCGGGTAGTGGGCTTAAATTCAGCCTATCAAACTATTATATCATTCTTGTATCATTATAAATACAGTGTGTATGTACAAAGCAATGTATCACGTTCAGATACAAAATCAATTTCTGACTTGTAAATGTTTTCTTCATCTCAAAATCAATAAAACACATTTTACTAAATCTTTTACATTGGGATATTAAATAGCTGAATCTTCTATACCACTAATAAGAATCTAGAGATGAAACGAACAAATGTAGTTCAACCATTTCACATTCTATTATATATAACATATTGTAGATTGCATATCTTCTTCAATCATATATTATGTTATTTACATAGTTTATATCCGAACTACATGTATAGCTGCTTTCCATAGTATGTACTGACCTTATATTTCTAGTTAACCTCGCCATGTGCTATATCTTACTATCATGTTTTAGACAACTTTATTACATTGCATCATGATATTTGAATACTTCAATTCAAACCAGACAATTTATGCCAAAACAAGATCCTTGAAAAAGGATATACAACCACATTATTATTAAACACCATCATCATCATCACTGGTATGAAGCATTGGTTTTATCCTAGTTCATATATAAATCCTTAGAATGATCCAAAATCAAGAGTAGTGATAAGATTAAAAGACGTTGGATGGTTGCATTAAATATTATGCAAGGTACAACGAAAATTGTTAAAGCTGCAAAAAGACCTTTATTTAAAAATATAACACTTTATATCATATATTAGAATATTACATGTCACTTTTATAATGTTATGAAAGGTAATTCATCAAAAATAAGAATTTTCACAATTTTAGCATGCCTTGCATTATAAACACACATCGTATATAGTAGGAGACACATTGAAACCAAGTCATTCGGCATTTTAAGGAAAGTTCGTAGCTTTTTTCTACTCTGTTTAAATTTATGATTTATCGCATGCATTCGGCCGACCGAAAATTTGGAATGGGGCAGAGCCCTATATATCTTGGTTCGTTTCTTGCCTGCGAGGAAATTGAACCATGAAAGGGCAGTGCGTCCGACGAGTCCGATGTCTTCTAACACATCGACATTTAATGGTTCTATTTCCCCCAATGATACTCTCCACATTCTCATATATAAAATCACTTCTCCTTTAACACTTCTTCTACACAAATATCACTATTTTCACCCCTTTAAAAATGTCACAAACGATGCAAAAGTTTGAAATTTTTGTCTCATTTTACCACTACGTACTTCCCACGATGCACAACGAATGCATATGCTACCGTTGGAAATAAAATGAAAGGCGTGCATAAAAAAATGCAACAACACTCAATAATGCCTTGAAGGAGCATATTGGAGAAGCAAAGGTGACTGATGAGAATGTTCGATACAAATACAATGCACTCAAAAAACAATGGATGGTATGACAAAGTTTGTGCAATAAAACCAAGATGAGGTGGGATAGTATTTAGTACCAAGGAATGGTGGATCGATCATGTCAAGGAGTTTGACACTGCTACGCTAAAGTAAATGAAAGAGCCAACAGCGAGGGCTGATTTATGACAAATTATATTTCACGGTTTATATGCAATTTGTTTCGATACATTCTTTTCCACTGATGTGCCAAATGAAGAATCACATTAATCTCTCCCACATTCCTAGACCATCCAACCATATATCGATCAAATATGGGCATTTGATACAATGTACAATAATCTCGAAGATGTTTTGGCATAACTTACCTAGATTTTACCTATTGTTTCCCTACATTTGAGGTGGATCTTGGCTCATTTTCAAGTATCGAAATTTTTATTGGAGGAAGCATAAGATGTTGAAATGAGACCCAAGGAAAGATAAATAATCTTACTGATGTGATATACAACTGCTAAATGGACAAAATCTCCTTTGGAAATGGAAAGTGTAACGATCCATCCTTCAGAACACTCATAATCCATACATACAAGCAGCCAAATTTCATAAGCACTATTGAATGATGTTCTGTTAAGGATAGAATTTAAAACAACAACACAGAGTATATTTATAAATCTATAATCATATTATATCTCACAATGGAAGGAGTAAATATAATATCAACATAAACATGCAACAGACTAAATGCATATAATATCAAGGAACATAAGATTACATCATGCAAAATTGTACATAGAATATTATATTCAAGATATCTCAAAATGAGTATATACTCTAACATGTCAATATCCCAAAAATACTGGGTAGATATAAGGAAAGCAGTAAATAGCTATGACCTTGCAACTCGCCTCCAGCAAGCATAATCTCCACCGCTATGTCAACCTACTCAAATGATAAATAATGAAAGAGACAACAAAGAGTGGGCCAGAATAAAGTTCGGTAAAAATGAAATATCACTAATTTGCATGATTACCAATACGCTAATATATCATGTACAATAACAAATAGTAATATCTATATCATTTACAATACCAAATGGTAATATACAAGGTAATGAAACCATACCTCAACCTATATCTTCATCTACATTCAACTTGTTAACACGATTTTACTATAGTGCCACGTGATACGTGACAAGTGTATTATACATAAATCATCATGACACCAGTAGTGACACAACCATCACACACTAGACTAGTAGCCTAGGTAAGGCTAAAACCTACTAAGCATGATCACTGATGTATGATCGGTACTACCACAAATTAATGCATGGTCCACCACCTACAATTCTATCGAACCTGAATTGGTACACACATGCTTAACACTATTATTTTTTTAACAAGAGGACTTAAGACAAGTAAGTCTAGGCCGATCATCTTTTACTATAAAGTAGTCCAAGGTCTATCACCTTTGTTATCGATATAGAATGTCCTCTATCTTCAAATTAGTTTCGCCAAACACGCAACCAAAACAATCACACCTTGTTGTACAAATAATATAAGAATATCAAATCTCAAAGCCATAATTAAGGTTTTGAACTTACTTCGTATATGCAATATCATATGGAATCACATATCATAATACCCTAGTCATCTCTTCTCGAAGCTACTAGGCAACTTGTTATCATTAGATTTTTGAATGAAATGAGAGAAAACAGTGGTTATAGGTCAACAGATGCTTCCATTCACAATATTTTTTACCCACTGGATGCGTTCCATCTTATAAATAGACCTCACTAAAAAATGATTTTCATTCAAAAGAATCTAAATTTGTGCACTCTCTTCACTGTCTTTTTCTCCGTTATGTAAAACTAGTACAACGACATAACGATGGGAAAACCGAATGTAAGCTTATGTAATTCAAAAATAAAATATTTATTAATTCAATTAAGCAAAAAAAAATTATAAACAATTTATACTTTTGGATTTAAATTTGAAAATTAAGCTATGTGGAAAAATGAATTTTGCAACCAACTCACTCATTCAATATATTTTCCTGGGAAACATCTAAAAGTACAAAGCCAAACAAAATGTGGAAAAGTAGTAAAACAAAATTTGAAAAGGGGAACCCACCATCATTTTCAGTTCAAACGCAAAATATTTATTTAGACATTTTACATGTTAGCTAATCAGTTACACCATCCACTATATCAATAAGAATGGATCCAAGAGCGAACAATTCAGTCAACTTATAGAATTTATTACATGTCAAAGAATGCGGATTACAATCTTTTAAATTTGGGAACAAACTCTTTATCTTTCACAAGGCCAAGTTGCATAATTTGTAAAAAGTGAATAAGTTGTTATCTACCAAATTAGGAAGTGTCCGGCTTCACTATTCCCTTAAGTTTCCAACCATTGAGACCAGTTGAAATGAATGACTGCATTGCATGGCATAAGAATTTATGAGAAAGAACCATTCCTAATAAGATACATATTCCATGATGAAGCCAATTTACAACAAACTTTTCTGAATTTTAGAAAACTATTTTCTACAAACCAATCTAAAATGCCTAACTGAAAATATTTTACTACGGTATGGCAAATTTGCAACTGCTTGGGATATATTTCAAGTGTATTCATCAATTAGTTCACTCTACTCACAAAATATAAGTGAATTCTCCATAAGTACATCAACATATTAGTTTTTACTTTATGTACCAGGCAGTTTGATCACTCATTTAGCCCCCTCTATCTCTCCATGCTCTCTAGGTTTCACATGCCTAAGCGTTCAACATACTTTAAGGCAATTTCAGGAATGAAAAGCAGAGGATAAGTTGATACCACTTGAATGAATTTGATAAAGAAAGGTGGAAATATATGGCTAAACAAGTTCGATCTGTCTAGGTAGGGTTTCAAAAGCGTGATTTGGGATTTCAATATATTTAGAGCTTTATTGCATTGAATTGAGTTAAAATCTATTTGATATTTTTTTAGATGTAATAGAGAGTAAATTAGGAACTGAAATTAGAACGAGAGATTGGAGAAGGAGATACCTTTGATGGAGTTAGGGGTATGCCCTAGGGGCAATTATATAATTTGTTACATATATCTAACTCGTTGAACAATATTGTTCATAATAAAGGTGTTTCTTTCTATTATATACTTGATATAATGTGGTTATATTAATTAATTAATTAATTTAATCAAAAGTATATTTAATAGAAAATCCAAAAATGGCATATTTTGTGATAGTAGTTACAAAGTGTTGTAACCGTGAGTAATTTATCACAATAAAACAAATATACCATTTTAAATATTCCTACTCAAGATGCATCGAGACTAGATATCGATGTATCCATTGAGACTAGAGTATGTAACGCTCTCCAAACGTTGGGCAGTGTATTACTCATGATTGATGGGGGCACCTAGGGGTTACATATTGATAGTTATTGGATAATTATGGAATGACTCACTCGATAGTTTTCTGTTGGTTAATATAACTAAGGTCAATCAGAAAATATCGATGTGACTGATTTACACAGTTCTCTCGACTTAAGAATACCATGGATCTTTAATAAGAAAGCTCTGCTTTGATTATAGTCAAATCATGGCATGGGTGTTCCATCGAGTGACTATAGTTGGGTCGAGTGGAATTATTGGAAGTGAAGCACTATTTAAGAGAGGATTTGTCTCCTCAGTTATATGGGTTAGTATCATGGTCAACTCAAGTCAACTCAAAGTCAAAGTCTCTGGCCAGAGCGTTTTGATTAATGATAATTGTTATTATTGAACCAAGGACTTTGTGTTTGGACTATAAAGTTGAATGTGGACGATATTGGAATTTTGACCATTACCAAATTCCATAAGTCCTAATATGATATAGTTTTGACGAAGAGAATTGATGTAAATAATTGTCACTATCAGGTACCGCTTATAATAAGTAAAATTTGATTTTACCGAAAAGACTTATAAGCGATGAATTCAGCCAAACTGTCATACCACCTGCTAAGTGACATGTGAATATTAATATTTGAATTGTTCAATATTACTCGCTAACTGAATTCACACCTCTGAGCCGCACAACCGCATGATTTCTCCGGAAACCACACAATTTAATTAGTTTGTAAAATGTTGGAAACTATTTAAATTAATTAATATTTCTGAAATATTAATTATTGTTAATTTATTTGATATTTTGAATGTTGTTGGTAATTATTTTAATGCATATATAAAAGTTATATTTGCATATATCGATATGCGATATCGGTAAAATTTTAAACATGTTTTAAATAATAAAATAATTACATAAAAGTTGTTTTCTTTTAATTGGAAAAGTTGCATATTTTGAATGTGCTTGGATCAGCCATATAATGGTAAGAGGAGGAAATCAATTAATGAGACTAATTGAAATTTAAATAGAAATAAAGGAGGAAGTTCTAATAGGAGAATAGGAAAAGGTTCCTTTAATTCTATCAAAAACAAAACCTCCTCATTTTTAAAAGTACAGAGAACAGAACGTAACTTTCATTTTTTGGTTCTCTTTTTCTTCCTCTTCTCTATCATTCATCCATTGCTGAAACTTCATTCAAAAGAACAAAAAACATCAAAACAGATTCAAATCAACATCAAACTAAATTAAAAAGGGTGGTTCATTCTTCTCTTGCAAAGTAGGATAGTGATTTTTGAAATATGAGGAGAAGCCACAAATTAAGGTGTGATGAAGGGCAAGGTTTATCAGATCTAGAGAGTGATCAATCAAATCTTGGTATTATTCTATCATTCAAGGTGTTTCTACATGCTTAATCCTAAGGTAATTATATGTGCGTATAATTCGATATTTACATGTTTATTGTATTATTATTTTGATCTATGTTTGTTTATCATTTCCTTTTAATGTATGTTTATGATAAATCGACGTGTCTTGGATCTTATATTAATTTTGATAAATTGTCGTCATTCTCTGTGTTGTTTGGATCTGTAATTTCTTATCACAAATTTACGCATGCCTAACCTGTTCAAATTTCTTTTATTATATTGTAGATAGTTATGAAATTAAATATTGACTTTGAATGAGATTTGTGTATACTATGAGATAATCTTTACTTATTCAAATGCTAATGGATTATATATATATATATATGTTAATTTATTTACCATTCCTTGAATCTTATTTTAATTACATATGTTAAATTTTTGTACAATTATTACAATCCTTGTTATTAGAAAAGTGGATACCTTGATTTAATATTAATGAATGGACTTTAGTGCAAATTTTAATCATTTATTGTTTTCTATATTTAAAGTTTTGTGTAAAGTTTGATGTATTGTTTCATTCCTAAATTAAAATTTTAATGAAAACTTTTAACTTTAAAACCAAAAACCTTTTGTACAAATGTATATGCACATATACCATGTGCTACATTGTTTTCAAATATATGCTTTTAGATCCAAATTATTAAATTTTAATTATTACTTGTATGTAATATAAATGTTTTGTTTAAATCAAATTTGTACAAAGATTATGAGCAATAATGTAACCTTTTTTTTAATTAAACATTTTCTCAATTGGAATTTTTTCTATCAATGTTAATTTAGGATTTCAAATTATTTAAAACAACCAATAGGTTTTCACTTTGTATATATGTATCCATAATTATTATGAATGCATGCATCCGTAATTGTTATGAATGTATGCACATATTTCCTTAACAAAATTTAGACAACGAAGGCATGTGTAGATTTGGTTGATAAGTAATCGATGTCATTTAATGTATTAATTGTTACACTAAATGGTGAAAGAAATGAAAGTTTTTCCTCCTTTTATATTCTATCATATCCATGTATAGATTTGATTGATAAGTAATAAATTTCATTTAATGTATTAATTGTCATAGTTAAATGTTGAAAGAAATGATATGTTTCTCTCCTTTCATATTCTATCATATCTTCCCTTTATTAATTGAATATAGTAACAGAGGGAAACAAATAATTTCCTTCTCTTAATTTATTTTTACATGTTTCATTTATACATATATACACCACTTATACACCGCACTTACACTTGACATGAATGAACGTATTTGATACATTCATCATATCACATACATTTGTATATTTAAAGTACCTTAAATTACCATATTGAATAAAATATTGATTTTATTTAAAAGAAAATTTAGATAAGATCTAAATGCATTTAGACTTCATAGGCCCGTTAATGATCCAAAATGGTAAATTTTTTGAAATTCACCCATTTCTTCCGCTATAGGCTGGCCCAGTTCTAACAATGATATCATAGCCTAATAGCCTATGCGGTCTAAATTAGTTATGTTAGGGCTAACTAATTAAGCCTGCCCACTAAGTACGGTGTCTAGAAAGGCAATATCTAGGATTGGAATTGGATAATCAAGTATCATGTCCTACCTGGTTACCAGCCTGGCATGTAAGGTGGAGTAAGCCTAAAGGTTACCCCTAATAGAAAAGGCCCAATTTAATTGGGCCTTGGGCTAATTTTCAAAATAGTTTTAAAAATTAAAACAAGATTTTAAATTTAAAATAAAACATGTTTATTATAAAAGGTTATAATATAACATAAATTTTCAAAATGTTTGAAAATGTATCGAAAAGTTTAAAATGTTTGAAACTATGTAAATATTAATTTCGAAATTTAAAATTATTAATAAGATTAATAATATAAATTAATTAAATGAGTTAATTAATTAATATTTATATGCATGTATTATGTACGTTGATATATGTTATGTTATTTTAAAGTATTTAAGATAACATAATCATACATGTATGTATATAAGATAAAATTTTGAAATTAATATAATTTAATTAAAATTGTTTAATTAATAAAGTAATTAAAGGTTAGTTAATTAACTAAAAATATGCATATATATAAGATATGTGCGTCTTACTATAACGGTTATAGTAGATATGTCCAATATAAAAGTTGTATTGGAATACTAATTTAAAATTAATTAAAGAGTTAATTAATTAAAATTAACTAAATAAGATTTAATTAATAAAATGCTATACATAAGATTATTGTATAAGTTAATTAAAATATAAAAGTTATATAAAAATGAAACTTATATAATATGAGTGTATAAACTAAATGTGGAACATTAAAGAAACCCAAATAAACTTAAGGAATAAATACATATGTAAATGTACGTATACTGTGATTTCTGATGTGTCTGACACTTGAATCACAGGGGCATTTCATACGAAATACATTATTCTATAAGTCGATATCACTCAATATGATATACTGAAGATTATTAATCTTTAATATAATGTTGTCCTCTACCTTATATATATTAATAAATTACTTGCATACTCCTTAGTTGTTGAGCAAACTCAAGCTAGGGATGTTATGTGTAGTATTATTAATATATTGAATAGACGAGGTAAGATAACTATATGTATTTGTTGAGCAAACTCAAGGTACATATACTATACTTAGGCCGTCGCGATGTGGTAGGTATAAGTGAATAATCTCTTTTGATTTGTTGAGCAAACTCAAGGTCGAAATGAGATTAGGACAAGGAAAAATAGGTTGGAGTTGTATGTGTTACAACTGATAAGGAGTTATCCGTCGTTTGTGGGGCTATGATTTGTTGAACAAACTCAAGGTTAGAATAACAAGACAGATAAGTCCTAACACCCATTAGTGAAGTCGAAAGACTTCTATGTTTCATCTTAGGGTTTGGAGAAACATAAAAGACTAGTGGGAGCCTTATTAGAAAAATGAAATGGTAACATTTAACCTTTCTAATATTGTAAGAACATATGGTAAATAATGTTATAATTATCTACAATGATAAATTTGTGCATTTAATATGATTGATAAAATGTTTATCAATTAACATATACAAACGAACTGAATTGAAAGTTGACAAATGGAAATATAATACCCACTATTAAATGCCTATTGCATGTTAATGTTTTCTATACCCATGCAAGTGTCTAATTTTTACAACTACTTAATACATTCGTAAAATGGTCACTTACGTGCTTATTTGGTGGAGACCGTGTATTGTACTCTATGAGTTTCAAACTCTAAAAGCAATACAATACTATGGATATTTGATCCATATACTATCATTTATAAATGTTATATGGTGAATGGTCACAGTTCGTAATGTATGATACTTCAACGAATATAGTTCATTGGAAATAAGCCAATAAACAGTATTTTTGAAATCATGCATTCAACTTAATTGATTACAAAAGGGAACGTATTGTGTTAATGTAACACAAGACCAAAAACTATAGGATACATCTAAGAACTCGATTGCTGAAATGTCATTTTGATCGGTTTACGTAAAGTGCAACATATTTGATGTCTTTAAATGTTAAGGATAATCGAATGCGCTTTTGTAAAGAGTTTGTTACGATATTGTAGTGAGGTTTTCTTTTGAATTGTTTGACCATTTGAAAGGAAAACGAATGTATAAGAGTAGATGTAATTTAAGGTACAGTTAGGATGAAGAGAATGAATACTCACTACTGCTTCATAGAGAAACATTGGAAACGAGAATTATAATAATAATTGATACTTAATATTAGAATAAGAAATATGATTTCTATTCCGAAATGTATTTTTATATAGAAAATTATTTTCTATGAGATTTATTTCTTTGAGCTCAAGATACTTGATCAACGAACTCTCCATTGTAAATAGGTGCAGTGTATGAAATAAACAAATTGTATTAAGTGAATGATGGACCTCCGAGTTTAGTACACTATTATAGCAATGGAGGAAATAGTGGGAGCATGCCATATAGCACTTATTAATTGAATCATAGTACGAAAATTGTTTTCTTAAAACTTACCACATAATATTTATGAAATAATGATTATTTTTCGGTATCGATTGAAGAAGAAAATGTATTGTCATCATCCTTTTTTGGCTCCCCTTTTGCGACCTCTTTAGAAATGGTGTTAAGCAATGTCATCTCTACCAAGCTCTCATATGTGACACTCATCGGAATGTGATTAGATGTCAAATCTTGAAGTGGTTATCTCAATCCCTCGGCAAATTTCATAGCCTTCATTGCTAGAGTATTCACTAAATCAAATTAAAGAAAGCCCGTTAAACTGATTTATATACTCTTTAACTGTCATATCTCCCTATTGCAAATGGATAAACTACTCAAGTTGAACTCCTTCTTCAGCCCATAAGAAAAATTTAGTTTAAAAACACCATTTGAAATCGCCCACGTTATCTCCTCCTCATTTACTTCAGCAACGATAATAACTAACTAGTATTCAAAGCTTTTCCTACTAAGTGCTAGAAAGCAACCTGTTTTTTAATAGCATCATTTAGTCCCAATATCTCAAATATTTGTTCAGGTGTCCTATGCCACGCTGTATCTACAAATGATTCAGTCCCAACATAAGGTTTTCCACTCATACTTTGGAAATCTCTACACGATTTTGGGAAATCCAAGGTAAGTGGTTGCACGAAAACTACTCCTGCAAGATATACAAGCACATCCTGGTCAAACATTGGCTTGAGATCGTGCTTGTAGATACCTGTGAAACAATAAGAGTATGTTCACGTCAGAAACCTTCAAGGCAGCTTCTCATGTCCAATTCCAGTGTTGTTGTCCATCGCAACTATTTATAACTGGGATCCATTAACAACTCCCCCTAGATGATAAACATAACTGGAAATAAAGTAGTGCATGTGCATATGTACTATACTTGCGCTTGCACATACACACAAATAGAGAGAGACGAATATAATCTCTTAATAGGTTCTCAACCTATTAGTATCGGGTAACTTATTCTTTGATACCAAATGTAATGACCTGCCATTTATAACCTTCTGATTTTATGTACAAATCGACACATAAATTTCAAAAGTCCTAAACAACGAATTATTCTGCTGAATTCAGGTAAAACATTATATAGAGCTATCTATCTCAAACTGCAACTTTCAGAATTCACGGGAGAAGAAATGAAATATGATATAACACATACAATAAAGAGATTTGAATAATACATGTTACATCAAACTAAAATAACACTTTATAAACAAATGGTTCTACATAATTACCTAGAACTGAATAATAGATAGCTAAATGAAATAAAATAACTTTGTCGAATTGTCATCATCGTCATTGTGCATCAAGCATTCATCTATAGTACAAGAAGAAAATATAGAAGGGGTTAGACAAATGTATGCGCGAGTGGGAAATATCATTAAGTATAATCTGTTAACATGCTGATAAAGCATAGTGTAACGACATGTATTTTATGTATTGGAGAATCGTAAAATATTATTTTTAAATTCATATGAGATCGTATGGCTAACTTTAGGAAATGCCTAATGGTGACATTTCCTACCTTTAGAATTTTTTTCGAACGATTTTACCCTTGAAAACTTGTATAAACTATAACTTTTGCTGAAAGCCGAATTAGCATCCGAGACCACTTCCGCTGAAAAGATACGATGGTTTCCCTTTTCGTAGAGTGGTCACACTAGCGATTTGGACTTTTAGCTAGAATATATAGTTGTTTGAAGATTAGCAGTTTTTGGAGTAGCTTAATGGGTATTTAGTGAGGTTTGGGGGCAAACCCACTTCCCCGTTTCGGGTTTGGATGTTATGATAGGGTGAACCATCATCTCAAAATCACTTTTACCACTTCTTAAATATATCTAAGCTCCCATTAGTCCATTCTCCATCCAAAACCTTCTCTTTTCTCCTTCAAATCAAGTCTAAATCATAGATTAGGGTTAGATTGGTAAGAGAATTCATTAGAGATCTTCAAATCTATATTTTTGGGAAGAGAAAATAAGATCTTTGCTATTGATTTTTGAATTTGCATCGATTTACGTGCAAAACTTGGATTTTGAAGGTTGTGGTCAGTGATTTATTATCCTCGCCTTATTATACATGTATCTAAGGCTTTAACATGTTTTTGATCCATTTTTAAAGTTTAAATTAAGTTTTAATGCTGTTTTAAAATCCAACCTGTAGTAAAAACATGAATAAATGGATTTTTGGTATTTTAGACATGATATTTGGATGTGTGATTGCCTTGACATATGTTAGGATATATTGTAAACACCTTGTATGATGATTTCCATGATTGATTGTGTGGTTTGCATGTTTGAGTGTTGTTACTGCTTGTATGTTATTTGTTTGCATGTTTGTATGGTTGAAAATGCTCATCAGAGCAAACTAAAGGTAGAAACCATGAAACTTGACTTCGACGGATAGGCTCTAGAGCGTTTGGAGTCGAATCGTTGCGTAGGCGATGCAAGAGAGTTGAAGTGTTGAGTGTAGCGATGGAATCAGAGCGATGTTGATGTGCTGAAGGAGCTACAGGTTTCGATTCGATGAAGCTTGGTCCGACATGAGATGGTCCGGTAGTTGCTTCAGGAAGGAGAAGCATTTGGTTCGGTAGTTGCTTGGCTCGGCTAGAGAAAAACATGACATGAAATCATGTCCGGTAGGTGTTGGCTCAATAGTTGATGGTTCGGTAGTGGCGGGACCGGACAGGAAATCATGTGAAACGATCCGGATTTTTTTTTATAAATTAATTTTGGAATTATTAAATAATTGAATCTTGGATTTAACTTAAATAAAAATGATTTCAAAAGCTTATTTGAATTCAGTTTAAATAATAAAAGGTTATTGTAAATTTTAATTTATAATTTAAGTGATTAAAAATCATTTTAATAATAATTCATTTTAATTAACGTGTGAGATTATCATTCTATAGCACTATCTCGGATTTTGGAAAAACTAGTGTCATCGGATCCAGAATAATGAATTATTGTACGTTGTCGAGTTACGTGACGATCAGACGTACTGTGTGGTCTTGCGGGCTCGAAATGCATAACAATTGATTTTACGAATTAAATATGATATAATTTGATTTGAAAATATAACTTTTGTATATGATGGAATTGGGTCCCGGTACTAGTTACATTGTGTTCGGAATGAGGGTAATTATCTAGGAACACCAGTGAGCACGTCTCGTTTGGAGTTCGAAACTTTGGAGGGTGAACAGTGTTTGAAAATCTTCTATATAAGGACCTAACTTTCTTTGTTTTCTAAAAATATAACCCTAACCCTAGCCTCATCCAATGACCGTAGTTGATCGGCGCCTCTAGGGGCCATTTCAGGTGATGGTCCTAACTAGGAAAATGTTCGACATGGTGTGTTGAGTGTTGTGAACGGTTGGATTGTCGTGGATCGAAGTGAGGCGACAGCTAGGCCGATTTGAACGTAGCAGTTAAGGTTTGGAATTTTGTCATCTTTGTTGGTTGTAGGGCGGTGGCCCTGAAGCAAAGTGGTAGAGGGAAACGAGGGCTACATGCGGACAGAGTTTGGCGATCTTTGGTCGACGGTGGTGGCAGGAATCGCGAGTTGAACGTAAGCGGCATTTTTTCATTCGTTCTCATAAATGATGATGAGAGGGGTCCTACAAGTGGCAGAGGGGTGCTGGAGGTCGGGGCTTCCACCTACGGTGATTCAACGGTGGTTGGAGGCAGATGGCAGTGGCAGCTTGAAATCGAACGGCGTTAGGGTTCGGCCTGGGTTTGAATACGATAGGAGAAGGTAATTTTAGTTAATTACCTTATTAATTTAGTTAATTGATTATTAATTAATCTCGTGATGTTCTAACGATCATATGTTATTCATACAAGATCTGATCGAGGCATCATTTTTGCCGTTGCATTCATATTAGGATTATCTACGCAGTAGAGTTGGATTCGTCGAATTAGGAACTTGTGGGAATTTTAGTCAATTTTGGACTATTCGGAAACGAAAAAGCGTTAATTGGAGCTTGGGTGAGTTTTACTCACTAGTTGATTATATATTGTTGTATATATAGTTGTTGTTGTATTGGAAATATAAACTGTATAACGAATAATGCAAGCTATTACCTTTGGACTCGCCTTGTTTTGTAAAACAAGTGATAACATTATTATTGAGTATAACCACTCTTTTAATTCTATAAACATGTATTGTGGCCCAGACTACTTGTTTACATGTTTGATATTGTTTTGTGAAAAGTGATAGTGCAATATACATGTTAGAAACGGTATAGTCATTATAAACGTGCTTTGAAATCCTTGATAACTGACATATGTTAAATTGAGTTAAATTGGGATATGGGGAAAATATATATGTGTGTACCTATATATTGTGTTGTTCTACATACATTTGGGTGTGTTTGACATAAATAGATTGGTTTGGACAATTGTGGAAATTAGAAAGGGAAGTTGTAAATGTTAGAAGCGAAAGGTCGTGATGGATGCACTTTGAAATCATTGTGATCTGCGATTTTAAAGTTAACTTTGGAAGACATCCTAGGGCTCATTCGTATTTATAGTAAGTACTATTAACATACTTATTATCGAAAAATAACAAGGTTTAAATATATTCCTGAAAATCATTTATGGGTTTATAAAGTGATAGTTTTAATTTATAAAACAGGCTTTAAATGGTGTTTTAAATAAAAGGTTTTAAAATATAGTATAAGTATTCTAAAAGTATGTTTTTATCATATATATGTTTATAAAATTATTAAAGATTTTATTAAAGAAATAAAAGGATTTATATTATAATATTTAACAAATAGTTTATATTATCTTATTAAATATCTTTGTTTTATAAATAAATTAGTATATGTAAATATTTATCTTTTTGAAGGTATTTTAATATGTTTAGAAGTTTTATGAAGGAAGTTTAGTATTTTGTAAAGGGATTTAAAAAGGACTTTTGGGAATATAACACTTATGTTATAATGGATCGTTTTATAAATTGATTAAAAAAGGTATATAACCTTGTTTAATAAAAGGGAGAAGTACTTAGAACTTTATATGAATATTTTAAAGTAAATGGCAAGTATTAAAGTGGATTTTGGGTTTATAGTATCGATGTTCATGCAACATCTGTTTTAACCCATTTAACTATACTTTTGAAAAGAGATTGGATCTTTAAAACGGAATTTCAAAGATAATGGAATAGTAAAGTGTTTTGGGGTTTGTCGTAAATAATGTTTTAGTGACATTTGTTTTTAAACCCCTGGATAATATTTTAAAGTGTTAAAATATTGATAAATGAGTTTGAAAAATATTAAGATCTTTAATAATGGAATTTTAAAGAAAATAACGAGTATGAATTGGTTTTGGGTTTGTTGTGGCAATGTGTTAATACGCCTTCAACCCGTTTTGGTTATACTTGTGAACGTAAATAAATAATTGAAATGGAGTTTTAAAGATAATCATAAGTGAAAATTGGTTTTGGGTTTGTAGTGACAGTGTTTGACTAACATTTGTCTTAAGCCCTTTAAATTGATTTGTGAATATACTTATATGGTTAAGATAAGTATATGAATACTTTTGGGAAGTGTTAAAATGTGTTGAAAATGAATAGTGATGTTTTAATTAAATAGTGGAGTTTAATTAATAAATGGATTTTCATTTATAAAGGAGTTTTTGAGTAAAAATGAGTTTTACTAATAAAAGATGTTTTAATTAATAAGTGAAGATTAATTAAAAAGGGGATTAGAAGTCGTTTATATGACTTGATCGTGCTTGTTGTCTCGATCGTGCTTTGTGTGTTACTTGTTAATGGACAGTATGGGGATTTGGTTTTCCATATGCGATTATTCTCATTGTATTGGATTGTTTGTTTATTTGGTAGTTAAATAACCGACTATCAAATCTTGGCCAAATATACTCTGAAAATATCTAGAAGAAACACGGGTATTATATGGTACAGTTATCTTCGATGATACTATATTGTACGTATAAACTCGTTTTGCTCTTCTAGGACAGTGGTAAGGAAATTTGTCTGCTTAAACAGTTAGGAGGCGATTCCGATCTTATGTATATCTGTTTATTTACCACAGAACTAGGGTTGAGAATCCCAGAAAATTGTTCGATTGGTTTTGGAGCACCCAGTAAGCGGGGGAGTGTACTTATATGAGATGACTTGAAACCGTAACCACTCCAAACCATATACATGTTCTATGCTTTGGAAGAAGTTCGAGATTGGCTTTGTGATTGGTTCATGATTGCTTCGTGATGCTGCATTCTATATGTAGATTTGAGATCTGTTAAAGATGCTCGAACATATATAGTTGTTCGTGATCTATTTAGGATGTGGGAATCCATGTGTGATTCTGAGACCTGTTGATGTATGGAAATCCATGTGTGATTCTAAGATCTACCGAGGAATCCATGTGTGGTCCCAAAATCTGTTGAGATATGAGAATTCATGTGTCGTTCCATGATCTGTTTGAGTTGAAGCTCATGTGGAAGATCTGTTCAAGTGGTGACTCATGGGCTGGAATGTCCGACGTAGCCTCATCATCGGTATGACAAAAACCAGAGATAGGAAACATTGCCGGTAGGGTTGGCAAACCCATAGGGTGCATGCGACTCCATTTCTAGAGATACTTATTGGGATATGCATGCGGGAGCGATGCATCAGGTTTTAGCAAGACCAGCTATGGTTTTCCTAGTACATTCACTAGAGATGTATGACTCTTCGGAAGGATATCTCTGATCCTTGTAGAGTAGTTTAGATTCGGCTTCCTCGAAGAGATCTACATGGAACTCCTACACAATTAGTGAATGTGCTTTAGCGGTTGTGATTGTATATCTATTATTGTTGTGATGTACACTCACTTGCATCGCAGCTATGTGATTATTTATATTTCACACTTTAGACATTATTATATCATCATTGGGTTTTATAATAGAAACTGTTTGGTTATCGTAAGGTAAAAACCTATCCGTGTTTAATGGCGGCGTGGTCTTACGAGATACCATTATTTTGAGGGTTCTAAAATATAGTAAGTCTATATGATTTGAGTTTCTCACGCTAGTTTACCAAACTGATCCGGGTTATTTTCTTAATGCGTGGGTCAGCTCGAGTATGTTTCCAGATTTAGCTGTAGTTCATTAGAGCTCTTGGAGAGGAGCTAGATGATTTCCTACCATACTTTATATTCCACTTTATTACTTGATTTATATCTATCGACATTTGTGAGGACAGATTGTTGAAACTGTCCAAGCTGATGATAGGTTAGTTTTCTTTGATTCATGTATATATATAAAAGTTTTCTTTTTGGTAAAGACCTTTTAAGATATTATATATTATCGTTTCACATATAAGATTCTGATATTGTGTTCTCTTCTTTCTTGTTCTATTTCATTTTTTTTATTTTACCCTAACAATTCATCTTTCTAGCACTTGGGTGCTCGGTGCGTGAATACCATAGATATATTAGTGTCAACATTCGGGGGGGGGGGGGCGAATCGTTACATTTGGTATCAGAGCTGAAGATTAAGTGAGAAACTTGGATTTGGTGGGTATAACTCATTGAGAGATAGGGTAATGGGATGTCTTATTATGAGTTGAGTGTATATATATAAGAGTGTGTATATGTTATTGTTATAAAATTGTTTTGTATTATGTTGATTAGTTTATAGAGTGGCTTATAGATTCTGATCAATACGAATTGCTATCATTATTGATAGGAATCTCTAAACATTTAGAGAGGGCAGACCGATACATTATTGCTTTTGAAATTGGTAAATGAAATAATTTTACCTTAGATTATATTTTGTACATAAAAGAATAATTTTCATAAATCGAGATAGTTATTTATGATGTATCTGTTTGTTAGAAAATGATAATATTCTGTTATTATCATTTGTTGTTTGATTTGCATGCTCGACCAGTTAATGAGCAGTTTTTCCTTTTCACTACATGAGTTGGGTATATAGTAACTTGTGAGAACATTGAGACGAACACCTTGTGAATTAAGTTTCACAGTTTGACTATGAGGCATTCGGGATAATGTTGGGTTAAAATTTGATTGTAACAATTTTTTTTTATTATAATCTAAACAAGGTAAACACTTCGGTTATAGTTTTATATAGAAATTGACTTATATAAATATGGTTTATAAATATGATTTATAAATATAAAAAGGATTTGAACTGAGAATTTGAGAACTTAAATCCTGGTGTTTTAGAAATTGATTTTCTAAGGTTTTGGAAAATAATACTAGTATTATTTGGAAGTAAATATTTAGGGATTGGTATTTGGAATTGATACCATGGTACTTAGTAATATTTACAAAGTATTTGATATCGTTGTGAAAATGATTTTGGTTAAGTCCGAAAGACATAGTTTGGATGTATTGAACTCACTTCTGTCGCTGGAAACTGATTCTGATAATGATCGCAACATCGTCAGCATTTATTTTCAAGTCTCAAAGTAGGGGAAGCTACAGTAGCAATTTGATAAAACATATTTTGATTTAAATATCGGAAGTATGATTTGGTATACAAAAGTTATAAGTATATATTTTTCGAAATGATTAGAAATAAGTTCGGGTGTTTAGTTCTTTAGGTTTCGGTTAAGTTATATTATGGGCACATATAGCTTATGCATTAGGATTAAATGATATATGCATTATAATTGATACTTTGGGCGATAGTTTTCAATTGTTAAAATGAAATGGAATTTTCGAGGGTTTTGGACAGTCGTAACTTCGAAATTTGTATAAAAACGAATTTGAAGCTAAGTGTTTTGTGAAGATATAAAGATGAGTTTATATAGCACTTGAACATAGAGATAATAGAATTTAAACAAGTTTTAAATTGATTGAATATCCATGTTAAGTAAAATGAATTGGATATTTTTGCATATACTCTGAAGGTATAATGGAGTATTATATGAGTATGAACTTAAGTTATATAATATCTAATAACTTGAAGTAAATTTTATGAAATAATTCATAAGTGATTTTAGCATTGAATGAGGAACACTATAAGTGATAAATGGATGTGAATTAAAAATGGAAAGTAATTGGTATAGTTAAGAAACCAATTGGAATAGAATACGTAAGTTGTACGTGGATCATTTTATTTGCTTGACAGTTCTTGATCTAGGATTTGAGTACATGATTTTGAGGTGATTTACAACAGTCCGAGTTAGGATTTTTTTACTCGATTCTTGACGGCGAACACTTGATATGGATTTTTGATACGATCCTAAAGTTTTCTATCATAGTATATGACTATGTGAGGGGGACAGAGGTTTTTAATCAGGGAACTGGATCAGAGTCCGCACTAGAGAGGTCAGGTGGGATATACTAGTTCAGAAGTGAAATTTGTGCGATCGAGCTATTGATAGGATTTGATATTGCATATGGATGGTATATGTATATCGTATGGACTTTAAAAATATTTGTATGTTATGTGTGTTGACTTGTGGAGAGTTTGGGGGAATGACCCTTCGAATTGTTTTGGTAGCATGAGTGGTCGGCCGAGTAATACCTGAGGCTGTTGAGCGTAAGGTAACGCTTAGTGGATTGTTTGTCATCCTTGTGCGATGAGATGGTTTCTGAACCTACGCGAACCATGAGTTTTGGTTGCTATTGATTGCAGTACCGTATAATACTGTTATATGATTGTTTCTATGGTTGCGAGTGATTGCAATGCCGTTAGGTATTGATGGGTGATTGTTGCTTTTATTGGTTATGTTGGAATTTCAAGGGAAAAAATCTTTTAGGAGGGGAAGAATGTAATGACCCTGATTTTTGAACGATTTATAATTAAATATTGGAATTATTTAAATAATCGAATCTTAGATTTAATTCGAATAAAAATAATTTCAAAAGCTTATTTAAATTCAATTTAAATAATAAAAGGTTTTTGTAAATTTTAATTTATAATTTAAGCGATTAAAATCCTTTTAATAATAATTCTTTTTAGTTAACGTGCCAAATTATCATTTCGGGGCACTGTCTCGGATTTTGAAGAAACTAGTGCCATCAAATCCGGAATAATGAATTGTTATGCGCCGTCGAGTTTTGTGATGATCGGACGTACTGTGTGGTCATGCGGGTTTGAAACGCATAGCAATTAATTTTTGGAATTAAATATGATATGATTTGATTTGAAAAGTTAACTTCTCTATATGATGGAATTGGATCCCGATACTAGTTCCATTGTGTTCAGAATGAAGGTAATTAGCTAGGAACGCTAGTGAGTACGCCTCGTTAGGAGTTCGAGATTTTGGAGGGTGAATAGTGTTTGAAAATCTTCTATATAAGGACCTCACTTTCTTTGTTCTTTGAAAATATAACTCTAACTGTAGCCTCATCCAATGGCCGTAGTTGATCGACGCCTCTAGAGGCCGTTTCAGGGATGGTCCCAACTAAAAAAATGTTCGGTATAGTGTGTTGAGTATTGTGAACAGTTGGATTGTCGTGGATCGAAGCGAGGGGCGGCTAGGCCAAGTTGAACGCAGCAGCTAGGGTTTGGAATTTGTCATCGTCATCGGTCATGGGGTGGCGGGGCTGAAGCAAAGTAGTAGAAGGAGGCAAGGGCTACGTGTGGACGGAGTTTGACGATCTCTGGTCGACGGCGGTGGAAGAAATTGCGAGTTGAATGTAGGTGGTATTTTTTTGTTCGTTCTCATGAACGAAGATGAGAGGGAGGGCCGTGAGTGGCGGAGGGGTGCTGGAGGTCGGGGCTTTCACCTACGGTGATGCGACGGTGGCTGGAAGTAGATGGCAGTACCGGCGTTAAATCGAACGACGTTAGGTTTCGGCCTGGGTTTGAATATGATAGGAGAAGGTAATTATAGTTAATTACCTTATTAATTTAGTTAATTCGTTATTAATTAATCTCGTGATGTTCTAACGATGGTATCTTGTTCATACAAGGTCCCATCGAGGCGCCGTTTTCGCCATTTTGTTCATATCAGGATTATCTACACAGTGGAGTTGGATTCATCGAATTAGGAACTTGTGGGAATTTTAGTCAAAATCGAATGGCGTTCGATTGTGGACTATTTGCAAACGTGAAAGCATCAACTGGAGCTTGGGTGAGTTTTACTCACTAGTTGATTATATATTGTTTTATATATATTTGTATGGAAATATAAACTATATAACAAACAATGCAAGTTATTACTTTTGGACCCGACTTATTTTGTAAAACAAATGATAACATTATTATTGAGTATAATCTCTCTTTTGATTCTATAAACATGTGTTGTGGCCTAGACAACTTGTTTACACATTTGATGTTGCTTTGTGAAAAGCGATAGTGCATTATATATGTTAGAAACGACATAGTCATTATAAACGTGCTTTGATATCCTTGATAACTGATATATGTTAAATTGAGTTGAATTGGGATATGGGGAAAATATATGTGTGTCCCCACACACAGATATATATATATATATATATATATATTGGGTTATTATACACACATTTGGGTTTGTTGACATAAATGCATTGGTTTGGACATTCGTGGAAATTGAAAAGGGGAGCTGTAAATGTTAGAAGCAAAAGGTCGCGATGGATGCACTTTGAAATCAATGTGATCTACGATTTTAAATTTAACTTTGGAAGACATCCTAGCACTTATTCGTATTTATAATAAGTACTATTAGCGTACTTATTATCAAGAAATAACAAGGTTTAAATATATTCCTAAAAATCATTTATGGATTTATAAAGTGATGGTTTTAAATGGTGTTTTAAATAAAAGGTTTTAAAATATAGTATAAGTATTTTAAAAGTATGTTTTTATTATATATATGTTTTTAAAAGTTATTAGAGATTTTATTAAAGAAATAAATGGATTTTATATTATAATATTTTACAAATGGTTTATAGTATCTTATTAAATATCTTTGTTTTATAAATAAATTAGTATATGTAAATATCTATTTTTTTAATGGTATTTTAATATGTTTAGAAGTTTTAAAAAGGAAGTTTAGTATTTAGTAAAGGGATTTAGAAAGGAGTTTTTGGAATATAACACTTATGTTATAATGGATCGTTTTATAGATTGATTAAAAAAGGTATATAACTTTGTTTAATAAAATGGAGAAGTACTTAGAACTATAAATGGATATTTTAAAGTAAATGGCAAGTATTAAAGTGGATTTTGGGTCTGTAGTATCGATGTTCATGCAACATCTGTTTTAACCCATTTAACTATACTTTTGAAAAGTGATTGGATCTTTAAAACAGAATTTCAAAGATAATGGAATAGTAAAGTGTTTTGGGGTTTGTTGTAAACGATGTTTTAGTGACATTTATTTTTAAACCCCTGGATTATATTTTAAAGTGTTAAAATATTGATAAATGAGTTTGGCAAATACTTAGATCTTTAATAATGGAATTGTAAAGAGAATAACGAGTATGAATTGGTTTTAGGATTGTTGTAGCAATGTGTTAATAACATTCACTTTTAACTCGTTTTGGTTATACTTGTGAATGTAGATAAATAATTGAAATGGAGTTTTAAAGATAATCAAAAGCGAAATGGTTTTGGGTTTGTAGTGACAGTGTTTTTGTAACATTTGTCTTAAGCCCTTGAAACTGATTTGTGAATACACTTATACGGTTGAGATAAGTATATGAATACTTTTGGGAAGTGTTGAAATGTGTTAAAAATGAATAGTGATGTTTTAATTAAATAGTGGAGTTTAATTAACAAATGGAGTTTCATTTATAAAGGAGTTTATTGAATAAAAATGAGTTTTAATAATAAAATAGGTTTTTCATTAATAAAAAGGGAACTATAAGTTGTTTATATAATTTGATCGTGCTTGTTGTTTCGATTGTGCTTTGTGTGTTACTTGCTTATGGACAGTATACGGGGACTTGGTTTCCTGTATGCAATTATTCTCATTGTATTGGATTGTTTGTTTATTTGGTACTTAAATAATCAACTATCAAATTTGGACCAAATATACTTTGGAAATATCTAGAAGAAACACGAGTATTATATGGTACACTTATTTTCGGTGATATTATACTATACGTATAAACTCGTTTTGCTCTTCTAGGATAATGGTAAGGAAATCCGTCCGCTTAAACGGTTAGGAGGTGATCTCTGATCTTATGTATTGTATGTTTATTTCCCACAGAACCGCGGTTGAGATTCCCGAGAAATCGATCGATTGGTGTTTGAGTACCCGATAAGCGGGGGTGTGTACTTATATGAGATGACTTGAAATCATAACCACTCCAAAACCATATAAGTGTTCTATGCTTTGGAAGAGGTTTGTGATTGCTTCGTGATTGGCTTTGTGATTGTTTAGTGACTAGTTCGTGATTGCTTCGTGATGGCTTTGTGATTGGTTCGTGATTGCTTCATGATGCTGGAATCGATGTGGAGATTCGAGATCTATTTGAGATGCTCGCACACATGTAGTTGTTCGTGATCTATTCAGGATGTGGGAATCCATGTGTGATTCCAAGACCCGTTGAGGTATGGGAATCCATGTGTGATTCTGAGATCTGTTGAGAAATCCATATGTGGTTCCAAGATCTGTTAAGATATGAGAATCCATGTGTGGTTCGGTGATCTGTTTGAACTGGAGCTCGTGTGGAAGATCTGTTCAAGTGGTAACTCATGGGCTAGAATGCCAGACGTAGCCTCATCATCGGTATGGAAAAAATCAGGGATAGAAGACAAAGCCAGTAGGGTTGGCAAACCCATATGGTGCATGAAATTCCATTTCTAGAGATACTTATTGGGATATGCATGCGGGAGCGATGCATCAGGTCTTAGCAAGACCAGCTATGGATTTCCTGTGGTACATTCACTAGAGATGTACGATGCTTCGGAAGGATATCTTTGATCCTTATGCAGTAGTTTGGATTCGGCTTTCTCGAAGAGATCTACGTGGAAATCCTACACAATTAGCGAATGCGCCTTAGCGGTTGTGATTGTATACCTATTATTATTGTGATGTACACTCACTTGCATCGTAGCTATGTGATTATCTATATTTCACACTTTAGACATCATTATATTATTACTGGGTTTTATAATAGAAATGGTTTGGTTATCGTAAGGTAAAAACCCATCAGTGCTTATTGGCAGCGTGGTCTTACGAGATATCATTATTTTGAAGGGTTTTAAGATATAATAAGTCTATATGATTTGAGTTTCTCACGCTGGTTTACCAGACTGATCCGGGTGTTATTTTCTTAATGCTCGGGTCAGCTCGAGTATATTTTCAAATTTAGCTGTGTTTCATTGGAGCTCTTGAAGAGGAGCTGGTTTATTTCCTACTGTACTTTATTCCGCTGCGTTTCATTATTTATTTCAAATGTCTGTTTAACTGTGTATTTTGAGTTTTCGATGTTTTTCAAGCTCTTCTTTAAGTTTTTATATTCGTGTTCATACAAATCATATATATACTTCACTAGACTTCATTTAAACATGATTTGACTGCCTTTATCTTTGTTCTACTATTTAACCAATATATATGCATATACGTCTTCTTAACATATAAACTATAGTCTCATCGTCTCCTATTAATATTTTCGCCTCATTTATCGTCGTCACATTGTTATAAAGGTTGTTTGCACATGTTTTCTAATCAATTATCCTATTAGTTGAGTTTATCTATGATATTTTCATGATGATGCACCACCATTTGTATCTTAACTAAAGTTAGCCAATCATATAGTCTATTGAATTATTCAAGAAAGCCTCTATTTGATTGAAATGTCTTTCTCCTTCGCTGTTCGAAATTTGCCTAGGCTCCAACCTCAAAAAATAAGTTAAGATCGATATCTCCTTGTAAAATCTTCTCGCATTTAGCCCCAAAAAGTTATTAAATTTGGTAGAGAATTGCCTTTGTAAATTTAGAGGTAGGATTTAGAGTAATGAGCTAATTCGTTTCGAGAAAATGAAGATAATAAGGAATAACTACACGTAGTTTGTCCATAATTAGAAAACTACTTTATTATAAGTCTGGCAATAATGGGTCTTAGGACCCCGACTTAGTCCAATCCAACTCATAATTCGGCTATAATCTCTAATTCCATTGTTTGATTTACATGGTTGTACATTAAAACTTGACCATAAAAGTTCAATCTACGCAATGGTACAAGTTCCATCATCTATTGCATTCATCTATAAAAGTTATAGTTTCGGCCCTCTAAGTGGAATTACCAACTTACCCTTCATTAAATATTAATTAAATTGTATAAATTTACGGGGTGTTAGAAATACAAAATCGTATCTACTGATGATTGATGAATCTGAAAATATAAATAGAAAATTTTGACATAACATAAGGTTTTAAAAATCATTCCAATACAATATTTTCAAATGTTCCAATACACTGAAATTGTTTGATGAATCTGGCAATAAGGATCTTTTGGTTTTCGTTTGTTGTCAAATCTGGTTTTTGTCTTTCCCCTTGTCGTTGGTAGCAACCTCGACATGCATGTCTTGGTTTGTTGGAGGACAAAGAAGGATTGGTTATGCACCAAACATATTTTGATTCAGAAAAGGTAAATAACTAAATTGCTAAGTAGAGTTTATTTGGTCCATAAGATGATTTTTTGAGTAATAAATTGAGATTGTGGAAGCCGTGAAGCATTAGTTTCGAATAATAGATTGGTTAAGCTTGGAAGACTTCCATTGTACAAGTTCATTTGTGATGCGTTGTTATCATTTGACTTTTCCATTTTTGGTAAGTTTAGTTGAAAGAGGAAGATATGATTTATAGAATTAAGAATATATATGATAGACTATTTAGCGTTTATATAGAAGTTTGTAAACATGTGCTAGTGACATGTGTATCATTTAACTCATTTTGAGAATATGATTTTTTTTTGTTTTGCACTCATCTATCTACTCATGCTTACTTAAAGAGTTATCAATTTGACATAAAGTTCTTTTGTTTCTTTGCATTATAATGTTAATTCACTGTTTTGCATAAGGTAAGTCACTTGAACATTTTACAATAATGTTGAAATGGTGTGAACCCCATCTCGACATTTGGAAATAAAAAAACGGTTTGTAGGCAACCGACGCTTAACTATATCACGAATACAACGATTGTTTTAATTTTAGAGTTCTATATCCATTAATCTACCAAATATTTTCATAAGCATATCTCTAATTTAAGGATGTACATTTAATTTTTTCCACCCTTTCCATATAGTTGTAAAAGCTCCATGATATATCATTTCAATGCGATTCTAATAAAAATACAATTGTAAATAAATTAGAAGCATAAACCCTTTTAATTTGAAAGGATGGGAGCAAGACTTCATTCATATTTTTACTTAAATTAGGGTTATAGATTTCTACGTATGGAAGAAAGGAAATGAGACATAACAAGAGTTGAGAGAGTAGACAGATATTTATAGAACTACTAGTGAGTGGTCCGTGCTACGCACACGGGCAGTGCTAAATCCACTATTGGGCAAACTAAGTATCGATCATAATTATTTGGTAGCGATCAATGAGCGAGTTGATGAATTTTAATTCCTCAATTAAATTAGAAGTGTAGGCCCTTCTTGTTTGAAAGGATGGGAGCGGAACTTCATTTATATTTTTACTCAAATTAGGGTTCTAGATTTCTATGTATGAAAGGAAGGAAATGAGACAATAAAAGTTGAGAGAGTAGACAGATATTTATAGAATCGCTAGTGAGTGGCTCGTGCTACACACATGGGTAGTGTTAAATCCTAGTTAGTAGAGGTACGTGGTTTGTAACGTCAACCCCCATCAGTGAATCAGAAATAAGTTTAGTTCTTTCTATAACTAATTAACTTACTCTGAATTGTAGGAAAATACAAGTATAATACATCAGGTTACATGGTTTGTAATGACAACCCCCATCAATAAAGAAAACAAATGCTTCTACAATTGCAGTAGTAGAAGTAGAACCGTGGTTGCATCCACGGTTGCATCGCCTTCATTATTTGCAATCATCATGTTATGCAAACATGCCTACGTGCTAATTGCACATACAAACCCTAACCAGCCTGCCAAGGTTACAACGGCAGCTACCCCACGTGAATTTACCAACTATGCACGACACAAATTCATACGCCACAAAATAGAATAGCATCAAAATGTATCGAAAATTAGGTACAAAATTATCTGATCCATTGAAATATGCTAAAGCACCAAGTAGTTATAACTTATCATGGATGACAAATTATTATCTTGGATAAAAAAATCAAAGTGTAAGATATGAAGAAAAAACAAATATTGATGCCTGGATAAAAAAATGGTGAGAATGTTTATAATGCAGACACGCACCGAATAACACATAATTAAAGATCTTTTGTGATATAAACCATGCATTGTAATGGAAAACTTGCACACCTATGTTGCTTGAGAAACTAAATCAATACATTTGCCATAGGTCCACAAGTACAAACTGAAATCAAAAAACTAAAAGGCAGGATAAACAAACATCGGAGTTTCAATAAAAAAAACACAATAAAATGGTAACATGGTGTGGTTAGCTTGCATAAATCAATTCCTTTGCCTCTTCTCCCGACTCTTGCTTCCATGTATTGCTGTTGCATTATGTTCTTTGTCATCATCCTATAAAGAAGGAAAATGGTAATGAAGCATAATATGTACTAATAGAACAGTAAGAATCAATGTGAGGCGTAGTTTTGAATTTCGGATGATGTAATAGAACATAGATATGTGAGTTTTAACATAATATAGTTGCAGCGGCCATAAGCGTGACATAACTCAAGAAGAAAAATATCGGGAAAAGATGAAACAAATAAGAAAAAAATCAACAGTGCTTATTGCTTACTCAAATAAAGTGAATTTCATTCAAATATTTAATGCTAAGACATAAGATCTGATTTATTACAACATGACTCAAAATGTGGATAGTCAAGTTTAATAACCAAAATTAACATGCTCAGATTATGCAACGACCCATAATTTTCACCACTTTAATTTGGGAATATTTAATTAATTTTAAATATTTAAATAACAGATTTCATAATTAAAATAAAACTCTTTTTAATAATAAATAATGATGGTGAAATAATTTTTCAAAATGTGTTTACAAAAATAAATAGTTTAAAGAAGAATCGAAAATGTGACTGGAATTCGTTTTTTGAATTTTTGACTTTTCATCAAATAAAATTTGTTAGAAACATTGTAAACCCTAGAATATAAATATTCACACACATTTATAAGTTAGGGTTATGTAGTATAGTAGTGTATATATAAATATATATATATATATATATATATCTATGTATGTATGCGCACGCGCGCACACGTGTGTGCGTGTGTGTATTTAGGATAATATATGTTGTATTTTATAAATAAATGAAAAAGAAAATGTCACATCACATGAAACATAAGTACACATGCATTAACTTCATGTTGGCTAAGCATAAGAGGAGAGGGACAACATGGGGGCGTGAGGTACATTAAGGTGGTGGAAGCTTGATGATATGGTAACCATGGATATGAGGGTGTAAGTGGAATTAGCCATTTTGAATGTGGTTATAAATAGCAACTTCATGCTCTCATTTTCATTTTCTAACCAAATTTTACCTCCTCTTCTCATGCACATAGCTCCCTCTAAATCGCTCTAAATAAAGATTCTTTTTTCCAAATTGAAGAGAATCGAGTTGGCTATAATTTTCACTTACACCATTTCTTCAATTTCCAAGTGTTAGTGGGTCAAAAATGCATTTCTTTCCGACTCATTTTCGGATCCAAAATTTTCAAGTCCAAAAATACCTCTTCTTGTTTTGACTATATCTCCCTCAAAATAGATCCAAATTGAGTGGTTCTTATTTTTTAAAATTGTAGAGAAAATAATTTTCAAGAACTTTTCTTTGGAAACTTTTCCAAATTCCATGAATATCTTGTCCAAAAATCAGTTGGAAGATGACCTATTTTCGGGTTTGATTTTTGTGAATTCAATGATAATCCGAAGTTCCTTTACCATTCAAGGCTAAGCTACCTTGGCCGAGCCTACACTCCACTAGGACGAGCTCCATACTTCATGGCCGAACCTCCTTTGGCTCTTAAGGCCTCCAAAAATCCATTTTGTGGAAAGGCAACGCTATGGCCTAGGTCCGATTCAAGTTTAGTGGAAGTTCAGGTTATTTGGGTAGCTTTAAAAGTGAGTAAACTCTTTGGTTTTTAAAATAAAATTTTTAACTTTTATATTTTGGATAAATTGTTATATAATATGTTGGTTGTATGTGATTGAAAATTTGACATGGAAATGAAGTCTATATGTTGTGTAGGTTGAAAGTTGCGAACTTTGTTTATGCTATGGTGTGGTATGTATAAATTGTGGATGTAGAGTTGTATGCTAGGAAAGTTAGTAAATTTGGCATGCTAATGTGACTTGAGATCTTTTGGAGAAAACGAAACATGTTTTACGAGTTTAAAATTACTAAAGTTTTCCAAAGTTTCTAACTTTTATTTTGTTTTGTTTTTCAAAAACTTTCTTATGGTTTGAAAGTAACTAAGGTTAGTAGAAAAGGGTTTGGAAAATAACTTAGCAACTAATTCTAAGTAACGACATCCATAGCGATAGTCGCTATGGATGTAGTTCGGAGAAATCGGCACTTATGAAATAAAAGTTTTCTAAAACATAGTTTTTGAAATCATTTTCAAAAATTAATTAAGTATAAAGCTTAATTATAGTTTAATTAAGTATGGGTTTAAAATTTATTTAATTAATTTACTAATTAAGGATAATTAGAAGTAAATTAGTAATTAAGTTAAGTAATTAGTAATTAAGTATGAATTAAGTAAGTTAATTACTATTTAATTAATTATTTAGGGATTATTATTATTTTAGTTAATTTTTAAAGATTAATTATTAACTAATTATAAAAGGATTTAAATTTTTAATTAATTACTAATCAATTTAAATTTAAGTTAAGATTTAATTAAAACTTAATTATGATTTAATTATTTTAAGTTAAGGTTAAATTTGTTTTTTAAGTTTTAATTAATTAATTAATTGAGATTAATTAATATTAAATTATTTAAAAGTTTAAACTATTTTTTATTATTGATTAAAGATTAATTATGGTTTAATTATTTATTTATAGATTAGCTATTGTTTAATTAGTTATTCAAAGGATAATTATTATATAATTATTTATTTAATACTAAATTATTGTTTAATTATTAACTAAAGTTTTAATTAATTATATATATATATATATATATATTTAAAAGAGCTTATATGTTATGTAATTTTTATATAAAAGTTTTAAAGTTTAAACCACAAGATTTATAAAGATCGTTTTTGTTTCTCGAAAATCAACTCTCTTTTAAAAGAAGATTCTTGATCCAAGGGATTTCTTGTCAACTACCCTTAAGTAACCCCAATTAAATATGAAACCAAATGACATCTGTTAGCAGAATAAAACACTGTTCTACTAATTTAATTGTATTTAACCTCTATTGGTAGAATAAATCACCGTTCTACCATCATATTAACTTGGACATGTGTTTATTAGAACAAATCCCCATCTGCTATATTGGTAACTTGGACATCTACCTATACCGCTATACGATTGATTGATTATTATTGGCTGATTCTCTTTACATATTTGCTTGTTATGTAAATACCAATGCTATAACTTGGAAAGTTAAACTCAATTAAATGAGAACCATTGTGGTCACTAAGCCTCTTCCTGATTATTGGTAAAGTCAATCATACTTTTAATAATAGTTTCAATTTAAGTAATGGTTTTATAAAAGGTGTTTCAAGTTAATGTAATACTTTTAAAGTGATTGTTTAAAATGATTGTTTGTTAATATGAATTAAAGATAATTAAATGAAGGATGTTTTTAAATAATAACTTATTTATTTAAAAGTGTTTTTAAATAATCATTTGTTTATCCAAGGAACTTTATTAAATGATATTTATTAAAGGAGTTTTGTTTTAAATGAGGAAAGTTTATAAAAAGGAGTTTTATAAATTGAAAAGAGATCTTGAAATTTGGTAAGAAGTTTTATAAAATGATTTTGGATTTATAAAGTAAGTCTTATAAATAATTTTGGATATTTGTAATAGAGTTTCATAAATGATTTTGAATATTCATAAAAGAGTTTTATAAATGGTTTTGATACTTATAAAAGAGTTTTATAAATAAACTTGGAGATTTATAAGAAGTTTTATAAATGGATTTGGAAAATTTAAACAAAGGAGATTTCATAAAATGGAAGAGACTTATTTACAACGATTTATCGAATAAGTTTATAAAAGAAATTGAGATTTATTTTCTTTAAACTGACCTTCTTAATTATGGTGGTATGGAACATTCGTTCCATACTTAACATCAAAGTAATAGTGTTTAGGGTTATCCTTATCCTCGTTTCTTTAAAATAACTTTGTTTGATCCTTTAATATGATTTTAGAATAAGAAATCCATAATGTTTTGTGAATATACTTATACCAATGAAATAAGTATATGAATATTTTGATAAATATTTTGGAAAGGGATTTAACAAATGAAAGATTTATTTAAATGAGGCTTAGTGGTTGCTATGGGTAATTACATTTCTAAATTGTTATTGTTTGTTCATTTAATAGTTAAATAACCGATTATCAAATTTTGGCCAGTTTTGAATTAGGAAGTAAATAAGAGCTTCACGTGTTCATACAGTTTGTGATCCCTCGGGAGAACTCATTCTAGTGAAACGTCTTTAGCTTTAAGGAATATATTAGAGATCCTTTTAGGACTCTGTTATAGTCCTCTTACTTCTATAAGAACCGAGATTGAGTAACTAAAAATTATCGGTTGTTGGTTCGAAACGATCGATATCAGATAAATATAAATTATCCAAAAGCCACTTCGATCCAACTCAAGTGTTTCGAACTGAAGACATCTTAAAGGGTATGGAATCGAAGATGGAGCTTTTGAAGTGCAAGGGCTACTTGCTACTAATCCTGAGGGTGATTCCAAAATGGATGTAGTGGAGGTAGTGCCTTCGGTTTCGTTCAGATCCAAAATGAACTTGTATGGATGAATGTTGGCATTGCATTTCTGCCAGGAGGGCAGTGTTAGCATTCCAAGATGGTCTGCTAAGAGGAAAGGTAAAATTGTTTCCTCAAGCCTCATACCCCGGAAATGGCTAAAACAAGGTAGATGCTGTAGGGCTATGTTGGTCGCTCACATACGTGTAATCACATTTCTAGATTATCATATTATGGATTTGGTTGTGCATGAGAGGTCTTTATAAAGGTCGGGAATAATTGGGATAATGACAGATTTGGTAACATCCAGTAAGGAGTAGGTCGGTCCTGTGTTGGTAGAGGGGCCATTGCGATTGTAGCACTCGGTATAATTTATCTAAAGATGTATTGTACGGAAGGTAGTTCCTTACCTTGACATTGTTGGAATTCATTCTCCAATGCGTGCTTTACGGACTTAGTTGTGCCCAACTATGTTGAAATGTGAGATGCAAACATTTCAGCTATTTTATATATTTCTTTCAAACCATAGCCATTAATATAACATTAGAAGATTTCTTATAGAAACGTTTTGGTTATCGTAAGTTAAAAACTCATCTGTGTTTATAGTGGTCTTACGAGATAGCTTTTATTTTGAAAGGGTTTTATAAATATAGAAATCAATATAATTTGATTGACTTTTCTCACGCTGGTTTACCAGACTGATCCAGGCATTATTTTCTTATAATGCTCGGGTCAACCCGAGCATATTTTCTAGATTTAGTTGGATTCCTTAGAGCTTTCAGGAGATGAGATGGATTCACCAAGGCATAGCCACATATCTAATATTCTTCCACTGTCTTTGTCCTATATTATAGTGTTTATATTTATTAGTATTTGTAATGACGGGTTGTTATAACTGTCTAGGTTGATAACATGTTAGTGTACTCTGATTGATATATATGTATATTAAAGTCATCTTTTTGTAAAGTTCTGTTGTATATTATATATTATTCGTTACGATATGAGATTATGTTCTGTCTTTTCTTTCTTCACCCTAGATGACCTATCTTTCGAACACTTAAATGATCGGCACATGAATACCGAGGATGTATTAAATGTCATCTTTAAGTGTAAGAAAGGCAGATCGTTACAGATTATTAAATTTGAGCAATTGTACTAATATAATCTTAATAGATAGAAATGCAGCACGGGGGAGGTAAATTTTTAACAGTCAACAACCTGTTAATGAAATGGAAAGCCTACTGTAAATAAGTTCATAATGTAAAACATAAAGCAGTGGACATAATGACTAACAACAAATGGCTGTAATAAAACTATATGTCCAAAAGTTGGTTGGAGCACATGTAAAATATTTGATCTTGCTTTCGATTAGTCAATCAGGTAAACTAATGCTTACCCCATTTGCATAAGGTTTAGATATATGCAATAGTTAACCAAATTACAGTAGAAATCAACCTCAGATAACAAATTGAGATGCACATAATACAACAAAGTGAACGAATAAAATTTTTAACAGATGCTTATTAACATAAAGGTGGAATCCAGTGCATGAGGCTCCCGCATGGTAACAAGCTCTAGGGAGGTCGATAATGTATACAACATTTCCCTCACATTGCAAAGAGGCTGTTTTCGTACTCGAACCTGGACGTCCAGATCACCATGCGGGTGACCTAACCATTGCCTCAAGCATCCACCTCCTTATTTAACATAAAGGAACTAATAAAAAAGTAGCAGCTAGACATATAGTTTACTAAATAAGCATTAGACACTAACTTATAGACTGTGTAGACATCATTCATACATGTATTAAAATATTTACCAAACAAAGCTCATATGGAAAAAGTTGAAGAAATATTCTTACCTGAATAACAATCCCTCTCCTAATCCCCCTTTTAGCCTATGCTGGGTCGGATGCATGAGCTACAAGATTGTTTGCAAGTTTGTTATCCTGAAAAAAGAAAGAAAAAAAAGTGCAACCTCATGGTGTTCGATGAATATGAACCATTGTTAGAGAATGCCTGCCCAACCTTTGTAATTTGTTTTCCTTTGATGTCCGTTCTAGGCTGCGAGCTACTGTAGTCGGCTGAAGCTCCAAGGTAGAACATTGATCGCTCGGTGGAGTTAGCTATATTTTTTTGAAATCAATGAAAATATGTAACGTAGTAATGGCATTAAACGTGTAGTTAAATGAAGTATGATTTTCCTACTACCTGAGAGAGAACATCAGTCGTCTCTGATACAGGTACTTTCTTAGTAATTTTTCTAACGATAAGGAAAGTATCAGTATTATTCATCTCATAGTTATTTGGTTTAAACTAAAATAACACCTCAATCCCAGACAGGTGCTGAAAAATCCTTTTAGTTTTTTGTGCTCCATTTTTCTATAGTATATAATTGTTTGTTCTTTCAAGAGATGAATTAGAATGGAAGATTATATGCAGACACAAATACTACAACCAAAATTATGAATATAGTTAGTTTACACAGTGACATGTTCATACAGTTCTAATGTACATTGCACGTAGTGCAAATCAAATATCAATTAACAAACATTCTCAGATTATCAACCATTCACTAAGTGTTTGTACTAATGCATATTTTCAATGAGTAGCTGACATTGACGATGATAAGGATATGGTTAATGGCTACGTAACTACAGATGATTAAAATAACCATGGTATGGATGAAAAAAATGACAGAATCACCAATCAGGCAGTATTAAAGATCACAGAGAATACTTGAAACATGCTACCATATCCTGTGATGTGAAAATTTAATTCTGCTGCTAAAATGTAAAACCGAGGCATTAAGTAATTTGAAACCGCCTAATGTTCAAACTCTTCGTGAAAAGACAAACTAATATTTAACTATTTTTTAATCCAGTACCCACTTCATCACATTATAATATCTCATGCAACAACATGTAGAGCTTATGAGCAGTGAATGATAATACGTAGTATTACCGTATGAACTGCAAAAAAATTCTGATACGCATATTTGGATTTCAATCACACAGTAGTTCACTATTAGTCCCAAAGAATAAGAGTTTAGGAATCAAGGTTATTGTTGATGACAGTGTGATATTCTGCCTAAAGAATTGCATTGTGTCGTGGTAACAAATAAGGATTGGGGACACAGAGTAATTCTGATCCAAGGAAGAGGTAAGCAATAGTTTAAAAATACGTCAATAGAATAACGCACAAATGTATTCCAAAATAATATGTAGGTAGCTGAAAAATAAGAAACAGAGTTAGGAAACCTAGATGAACGGATTTAAGATTCTACATCACTGTAATTGAATACAATATAATATCAGTAAAGAAGAATGTCTTACCAACTAGGTAACTCCAGTGGATTAAAAGGTTATTTATTTCAATGTTAAATTATTAGCCAAGAGTAGGAAAAATAATAAGTTATGAATTTACCGATCTATAGATGCTAAGCATATCGTCAACCTTTTGCCCTATTGGCCCTTCAGCTTCCTTCTCAAATGCCATGATAGTGGTTGCCATGGTGGAGTCCAATATGTCGACATAATTAGAGGCTAGATAAGAGTCATAAGACAATAGTAAAATAAAAATAGTGTCAGAGATTACATGTTCAAGGAGTTCTCAAATAATGTCAGTGATATAACAGCTTCATAGAGAGGTGATGCAGCGGTAGCCCACATGAACAGCAAACATTTATAACAATACAAAGGATAAGAAGATAAATGGTAAAGTAGTAATTAATTATAATGTTTTTAGAATGATAGTCGGTGGCAATTTGGAAATTGCATTTTGCTCCTAAAACAGTGCTGTTGAGGGAAGATTAATTATTTACAACATTTGATGTTTATTTGTTAGTGCTAAAAAATTTGTTACAGATCAGTAGTGATTGGAGCATATACCTTCTTCACTGATCCAATAATCAGTTAGTAAATATTAATTGGTCAACATTAAATGAATATAAAAATTATGCAACAAATTAAATTTGGTTTCAGTAAATATACATTTATTTGATTAGAATATGCATATTGTACCGAATTATTTGTTAATATAGATGTATTGTATGCAGAATTAGCAGTCATCACAACTTATATATCAAAATGGTTGTCTCTACCTTAGTACCTTAAATAATTTCATACAAATTTTCAGATGGTGTGATAATCAGTCATGATACAACATACATACTTCAACTTTGTTTGTAAACATCAATTGTTGTACCTTAAATTGATTAGTCAACATAACAGACGAACGAAGATATCTTCACCCATCTTTACCTTTATAAGCATAATCTTGGTTAATCATGGCAGAAGTATAGTAGCTACTGTTAAACATGAAGATATGTTACTACACATCAGTAAAACTAATGGTATGTGCAGTAACACAATTGAATTACGAACTTTTTACGGCAACAAAGTCAAAAAAGTATGCGATGAAGCATTATCTATAAAGCAGAATGGTAAGAAAGAAAAAATAATAGTATGGGCAATTCCATTGTACATAATTAATTGAGAATGCTCAATAAAATTATTACAATTACATGTTGTAAAAAGATTATCATTGCAGCACAACCTCCAACAACCGGGTTCACAAAACTGATTACTATGAATGTTGTCTAATGAGAAAATATAATGAATTTGATTTGTTAAAAGGCAGAAAGAATCATTAAGTTAAATACAAATAAATTGGGTAAACCTTTTTTGAATGAATTTGAAGCATTGCTTTTAATAAAGGAGTTTGATGGAGACGAAATCAGAGGTACTAGTTGTAGGGACATTAGATTGAGTCAACTTCGGCTTTTTGAAAAAAAAAAGTGAAGGACAAAATAGTAACCTTGATATTTAAAAATGCTATAAAGGGATAATAACATATCAGCATACATACTATAAAATGTCTAGATCAAACAATTGTTGAAGTTGTGATAATATAAGCATTCACAGTATGATAGGAAATTCACCGATAGTTAAAAGAGATTCTCCCTACAATGTGATTTATAAAATAACCAGTTTTTGAAAATTGAGATAGTTGAAGCCTTCACAGTACAAAAAACCACTACCATGCACAACACCAACATGCCTAAAGTCTTACATCCCCATACATAATACCACGAATTACAAAAACCTAAAACATGTAGATTTGATATGTAATCCCCTGCAATTGATCTATTTCAAACCAGGTAATAATTTGTAAATCAATAGCAAATGTTTGCAGAAAAAAGAAATGTGACACACACACACACTCCTATAGAATGAATTTTTGTTTCTGTTTTTTCACACCCAGTAGTTACGGACTTTCAGAATCTTACATTTCAGTAAAGATGTAATGGGCTAGGCTTTGTAGTTGAAAGTATAACGATAAATAAAATATAAAAAGAAATATGATTAGAACCTCAAGTCAATGCAGTTATAAAATGTGTCAAGCAGGTGTAATGTAATAAACTTCAGTATCATCTCTTCATATTACTTTATTCTAATATCTCATAACCACCAAAAATATTAATATTCTTTAATCAAAATATCGAATCAAAATACCTATTCTACATCTAATAAATTATGATAGGCAAACGGTATCAGAATAAGATGTTTTTTGCAAAGATATATAGCCAAAGTGCTTGGGCTTGTGTATAAGATGAACAATCATTTTAGTGTGCGAGAGATATGTATCCAAACAACCAATGAAAGATTGAATGTTATAATAAGTTCAGACATGTCTTAAATAATTGGAAGTGTAGTTTAATGTTGCATGTGGAAGTTATATTTATTCATTAAAAATATTAAATTTAGTTAGTTCTATTGTAGAATGTTTGGTTAAATGTAATGGATCGTATAGCCAAGTTGAGAATTAAAAAAGGAATTACATGTTATCATTCGCAATGAAAATACAGTAATAACTACATGCATATAATAGGATAATACAGAAACCTTGATTAAAGTTCAATTTTACGGAATATAACATTGATCAGTGTATGCTAACAATACATCAGTACAGGATAGGAAGAGAAAAAGAAAGTAGAATGAGCATGTCGTCCACAGTGAAGCATTTTAAATTGAGAATCATTGAAGCATTAATGATATATATAGCATAAAGAAAGTAAATTCATGTTATAATGAACAATATTTTTCAAACGCTAGTAATTGCAGATTTTCACATGCACTAACCAATGAAAAATAAAATGGAATTATAGAGTAGCTAAAGTAAAAGAGAAACAGTCTAGAGTAACTTCAACCTGGTTGGAAATTTGTGTTACATGGTGGAGAATCAATTTACTTGTAAAGATACAAATATTTACCTTACTTCATGCTGAAGCAGAAAATGCTTTGTTTTATTATATTCCTACGCATTACAACTGACAAGTAACAATTAATGACCAACCCTTATAATACTGTAATCAAGCTACTGATATTTTCTTGAATTTAAAACTGCAAAATTTTCCACAACAAATAACTATACAAATGCAATGCACATTACAACAAATTGAAATTTAGAGGAAATCGTTCCTTACAAATAATACGAAAATTTTAATCTACAATGCCTTAGCCAAAATCACTACTGCCAACATGAAAAAGGTTAAAATACATCAGCATCGAGAGTGTGTGGGACAGTGGAAGTGATAAGTAAAGTCATTGAGATAGAAGTTCAATATCGAAGTTCTTAGTTTTAAATAGGATGCAGTTATACAATCATCTGTCATAAAATAAATCTTGTCTAATCCACTCGCGTACATACAAAAAATGAAATTCAGTACATAAACAATGATATTAAAAAAATCAATCAGTTGTCACATAGTAGTATGGTGTTCGTAGGTGTTAGATTTGTTGTACAACGACGGTCGGACCAAGCCCCTCCATCTCCAGTACGTGGCGTACGCATATGAGTCGGCACACACTTTGTTGTAACAAAAGGAATCCCTAATGTTACGTGCCTACCAACCCATATTTATACACCACTTCTTCAAGTTATTTAGCGATGTGGGACTTTCCAAATCCGAACCGTCGTTCCTCCATTAAACATGCGAGACAACCCTAACAGTCTCCCCCTTGACTCGCATCCCTTTGCGATAACCTTTGAGAGCACTGCCGTGTCTGCATGGCCCAGTCCGTAACCATCGGCTCCGATACCACTGTTGTACAACGACGGTCGAACCAAGCCCCTCCATCTCCAGTACGTGGCGTACGCATATGAGTCGGCACACACTTTGTTGTAACAAAAGGAATCCCTAATGTTACGTGCCTACCAACCCATATTTATACACCACTTCTTCAAGTTATTTAGCGATGTGGGACTTTCCAAATCCGAACCGTCGTTCCTCCATTAAACATGCGAGACAACCCTAACAAGATTAATCCTTTCTATTGCAAAGCAATAATGTAAGGCAATTAGTTGATTTTGAACAGAAGTTACTACAAAAAGCCACCTTTTACAAAATAAAGAGGAGTCAAATACAACAAATGGGTTTAGAACATGGTTGTTACCTTGTCATTAAGTCAGGATGGAAAAATAAATTTTGATAGTCAGATGTCGTAGTCCTCAAGGTAATAGGAGGCAACATACACGGAGTTGAATGTCGGAGGCGTTGAACTGTTTCATGTTGTTGGTCCAAAGTTAAGGCGGAGAACAGAAGGCGGAAGGGATGGGAAGAAATTATACAGTTCGAGGAAGATAGGTTATTTGGGAAAAGGGGAAGTAATTTAGACGGTTTATAGGTGACGTGCTATCCCAAAATTTATTTTGTTAAAATAAATAAGGGAGCAGATAATTGAGTTTTATTTTCAAATGGGAAGTGATAGTGCTTCCACATCAGCATCTGAATGATTTTACTTTTAAGTTTTACGTAATAGATTTCTCCTAGTAACCCATTTAAAAATGACGGCTGTGGTTGACTTGTCATTATTAGTCTTAGGCTTTCGTCCATACAAAAATATTCATAATGCATATATATTGTGGAAGATGATTAACTTAGAAAATGAAGTTAACATACAAAATAAAATAACTTTTTTATATTCCTTATATATGCATATATATTTTTGTTAAGTGATTTATATATTTTTATATTTGAATGAAAAAATTAGTTTTTCCATTCTGTTGATACTAGTGGTATATAAATTGAAATTGTGATGCTTTTAGAAACTATTAGACAAATTAATGAATAATAGTTACTTGATTTTATTTATGTAGTTTGAATTTACAATGATTGACTAATTTAAATATATGGATTTGAATGTAAAATAGTAAGAGAGAATTATTGAGATATTTGTAAATAACCGTAGAAATTACAAAATCTAGGCATATGAATGTAAAATCATGGAAATAATTAACTCAACATTTTGGATGATTTTAAGATGATAACTTACAGGATGTGAAAGAAAATGAAGAGAATTAAGAAGTGGGGAGAAGATTTCCAGAATTATTAATCTTGTTACGTGATATTTTTTTATATTTGAATGAAAATTCAGGTTTTTCATATTTTTTTAATATGAGTGTCATATACACATTTTTTATTTTTAGGATTTATTAGACAAATTAATGGATATTGGTTAATTAAATTTATTTAAACAGCTTGTATTTGAGATTATTTAATTAAGAAAAAGGGTTCGTTTGACATACATCCCTGATAAGTTTGCAAATATACAAAACATCCATCCGTTTTTTTAATAAGTTTTCGGTCCCTGTTTTTAAAATAGGAAATTTTCTTCAAGGACACATTTTGGGGCTTTTTTTTTATGAAGGACGACCCATAAATATTTTTCTCCCAAGGACAAATTATCGTTTTTAGTCCTCCGGCCCAATTCTCGCGCGCTTATTCTTCTTCTTCATTCGATCAAAATTTTGAGTCGCGATCAAATATTTTCCTCATAATTGTAATATCAATCAACGTTATTCGTTTATTTCAATTTCGTCCACTTCAACGATTATTATTTTTTCCTTCCGTTCTTTTGTTGATCTCGTTCTTTTCATATCTGTACGGTGATCTCGTTTTTCTCAGGTATGCTTATATCAATCTGTTTTTTTGATGTTTTTCAATTCGAGTTAAATAAAATTGTTCCTGATTTATACTTGTGTTTATTATTATGCCTGATATGCAGTGTTGTTCTTCTCTTTGTTTTTTCATTCGTCGATGGATGACTGTGGAAGTACCAGCAGGTTTTTTATTGTTATACTCGTTTCTTTATGCAGTGTTGTTTTGTAGTTACTTTTCATTTGATTTATTTTGCATTCTCTTGCATTAATGTTGGGATGATTGGAGAAGTATCGTTGGTTGGGTTGTATATTAATTTGTTATTGAGTGGAAAACTATTGTTTTTTAGGTTCAGTTTCTGGGTATCATTTTTATATTTTCTTAGTATCATTTTTTTTCTTCAGTATCTAGGTATCAGTTTTATCTACGGTAGGTATCAGTTTTGTAAAATTCAATAATTACTGTTCTAAAACGTACATATTTTTACTGATGTTTATTATTATTATTATTTTTTTGCAGTGGGGATAACAGCCTTCTTTGTTTGTTTGTGTTGAATAATAATACTTTTAGCACTCGATTGTTTATCGATTGCTCTTTGTATGATTTGAAGAGTGAGATATGCCGATATTGGTCTCAATTAACTCCTTCTTCTATTCATATTTCTTATGTACTTGAGGACAAAGTTATTATGGTTGACACTGATTCTGATATTCAGAGCATAATTTGTTTTCAGTTACACAAGAAAAGTTCTTTCTTTGGTTTTACTATTAAGGTTAAGGGTTGTGAATTGGAAGTTGTTGATGGTGCTTGTATTTCAATTTCATCCTATGTTCCTGCTTCTTCATCTTCTATTGTATCTGTCTGTTCAAATGTTGTTAATGGTAAAAGTTATTTAAAAGATATGTTGAGGAGAGGGTCGACATTAAGCATTTCCAATTTTGTTGGTTTTTGTTTTGGAGGCGCTGAACATTTTAGAGAGTTTTTGATAGCATATCAAATTCAAAAGGGGTATGAATTAGTATTTTTAAAGAATTGTGCTACAAGAGTCACTGTGGTTTGCTCTTTGTATAAGAATGGTTGTCTTTTCAAAGTCCATGCTTCATGTGATTCTGGAGAATTGAAAAGGTTCTTTATGAGAAATTTGGTTTCTGATCATTCTTGTGGGGCTGGTCTAAGACATGTGAATAATCCACATATATCTAGTTCTTTTGTTAAATCGATGATTATTGATGAGATCCGCGATTGTCCAAGTAAAAAGCCTAAGGATATTATACTTGATTTTAAAAGAGAATACAATTTTCAGTTGTCTTATGGTTATGCTTATCATGGGAAACAACTTGCATTGATGGAGTTGCACGGTAATGATGCTTTGTCATATAATGATTTGAGTTGGTATTTGGAAGCAGTGAAGAAATCTAATCCAGATAGTTATGTTGATATGGATGTTGATCCTTGTAGTAATGAATTTCAAAGGGTGGTTATTGCCTTTGGCGCTTGTTTACTTGGTTTCAAGTCTTGTCGTCCTATGATATTCTTAGATGCTACTCACTTGAAGGGACGTCCTGGTGTATTGATGGGTGCAACTGCAAAAAATGGTGATCAAGGTATGTGTTTGTTTTCAAACTTGATTTGTTTATATTGAGATTATAATACTTGGCATAATTATTAATGTACATTTTTTTATCATAATTTGTATTCTGTTGGTATCAGTTTTAAGAAATGTAGTTTATAAGTAGCAAGTTTCTAGTATCAGAATTTTTATTGTATTAAATTGTATGTTTGTACTTCGTATAATATGTTCATACTGCTAAACAGGAGATTAGTATCAGTTTTTGTATATTATTAGTATCAGTTCTAATTAGTTCATATATGGTATCATTTATAGTTATGTAGTATTGGAATTTGCTTTGTATCGAAATATATGTCATTATTTTTGTTTCTTTGTTGTTTTAGAATGAAGATTAATGTGCATAATGTTGTGCTTATCAATATTTTTATAATGGTCATATCAGGTTTTAGGTATCAGTTTTGTTACTGTTAGTATCAGTTTTATGAATTGTTTTATATTTATGGTTGTATTTACTTTTTTTTAACTAATTAATTTTGCATTTGTAGGTTTCTTCCCTTTAGCTATGAGTGTAGTTTCTGTTGAAAATGTGGATAACTGGACATGGTTTTTGAACCATTTAAAACAAATGCTTCAAGAAGAGCGTACTTTAGTTTTTATGTTCGATCGCCACCAAGGTTTGCTTTCAGGTGTTCGTGATGTTTTTCCTTCAGATTATCACAGTTATTGCTACTTGCATATGGAACAAAATCTTCTTTCTGTAGTGAAAGCCAAAAATGCAAATGTCTATTGTTGATTTATTCAAAATGTGTTCTAGAGCTTCAAATCTATATGAATTTGACGGAGCATATTCTAAGTTTTGTCAAATTGGTGGTGTTGCTGGTGATAATTTTTTAAAGGATAAGCCATTTGATAAGTGGGTGGATTTATTTTTTCCAGGGAAACGTTATGGTGAATATAGTTCCAATGTTGCAGAAAGTTTTAACAGTTGGATTTTAAATGAACGAGCATTGCCTATTACTTTGTGTTTAGATGGTATTCGTATTAAGATTATGGAACAAATGGCTAGAAGAAGAGAAGAATGTCGTTTGTGGAGAACAAGTCTATGTCCTTCTATGGAGTTACGATTAGATGAATTGATTGAAGAAGGGTTTGGATGGGATGTATATAAATCTTCTGATTTTGCTTTTGAAGTGAAATCTCCAAACTCTCATTGTGTTGATTTGAAGGAGTGCATTTGTAGTTGCAACAAGTGGAAAATTACAGGATTTCCTTGTGCTCATGCTATAAAGTGTATGAACAAGTCTAACTTGTCTGTATATGATTTTGTCGAGAATTATTTCACTGTTGATTCTTATCGATGTTCTTATGCCAATGCTATAAATCCTATTCCAAATTATGATAGGCCCATTGTTGATGGTAGCATACAAGATGTTATTAAGCCACCAAAGGAGAAACGTGGCGCTGGCAGACCATCATTGAAGCGCAAAGGAGGATTTTCATATTTTCATAACAAGCAAAACAGATGTGGCGAGTGCAAGCAATTTGGTCATAATAAACGGAATTGTCAAGCTTCAAAGAGGATATGATTTGATTTTATATTTTTAATTTGTTTATAGTAATAAGTGTATGTGAGACTTGTTTCAGTGGTCTGTAGTAATTGAACCTTTTGTTATTACTTTGTATTTAGTATAGCATATTATGGAATTGATTATAATTTCAGCTATTTTTAGTATAGATGATAGTATCATTTTTTTGTTTTTGCAGTATGATTTATGTTGTTTGTTTGTGGAAGTTTTGGTATCAGTATCTTTTTTACAGTATCTTTTTTACAGTATCATTTTTTACAGTGCCAAATATTATCAGTTTATAGCTGCATCAGTTTTTTTTAAGTTTTGGTATCATTTTTTTTATTTTAGTATCACTTTTACAGTTTTGGTATCAGTTAATTTGGTTGGAGATAATGTTTCATTGATTGGATATAAATGGTTTTATTATCAGTTTTTGTTTGGTTTTATAATCAGTTTTGTGTATTATAATTTGTGCTATAATTTACAGCAGTAGTCCTTAATAATTATAATAATATATGGTGTTTGCAAAACCTGATACCTGAACTAATTGTTGTTTCATACAGTATGTTGAGTATAAGTTTTGACAAAAGTGATACTATCAGTCATACGAAGTGATGCCCAGTTACTGTTTTGTATTGTAATATTACATGAAATTTGATAATATCATTTTACAACTGAAAGTTGTATCATAGAACTGATAATATTATGTTGGATCCATAGTTGGATGATAGAACATACATTATTTAATTTTGTTATAATATAAACAACAGGAAATAAAAGAACATCACCACAACATATCATTCCAGGAGACGAGAATTGTTTTTACAAGTAAAAGCAGCAGTGTTTTGCTTACAGAACAACATTACTTCATAAGTATGAAATTACAACAGAACATCATTAATTCGCAACTATACATTTCAACATAACAACATTACATCACAGGTATCAAATTTAATTGTGAAATAATGCAATGTGAACTCATTTCCTTTCTTTTCTATGTTCTTCTAGGCTCGACATGTATTTTGACAGACTCCAGTAGTGTTCATCGTCTGTTAATATTGCATGTGCAATTCTTGCTCTTGTTGATAATACATCTTTCTTTTCAATTTTTATCGGTATCCTACTTCTGTTCAGCGAAATGATGAATATCATTACAAAAATTCCACAGTCAAGCCTGTTGAAACCAAGATGAAATATTAGTATAAATTTTCATTTGCTTTATTAATAGGTTTATAATTAGTACAAAAATTTGAATTTTAGAAAAAATGGTACAACAATACAGTATGGTTTGAATTAAAATATTTAGCAGTTATACTAGTGCACTATGTACTTATTTCTGTAGGTATCAGTTTATTTTTAGTAGGTGTCAGTTTTATTTGTGTAGGTATCAGTTTCTTGTTATGTAGGTATCAATTTTTTTCCTGTAGTAAATGTTTATTTGTATTTAAAGTTTATTGTATTGAGGGATAATAATTCTCAATATTTTTATTACGAATGGAATTCAATTAAATATAAACGGTATACAATGATGTCTAGAAGTATGTATGGAAAATTATAATGCAAAAACATTTTTTATAATGGAAAAAACTTACGTGTCTGCTCCCTGCTGTGCACATTTTATTTGATGCATTTCATCTGGTTTCACTGCCATGTCTTTTATGTCATTGCTTTTCCAGATTTCTTGGAGCATTTCCTCTATTTCATGTCTCTAAAACAGGTAATATATTAAAATTTTAGCTCATATTCACGGTGATAAGTATTTTTTTAAAAGAAATATAAATCTCATACCAATTTTATAGCCTCCTTTAAACTTGAATTGTTTCTTTCGTTTGATCTTCTAGGGCGGTTAGAATCTAAGTGGCACCATTGCATTGTTGGGTATGTTAAAGTTACTAATGTCCAGTGGTTCTCACAATGCAAAGGAAAATATATACTTTCAGTAAATTTGTCGTGCACAATAGATTCTAGCATAGGGAGAATGAGACTTTTCTTCACACTCTTCATATCACACACAATTGCTTTCTGTTTTATATGAAAATAAGTTATGATATAATAAATGAAGCAATTATTATGTACTTGAATATTAAAGTTTTATTTACCATCATTGTAGTTGTGAAAGCATAGTTGTGGTCTTCTATTCCACATTTTGAAATGTACCAATCTATGATCTGTATTAAAATCAGAAATGTATACAATTTAAAATTTGTGGAGCAATTTTAAATTGTTAATAGTTTCAGTACTCTTAGTAGTTGCTGTGTATGTTGATAATTATAGAAATAATAAAGCATAAGGTCAATTTAAGCATGTTGTGGATTTTGGTATCAGTGTTGACGTAAAGAAAAAAATTATTATGTACCTGCCCGTCTGTTTCGCCTCCTTCTAGTAGATGTTTTAGTGCATTCTTTGTTATGACACAACCTCCTCTGATTGTGTCATTGTCTTCTCATGCTACTACACTATTTTGATAAAAACAATTTGTATATGTTAGATAAACTTAATTTCATATTTAAAATTAATATACATATTTGTACACTTACTTTTGTGATGATGTTGTTAAAGAAAAGAAAGTTTTGATCACATTTTGTTGCTCAACGTTGAGGTAGATCAAACATTTGCAATGACCAAGCCCCATCTCGTAAAGTGTTGGCTCTATTACTGCAAGTGGCTTTGGATTATTGTCTTGTTCACTTTGGTTTTCAACATTTTTTTTTCACGTTCCTGTTTTTGCTTATTTGCAACTTTCTTTTGTTTCATCCCATATTCAAAGCTATCACTTTGTTTTTTCACTCTTGTTCTTGCCTTTAATCTTTGAATATAGGAAGCTGTCCCTTTTTGTTTTGCTTTGATTTTTTTGTCAGTTGATTTTATGACTTTTTGTTTCCCTTTTCTGGCAGCTTTTTGCCCATGTTCCTCTGCATCTTTTTTTTCAGTTTTTTCGCTTTCAAAGTCTTGTGTGTCGTAAAGTTTGAAAGATGGAGGGGTAAAGTCAAGCACATACGGTATACTTTTGTTTTTTACATCTGTATCCTGTTGAACAGTTTGAGTATCTTCTGAGTTGTCTCCCTGCACTTCAGTTTCTTTTTCCATCTCTTCTTTTGTTGGAGTCTGTTTTTTTTCTTCATGGTCACATTGTCTTTCTTCACTGCTTGTTTTTTTAGCCAATTCACTTTCTATTTCGATTGGCATTTGTTTGTTCATTTCTTCTGTTTTATCTGCTGTTTTTTGTACACTCTCTTCAGCTATTTCTTCATTTTTTTCTTTTTCCATTTGTACAAAAGTATCTGTATCTAGTTCAGTTTGTAAAATGTTGCTTTGTAGGTTGAAACTTTCCTTTTTATTTTCACCATTTTCTTCACTGTCATTCAAAACATCTTCAACTTTGTTGGTGTTGTCTTCAGCCTGTGATGTTTTCTCTTTATTATCTTTCAGTTTTAACTTTATTTCTTTCAACTCTTGTTTCAACCTGAAAACTTCTTGCTCTGCTTTAATTCTTTTCTTTTTTTCCACTTCTAATTCTTTTTTTGTTTTCTTTGTTTCTTCTTCCAAATCTTTTATATGCATTTGGAAGATCCTGATGCTTACGTCTTCCTCAAATGACTGTGCAGTTTCTGTGGTTTCTTCAAACTTTCTTTTCTTTCCATGCTTTTCTTTTTGAATTTTGGGGAATTTGTGTTGAACAGTCTCTGTTTGTAGCAGACTTTCTTCATATGGGCTGAGATTTGTGATTTCTTTCACCTATAAAATTGGTATTGGAAAATTTGTTTCAGTTTTAAGCTATGATATTAATTTGCAATGATAATTGAATTTTTACTATAATGAAAAAAAAATTGTATTCAATACAATAAATATGTATTCATTTTTATTTTCTAATACTATTAATATCAGGTTCAATCATATTAGTATCAATTTCTTATACTATAAGTATCAGTTTATAATCATATTAGTATCAATTTATAATCATATTAGTATCAGTTTCTTATACAATAGTATCAGTTTCTAATATGTAGAACTATGGTATCAGGTATTGGACTGTAGCATCAACGTAAATTGTGAAATTATAAGGTATCAGTTTTTGCATTCTAATATCAGTTTTGAATACATCCACATTTAGTTTCAAGCATGTACTCATTTGTTATCAGTTTTTGCATTTTTGTCTCAGTTTATGATACTTTTAGTATTTGTTTCAAGCAATTAAACATATGGTATTAGTTTTTTTCATTTTATTTTTTGTTATTGATACTATTTACTATGTTTTGATATGGTATCATTTTTTGATCACTGTAGTATCAGTTTTATGGTATAGGATAAATCATCGACAATAAAACTTTATTCTGCATAATAGTTAAAGCATATTGATTAACAAAAAATGAAATGGAATTTTTACTTACATCACCCTCTTTCACGCTATCAAAAACTGCTTTGACTGCTTTGTCTTTGAGTTTCCTTAAATCCCATTTTGCAAATCTTGGTAAGGCTGGAGTATAATATTGCCTTTGTTGAATGAGATCCAGTTTCTCACAAATGCAATACTGTTAACATTAAAAGAATTGATTAGATATGTTTGTTAAAAAAAATAACTAATAAATTTTTGAATAAGAAATCTTACCAGTGGAAGCATGGAGCATCCCGACATATTTCTTGGATTATGAATGAACTTCTTAACAAATTTATTGAAATTCTTTTCTATCGTCAGTGGCCAAGAAACTAATTGCATTGTCTCTACATTAATTAAGTATGGCAGAAGTCCCCATCTTAATTTTTGTTGGTTGTTTGGAAAGAAAAATGTTAATAGTATTTCAATTACTATTAACATTGGCAAGTCTTCTTCGTACTCCTTTTTCTTTTTTGCAACTTCTCGCTTTATTCTTTTTTCCACTACGTTTCTTGTTATATAAGTGCTGTTGCCAAAGTTTCTGTTTGCAAATTCTTTACAGTGCACTGGAATTGTTTTGTTTGTCATTTTTTGAGTCGGCTCAATGTTAATTCCATTTAGTGGTAGGCCAAATAACAAACTTATATCCATTGCTGTAACTTTCATTCTTTCTGTGGAAAATAAGAAAGCATCTTCGACAATTGAGTAGCATTTGTATAAAGCATCCAAATTGTGTTGATGCTTTTTGCATTCTTTCATTACAATTTTCTCTTCATAGAAAACACTGAAGAAGTTGTAGAAAGGAGTGCTCTTCATTATATCCATTTGCTTATTTGATAGAGCATTTTTTTGTTTTATCGTTTTAACTGTTTTGAATATTGCCTGCAGTCCACATCTGTAAGCTGTTTCATGCTTTTTATCTGCAGATTGCTGTTTTGTTTCTGATCTTTCTTTCATGTATTTTGGATGAGCATCAACAAAATCATCATCATCCTATTTGTTCAAAATAAAGACAGTAAGTTATTTGTCAAATAAATTATGTTTAAAACAAACAATAGATTCGGGTATTTGTTGTAGTGAAATATCTTCTGTCAAATATATGACAATTTCAAGTTTGAAGTAACTAAGTATCAGTTTTACATTACCTAAGTATCAGTTGGTACAAAGTAGGTATCAGTTTTCTCTAATCAGGTGTCATTTTTTCAAGTAGGTATCAGTTTTTTGTAACTAGGTATCAGTTTTCTGTAAATAGGTATCAGTTTTGTAAATAGGTATAAGTTTTTTGTCTGTTTCATATTTCAACTAAATTATACTGACTATTATTTTATCAAACAATTTATGCTTACTGATAAACACTATTATTACTTGTTACTAGGTATCAGTTGGTACTAATTAGGTATCAGTTTTCAGTAATCTGGTATCAAGTAGGTATCATTTTTATATAACTAGGTATTATTTTTTGGTAATTAGGTATCAGTTTTTGTTAGTAGGTATCATTTGTTTCTTTGTATCATATTTGAAATAAATTTCACTGACTATTGTTTTATCAAACAATTTATGCTTAATTATAATGACTATTATACTACTAATTGGGTATCAGTTTGTTATACCTATCAGCCTTTTCTTTTACCAAATAATTTACAGGTAGTATTTTTGAAATATACATTATGGTATAAAGTTATGATGTTTTATACTTTACCGAGCTGAGTTGTTCTTCTTCCAGTTCTTGATCCACAGCTTCTTTATCTTCTTTTTGCTGAGATTTAACAAAATGAAATTATTAGTATTTCAATGTTGCTATAACAAAACTATACTAATTTTGTTGTGTTTGATTTTATATTTAACAGTTACCTTCTTTGATATACTTTCACTTATCTGTCGTTTGCATGTTCTTGCTGTCATTTTTTCTTCTCTTCTCTTTGTCCTTTTTTCTCTATTTTGGTTTTGTTCTTCTGTTGCTGTAGGTTTTTTAAGCCTTAATTTGTTGCTTTTTCTCTTTAGTGCCGACGCTATCGTTTGTGCTAAAGGAAGGTTTTCCTCTTCTACCTATGCATTTTCATTTTGAACATCAGCTTCGTCGACATTTCGATTTTCGTTTTGTTGATTCGCTGTTGACTTAGTTAGGTTTTCTTCGGCTTTTGATTGTTGTGGTTGTTCTTCATCTACAGTCGATTTGTGAGGTTTATTTCTTGTTTGCGATGCCATTTTTTACTGTCGAGCAAAATTAACGTGAATCTTTTGTTTCGAGCAAAATTACCGATTGTTGGAGTGTAAGGAAGGAGGAAGAAGATGGACAGAATTATTCGTTTTGTTTGAAATTCTTTCTGGGCTTTGGGCTTTGGGCTTTGTCCTTGCGATAAAAGTAATATGCGCGTGTCCTTCTGGACAAATATTTATTATAATTTGTCCTTAAAAAAAATTCCCCTTTTTAAAATCCGACCATCTAAAAGACAAAAATAGCCTCCCATTGTAATTTTTCTCTCCACTTCATCGTTTCTACGAAAATGAAATCAATAAACAAAATTGAATCATAATCTAGTGAATAAACTAAAATCAAGGTGACTATAAGATTGATTTAGAAGGAAAACGAAACCAAATACTTAGGTTAATTAATTGAGAAGAATCTGTAATCAAATAATGGAAAGTATAATCAATTAGAACATCAAAATCAAACAGTAAAATTGAAATAGCAAAAGAAAACAATAATTTGTAAGAAAATGAATTCATTCTTCACAAAATTAAAAAACTTTTTATAATATATCAAAAAACAATCTTAAATACAGCAAAATAGGCAGAGGGAAGAAGTTACAAAAAAGTTTAGCCTCAGGGACAACAAGTTTGATTTTTAGTCTGAAAGACACTTCTTAATGTAAATAGAAAATGATAGTTGCAACTATCATTCTTTGATTTACACTAAAAAGTGTCTTTTAGCCTTAAATACAAACTTCTTGTCCATGGGACTAAATTTTTTTCCAACTTTTTCCCTGAACCTAAAAACCTCTTTTAAATATTTGCAGCTAAAATTGCAAATATTAATAATATTTGCAGTTTTTCAGCAAATATTCGTAATATTTGCAATTTTAGTTGGAAATACATAGAAAATTTGCAGTAAAAAATTTGATTACTTGATAAATCACTCTTACAGCTCCAATATGTATTATTACATGTTTTACTACAAAAACTGTACATATTTGCAAAATTGTAAGTAAAAATTCACTATTTGCTGATTTTTCTACAATTATCCAGAATAATTGCAGCAATATCTGCAAGTGTTCATAATAATGGCATAAGAAAGTAAAAATTATGAATACTTGCTGAAAAACTCTTGCAGCTTCAACATATATTATTATATATTTTTTGAAAATACTGAACATATTTGCAGTATTATAAACAAATATTCTCAAATTTTGCAGATTTTTCTGCAATTATTCATGATACTCGCAGGAAAAAAGTAAATTATTCATAATATTTGCATTAGATTTTTTAATTAATGAAAAAATTGACAATATTTGAAGTTTTTTATGCAAGTATTCTCAATATTTGCATATATTTCTACAAACATTGAGAATACTTGCAGAGAAAATGCAAATATTAGAATATTTATAGATTTTTATGCAAGTATTCTCAGTAATTGTAGTTTTTAATGCACATATTTGCAAGTATTCTCAATAAATGCTGTTTTTATGCATGTATTCTTAATTATGAAGATAAAATTCATCTTCCTAATGCAATAATATATGTTGGAGCTGCAAATATTATGAATATTGGCTGAATTTGAAATTAATAATTGCAGAGAAAAATTCCTACAGAAATGCATATTTATATGCAAAAATTTCCAATATTTGCTGACTTTTCTGCAATTATTCTAACAATTTGCACCAATGTCTGCAAATATTCTTAAAAATTACAGATTTTTCAGCAGTATTCCATATAAGTGCATACTTTTATGCAATTATATTGAATAATTGCAGAAAACTATGCAATTATTCCAAGTAATCACAGAAAAGTGCAACTATACCATATAATTGCAGACTTTTCTGCAACAATTGCATATAATTGCTGAATTGTTTGCAATCATACTATAAAATTTGTGATTTAATGGTGAAAACGGTTTGTTAATCTGTCGTTTCTACAAAAAATTATTGTGTTTTAAAGATTGATAATTAATGGGATGCAAATTTTAATTATGGATGTGAGAATAACATCCACATATGAATAATCAACATTGCTGCAATGGAGAAGAGGGGTATGTAGGAAAAAAAATTGTAGTATTTGAAAATAGGAATGCAATTTATATCTTTTTTTGAGGAGGATGTTTTATGTTTTAAGTTTGATTCTAAGGATGTGTCCTTTATTTTCACTAAGAAAAATATTTGGACTTAAAAGTAAATTGTATATGAAAATTGTGGAAACTTTCAAAATAATAGTAGAAATCAGAAAATGTACTTCGTTAATACAAAACAATAGTAAAGAATTAAAAAGATATCATAAATAATTATAAAAATATATAACTTGTATTAGGACTTTAAAATAAAATATCTGGAGTGAATTAATGTGAGATGAAAAAAACACTAGAATCAACGAGAGGGAAAAAATTCTTCAATATTAATATTATTTATTAGATATAAAATCCACTCAAAAATTGTATTTGACTAGATAATGGTTGAGATTTTACCAAAATTAATTTAAACTTTAAACAAAGAGTAATTTTGGCATATATCCTTATAATTCTAAAAACTAAGTTTTCTCCCTTCCAATTTCTTTTTATAAAATATGTCCCTATTTTTAGAAAAATAGGTGTAATTCAAGGAGGTATTTGGGAAATTTTTACTAAATTTAACATGTGTCTATGTTATCATTTCCATAATTCACAACCGCATGCAATACACGTCTTAATAGCCACTCTTAAATTTAAAAATAAGAGATGTAAAAGTGAAAAAATTATTAAAGAAAATATGTAAAAAATAGTTTACAAAAGAGAATAGTGTAAAAAAAATTATAAAGAGGATTGTTTCCCTAATTTCCACTTAAAATAAATTTAGATCTCCATTAAAAATCTCCCCTAAATCATGAAAAATATCACAAACTAGACCAATTCCGGCAAAAAAATTGAAAAGGATAATCAATAGATTATACTTTTGATTCTAAATTTTTGGATTAATTTTTTAATTTAGCATTTAAAGTTTAGAGTTTATTTATCTAATACTTGTCTAACCAATAATTTATTGTTTGAAGTTTTTTTTTGTTTTTTATATTTTGCACCGATTTCCTTCGGAAAATTTATATTTCATAGCAACAAATCTATTTATACAAAGTCAGTTGTATACACGATTGCTGCTATTTGTCAAATATAATATCCACTCCAAAAACAAAATATTAAAAATATAAACATTTGAACTCCATTTGGAAATGATTGCGATTTCACCTAAATTAACTCAAATAAATTCCAATCTCCATTAGACCATGAAAAACATCTCAAAATAGATCAATCCTAACAGAAAATGGAAGAAAGACAAGTGATAAGATTATTAGTTTTAATTTTGATATTAACATTTAAGGTTTTGAATATTTGGTTAATATTTCTTTAAAAGTCAATTTATTATTCGAAGTTATTTCTTTATTTTTTTATAACCTGTACAGATTTCCTCAATGAAACTTATTTTCCACAGTGAGAGTACTTTTTGCATAAACTAAGTAGTGCACAGGTGCATTTTGAAATTTCAATGAAAGGGTGAAAATTTCCATCTTTTATAATTCTGCATGAAATATAATTAGTAAAATGAACTCGAATCCCCATCGTTCTCAATCAATAACAAAGGAAGCGCCTATGGTTTTCATTTCCAAGTACATCGGGTATTAGGTGTAACTACCCGCCTTTTCGACCCTCAAAGAGTCAGCATCTAATACATCCATAGTATTACAATGCCGAGCATGCAAGTGCTGGAAAGGCAGATTGTTAAGGTGCAACAAAAAGAAAAAGAATAGGCAAAATAGAATCTCATGGTAGAATGACAACATATAAGATAACAAAGACAGTAAAACCCGTCACCCTAAAATACATGATATATCAGAGTTAAAAACAAACTTTATTAGCTTGAACAGTTATAACTTACTCTCCTTACAATTGCTAATGGGTATACAGAATAATACAACGGAAGATAAAAATACTACGGTAGGTGAACATCTAGCTCTACTCCATGAGCTTCATGTCCCACCAACGACAATATGGAAAATATACTCGGTCTGATCCGAACATTATAATAAAATTACATTTGGATCAGTCTGGGAAACCAACGTGAGAAAACTAAAGAAATATGGTGAACATATAATAATTTTGGGAGACCACGCCTCTAAACACGGAACAAAGTTTGCCTTACAAGATTAGATGAAAGAATGGAAACAAATCTGAATAAAATCAGACTTGAAAGAAAGGAAACAAATAATTAAACATCAAGAAGAGCTCCAGGCAATTCTCGATGCAATCAAGAAACCGATTCAAAATTTTGAATCAAATAAGGAAAAGGATTTTTTTTCAACAATGACTAGGAGGGTGCGTCCCCCTTACCAAATGTATACCTCTAGAATATAATTGAGAACTATGACAGCTCTCGAAAACCTTCAAGTCGAACCTCGCCAACCTTACCGAGAATACGAGTATTTGACATCTCCATGCGCATACAACCAAAACCAATCTAGCGTAGATGTGACAATACCCTAATGGTAGCAACCCCACATAGCTTGGCCCTCACTCGCTCTTTTGTTTTAGTCATTTCAAGCAAAGGATATTAAAGCGATGATTGACGAATCAACTATCAAAAACAAACCAGTACTAAACCGAAGAAAACAATGAAGCTGGATAGGGCAGTGTCGCTTCCTATCTTGACTCGATGGTGTTCTTAACTTTTGGAATATTAAGAGTTTAAATGCCCCAAACGAGCAACAAAATCATCTTGAATCGATGAATATAAAGAAGATAGCAGAATCGATAGTCACTAAGTCACTATCGGGAATAACAAAGTGGTCGTATATGGAAATTAAATATCTTAAAATATTTTACTCACACTTGTGCTTGATTATAACATCATAGATATTTATAAAAACACTTTAAAAACAAAAGCTCTTCAAAATATTCTTTTAAAGGACTATTTATATTTCTAAGTGTATTAAAAAGAAGGGTAAAAAATCAAATGTCATTAAAACATCGTTTACTATAAACCTAAAATAATTTACATTTAGCTTTATTTTTTAAATATTTCTTTTTAAATATTTTCCTATTTATAAACTATCGTTTATAACTTTAGATCAACCTTTATTAGCCCGAAAGATAATAAATCAATTTAAAATATCTTTATAAATTTAAAACATTGTTAATCATCCTGAAAGATAATTGATATAAGTCTTTTATAAATTTAACACCACATTAATTATCTAGAAAGAAAATTAATCTAATTTATAAACTTTTTATATATTTAAAACAATATTAATTATCCTGAAAGATAATTAATCGAATTCATGACCTTTATATATACACATACATATTTAAAACAACATTAATTATCCTGAAAAATAGTTAATCAAATTTATAATCTTTTTATAAATTTAAAACAATATTAATTATCTTGGAAGATAATTAATCAAATTCCTTTTATAAATTTTACACAACACTTATCCTTTATTTCAAAATCCTTTATTTCAAACAACTTTCAAAGTGCAAAAACGCAACCAAACAATTATTTTATAAAAATACAAGCACAAGTTCAACACACACTATGGTTTAAGGAAATGATATTTCATAAGTGATGGTATAGCGAATTGAGGATTTAGGGTCTCTCTACAAAAGTCGCAAATATTTCAACCAAATATCAATATAAGCAACATAAGAATATAAGTGAGATGCATATAATAGTAAATTAATAGTGGCGAGAAACCTGTTAGGGTCTCTCTACAACAATCCCTTGAAAAACAATAGTTATTTACGTAACATGCTTTTCAACCGAAAATTCAAATCCAAACAAACAATCAAACAATGATAAGAAATACATTATTTATCAACAATTAGCAATCAATAGCTAACATATCATTTATTAATTAGTCCACATATTAATTAACTTCAAAAATAATCTTTTTACTTTGCAAGCACAAAATGATGATTTATTATGCTTGATAGATGTCCAAAATAATATGTTCAATTTAATTATAGCAAAATGTTGCTTTATTTTGCTAAATAGATATTACAAACGAAGTATAACTAATTTAACTACGTTAAATGTAATTGAGTTAAACCACTATAATCTTATTATTAATTTATACTTCATTAAAACTATCAAATATCATCCTAGCATTCAACAATAAACTATAGTAACATAGACATCATATAGTTTATTTAGAAGTGAGTTAACTCACCGAAATTCCAGTTGACGATTTTACATTCCGGTTTGATCTAAAATCGAATGGCGTTCAATTTCAAAATTCTACTAGCTCCAATTCAACTAATCCAATTTCAGTGTGTAGACATTGCTCCTACGATGACAACGCAAAAGACCGCGTCTCGATTAGACCTCGTACGAAAAATTATTCATTTTATAAGAATTTGATTAATTAAATTAATAAATTAACATTATTAACACACTAATTGTCATATTAAAACATCTTCCCAATTTCAAAGTCAAATTCCCTCCCTGACATTCATGCACACTAACACCACCATGGTCGCACCTTCAACCACCATCTCCTCATCCACTTGACGAAATAATGCATCGATTTCTCCAATCAAATCCTCTTTGCCTTCTCCTTCCACCGGACACCAAAATCTAAAACTCGACATCACAACATTGATCATGACATGGAACCCTAAATATGACATGGCCGACGTCGTTTTCCTCCTCCGATGTCCGCTCGCCTCCAAAATATGACCATACATGCTCCTCGACAAGACAAACACCACTGGACCCTCCAATTCCACCTAATAATCCGACTTGGCTAAACCCCAGTCCGCTGTTCATTACGTCGAACCTCGTCAAACGACGTCGCACCACCCATCACCTATACCAAATTGAAGATCTCACAAGTACAAATACATTAGAAATAATTTCAAGATTTTTAGTGGAGTGAATGAATTGATTTCTAATTTTAAAGCTTGTGGCCATTTTCTTTTTTTATTTACTGGAAAATAATAAGAGAAGGAAAGAGGGTAATGGGAATGTTGTAAAGTAAAGAGGGAAAGGAACATGTTGAAATTGCTTAATTTATAAACAAAATCAATTTTCTTCCTTGAATCACAAGTTAAACAAAATTTTCAAGCAACACAACAAACCAAAATCAAATCATCATTAATTATTTTAGAAATTTGAATTTGATTTGAAAACAAAATTTTGAAAAGAAGGTTTTTGTCGTATCCCGCTACACAATATTTCGTTTGCGTACGAACCACAAACGAAAGAAATAAAAATATGACCGTGCACCAAAATGTGACATGATCACAAATCAACAATAAAATACATTATCTTATTCTGTGAAATTCCAAAAATACCATCGTTTGTCGGAAAATATGTCAAATGATACTTTAAATATTTTTCCAAATTAAAAATTATGGAAAAATCCTATAAATTCATTTAAAAATACTATAATAAAAATCAAGTCGTTTTATTAACAAATTATTTTCTTGTTATTTATTCAAACTATTTATTATTGTAAATAAATTTACAAAATGAGTTTACTATTATTATTTATTAATTAAAAGGAGTTAGATAAGGCTATTAAATCCATTTAATTAATATTTAATTCAAAATACAAATATTTAAATAATCACTATATTTGAATATAAGTTATAAAACTAAAAAAACAATTATTTAAATATTTAAATTGATTAAATATTCAAATTTAAAACAATAAAATTCTACGATATTACACCCCCCTTAAAAGAATTTTGTACTTGAAATTCCCAAAGGAAGAAAAATCTCCAAACCCTTAGGTTTTAAAGACTATTAATTAAAACGAGTTATTAAAGTTTTAAAGTCCCTTATTTACAGAAAATTTTGGCAGCGCTTCCTTTGCGCGGCTGATCTGGAGAACTACAACTCGCCACAACTGGCCTAAATCAATAAAGAAAATAAAATGCCAAGTGGTTTCCCATATCTGGGGCATAAAATCATCAATCAATTACCAATCTCAAAATCTTCTACATACCACTTTCGCATTTGATTTTTATTTTTGCAAGCAACTTAATATCTTGATGCGAATGCAAGTGCGCAAGAAATCAAATAGTAATCTCTTGCTTCCTTATACCTGTCTTGTATTTACATCGTCCAAAAGAGAATCATGCTAACACAAGAGCAATACATCAGCTACATAAACAATTTAACAACCATATGCAACAAGGAAATATGATGCAACTAATAATAATGAAGCAACTCTACTATGATATAAAGCCACATGCAACCAAAAACAATATAATAATCATATGCAACAAAACTACAGAGAGTACTCTTTAATAAAATACTAAGCATTCGACCTTTTCAAAAATTAATATAGAACTAAATGCCTGGATTTTTATGTTCAAAATATATTTTTAAATTCCTCCAAAGAGAAATATATCAAAATCAAAATCAATTATGACAAGGAGGGGTCTCCTCCTATCGAAAAATGGTACAACTCTAAAATCAAAATAGCATGGAGCATCCAGTGGCATTACTGGTTCCTCCTAAAACAACAACTAGAGTGAACAAATATACCTAACGGGTCTTCCAAATCAGAAAACCCCCAATCGCCCAGCTTTAGTCATAACCGAAAATATTTGTAAAACCACTTCATAAAAACTTTTTTCCAAATATCCTGAAGTAATACTTCACCAATTTTTTTTCAAAATAATATTATTATTTCTTTTATAAATTCTTTCAAAAATCATTTCTCAAAAGCACTGGGATTTAAGCCTTAATAAACAATAACTTTATAGACCGTAGTCTATAAATTCACACTATCAATCAAACTAAATTCCATAAAGGAATAAACTAACACTTAACATCATTTAAAATGTTAAATGACTATCAAATAATATTTATAATTTTAATTAGCTTCACATTTTCTCGATCGTTCAAGGATATTGATAATTTCCTAAGCGTACATTGGCCTTTGGTTATTGCTTAGAAGATTTTCTAAGCTCCCTCAAAAAAATTGAAAGTCACTCCTTAACTTCCCTAAGACGTAAAAGATGGTATACAAATATACTTAAGCTCGTATGATGTATATGGATCATTTGTATGAAATATTTGATCCGATCACTTGCTCGGATACATAAACTTTACTTTCGAACTAGTATCGCTCACTTGACCTCCATAGTGCGGACTCTGATCAGGTTCCTTGATTAGAAACCTCTGTTCTTCTTACATAGCCATATACCATGATAAAAAATCTTAGTATCATATCAAGAATCTGAATCAAGTGTTCACTGTCAAGAATCAAGTGAGAAGTCCTTTTTTGGACTAGTGCAAATCACCCCGAAGTTATATATTCGAATCCTAGATCAAAAACCATGCAAAATAAAATGATCTACGTACAACTTATGTACTTAATTTTATTGGTTTTTTAACTACACCAATCTCTTTCTAAATCACTTCCGTTTTCATTTATATTATTTCATTCAATAATAAAATTTCTATGAATTACTCCATAAATTTTCACTTAAGTTTATAAACATTTTATAAAGACACATCTTTATAAACATTAAATTAAAAAACTTACTCCACTTTTATTTGCTTGTATAATACTCTTCTACAACCTAAGAGTATATACAAAAAGGTCATTTTTTCTCAAAATTCAAATGGAGGCCCAAACAAAATATGGGTCTTAAAACTAAATCGACTACTTTGACATTTTACCTATTTAATCTGGTAAGTAGCTAAAAAGAGTAAAATGCTGGTATCCAAACTCAATCCTAGAGTTTACTTTCCTTAGACATCCCTAAGGTAAAGATGTTTATTAGTCAGCTTAATAACATCAAATAGTTTATATGACTTTGTTGTTTAAACAAAAACTACGGTTTTAATAAAAGCAATGCTTAATAACACCTTCATATCCAATTTAACCCATTTAAAAACTTATGTTAAATTATCTCGCTTCTATCCAAGAGTTTAAAATTTCATTTATCAAAACATTCTTTTATTTAAATACCTTTTATTTTAAATTATTTTCTTTTAAGGAAACTTAAGAACTAAATACCCAGTTTTTATTTCAAAACCCTTTCTGAAATCATACTACATATATATATATATATATAAATAAAATAATTTTAACAATTTATATACTAACACTCGCTTTGAGTTCGTTCAGATTTGAACTCATTTCGATCTCACATGAAAAAGAGAATAATTGACTAAGTGCACTACAACGTTCGTCTAAGCAGCATTCGATCATCACTTAGAATAATATTCAAAAAAGGTATCCTTTTTAAAAATTCTCTTTGAAATATTTATACATATAAATACTTCCAAGTAATACAACCGCTACTTTTCTCAAAATCTTTTTGAAATCATTTCAAGTAATACCGAGATTTAAATTCCCAAAAAAATTGTTCTTACTTATAAAACACTCTTTATAAATCATATAAATCATTTTATATACAATACTCATATAAAGTGTACCTTTTTAAAATCATATTATATATTATAATAACGTTCCTTTATTATAATAAACCTTTCACGAATATTTATTCTACAAATGTCTTATCGTCTCATTTAGGTTAGGTTAAATAATTTTATTAAAAGATGACTTTTAACTTAACATTTTTCTCCGAACACCTTACAGTCAAATTGTGAAACTCAATTCACAATGGATTCGTCTTAATGTACTCACGATTATTAAAACAATAAATTCCTATAATCTGGTCGAGCATAAATCAACAAACAACAATCAATGCTTCTAAACTAGCCGAGCATGACCAATCAAACAATAATGATAATACAGAAATATTCTCATTTTCTAACAAATAAACAAACCAAAAATAACTATATAAACTTGAAAATTGTTTCTTATATATATAATATATATAATCCTAGGTAAAATATTTCATTTACCAAATTTTCAAAAATCAATATCATGTCTTTTTGCCTTGTTCGAGTGTTTAGAAATCCCAGTTGACACCGTGGCTGTAGCGACTGGGGCTTTCGACCCTTGAAAATCGACACTGATACGTTCACTGTATCACATGTCGAGAAATTGAATGTTAGAAAATCCGATTGTTAGGGGAAAAGAAGAAGAAAGAAGGTAAGAAGGAAACTAAACAACATAGAATCTCACAGCGGAACGAATAATCTATAATATATCACTAGTCTTTACACAAAAGCAAAACTATAATATGTGTAACGACCTGAAATTTTCAACCATTCGCATCCATACATGCCGGATTTGAATTGCTAAAAATATCAGATTGTTAATTTAAATTTGGCAAAACTCAGCATATACAGTAAATAAATAATCACAGAATCACAGACACAGAGTAATATAACAATAGTGCAGTGGAAACAAAAGAATAGTAGTTCATGAAGCTACTATAAATATATAACAGTGTTAAACAAGATACAACAGAAGTCTCGAATACATAGATGTCTCAATACAATAGTCAAATACAAGATCAGAATACATCACTGGAATCATCTGAATAACTGAAAGCAGAATCGATATAGCTGGATCTCCAAGCGAAGCTCCAACTCCAAAGGTGAGTCTCGAACATTGAGCCGCTCAGTCTGACCCGAGCGTAAAGCAAAACATAAAACACTCGAGTCAGGATTAACATTCTTATATCAATAAATCCAACTCAAGTAAAATATCAACTGAAATACAGTAACTTAAAGGATTTTTGGGATAACCATCCTCCAAGAATCCGTTAAACTATCTACTATGTAGCAATACGCTATTATAATATGTCTATAGTAAAGCAAACTATCAAAATAGCGTTAAGGCTTTACATTTTCCACCTTAACACATTTTATATATTCCCATAGTCTATACAGTACCGTAATCTCCCCCGTAATGGGCGTCGTCAGAGGGCACTCCATAGGTATGGTATAAAATAAACTCATAGAAGGCACGCTAGGGTAGGTGACACGGCACAACAAGGCAATGCCAGGGTAGACATACCAATTATGCATCCGGACTGGTGGTAACGCATAGCAGCCTCTACCGCCCACCTCGAGCCACACACCCAAAAATAAAAGGGTGCGCACCAAATCAATCACAAGTAATAGAATGGCATACAATGGCGTGTGTCCGATCAGAGGAGCTACCTCATTGGCCCAGAATCGCTCCTGTTTTAGCTACCTTATGCCAACTCATGGGAGTCGGGTCCACGTATATACCCCATATAGAATCGTCGCCACCATCCTTCTTCATTCTGGAATCTCCACTGCATACACAGTTGTTAAAGTGGTTTTCGGTATCGACAGAGAGTATGCCCATATCCGATCCCGGTCTCTTTAACAACCAATCGTTATTATAACACCGTGGTCATTTCAAAATAGTTTATACTTCAAAACCAAAACTATCATTTCCATTTCAAAAACATATCAATACGATATCATTTCCATTTCAAGAATATTCACTTCCAAAATCATAGTACTTTCACAGATATAATACTTTTGAAACCAAAACAATTTGAAATGATAATACTTTGGAAATCATAATACTTTGAATTTCATAACTTTAGAAATCATAACACTTTGAAATCATAACAGTTTAGATATTAATAATAGTATATACAATAAAAATAGTTTATAAAATAAATAATTTATATAAAGTAGTTATAAGTTAAAACAATTTATATTAAATTAATTAGTATATTTAAAATAGTTTATATTAAAAATAGTTATATTATAAATAGTTTATAATAAAAATAGTTATATTAAAAATAGTTTATAAAATAATATAAAATAGTTTTAAATATAATTTAAAATACTTTATATAATAAAATAGTTTCCTCAAATTTCACAAATCGATTCAACTCAGCTCGAATTCCAAAATTCAAATTTAATCAAATCTCAAATCATCAATTTCAACTCGATTCTGTTTCTCAATAAATCATTTCAAATTATCGATTTTCAAATACATATTTGAACCATAAAATAATCCATTCAAATTTCAATATATATCAAAGTCAATATATTCAACATTTCAAAACTAATTCGATAATTTTATATATATATATCAAATTCACTTTACTATTATTAGTTTTGAAATATTTGCTTAATAATTTCAATAATATCTAAATACAGCTTCAATTTACAAATTTAAATAAACAAAATATCCCATTTAAATTTATATAAATTTGAAATATTCATTTAAGTCACTTTTAATCAAATTCAAGTTATATAACATCCCTTTAAAATTTCAAATTTAATAAATTTCAAATCAAACTTATTTAAGAAAAATTCTTAAATAAATAAAATTTCAAATCAAATTACAAATTTAACTTTCCAACCAGAATCATAATAAACTCTATATTTGAAAATATAGATATTAACTAATTACTTAAGCATATTATATATAAACTTTATTAAATCAATTTTAATAAATCTTTAAGATCAATATTTATTAAAACCATATATTTCTTTTCAAAACCAAAGAAATCATTTTCAAAATATTTATATATATAGACCAATGGTGTTTGTATATAATTTTCTACTATATGGTCATGTGATACGGATATTTATTATTTCAATCCGTAATTTAAATATATACGGGTATATAACATTTCAACCCGCAATCCCAAATTCACTTCAATGGAAATCGCTAGGGTTTATCATTTCAACCCATAACGATTTTCTCCTATTCTACAGATCGTTCGGGTATGTATCGTTTCAACCCATAGTGAATTCTATACTAACAGGGAACTTGCAGAGTGATAACAGATATGATAATATCATAACAGTCAGTAACAGGCATATATCATCAGTGATAAATAACAAATAATGGTGTCAGATGTCACATGTGAACAGATATAGATAATGGCATATATAGCAATGTACATAACTAACAGCAGCATATTTCAATTGTCGTTTCAATTGAAATCAAATTTAATAAATATAAGAACATTAATCATGAGTGATTTCTCACCTTTCGAGGCTAGATAGATAAACAAAGAAGTTCAGTTACGAAATGCAAGCACGAATCCCAAGGCAAGCTAGATTGGCACGAATTGACGACAAAGCTGATAGATAAGAATCGAAGAGAAAAGAATCGGCATTAATTTGATAGAACAGCAACGATATACATATTATTATTATTATTATCCATGAAATCAATATTAATTTTAAAGACATGAAATATATATTATATAAAAATAAAGACTTGATAAACCTTCTAACCTTTATAAACAGGAAAAAATAGAATCAAAATCTCTATATCTCATATTTAAATCAATACAAAATCCATGCATACATACTACATGAAATATACATATCATATGTACCCTACCTGAAACAATTTCTTAAAACCAATATATATAGCGTGGAAGCTTATATATATATACCTTCAACTGTATATAGCCTTACATATGAACAACAGATTATATGACTCATCTAACTTATATATATATACCCAGCTCATATTTAATCTATAAAACTTATATTTTAAAATCTATCTTCATTTCTAAAATCAAAATATCCATACATTTCCAAATACATATAAATATACATGTTTCAGAATATTAACAAAATACATATTCCAAAATATTGACAAACTAGTTGTATATGAATACACTTAAAACATTACAACTATTATATATATACATGTACCTAGAACACATAATAATATATATATATATATATTGAAACCAACGCATATGTAAATATATATGCAGTCAAACATATTCTTATATAAACTTACACTTAAAACCTGTATACATTTAAAAATCAAAACATCCATCCATATTATATATAAACAGATAAGTAAACACAGACAATTGTGTAAATATACAACAAAAAAAAGAAACAATATAATACTTGGATATATATTTAAATATGTTAATAGACTTATATATATAACCACAGAATGGATATATACTTACATAACCGATGTAAAATAACTTAATAACATACTGTACTAAACAGAACACAACAGAACGCTATATACAAATAGACTTTTATTATTTAAATTTTATAATATCAATATTATAAAAAGAAGATCGAAACAGGTAATATAAACATATGCGTACAAACTAACCTTTATATTCAAAATAATATATATATATATATAACTTATATATCATATGTCATATATTATAAACAAATAAACATACAAAAATATGAAACCAGACATACATTGGCTTCAAATAAATCTAAATGCATACTATGTGTGTATGCAGACAAATGCATAAGTAGGTCAATATATAACACAAGTTTAAATGAATATTTATAAAACAAATATATATAACAACTTACCTAGAGTTTATACGTATATATATGAATATATATACACGCATGAACAAGGGTAGCTACAGGCCGAGATAAGAAAAACAGCAAGGCGGGAGGAATGAGATCGAAGCAGGCTGCTAAAAGTAGAGGCCGAACATGTGTGGTGTCTGGATGGAAGGCTTGGGCGGAGACGATGGAGGCTGCGCGCGTGGTATAAGCGGGTGTGGCGGCGGTTGAAGAGAATGGCCGAGGTGAAGTGAACAGGTGGTTTCTGAAGCAAGGAAGGTGAGGTTATTGCACATGGAAGAGGGGATAATGAAAGCAGAGATGGAAGAAGGGGAACGAGCCCAAAAATGATAACAGAAAAATGAAGAGGCAACTGAAACGAATAGAAAAAATATATTGAACATGTTGGAAACACAATAGTCACGAATTAAATCTTTAGGAATAGCAAAAGGTAGAAGTTGAATAGAAATAATAACAACGGTTATTGGGTTTATACGGTAGGAAATAAAAAGGTACAAGAAACCAATAGACACAAACTGGTTACTGATATGTTACCGTTTACGCGGATTCCGCTGCGTACCAGACTTCAAAACACATGATTGAATATACCGAACAGATCGGCACGACGAGACGATCAAAATGGCAGACAGATATTAGTGGTACGATTATCCGATCAAAAGTCGATAATCGGTACCGAATATGCTGCAAATCTGCAGAAAATAAGAAAATCGAAGCTATAGAAGTCCAAATTTGAGAAAACGAAATATGACGTCTCACTCAGAAGATAGTTTACAAATTTATTGTATAAAAATATTCAGGTTTGGAAAACATTTTGTTTTCATCAATATTAACTGATTAAATTGAAATGAAATTACACAAGAAAGTAAACTTTCATATTTTCTGATGAAAATTTACCAGTTGTTATGTTAGAATAGACGTATTCCAAATATCAAATTTATATTTCAAGATTTTATTGTTTTAAAAATTCACAAAATTTCAATTAAATCTACTAATAAAACAAATAAAATTTATTAAAATTTACGGGTCGTTACAATATGTGTATATACAACCATCAATCGGAGTATACTAACCTATTTCAGCCTGGACAGTTATAATAGTCTGTCCTCACAACTGATAACACACCAATGAATACAGCGAAAATTATAACTATCTACGTGAATATGTCTCTGGGCCTCCAACACGTCTTTTGAAGCTCCAAGCATCCAAACTAATCTGTAATACTCAGTCTAACCCGAGCATTATAAGAAAATAACATCCGAGTCAGTCTGGAAAACCAACGTGAGAAAACACACCCAATTGGATTTTTTAAGTTATAAGAAAATCTTTGAAAAATCAAAGATATCTCGTAAAACCACGCCACACATAAACACGACGGGTTTTTACCTTACGATAACCAAAACACTTTTATATTAAAATCCTGTGATATTATAAAAGTGTCTAAGTACAAGTACTTATTAAAATAGCTGAAATGCTTGCATTTCACATTTCAACATAGTTGGGCACAACCAAAACCGTACGGCGCTTATTGGAGAACGGATTCCATATAATGACTAGGCACTAGGGTACCATATCACGATACACGTCTAGAAAATATACCGAGATCGAACCTATCGATCACTGCCAACATAAGACCGGCCCACCCCTTACTGGATAGTACCGAATTTGTCATCACCCCGGTTTCTTTGCAACACTTTTGAGATCTCATGCACAACCAATCCATAAATACGTAGATGTAGGGTAATCTAGAAAGGTGACAACATACCCTAATGGGTGTGACCCACTTAGCCTTGCTGCATCTCCCCTGATTTTCAGTCATTCCTGGTTGATGAGGCTTGAGGCTACGTTTTACCTTAAGAATAGCATTCATACTTGGAATGCTAACACTGCCTTCCAAGCAAGCAATACAATGATAGCATTCATCCATACAAGTTGTTCTGGGACTGAACAAACCGAATCTCCAAGAACTCCATCTTCATTATTTTCACAATATCACAATTCGCAACGCTCAAATCGGATCGAAGTGGTTTTCGGATAATTAAATCCAATCCCGATCTCTCCGAAACGATCAACGAATTTAGCCAGAATTTTGATAGTCGGTTATTTAACTATCAACTTACATAGATAAGCATTCACTAGGATCATATTATAAATTTTCCAAAACATTTATTTTAAAATATCTTTACAGAGATATATATTCAAACCTCTCTCAGTATTTCAATATTTGAAAACGAATTTCAAATTCTTATATCCATAATAGGATATTTCCAACACTTAGAAATATTTTCAATTTCAATTTGTAATCCATTACTTAGAAAGATATTTCTATAAAATAATTTCATAGTTAAAATATTTCCAAAACCATTGATTTCAATACTTAGGAAAATATTATAAGTCCTTTTCCCAAAATCATTTCTAATATCCATACTTAGGAAATATTCCATACCTATCTCATAAATCTCCGGAATTTTATTAATTCCCTTACAACTTCCAAGAAATATCAATTATACTTATTTATAATCAACTAACAATTTTAATACCCCCTTTAATGAATTCAGATTCATTTTCGAAGTTCCCGTATCTAAACAATTTGGAAATTTCCTTTTCTTAAATTTCTTAAGTTCCCAAATTCCATTATAAGATTTTCTCTTATAAATTCACATCTATTAAATAAAAACCGGTTCACAAATCTCGAGAGCGTTTATAAATAAATTTCAATCACAAACTGTTAAACTATATTTATATAATAATAATAAATTTCAAAAAAACATGGTTAAATAATTATATAAAATATCAAAGCACTTTTAAAATAAACGTCAATAACTAATTCCAATTCATTTATAAAATTTCTAATCGATTTTCAAAACTTGTTTATAAACTTAGAATTCATTTCAAAAAATTTAAATATTTAATTAACTAACTTTCTAAAATATTTTACTCCAATTAATAGTTTTTAAAACTACATAGTTTAATAAATAAAAATCCTTTTCTAAAAACAAACCTTAACTTCTTGTGAAAAACCATTTTTAAAAATTCAATATACCCAATTTTTTTTATACTTATAAATCCCTCTCGATTTATCACAAATCGATTTACATTTCCAATTTCATAACTATTCCCAAATTCCCAAAATAGAATTTACTATTTCTTTCTAAACCTATTTCCATATCTCATTTTAAATTCACATTGTGAATTTATATTTCCAATTTATCAAATGATAATCATTCCACTTATTTATAAACATCGTTTATAAGTTTATAAACTCAACTCTCATTTCTCTGTTAATAACAGATTTATATTAGACAATTCCATTTATAAATCGGTTCCTATTTAAAATCCCATTTATAATTCTATTTCTTAATAAATCCGAACTATATTCCAAAACTATTTAAATCTCGATTTCGACTTCCATTTCATATTTCCAGAAATCCCAATTAAAAATGCATTGTTTGAAAATTAGCCAAATTTAAATTCTCTATTTGAAACCATTTTACGAAATAGCTAAATAAATATCAAAAATCAAATTCATTTATTTTATCCAAATCAATTCCTTTTTAAATAAATCCCAAATTTCAATATAAATATTTTCATTTCCAAAATCTCCTTTGAATTCCCTTTTTAAATTCAAAAATATTATTTATTGTATTTATAATACCAAAATTAAGGCCAGTGCAACTATAACATCCAATAAATCAAATCATAACATAATCTATAACAGATTATACTCACACATCATATATCACTATATATGTAATTAAAATCAACATTTTTTAGGAATCCAGTTGGATCCCTCAACCTGTTTTCCTGCAACCATAGATGTTATATAATATAAAATAATAAATCCCGCTTCGAGGCGGGATATTGCAATAAAAGGGTCATCCACTATTATGCGAGGCGCATAGTGTCTCATCCGCTCCAATCGGTGGGAATATACCCACCTACTAATATATATAATATAACATCCAACTGATAATAATAATTTATCAATTCATCCAATCAACCAATAAATAATTTTAACTATTTAAAATAAAACTAATTATCCAAGATGAGTGAGATTTACTCACATTTATTTTCTATGGTCGCTGAGACATTCCGATTCCGTTTGAATTCGAACGACGTTCGAGTTCAGCGTAAACTTCAATAAGCTCCATTTGTTGTCAAACTAACTCCATTGCGAAGCATTCGTCATCACGAGCGCAATGCAAAAAGTTTCGTCTCGATCGGACCTCATATGAAAGAGTTATGAATTTTAGAAGTTATTGAATTTAAATTTTTATAAAAATCAAAACATCTTTAACAAATTACAAATATACCCTCACGTCTTCTTCCCCAATTCCTCAACTTTCCTATACATGAACAAACCCCCCGGTCGTGCACGAGTGCGCAGTGATACAACGATATAGACCATGAATCGACCAACCAATTCCACCATTCAACTTCTCTTCCTTCCCTCGTCTGATCGCACACCACCACGAAGCATGCGCCTCTTCCTCCGTGACCTGACAGCCAACTGTCCCTCCCCTGTCACCACGCGATCGCCACCAAGTAGCCATGACCTCTCGTTTTCCTTCCCCAAGTACTAAATCACCATACGAACGTGAATCTGAGCTTCATTTCGCAATTCGATGGATTAATCACCCAAATATTCAAACCCTAGCTCACAACCTATTCACGACATCACTGTTGATCACCCAAATTCATCGTCGCATCCTCCAACCCTTGGCCAAGTGCTAGATTCCACTCGAACATGAATTTTAAAACTTATTTCAGGTTTTATCGCTTTGTATTTCAAGATATTTTCATATTTTTTAGTTTCATCATTTTTTCTTCTTCTCTGTTATAAGGCGCATTTAAATAAGAGGGGGAAGGAAGAGGGCAATGTATAGGGTGGCTTGCATTGGTAGGTAGGGTGGCTGATGGAATGGCTGAGATGAAAGAATGGGGCTATGGTCAAATCAAATGTATATATTATTTAAAATTCCAAAATATCAGGCTAAAGTTTACGGACTCCAATCGAGGTGTGGCGCTTGGCATTTCTAATGTTATACCCCTATTTTGAACGTAGTGGTACAAGTTCCGAGGCCTAATTCGATCGTATGCAGAAGATAGCTTTTTGAACCCAATTATTATATTAAATTTTTCAATATAAATTTCAGCGTGTTTCTATCCCGTATGACCAAACGATATGTCTGATTACTATGAAATTTTACGGTGTATTATAATTCATTATTACAGACCCAATGACACTGGTTTCGTCGAAATCCGAGACAGTGCCCTGAAAGGCTATTTTTATATGTAAATTAAAACGCGTTATTTTTAAAATCGATTAAATCACCTTTAAATCAAATTTAAAAGTTTTTATTGCCTTCATTCTTATTAATATAAATTTAATAAGCCTTTAAATCATTTTTATCCGAATAAAAATCCAAGATTTCAATTATTTAAACGATTTTCAATTATTAAATTCAACAATTAAGTTATCCAATAAATCACTATATTTGAAATTCAAGTTATTAAATTTATAAAATTAACTTTTAAATATTTAAATCAATTAAATATTCCAATTTCAATTAACTAAAATTCTGGGTCGTTACAGCGGCGTTCCATATCTCGACCAAAATTCATAAACAACTCAATAGACCAATTAACAAAATACGTTTTTATAACAATAACAAATACTCTCCCTTATATATAATACTCTCAACTCATTCTAGGGTGTCACTTACCCTATCTCTAATGAGTTATCCCACCAAAACCCAGGTTCTCTGTGAAGACCCAAAAATTTTTGAGAATAAAAATTACTTTAAAAGAAAAACAAGAAATGGAAAATAAATACCAAGAATGAATGAAGTAAATAAGTGAGAGAATGATAGTTAGAGAAAATAAGAATGGGGAGAAAAATATCTTGAAAATGAATATCAGAAGTGAGTGAAGTAATTTTGCAAGGAATAATTATTTTTATACAGTGATGAGAGGATAATGATTAAGTATAAAATGAATTCAAAAATTCACATGACTTGTGTATATGTGAATATTGTATAGAAAATATATACATATGATCAGAGAAGTATGGGATGATAGAATAAAAATCCTCTTGATAATTAAAATGCATAAAAAATCAGTCAAGAAATATTTATGAGTGTGAATGCATTTTTGAAATAAATCAAGAGAGAAATAAATGATAAAATAGGTCAACTGAAAATTAAACTTATAGAAAGAAACAGGAAAAATAACTCGGGTATAATGAAAAATACATTGTCAAGTTGAGTCATAGGAAAACAATGTGCAGGTAAAAATCATGCAAATAGCATGCATTCAGAAAAGAGAAAAAACAATCTGTTTAACCAGAAATAGAAATCAAAAGAAAATGGCATATTTAGCCACAACTGCACACACCTAATTCTCTGAGTAATGCAAGGTTAAAATGGGTTTTTCCTTTAGTAAAACCCTAATAAAATGATTTAAATCAAAAGGGAAAGCAGAGGTTTTCTCTGAGGGAAAAACAGAAACACATTAAAAAAAAAGAGAAAGAGCTTACACTGTTTTCAAGCTTAGGCATTCTCGGGGAAGAGAAGAGAAAGGTGAGTGATAATCACTTATGATATTTAAGGCATTAAGACCCAAGTAAGGGCAGCCAATTATTTTATATGAAAATCATATTAAGATTTCTGTTAATCTTTATTTCTCTGAATAAATATATGATGATCATGAATGGCATTTTGGTTGAATTTTTTGTTGCTGTTTTGATTTTTTTTGGTATTGACTATTTTTTTTGGTATTTGTTTAATCAATCATACAACCTGATTACAGAACTGAGTTTATGACTCAGTTTTTATAAGAGAATAATTGGATTAATTTGCTGAGAAATAAGGTATTAAATAAAAATGGATTAGGCAGTATGGACAAAGAGGTTTATGCTCATGTCTAGTTCATTTAAAAGTTGATATGAACAAAGTAATATTGTGAAAATGTGCTGATTTGTTCAGATCAAAATCCAATATTTTTATGGGTTTTTCTCAAAAACCATATCCTATGTTCACAGTAAAAACAAATATGGTATTTCTCATAATTTCAGTAGATTTATATAAGCAAAGAAAAATTTCTAGAAACCATTGTACTAGCAAGTTTTTGAAGAAAAAAAGATGATCTAGCAGAAATGACTTTGAAATGGGTTGTGAAATTTTGTATGAATGTTTGGTATGTTTGGATATGATTTTTAAGGAAATTAAAATTCCTGACTTATGAAATGAAGAAAGGAATACAAAAGTATTTCTGGAATTAAAAAGGAAAATTCCTCAAATGAATATATAAACATAGTCTCTAAATTACGAAGTAATTTAGGAGAGGTGCCTTGATCTACTCATCATCAGGTGGATGATGGGTATGTGCATGACTTGTTCAAGTCCTGAAGGCCTCTGTGCAAAGGTTAATAGAATTGAGTCCTTTGCAATGCACACTTTGTATTCAAAGGCAAGAGTTTAGACCATATAAAATATAAAATGGGATTGAAAGGTTATGCTATGGATTTTAGGAAGCTAAATTCCATAGGAGTTTGTACATGTACAACTGAATGGATTGAATGGATGAATGCTTGGGAGTATGTTTGTTAGATAAATTTAAATGTACATATGCTCAGGTTTAACACGAAATTGAATAGTGTCAAATATATATGTTCTCTGCACAGTTTTAAGAATTTATAAGTTGTTTAAATAATGATTTCACTCATACCAGAATTTTATTCTGACCCTATTTATTGCCTTTGCAATATTTGGGGTGTCTCATTTTTATTGAGGCAGCTCAAAATATTGTTGCAGGTAGAGATGCATGAGTAGCTTGCTTGCTTGGAAAATTAGAAGACTTACTTGAGTTTTAAAAAAAAATGCAGTAGTTCATTGTAATAAAGATAGCTAGGCAAACTTTCTTAAGTCTATGCAGACCTTTCAGTATTGTTGTGGCTTTGTTCATTTGAAAAGAATTTGTAAAACTTAAATATTATATGTGTCTTGAGCTACAGATCTATGTAACTGATCTTGATGTTTTCTGGTAGACTGTGATGGAGAAAATTATGCCATGTAATTTAATATGTGGACATGCCTTCTTTATCAAAGTTTGTTAAATTTTTAAATAGAAAAGTTGCAGTAGTTAATGGATAAGCATGTAGCTAAAAATTGTTAAGTGATAATTGAATCTGGCATTGGCTAACCAGAAGAGCTTGACCATGACTTATAACTGATATAAGACCATGAGAAGCTTGAAATCTTAACCTGTTAATTCTCCTTGAACATCTGATTTTTCCAGTAAATAATTTGAATTGCATTGTATAGTGAAAATAAAATACATGCTTTATACTTATAATCTGGAATGCAACTGTATTGAACTGAGCTTAGATAACCACCTATTTGGTTTAAGTTAAGTGAGTTTTGTCTTTAACAAATCTGTTATTTAAAAATGCATTGCCATGTAGTCTACTTAGATATTAAACATGCTAATAATCCCACTGTTTGATTGATCACTATCATTTGTTTTATAATCTGAGAACCTATCAGTACTCTTCTCAAAATGTTCACCTGAAAGTTTGCATTAGGCTGATTTTGATATTGCTCCAATCATTCTGTTTTCATATACATGCAAGTCTATATCTGATATTCCAGATTAAGTTAGCATTTTGCTTGCCTGTAGTTTTTCTTCTGCCTGCGCTATAACACACTTACCACCAAATGTTCATAAGATTATTACCAATATTATAAATTAAGCATGAGTTTTACCTGACATATACATTGTTTGAATAAGTAATAAGCACCCCGGGATAAATCGTCAAACTTGAGTTGTTTTAGTACTTTGCATAAATTCAAAGGAAAAACAATAAGCAACAAACTCCTAGATTCCCAGACATTAAAAGCATGAGTAGTTAATCCAGAAATTAAATTATTGGGCCATGAAACAAGTTGTGAAGTAAATCAACTAAATAACTGATTTGAGAAATAAAACAAGAAAAAAAATGGTTATATCAGAATTAAATAATAATCAAAGAGATGGCTATGTGACACAAAATCTCTTGAATATGAGAAACATTGTGTGATTGAATTTCTTTGCTAATTTAATCACTCTGATAGGCAAAGAAACATTTATATATCTTCATATATATAAATGACATGATTGGATTGAAATACTGACATTTTTATATTAGTAAAATATGGATCTTGGGGAAATGAATTAAAGAAGTGACCACAAAAAAAAACTCACTAAAAATCACTAAGACAAATGCTAAAAGAAGTGGGTCACTTCATTCTCGCTTATCCTTCATCTCTGATACCAAATGTAACGACCCGCCTTTTCGACCTTGATGAGTCGGCACCAAATACATCCACGGTATTACAATGCTAAGAATCCAAGTGACGGAAAGACAGATTATTAGGGTATAATAAAAAGAACATAGAAAACATAATCTCATAGTAGAACGACAACATATAATATAACAAAGACAGTAAAAACAATCACTCTAAAATACATGGTATACCAGAGTTAAAAACAAACCGCATCGACCTGGACAGTTATAACTTCCTGCCCTTACAATTGCTGATGGGTATACATAATAATACAACAGAAGATAAAAATACTAGGGTAGGTGAACATCCAGCTCTACTCCATGAACTCCATGTCCCACCAAAGAAAACCGGGAAAATATACTCGGTCTGACTTGAGTATTATAATAAAATTACATCTGGATAAGTATGGAAAACCTGCATGAGAAAACTCAAGAAATATGATGAACATATAATAATGCTGTGAGACCATGCCGCTAAATAGAATGGGTTTGACCTCACAAGAACAACATTCATAGATGAAAGAATGGAAACATGTCAGAACAAAATTAGACTAGAAAGAATGGAAATAAATAATTAAACATTGAGAAGAGCTCCAAGCACTTCTCGATGCAATTAAGAAACCAATTCAAAGATTTGAACCAAATAAGGAGAAGGAATTTTTCAACAATGACTAGAAGGATGCGCCCCTTACCGAAAGTATACCTCTAAAATATACTTGAGAATTACGATAGTTCTCGAAAACCTCTAAGTCGGACCCCGCCAACCTTACCGAGAATCCGAGTATTTCACATCTCTGCATGCATACAACCGAAACTAATTTATAGCAGATATGAATATATCCTAATGGATGCAACCCCACATAGCTTGGCCCTCACTCACTCTTTTGTTTTAGTCATTTCCATCAAAGGATATAAATCAATAGTCGATGGATCAACTATCGGAAACAAACTAATACCACTCTGAAGAAAACAATGAAGTCAGACAAGATAGGGTAGTGTTGCTTCCTATCTTGACTCGACTTCATTCTTAACTTTAGGAATAGCAAGAGTTTAATGCCCTAAAAGAGCAAAAAATCATCTTGAATCGATGAATAAAAAGAAGGTAAAAGAATTGATAGTCAATAAGTCACCATCGGGAATAACAAAATGGTCGTATATGGAAATTAAATCTCTTAAAACATTTGGCTCACACTTGTTCTTGATTATCACAACACAAATATTTCTAAAAACACTTTAAAACAAACACTCTTCAAAATATTATTTTAAGGACAATTTATATTTCTAAGTGTATTAAAAAGAAGGATAAAAAACAAATGTCATAAAACATCGTTACTATAAACCCAAAACAATTTACACTTAGCTTTATTTTTTAAACATTGCTTTTAAAGATTTTCTTATTTATAAACTATCGTTTATAACTTTAAAATAGACTTTATTATTCCGGAAGAGAATAAGTCAATTTAAAATATCTTTATAAATTTAAAACATTATTAATTATCCCTAAAGATAATTGACATAACTCTTTTATAAATTTAAAACCACACTATTTATCCGAAAAGAAAATTAATCAAAATTATAAACATTTTATATATTTAAAAAAACGTTAATTATTATGAAAGATAATTAATCGAATTCATAACCTTTATATATATATATATATATTTAAAAACAACATTAATTATTTAGAAAGATAATTAATTAAATTTATAATCTTTTTATAAATTTATAACAATATTAATTAACTTAGATGATAATTAATCTACTTTATAACTCCTTTCATAAATTTTACATAACACTTATCCTTTATTTCAAAATTCTCAAAAATACATGAAAATATAGTTTAAACAACTTTCAAAGTGCAAAAACGCGATCGAACATTTATTTTAAAAAAATATAAACACAAGTTTAACACACCCCAAGGTTTAAGGAGATGGTATTTCATAAGTGACGATATAGTGATAATTGCTATAACGACACTTACTCAAATTAAATAGTACGTCGTAAATATTTCAACCAAACATCAATATAAGCAACGTAAGAATATAAGTGAGATGCATATAACATTAAATTAATAACGGCGATAAACCCTTTAGGGTCTCTCTACAAAAGTCCCCTGCAAAACAATGGTTATTTATGTAATCCGCTTTTTAAGCGGAAATTCAAATCCAAAAAAATAATCAAACAATGATAACAAACATATTATTATCAACAATTAGAAATCAATAGCTAACATATCATTTATTAATTAGTCCATATATTAATTAACTTCAAAAATAATCATTTTACTTTACAAGCATAGAACGGTGATTTATTCTGCACGATAGATGTCCAAAATAATATGTTCAAGTTAATTATAGCTGAATGGTGTTTTATTCTGCTAAATAGATATCACAAACAAAGAATAACTAATTTAACTACGTTTAACATAATTGAGTTAAACCACTATAATCTTATCATTAATTTATACTTCATTTAAACTATCAACTATCATCCAAGCATTCAACAATAATATATTGCAACACATATATCATATAGTTTATTTAGAAGTGAGTAAACTCATCGAAATTTCAATTGACGCTTTCTTGTTCTGGTTCGATCTAAAATCGAATGATGCTCGATTTTAGCTTAAAATTCTATTAGCTCTAAATTCAACAATCCCAATTCCTAAGCGTAGATATCGCTCTTATGAGCGCAATGCAAACGACCGCGTCTTGATTGGAGCTCATATGCAAAACTTATTCGTTTTATAATAATTTGATTAATTAAATTAATAAATTAACATTATTAACACACTAATTACCATATTAAAACGTATTTCCCAATTTCATAATCAATTTCCCTCCCTGACATTCATGCGCACTAACACCACCATGGCCGCACCTTCAACTACCAATATCTCCTCCTCCACTCGATGAAACAATGCACTGATTTCTCCGATCGACTCCTCTTCGCCTTCTCCTTCCATCGGACACCAAAACCTAAAGCTCGACATCACAATGAATATCGCTACCTAGAACCCTAAACGCGACATGGTCGATGCTGCTTTCCTCCTCTGATGATTGCTCGCCTCTAAAACTTGACCACACAATGTCCTCGACAAGACAAACACCATTGTACCCTCCAATTCCACCAATTTCACCTAAACTCCAACTAGGCTAAACCCTAGTCGATTGTTCATCACATCGAACCTCGTCAAATGACGTCGCATCACACATCACCTTTACTAAATCGAAGATCTCATAAATATGAACACACCGAAACTAATTTTAAAGCTTGAGGCCATTTTCCTTTTTTTATTTGCTGGAAAATAATAAGAGAAGAGAAAGAGGGAAATGTGAATGTTGAAAAATAAAGAGGGAAAGGAACATGTTGAAGTTGCTTAACTTATAAACAAATCGATTTTTTTACTTCAATAACAAGTTAAACAAAATTTTCTAGCAACATATCAAATCAAATCATCATTAATTTGTTGAGAAATTTGAATTTAATTTGGTTCGAAAACAAAATTTTGAAAAGAAAGTTTTTGCGGTATCCTGATACATAATATTTTGTTCGCGTACAAACCGCGAAGGACAAAAATAAAAAATACGATCGTGCACCAAAATGCAACACGATCGCAAATCAACAATAAAATACATTAGTTATCTTATTCTATGAAATTCCAAAAATACCATTGTTTGTCAGAAAATACGTCAAACGATACTTTAAATATTTTTCAAAATTAAAATTTTTGAAAAAAATCCTATAAATTCAATTAAAATACTGTAATAAAAATCAAGTTGTTTTATTAACAAATTATTTTCTTGTTATTTATTCGAACTTTTTATTATTGTAAATAAATTTACAAAGTGAGTCACCATTATTATTTATTAATTAAAATGAGTTAAAAAAGGCTATTAAATCCATTTAATTAATATTTAATTCAAATATTTAAATAATCACTATATTTGAATATAAGTTATTAAACTTAAGAAAAAATCAGTTAAATATCTAAAATTAATTAAATATTCAAAATCAAAATGATAAAATTCTAAGATGTTACATTAGGCAAGGTGACTCGCTATCACCATTTATATTCACGATTGCAATGGAATATTTCATGTTACTAATGGATAGAGAAAGGGGATGTAAAGACCTGCCTTTTTGGACGTTTTAAGCAGACACACACGTCGAACTCAAACCATTCAACAACGTAGATTGTTATGGGGTAAATAAGAAAAAGCAGAGAAAGAAAGAAGCAAATACAGAATCTCGCAGCGGAATGACAAAATATAATAATCAAATAAACAGTTCATGAAGCTGTTTGCAAATAATATTGATTAAACTTTTATAATACAGATCAGTGTTACATACAACAAGGATAAATAATCAATAAATGCAGCGGAACAACATGATGTAGTGGAATAAATATAATACATAATAGTCGTACAAAATCTTCGTATTCATCCTCCAGAAAGCGGTCTTCAATAAACTGAAAAGTTCAGGCTGACCCGAGCGAATTGAAAAGACAAAACACTCGAGTCAGAACTAAAAGATCTTATGTAAGTTAAGTCAACAGTAAATAAATATGAGTGTAATAGCATCGGAGATGTTTACGGGGTTTGACATCTCCTATCCAGTGTCTAACGTGAGTGCAATAACTTAAAAGATGTTCGGGATTACCATCTCTTAAGGATTCGTTAAACTATCTACTATGTAGTACAATACGCTATTATAATAGTGTCTACAGTAAAGTAAAATGTTAAAATAGCGTTAAGGCATTACCCATATCCCCCTTAACATATTTTTATATATTCCCATAGTCTATACAGTACCGTAATTCCTTCGTAAAACTGGAGGGCTATCAGAGGGCACTCCATAGGTATGGTACAAACCAAATTCGTAGAAGGCGCGATAGGGCATGTGAACACAACACTCGAGGCAATGCCAGGGTAGATATACCAATTGCACTCCCGGATTGGTGGTAACGCATAGCAGCTACTACTGCCCACCTCGGACCCACTCCCATAATCAAAATCGAGGAGTGGCCACCAAATCAATCACAAAGTCAAAATATAACATCGAAGAAATGTGCCCGATAGGAGGAATGACCTCACTTGGCCCGGTATAGCTCCTGTTTTAGTCACATCTAAGATGAATCACGGGAGTCAAGGTCACGTAAATACCTCATATAGAATCGTTCGCCAGCCATCCTACTTCATTTCTGGAATCTCCACCACGTACACAGTTGTTAAAGTGGTTTTCGGTATTGGCAGAGAGTATGACAATATCTGATTCCAGTCTCTTTAACAACCAAACGCTTATTTCACACCGGATGGTTCTTTTACATTTCAAAGTCAATTCACAATTGATATCACAATATCATATTCTCAAAACCATATCATTTCGAACCCATATTTACCTTCGAAATTATATCACATTTGAAGTCATATCACTTCCGAATTCATATTCCAAAATAGATTAAATCCTCATTTAAAATCATCTTATTCCTCAAATATGTCATTTAAACCCAACTTATGTTATTACATCATTTAGTCGTATTCTACTTAAAAATCAAGGATTTAAATACAAACTTCCACTTTACAAACCTGAAGTTTTAAAAATAGTTTAAGATAGTTTAAATTAGTTTTAAAAATAGTTTAAAATAGATTTAAACAGATTAACATAATTTAAAATAGATTAAAATGGAACGAAAGTGGGTCATCCCATATATCAAAATAGATGTTTTCAATATTTATAAACTCAATGGAACAGGTTTCAAGTCCTAATTCCATCGTATAAAGAAGTTAGCTTAAAATCAGCTTATTTCAAATTGATTTCAATAAAATTGATTTCTAGGCGTTTCGAGTCCGTATAATTAAACGAAAAGTCTGATCGCTACGAAACTTGAAATCCTACAATAATTCACCATTGTGGATCCGATGAAACTAGTTTCATCGAAATTCGAGACAGTGGCCGAAATGGCTATTTTCACATTAATTAGATAAATTAATATTAAATTAATTAAGTCACTTTTTAATTTCAAATTTATAATTAAATTTTTTTATCATTTTTGATTACTTAGACATTTACAATAATTTAATACAAATTTACATATCAACTCGGTGTTGAATATTACACTAATTACAGTGGTCCATTTCAACTGTAATTAAATCCAATTAATTCAAATTTAATTCAAATAAATTAATTCAATTTGATTTCAGTCCTTTTTGTTCAATTATCCATTACTTTATGTATATATTCAACATTGGTTTATAGCTTATTACATTAATATTCTCCAATTTCATCTTTTTTCCATAATAGTTGCCATATTTCAATTACCTTGATTTTTTGTCAATTTTATTATAATTTAAAATCCCAATAAACTTATTTACCTTTGGTTCAATTTTTTTATTTCCATGTGAATATAATCAACATCTCTATACATTTTATTACATTCACAATTTGCAGTTATTGTCTTAACTCACATTAACGTAACATTTATTTACATTCATTTGTAATTGATTAATAAATTGGTAACAACTAGCAATTGTCACCCCCTCCTACATTTAATAACACTTGTAAGTTTGTTATCTACACAAATTCCATAACTACTACCACAACACTACTTTTATCAATTGCAATTAATTACATGCTATTTCATTAATTTATGCATATTTAAATTATCCATTACACCTTTTATCCAATTATCAATTAATACACATATTATTATAATTAATTTACAATCTATAACCAATTATAACTTTTTAATCATTTTAATTAATTGGAATTACATTCAAAGCAGTTATCAATTACCTTAAATTAATACTATTACATTTCATTCCAGTTATATTCTTATTAAAATCACAATTTTTTATTTCTTCCAACATTAAATCACAAAACCTTATTAAATTAACTATTTTTATTTATCGAAAATTACGGTTTGTTACACTCTCCCCCACTCAAAACTTTTCGTCCTCGAAAAGGAAAAGAAAGGAAAAGAAGGAATTAAGTAACCAATATATCTTATTCAAAATATTAAATTTATAAACAATTAATTTACATAATTAAATAATTTAAATAAAATATATCAATTTATAACAATTAAATCCTTTATATTCAAGTTAACAAAAGTTTGGAAAACATTTCACGAAATTTTCTAAGTCCAAATTTTTTCGGAAAATTTCGATAGAGTCTCCTTTGTACGGAGAGGTCTGGGATATATAGTAATATCAATAATACAATATATATCACATATTTCAAAATAATATATCCCAAACCACGAGAAAAACACTATAATATCGCTAGAAAATCGTAATCTGAAAACGTACCTATTTGTCGGGCAAACAACGCTTAATTTATTAAACCAAAAGCAGTAGTTATTGCTTCCATAAGCCTGTATTTTACTTATATAATCCAAAAGAGTTAATAATTAAGTAAAAGAGAAATATTTAAGTTGTTTCAACTAATAACAACAAAACAACACAGCATAACAACAATTACTTACAAACAAATCATACAATCATCACATACAGTCAAAAATATCAATTTTACATCCATAGCAACCAACAATTGGTTTGTTCGGGTTTAGAAACCTCTAATCATATAAAATGATAAATAAACTATGAAGTAAACCATACACTCAACAGTCGTAGTTAAAACTTTATAGATTATTTATACATCTCTATATAGAATAGAAGTATCCTTTCCCAACCAATCCATAAGCCAAACAAATAAAGAATTCAACACATTTTTAAGTTTACTCTATTTATCTTTTTCACATCATTTATTGTTCATTTTTTTCATACAATAATTTTCTTTAATTCACGTTCATTACTTACAAAATTTTAATTCTCATTCATTCATATAAGGCTTATTTCATTAATTTACATTCTTTGCTTATATAAGTTATATCCATTTCAATTATTTGAATCATGAATGAGTTCATTATTGAAGTATTGTATACATTTTATTTCAGTTTACTTCACATTTACAATTAAATTTGATTTCCTCTTCCTTTTTTTTCACATCATTTACTTCCCTTTTCTCATTCATATAATGTTTATTTTCATTAATTTACATTCGTTATTACTTACAAAAGTTCATTTCTCCTTTATTCATACAATGCCATTTTCTTTCATTTTATTACTTTACATTCATTGCTTAAATAAGTTGTTTTTATTTCAATTATTGGATTATGCATTATTAGGTAAGTTTCTTTACAATTCAATTCGCCATTTGTAGATTTATTTGTTTTTCACATTCATTCTTATATATATATATATAGTATTATTGAATATTAAATCCATTTCTAAATTATTTCAATGTTTTCTAGAGCTATGATCATTCCATCAATATAATATTCACTTTTACTATTCATTTTAATTGTAAATAGCTACAACCTTTACTTAAGTTCATAATTATTTACTTACAATATTCACCCTTCTATTAAATTGATTACTTGCCATCTTTAATTGTTAACCTAAGTTTATAACAATTTTATAAAATCATAGTTCTTATTTATAAACATAATTTCATTAAACACTTCATTACTTAAGTTTACCTGTATAATATTCCATCCTCTATTCTTATTAACATTTCAACTTTTAACATTTTGGTAAGTTATATATATGTTTTCAGAATGCAATAGAAGGTTACACAAGTTATCATATTTATTTTAATTAACAAAATGTTCAATAGTTACATTTTCTTATTTTCATTTCCTCTTTATTTACAGTTTAAATTTTTTAAATTTCTTATCTATTTCATTTATCATTTGGCATTTAGTTTTTAATTACACATACTAAAAGTTTACAATTATTAAAATAGTCAAGATTTCATTTCATTATAATAATTGAAATTTCCAATTTGCAGAAAACTTGAGAACTAAATACCGGGTTCCATTTCAATTATATTAAAATAATATATATATATATATATATATATATATATGCGCACACACACACACACTCATATCTTTTATATATATCAAATCATATTTGAAAATTAAAATTAAAATTTATTTATCAAAACAAATGTGTAGTAAAATACTACAACGGTCTTCCCACTTTGAAACCCGAAAATGAATGTCAATTTGGTGCACTCATCATCGAAATTATTTTCCAATGATAGAGAGGGGAGTACAGAACTTATTTCCTTTAAAAATTTCTTTTTAAAACATTACTTTCAAATCACCTTGAAATATTCATATCAGAAAATACTTCTAAATATTACTCCAAAACCCCTTTGGAAGAAATTTCAACAATCCCAGAACTACAGTTCTAAACTTCCAATTTATATTTACTTTATTTGTAAATCCTATTTTTCAATCAATATTTATAAAATTTCTCTACTTAACAAACAACATATTACATCAAATTATATTGCTTTTAAAATTATTCTTTTATATACAAAATATAATACTAGGCAAAATTATTTCATTTACCTATATTTCAAACAATATTGTGTCAGTCTGCCCTATTAAGTATTTAGAAATCCCTATCAATGCCATAGCAACCTATGTACCGACCAGAATTTATAAATACGAAACATATCAAATTAACATAATACAAAAACCCTTTTATAACACTAATAAATACGCTCTCTCATATATACACTCAGCGACTCATTCTAGGGTATTACTACCCTATTCTATATGAGTCAAACCCCACGAAGCTAAGATTATCGCTAAACCTTGCTCTGATACCAACTGTAACGACCTGCCTTTTTGGACGTTTTAAGCAGACACACACGTCGAACTCAAATCATTCAACAGGGCAGATTATTATGGGGTAAATAAGAAAAAGCAGAGAAAGAAAGAAGTAAATACAGAATCTCACAGCGGAATGACAAAATATAATAATCAAATAAAAAGTTCATGAAGCTCTTTACAAATAACATTGATTAAACTTTTATAATATAGATCAGAGTTACATACAACAAGGATAAATAATCAATAAATGCAGCAGAACAACATGATGAAGTGGAATAAATATAATACATAATAGTCGTACAAAATCTTCGTCTTCATCCTTCAGAAAGTAGTCTTCAATAAATTGAAAAGCTCAGGCTGACCCGAGCGAATTGAAAAGACAAAACACTCGAGTCAGAACTAAAAGAACTTATGTAAGTTAAGTCAATAGTAAATAAATATGAGTGTAACGGCGTCGGAGATGTTTACTGAGTTTGACATCTCTTATCCAGTGTCTAACGTGAGTGCAATAACTTAAAAGATGTTCGGGATTACCATCTCTTAAGGATCCGTTAAACTATCTACCATGTAGTACAATATGCTATTATAATAGTGTCTATAGTAAAGTAAAGTATTAAGATAGCGTTAAGGCGTTACCCATATCCCCCTTAACACATTTTTATATATTCCCATAGTCTATACTGTACCATAATTCCTCCGTAAACTGGAGGGCTATCAGAGGGCACTTCACAGGTATGGTACAAACCAAACTCGTAGAAGGCGTGATAGGGCATGTGAACACAGCACTCGAGGCAATGCCAGGGTAGATATACCAATTGCACTCCCGGACTGGTGGTAACGCATAGCAGCAACTACTGCCCACCTCAGACACACTCCCATAATCAAAATCAAGGGGTGGCCACCAAATCAATCACAAAGCCAAAATATAGCATCAAAGAAATGTGCCCGATAGGAGGAATGACCTCACTTAGCCCGGTATAGCTCCTGTTTTAGTCACGTCTAAGCTGAATTACGGGAGTCAGGGTCACGTAAATAACTCATACAGAATCATTCGCCAGCCATCCTACTTCATTTCTGGAATCTCCACCACATACACAATTGTTAAAGTGGTTTTCGATATTGGCAGAGAGTATGACAATATCTGATCCCGATCTCTTTAACAACCAAACACTTATTTCACATCCGATGGTTCTTTTACATTTCAAAGTCAATTCACAATTGATATCACAATATCAAATTCTCAAAACCATATCATTTCGAACTCATTTTTACCTTTGAAATTATATCACATTTGAAGTCATATTAATTCTGAATTCATATTCCAAAATAGATTAAATCCTCATTTAAAATCATCCTATTCCTCAAATATGTCATTTAAACCCAACTTATGTTATTACATCATTTAGTCGTATTCTACTTAAAAATCAAGGATTTAAATACAAACTTCCACTTTTAAACCTAAAGTTTTTAAAATAGTTTAAGATGGTTTAAATTAGTTTTAAAAACATTTTAAGATAGTTTAAAATAGATTAAAACAGATTAATATAATTTAAAATAGATTAAAATGGATTAATATTGTTTAAATAGATTAAATAGATTTAAAATAGATTAAATAATTTTAAAATAGATTAAATAGATTAAAATAAGTTAAAATATTTTTAATAGATTTTGAATAGATTAAAATACTTTAAATAGATTTAAAATAGATTAAAATAAATTAAAATACTTTAAATAGATTTAAAATAGATTAAAATAAATTAAAATATTTAAAATAGATTTAAAATGGTTTAAAATAATTAGAATAGATAAATTTAGTTTAAGGTTGAAAATCTTAATAATTTAGAATTTTAAAGAACATTTTACAATTTATATTAAGAAAATAAATTCGAAATTAACATCAAACTTTACCATTTCTTCCATTTCTACCAATCTGGACCATATCCAAATTTCAATCAAAATCCAATTTTCCATCTTGAAATATCAATTTCAGCTATTCCAATTCCAATAGATTTCAAGGTTACAAAATTCCAATGTTTCAATAAATCATTTTCGATAATTTCATCTATATTTCAAAATCAACTTTAGAATTTCCAATTTAAATCATTTAAGTAATTCACTTAAATAATTCAATTTATCAATCAAATTCTATTTCAAAATATTGTTAACTGGATTCAAAGTTTAAGAATAAAAATAATTAAATTTAACCAATTCGGTGTCCGTATATAATTTTATACCCTATGGTCAGGCGATACAGATATTTATTATTTCAATTCGCAATTTAAAATTTACGGGTATATATCATTTCAACCCGCAATCCGAATTAAATAAAATCCATAAAATCGCTCGAGTCTATCATTTCAACCGATAATGATTTTTCCCTAATCTATAGATCGTTTGGGTATGTATCATTTCAACCCATAGGGAACTTGCAGTGTTATAACAATATAAAAAAATACAACATCCGGTCATCCAATATCAACAATCAAACATCCATCGCAATCATTATCCAAATCAACCAATAAACATCAATAGCTAACTAATTATCATTAATAGGCATTAAATTGACAATTAAATTCAATATTAAATTAAATGACGATTAAATGCAATAAAAGTCATATTTAACTGGAATGATAATTTTGAACCTATCAAACATCGATCAATTAATTTTTAGTCACATCATAAATTTAATTTAACTAACATAAGAAAATCTAGTAGTTGTGAGTGGATCAAAACACTCACCTTTGATTTCAAATCTATTTGAAATCCAAAACAGGGTCCAAATTTGAACAGTCTCAGAATTCGTCCATACTAGAGTCAAAATGTCTGAAATTTCGATACGATCGCAGCGGAGCAAACCGCCTGTAAATCCGACCTCGTACGTAAAAGTTATGATAATTAGAACATTAAACGATTTATATTATAATTAAATAAATAAACAAAGTCGAACCAAACACGTCAGCATCATCTTTACCGTTCACAGTAAGCCCTAGCACCAAAATCACGCATGACTATCTCGTTCGAACCCTGTACGCACGCGCCGCCACGAACTGCATCGTTCCCACACCGCCGCTGGCCATCGCAGCCACCCAGAACATCGCCGCCGAGCCCCTACGCCCACGCGACCACCCCCCGTGCGATCGACCACCATCCACGGTTGAAAAAAGAGGAGCCGCCACCTCCAATAAAAACCCTAGTTTGAATTTGCCTCCGATCCAACCGTCAAAACGCCAAACAAACAGCACCGATGAACTACGCATGTCCCTCTCCATACGATGGTAACCTCAATTCGGCGATCCGTCGATGATCATCAAACTCCAATGAACAGTCGAGGTTAATTCTTGATTTCTGGACAAACAATGAACCCGATTGAAAATGAATCATACCAGTGAATTGCGCTCGTCGAGAGCTTTGAATTGATATATAATATGATATAGTTTGAGGAGTTTTAATTTTTCGATTTAATTTTGATTTGCAATTGAATCTAGAAATTTGGGTTTCTGTCATTTGAGATGGAAGAACAAACAGATGGGGTTGTACATACAAAATAAGAAAAATGACTGTTAGGGTTTGGGGAAACAAGACTATATATTTTTACAAAGCCCGATATGAAAATAAACACTATCGAATTGGTACGAATGACAATTGCGACCCAAAAAGCCCGTTCTGCCTCCGAAACGAAAGTGGATCATCCCATATATCAAAATAGATTTTTTTGATATTTTTAAACTTAATGGAACAAGTTTCAAGTCTTAATTCCATTGTATAAAGAAGTTAGCTTAAAATCAGCTTATTTCAAATTGATTTCAATAAAATTGATTTCTAGGCGTTTCGAGTCCGTATGATCAAACGGAAAGTCCGATCGCTATGAAACTTGAAATTCTACAATAATTCACCGTTATGGATCCGATGAAACTGGTTTCATCGAAATCCGAGACAGTGGCCAAAATGGCTATTTTCACGTTAATTAGATAAATTAATATTAAATTAATTAAGTCACTTTTTAATTTCAAATTTATAATTAATTTTTTTTATCATTTTTGATTAGTTAGACATTTACAATAATTTAATACAAATTTACATATCAACTTGGTGTTGAATATTACACTAATTACAGTGGTCCATTTCAACTGTAATTAAATCCAATTAATTCAAATTTAATTCAAATAAATTGATTTAATTTGATTTTAGTCCTTATTGTTCAATTATTCATTACTTTATGTATATATTCAACGTTGGTTTATAGCTTATTACATTAATATTCTCCAATTTCATCTTTTTGCCATAATAGTTGCCATATTTCAATTACCTTGAATTTTTGTCAATTTTATTATAATTTAAAATCCCAATAAATTTATTTATCTTTGGTTTACTCTTTTTATTTCCTGTGAATATAATCAACATCTCTATACATTTTATTACATTCACAATTTGCAGTTATTGCCTTAACTCACATTAACATAAATTTATTTACATTTATTCGTAATTGATTAAATAAATTGGTAACAACTATCAATTGTCACCCCTCCTACATTTAATAACACTTGTAAGTTTGTTATCTATACAAATGCCATTACTACTACCACAATACTACTTTTATTAATTGCAATTAATTACATGCTATTTCATTAATTTATACGTATTTAAATTAGCCATTACACCTTTTATCCAATTATCAATTAATACACACATTATTACAATTAATTTACAATCTATAACCAATTATAACTTTTTAATCATTTCAATTAATTGGAATTACATTCAAAGCAGTTATCAATTACCTTAAATTAATACTATTACATTTCATTTCGGTTATATTCTTATTATTAAATCACAAATTGTTATTTCTTCCAACATTAAATCACAAAACCTTATTAAATTAACTATTTTTAATTATCAAAAATTATGGTTCGTTACAGGGGAAAGAGAGAATTATTCCAGTGGACTGTAAAAGAAACAAATTAACAAATATCATTTATGCAAATGGTATACTCATTTTGGCCAAAGAAGATGTGAACGGTGCAGAAGTAATTAAAGAGGTGTTTAAAGAAATGGCAAAGACTACAGGCTTGCAATTGAATTATTCGAATTTGAAAATTTTCTTTGGAGGTACTATTGAGAATCAGAATGAGATTATGAAAAGTATAGGAATAAAGAAAGAAGACCACCCAATAATGTATTTGGGTATTCCATTATCAAACTTTAATATAAAAGATTGAGACCGTGGAGCCCTAATTGAGAAGATAGATGGAGATGGGATCGTAGGAGAATTTTGAACAGTATTAATGAGGAGATAGAAGCTATCAAAATGTTTGAAGATAATCTAGAGGACTATTTTGTGTGGTCATGTATGAATGATGGAATATACAAATTCAAATCAGTTTGGAAGCACATAAAATAGAATCACATATAGTTCCATGGGCAAACTTAAATTTACTCATGTTCCAAAAATGGCAACCACAATGTACAGATCATTAAATGATTATTTACTAACTAATGTTAGACTTACTCAAAGAAGAATACCTGTTGATGTGAAGTGTGTGCAACATACAGGAAGAAAATACACAACACATTTTTTGAATTCAGTTTTAGTGATTTTGTATGGAAATATGCAGAATCAAGTTACATTGTCCAGCAACACTATAACACCCCATAAAATAAATAGTAATTAAATAAAACTGAATTAACAAATAATTTATAATGCTCAATAATGGAATTTGAGCAAATGGTGGAATTTGGTTATGAAACTTACGTCATTGCATTCATGGTGCTCTTTTGATCAAATTTCATACATAAAGTTTTGCGATTAGAGTTCGAACGAAGAAGTTATACGCTTTCGGAGATTTCGAACGGAAATAATTCAAAATGAATTTAAGGTAATAAATATTAATAAACTTAATGTTAAAATAAATTTTAATAATAAATATAAATAAACTTAACGTTTAAGTTAACGCTAAAATAACCGGTTGGACCACCCACCGGTCGACCCTTGGGAAGAGTTGGTTGACCGCAAGCGGTAGACTTCTAATGGTCGACCGGTTGGTTAGGGTCGGCGCCTATTTGAACCTCGGCCTAATAGGCTAGATATAATAAATAATAATCTAACAGACATAATTGCTTCAAGCGCTTATAAAAATAGGCCTAGCGCCTCACTTTTCTTCTCATATTTTCTGAGCTGAGCAGCGGAGCTCTATCATTTTTCCTTCTCCACCATTTCTAGAAATTATAAAAATATTATATATAGATACACACATACACATTGGAGAATGATAGAAAATAAAAGAGAAGAAGAGAATGAGTGAATCAATTCTCTGAAAAAGAGAAATTCTAGATTTATAAATTTGGACTCCACCTAGCTCAATCTCCTCTCAAATCTTAAATTCTAATGGGTATATACACTTCTAAATGAATATTTTTGGTTAAAAAGAAAACGAGTCAAGTAAGAGGAATGGATTTGGATCTGGAGATTTGAAAGCCAAAAGGCGAGTGGAAAATTATGCAACTTACATAATACTAAATTTATATAATTGAAATTCTATTTTCGTTATTATGCCTATGTGAAAAGCATTGAATTGTAGGCTTAAATAAATGAACCTAACTTGAAATCCTTGTCTACATATTTAGTAAATTGTTTAACTTTAATGAAATGGTATATACATCCTAGATCTGGAATTTAGGGAGAATAGCCTTAAAAATTTATGAAATATGATATTGATAGAATTGTGTAGTTATTTCCAGATTCTGGTTATTTAGGGCATAAACTGTTAATCATTCATTTGTAATGCTCTAATTTGATTTAGGTTTAAATTTTCTATCTTTTAATTCATTGGAATTGTAGAATGTACAATCTAATTATATTGGTTTCCATATGAATTTTCATAAACTATCCAACCTCATAATCATATATGAAATGTGCGTCGTTTGAAATAACATGGAGTGTGCCCAGATAAAAAGAGATAATTTCTTGAAATTACAAATGCATGAAGATCCCACTTTAGGTAGTTTATGGAAGGTTTGCAATGGTAGCCTTTTATTTTTAGAAAAGATGCAATTCTAATGCATTAAAATGTAGACATAAATATTTTTGTGGAATTTACACATAAGTGTATATCCAAAAATCCCTAAATGTAGAAACTAAAAAGTTATAAATAGAAATATAAATAATCACGTTTACCAATTATGTGTGTGTGTGAAGTAAAGCATAAGTTTAGGAAATAAATAAACAAACATCGGTTACATCATGAATACATACATACATACATTTACGTACATACATATATACATACATATGTATACACACGTATATATACATATTTATATATATATAATAGCAATAAAAGGAACCCATTTTCAATATATATATATATATATGGTATGTGAAATTAATTGTATGTTATCATATTAATTACTAATAAAATGCTAAAATATGAATAATGTAATAAATTAAGGAGTTAATAAGAAGTTACAATAATCAATCCAATATAGGTATAAACCATTTAATGAATTTAATTACTGAGACCAAATGTGACATTGATGAAGAAAATTAAATATGCATGGCAAATTAGTTTTGAAACTTACAAATAAATGTCATTAACACTAGTCCAATTTGAATATACAAGACCATTTATAAAGGGCATTAATTCGAGGTAAAAGAAATAGCAAGTGACATTTAATTACATTAATGAAATAAGAAGTTAAAGATAGTAAGCGTAGAAAATAAAAGGGAAGTTCATAGGAAGTAAATAAATGAACTTGGGAGGCATAATAATTTCCACAATTGAAATTATATGGAATCAATAACTCATTTGCAATGAGTGTGAATTAGTGAGTCTAGCCCAATATTTAGATTAATTATAAATGATTTGGTTTAGTATGGATTAGGATGCGAGGTTAGTAAAGTTACACAATGGAAGACCGCCCTCCACAAGAGGCTATCAGAAGTTGTGTATACATATTACCGATGTGGGACATCTTCAACTATAGGACCCATAGGGATATACGTTCGCATATAGGGTTAAGGTATTAAATGACCGTTGATACTGCTTCTTCCCTATTTTAGAAGTATTAAATGGTCGGAATTATCTTATAGGGGAATTAGTGAAAAATCTTTTAGGGGAAATCTGCTTCGGGGTTGAGATACTAAATGGTCAAAGTATCTGCTTCTTCCTTATCTAAGAAGTATAAAGTGGCTTCGAAGATATTTTCTACGATGTCAATTAAGGAGTACCAGAAGGGGCTCGCCTTGGATTTAGGTATTAAATGGCAGGAGAATCTGCCTATGTCTAAGTATTAAATGGTTGGAGAGTCTTCCTATTCCCTATTAAAATATCTTAAGTGACCTGGGTACTTTCTTTCGTATTGTTAGGACATGATTGGACGAGAGATGAGTTGTTGAATCTAGTATACTCCATAGTTGCATTGCATTCACGTATATAGCCACAGAGTTAGGCTTATAGGGCGGGTTGATTATCGATTACGTTGCGAAGGGGTTTTCTTTGGGGAGTTTAGCGATGCATACACACACACACACATATATATACACACACTTATACCTCAGAGTATGTTAGATATATCATACGCGCATATTGAATTAAATCTCAAATCTATGAATAATAGACATAACACTTAAATGGAAATCAATTGGAATAAACTAGTATTATGGATAAAGTATGTAAATTACCAGTCATCAGAACATTGTTCTGACACTCTCCTTATTACAGCTCACAGTATAGATTAGAGGGACATGATACTGGTTTAAGATGGAAATGCTAGGTGGGCAGGTCTTCCCACTTAGGCTCAGCCTGACAAGGCAACAAGATATCCAAGGAATAATATTTTTTCCAAGGTAGTAGCCTTAGTCGGTATATATGTTTTATTATATTTTTCTATTTTGATGTGAGTTAATATATATAGCTCTCTGGTATACTTATGCTTATTACAGGTTACCAACACCAACAATCCGTATCCTAATAGATTTGGCTTTACGATTTAGTCAAAATTCAAGCCCATTAAGGTGTAGGTTATTACAAACACAAACAAAGGTACTTCGTTTACATGATAAAGTAGAAAAAGTGATTTCTACACTTAACAGTAAATGCAAAATTGGAGATATTGTAAAAAGAACTTTTTCCACATGCATTTGGGCAATTTGAAAAGAACGCAAGAACATAATATTTGGACTTGTCAGCAAATCTCAACAGCAAGTATGCCAGCAAATAATTGAAATCGTAAGGATACACGCTAACAAGTCTAAATTCATAGGATATAGTAGCATGCAAGATTAAACAATTTGCAAAGAACGGTAGGAAGCTTACCAAACCACTGAAAAGTGGTTATAACCTTATAGTTGGATGTGAAATGATCATACAAAATTCTCTTGGGGATCAAGCGAATGTATATCTCTAGAAAACGATACATAACTTATAATATTTTACTTTTTTCTTCATTTCATTACTTATTGAAGGGATTCAGACACAAGCGACTTTAATTATCTACAAAGGAGCTTGCGAATAGAAAAAAGTACCCATATGCAAGACCTGAAATGGATTCAAAGAGGAAATACCAGACAATCTAACTTACATCGCATAATTATAGGGGAGAAAAGTTTGCATAAGCACTTATCTTAACATCTCAAACTCAAACCTTGGTGAAGAATCATCAAATCTAAAGTCTTGCACTTGAAAGGCAATGCCTTTGTGAACAATGCTGATTGATTAGGAATAAATATGTCCCCTTAAAGCTGCTTGATTCTATTTCATTATAGAAATGCTTGTCGATAGTTCAAAACTGGAGATTGGTGGGTGCTAAAAGCTCTTTCTTATTTTCAAAGCTCATAGTTATATGAAACATAAGCGTGTAGAGAAGAGAAAAGGTCATAGCTACTTGGAAGAAGTTTTTCAAGTAGATCGACATTGAGAACTGGTGAAAATAGGAAAGTTGTGGAGGAAGAGATCGCCATTAATGAAACTCTAAAAGTTTCCGAATTTATAGATAAAAGACATCTTGAGCATGTAAAGCAATAAAGTGGGCAAGTTTGTAAAGAAATCAGACACGTTAAGCATATAATTTTGGACATAATGAACCTCTAGACAATTAGTGATAGCAAGCTTCTACAACGGAAGAAGGCTGTCGAGCTACTAAAACAAGAAACATTGCCAAACACGTAACAAAAAGGGGATACCGACCATCTAACATTATAAGAAGATTCGAGTCTCTAAACGAGAAAGCATGTTGGACATATAAGTAATGAGCGTGCCAAGCATGAAGATGTTAAGCCTATATTCAAAGGGGGCATCGAACATTGAATAATCAAGAGATATCCAATTTCCAAAGGACATCGCCTCATTAAAGAGTATTGGGAATCTAACTATAAGAGGAGGACAACAAATCTCTTTGGGAAAACAAGCTTTGGATACGATAATTATCATTAAGCCTTTGCAACGTTAACTATTGTAAAGCATCTCTAAGCGATAAAGCATGTCAAGCATTTACTCATGATGATAGGATGTCGAGTCTTTACAATCATATTTTTTGCAAAGCAGCTCTAAGTAGATAACAATTTTGAGTTTCTACAAAAGGAAGGAATGTTAAATGTTCGCAACATATCAAATATTAGCCATACAAGAGGATGTCGAATATGGACAATATAAGAAGATGTCGAATATCGACAGTGCAAAGGGGATGTCGAATGTCATCAATGCATGGGAGATGTCGAATGTCCTACTGGATGGACGCATGCCACAACCTCTATAAATAGACCCCCTCTACTACTTAAGAAAGGGAAATTTATTCTTTTTTCATTTCTTAATTCTCAAAGTTGTAAACCCTAAATTGATTTGGGGATTTTTGTGCTGATTGTAGTCTTATAACATTTTGCATATAAGACTTTGGACAATAAACAATGCATAACATACGCCTACGATATATGTATCTTTGACTGTTATTGAGAGAATGGACGTGCATATAACTTATTCTTTGGACATAGAATAGAATTTGGACTTGTGTACTGACTATTTGAATAAGGCCATTTAAGCCTTGCCTAAATGAAATCTTATTTTGAGAGCCAAATGGATTTACAATATGCTTCTGGAGCAGTACGTTACAGACTCTTTCCTACAATTTTTCAAGGAGCAGCTGCCAAATGGTATAGACACTACAGAGAGAAAACTATTTACTCTCGGAAACCATTTTCTTATGAGTTTTCAACACAATTCTACATATGCAAAGATCCTACTATTGACTTTAGTGTACTGGCAAATGTCAAACAAAGACCAGGAGAGTTGCTCGATGAATATCTGAAGAGATTCAACAATGAGGCACTAAAGGCAGAAAAAATGACTGGTAGAGAATAAATCTACGTCCATGGGTGTAGGGATTTGTAGGATTTTCATTTCCAGGCTGATAAGTTTATCCATATGGATGAAATGTACCATGCTAGGAAGAAATCCCAACCAAAGAAGGAATGAGGAAAATTCAGCTATGATCACCCCAACAAAAAGCCAAGGTAGGATGAAAATAGAAGAGGGAGATGGGAGGAGATCACAAAATCTAACTATATGGCTTTAAATAAACCTATTTCCTATATTTTTTCCATGGTTAAAGATGGAGGAAACTTCCTTGCTTCTTACAAGGTAATGAACAATCCAGAACCAAAGAAAAGGGGAGATTATTGCGCTTACCATAAGGCAAACGGACATAAAACAAATGAATGTCATGTTTTTTCCCAGATAATCTAGAATATGATTAGGTCCGGATCTTCGAAGGAGTTTTTTTCAAAGAGGACAAAAAACCCTCTAATCCTAAAAGGAACAATCAAAGGCTCCCAAGCAATGCTGCAAATTTCATAGAGAATGATTCTCAATCAGACTTCATTCCTTCAATCAACCGCATAGATGTCATATATGGAGGTCCGCATCTCGCTGGAAGCAGAAAAAGGGGCAAGAGCAGATATATAAGGGAGACGAGAGATGGGGTCATTTCTGTTCAGGAGGAGTCATCGTTCAAACATCGTAAATTTCAACTTCAAATGCCCAACTTAAAAATAACCCTATAAGAGATAAGGGGAATCTGTCACCTGCATAATGATTCGTTGATGTAACTTCACAAATTGGGCTCTCTGTGGTAACAAAGATCTTAGTGGATACTGGTAGCGCTAAACGTCATTTTCAAGCATACTTTCGATCGAATGGGCATTCCAGAGGAGAAGTTGGAGCCAAGCTTTAAGCCAATCTTTGGGTTCAACTATAAAGGATCTACTGCAATAGGACAGATTAAATTCGCGGTATATATGGGAATACCTCCATATTCTAGGATTTTTGAAACCCTGTTGGTAATAATGGACCAACCTTCCTACTACAACGCTTTCTTTGAAAGACCAGCCTTAAATGGTGAATTTTCTAACTAAGAATGGTTCGAGAACAATAAGGGGGGAGCAATTTAGTTTCCAGAAACTGTATTTCATAACATTTGAGTAATTCAAAAGAGATGGTGTTTCCTATTATGATTTGGAGAGAAATGAATTAAGAAAAACTAAGATTGAGAAGCCCTTAGATGATAGTTCTTCAAACCGATTATCCAAGGCGAATAAGAAGATGAGAATAACTAAAAAAGCACAAGAATGTACCGAAAAGATTCAACTTTTTCGAGAGGAAAAGAAAATAAAAGGAGGCAAACCAAGTAGACAACAAAATAGATGTTGAAGAGATCATACTGAATTTGATTTTAGAATTGTGCAAGAAAGAATAAAGTCCATTGGAGACCAAGAAGAGGTAATCATGGATTCACTTGATCTAACAAAAATGGTAAAGATCGGAAATGAGTTGGGCAACAAGCTAAAAGGAGAACTTATCCAATTTCTCTAGTCAAGCAAGGGTGTATTTTCTTGGACCCACTCAGACATGGTCGGAATAGACCCAATAGTCATGAGCCACTCTCTAAATATAGATCCAAATATTGTCCTCGTTCGGCAAAAGAAAAGGCAATTTGATAAAATTCGCACTAATGCATTGAAAGAATAAATTAAAAGATTACTTAAGAATGGGTTTATCAGGGAAGCGTTTTACCCCAAATGGCTAACTAATCCCGTGTTAGTTAAAAAGTCCAATGCAAAATGGAGAACGTATGTTGATTACACCGATCTAAACAAAGCATGTCCTAAGGATTGTTATCCTTTGCCCCAAATAGACCAGTTGGTTGATGCAAGAAGTGGACATAAGCTGTTATCTTTTATGGATGCATACGCAGGTTATAATCTAATTCTCATGCTCAAACAAGATGAAAAGCACACGAGATTTATAACAGATTGGGGAATTTACTGCTATAAAGTTATGCTTTTCGGGTTGAAGAATGCAGGGACTACATATTAAAGGTTGGTAAACAGAATGTTTAAGGAACAAATTGGACGAAACACGGAAGTATATGTAGATGGTATGCTAGTGAAACCTCAAGAGGAAACTAACCACTTAAAGGATCTTGAATAATTGTTTGAGGTATTAAGAAAGTATAAAATGAAACTAAATCCACAAAGTGCTCCTTCGGGATACCATTTGGGAAGTTTTTGGGATACATTATTAGTGCTCGTAGAACCAAGGCCAATCCCGATCAAATCAAAGCCTTCAACATATGGCAGAACCAATGACAAGTAAAGATGTGATGAGCCTAAACGGAAGAGTGGCAGCTCTAAACAAATTTATCTCTAAAGCCAACGATAAGTGCATCCCTTTCTTTGATGTAATCGGGAAAAAGAAAAACTTTGAATAGGGAGAGGATTACGAAAGGGCCTTTAAAGAATTGAAGGCTCATCTTGAAAAACCTCCGATCCCATTTAGCCCTATAGAAGGGGAAAATTTGTATCACTGCATGGCAGTATCCGAACATGTAGTAAGTTCGGTCTTACTAAAAGAGGAGAACAAAACTCAACTCCGCTATATATTATACTAGTAAAAGGCTTAAAGGTGTAGAAGTTAGATATCCAGTTATAGAGAAGTTAGCGTACTGTTAGATTCTCACCGTATGAAAGTTAAGAGCCTACTTTAAAGCACACCCAATCAAGGTCTTAACTAATTTTCCACTAAAACAAGTTTCAGTAAACCTGAGGCATTGGGAAGTCTAGTAAAATGGAGGATAGAGCTAAACCAATATGATATTGAGTTCCAACCCTGATTGGTGATTAAAGGGCAGGCCCTAGCTGATTTTGTTAATGAATGCACAGGGTTTATTAAAGAACAATCAAAAAAGGAGAAGGATTTAAAGCCTAAATGGCAATTGTTTGTTGAAGGGGGCTGAATTAACAAGGGGCTGGCATGGGTGTAACACCCCTAATTCTTGATAACATTATTCAAGAGATTTAATTAGATAAATTAAATAGCGTAATGTAAATGTTAATTGATAACGGGATTGAGACTTGAATTAATTAAATTAAGGTTATGCCTAATAAACTAACTAATGGGCTTAAGAATGGTTTTGGGTTAATCAAATTGCATAATGGTATATTAGGAATTTGTCGCCCAATGACCCTTACCCTTATATATATTTTATTCCTACCATTTCGCCCCATATTCACGTCATTTGAAAACGCAAATCAAAAGAGAAAAGAACGGCTGGCCATTAAGAGGAAGAAGAAATTCAAATTAAAAGCTAGAGAAGCAAGCTTAAGGGAAATCTATCTTAATCCAATCTCCTTATCCCGATCAAAGTGAATGATAATTCCATCTCTATTTGGTTTTATATCATATATTTTTGGATTTAAGGTAAATTTGTTTTTATGATATATTAGATGATGATATGCTTGATTTATGATTTATTTGATTTAACCAATGTTGTTTAAAAGGGTTTTTGCACGGTTTTAGGTCAAAACCGAGACCTAATGATGTTTAAATGCCATGGGAAAATTTTATGTTATGAGAAACATGATTTTGGATTTGGGTTTCAATTTTGATACTTTTCCAAGCTGTGGAAAGATTATTATAATTATCAATGGAAAATATGTTAATTTGGGTTTATAAATTTATTTTGGTAAATATATTAGTAATTTTGGTCTGGAATTTTGATATGTTAGATAACGTGATTAAAATGAATTTCTGGAAATTTTGGGGATTTTTCCAAAGTGATTTGCTATGCAAAATAAATTATTTTAGAAGAGGGACTTCTTTGCGAAAATTGGAAGGGCTTAATTGATAAACTTAACCATGGTTTAGATCTGGATTAGCGGCATTTATTTTTGAAAATGAATTTGAAAATGTTAAGGCAACCAATCTGATGTTGACATGTGACAGGTTAGTTAGAGAAAAGTTTGCTTTATAAAGAACTAAACCAGGTTTACTCAGAAAATAGGATCCGCCTGCTTTAGAAAGTATCTTTCAACACAGATGCTTTCGCCTTTATCTTAGTCGAAACCTACCATGTCAAAATCAATACACAAGGTATCACAAAGATGGTACGTAGTGGATTGGAGGAAGGAGAAAGATAAGGTGTCGAAAGCATAACTTCCAAAGGAGTCAAAACCTTGGTTTGTTTTTAAAAGGAAAAGCGCCGGCCTTTGTTTTGTTGTAAGCCTTCGACAGAGTCGAAGCGTTTGGTCTCGAAAAAGGATTTAAATTGGTTTCGAAAGGGTTGCCATTAACTTAAGATTGCTTTCGAATGGGTTCTTTACTTATGAAAGAATGTTTTGAAAGAAGGGGTTCCGACCTAGTCAAAACCCTGCTGCCGTTCTATAGCCTTTCGATGGTGTTGATGATATCAATGTTGTCAGAAGGTATTTTGTTTTATAAGTTCAAGCCACTTCCTATAGCTTTCGAAAGGGGTAAGGGGTTTCGAAGGTGATGGTTTCGAAATGGGTTTCGACGCCAACCTTCCAACGTTTTACCCAGGTGTTTTATGCTTTCGAAAGAGATGGTGCCAACGCCATCAAGTTTTCCCAATATTTTTATATGATAAAGGATGGTTTCAAAATAGACGCTTTCGCTTATATTCACTTTGACCCAAATAATGTTTTTAGTATAAATTCAATGCTTTTGAAAGGGGTACTTTCAATGATTTCAGAAGGATTACTTCCAATGGTGTCGAAAGGGGTACTTTCAACTGGTTTCGAAGCTAAGCTTCTAAAGTTAAATGCCAATACTTTAATGTATTCGAAAGGTAGATTTTAAAGTATTAAAAGGTAGGAGCTTAATGTTTTGAAGATAGATTTTTAAGGCTTTTGAGGGAGGTTATCCTATGGAGTCGAAAGCTAGGTTTCGAAGGTATCGAAAGGTTTTATGACCCAAACTCTCTTTTTAAAGGAAAAATTCATGGCTTTACTAAAGAAATTTTTATTATGGTTTTAAGAAGAATCTATCTTTGATAAAATAATAGGTTAAAGGGATTAACCAAATTTTGTATTAAACCCACAGGAGTGGTATTGCTATGTTGATATATTACTTCTTCTAATATGAATATATTCACTTTATAATGGACCCATAACTACATTTTGGGATAAAGGGTAGAAGAACCAGATAGGTTAATCCAGTAGTGAATATAAATTGAATAAACTCCTAAATGAGTAGAATTGCATTCAGAAGGTTAGAAAGACCAGAATATAGGATGCTAAAATATATAAGAAAGATATTGGTAGGGGCCAATAGTTTCTCAGTAAGCCCATGGAAACCGTGTATAAGAAAAGATATTGGCAGGGGCCAATAGGTTCATAGTTAGCCCATGAAAACTATGTGTAAAGGAAGATGTTAGATAAACAGGTTCATAGTTAGCCCATGAAAACTATGTGTAAAGGAAGATGTCAGATAGATAGGTCCGTAGTTACCCCATGAAAACTATGTGTAAAGGAAGATGTCAGATAGACATGTTCATAGTAAGCCCATGAAAACTAAGATTGGATACTGGCAGGGGCCTGTAGATTTTTAGTTAGCCCATGAAAACTATATTCAGATGAAATATTGACAGATGTCAATAGGTTCTTAGTTAACCCATGAAAACTAGGATAAGAGTAAGATATTGGAGTTACTAATAGGTTCATAGTGATCCCATGAAAACTATGTAATTAGACAGGAAGTCCTTAAATGTTTAACCGGTTATTAGTCAGCCCATGAGAACTAACAGGTTAATAGTAATCCTAGAAACTATAACAGAGACAGATAGTCTAAATTGAACGGGGATGGGTAATCCAGAATTAATTCAATTGTTTTGCATATCATCATATTATACCGTTTTGAATTGTTTTAACCATTGTGGATGTAGAAGCATAGTATATGGTTTTATAAAGGTTTTGACATACTAGCGAGGGGAAACCCGTTCCACTAAGCGGCGTGGTCTCCTAGATATCTAAATGATTTGAGATAGTAGATTTTTATTCATACCAGGCTTTATGTCTGACTTGAAGTTTATGTTACCCATTAAACTCTGTGGTACTCAATTGATTTTGAGTAGTTTGAGAATTGAGGTTTTTAGGTACTTCTTAAGATGAATAAGCTTCCGGAGACGTGCAGGAGGCATGATAGCTATTTAGAGTTCTTTTTTCATTTGATTTCGCTGTGTTTTTTGTAATGGCAAAGTTGTTATATTGCCTGTATATACTCTAATCATCCAAGGGGCATCTTCATATGTCGCTCTTGGCGTATGCTGTAATAATATATTTTCTCTAAACGTGATTTGTGAATATGGGATTATGTAATGATTTGAAAATGTTTTGATATTGAATGTGATTTTGTTTGAAGTTTAATTTTTTTCATATTCATGTGTTTCTGCGTATCAATGAATCTAACTTCGCCGTATTTGGTCGTCGAGGATTAATAACTATGGATGATTATAGCATCCGTAGCCATTAGTTTTGGGCCTCCAAGTAGGGGGTTGTTACAAGTTGGTATCAGAACATAGGTTTATGAAAATTTAGAAGAAAGTTAAATCTAAAAGATTTTCAAACATAATCCAATGAATTTGAAAATATGATCGGGTGGGTTAACGCTATAGTAACGTACTTGTATTTGATATATATATATATATATATATATATATATATAAGTACATGTTCCCCCCTCTCTTAAACCGTTCTTTTGTATCTTACTAAGGCTCGTATGCATATTTACGAGAAAGAAGATATGGAAGCAAGAAACGGAAGAGGAAATCTATGTGGAGGAAGCACCACAACCAACAGAAATGCTTGACCTAATACCAGGAGGAACCAAGGTCAACAGGCTAATGCTAATCCAAATGTTGAAGTCAATGTAGGTGTTGGAAATTTGCCAGTAGATGCGGGGATGTTGTATCAGTTGTTAGCCAATCTTTTGCAAGCTGGAGTTGCCGGTAATGTTGGAGGAGCTAATCCCGTGGCTCCAATTGGGAATAACTATGCTAAGCTAAGTAGAGACTACACCAGTCTGGGTGGAAAGCCGTTTGTTGGAACAGAAGATGCTGTTGAGGTTGAGAATTGGCTACTGAGTTATGAAAGGATCTGTACTGATTTAGGCTTGGATGATGGGAAAAAGAGAAGACTAGCCTCTAGGCAGTTGCAAGAGGCAGCGCTTCATTGGTGTAATAGTCTGACCGTCGAGGTACCGGAGGAAGAGCTGACATGGGCTGATTTCAGGAGAAGGTTTGAGCAGAGGTTTTTGTCTGAGGTTGCTAACTCATCGTTGATGAGGAAGTTCATGGATCTAGTTCAAGGAGAGTTATTAGTGGTCGAGTACGCTGCTAAGTTTGATGAGCTGTCTCGATATGGATATGCTTTGGTTGACACTGATGTTAGAAGGAATGAATGTTTCATTCAAGGACTTAGACCTGAGCTTGCTAGAATGACCATGGCCCATATCCGAGAACCTTGTAATGTGGTGGTGGAGATGGCCATTTGCCATGAAGATATGCTTGCTATTTTTGCTAGAGAGAAGCTAGTTGAATCCCAAGGTCCTCAGGGGAAGAAGATGAAATTATTTAAGAAGAAGGGAGCCCAGAAAGGGGATGCTGCCAAGAAGGAAAATGTTGATTTGGTGTGCTACAAATGTGACAAGAAGGGTCATTATGAAAATGAGTGTCGGTCAGGCAAGGGGAAGAAAGTTGCAGACAAGAAGAATGTGAAATGCTTTAACCGCGATCAAGTTAGGCATTACAAGAACCAGTGTCCAGAGCCAGTCAGGGCAGACAAGGGGAAAGTTTTTGTTGTTGGATTATTAGCTAAGACAACTGCAGCTGATAAGGGAAAGACTATGATGGAAGGTACATTTTTGATTCAGAATATACCAGTTAGGATACTTTTTGATACCGGTGCATCACATTCATTTATATCATAGTGTTTGGTTGATAGGTTATGCTTAGAACCCACATACCTTGTTACTTCCTTAAGGGTTGCGAATCCAATAGGAGGGTATGCAACTCTAGGGATGAGATGTGACTAGTTAGAACTTGATTTGTTAGGTCATAAGTTTGCATGTAGTTTGTATATATACGATTCGTAGATTTTGGAATCATTTTGGGTATGGATTGGTTGAGAAGGTATGAGACCAGGATATTTTGCCAGGATAGGGAGATACCTTTGAGACACCCTGATAGTCATAACCGAATTATATTCTCAGTGGAGAATTCTTACCAGAGTAGTTGTGCTTTATTGAGTGCAATAGAAGTAGGAGAAGAGTTAAGTCAGGTTCGAATTGCAAGAGAGTTTGTAGATGTGTTTGAGCCTGTCACAAGACTACCACTGAAACGAGCTGTTGAGTTTCGAATAGATCTTGTGCCAGGAGCAGAACCTAGGAGTAGACCACCTAACAGGATGAAACCGATTGAGATGAAGGAATTGAAGGTGCAACTAGTGGATCTAGAAGGAAGGAATTTTATTAGACCAAGCAGTTCGCCTTGGGGAGCACCATGGTATTCGTGAAGAAACCAGATGGGTCGTTGAGGATGTGTATCGACTATTGTAAGCTGAACGAAAGAACGATAAAGAATAAGTTTCCTTTGCCGAGAATTGATGATCTGTTTGATCAGTTGAGTGCAGCCAAAGTGTTTTCCCAGTTGGATTTGGCGATGGGGTTCCATCAGTTGGGAGTAGCGGAGGATAGTATTCCTTTGACAACATTTCGAACTAGATATGGTTCGTATGAGTGGTTAGTGATGCCATTCGGGTTAACGAATGTACCTGCTTTCATTTTGGATTTGATGAATCGAGTCTTCCGAGAGTATTTGGATAGATTCATGTTGGTGTTTATAGATGACATTTTGGTATACTCTAAGGATGAGAGAGAGCTTGAAGATCACCTTAGAGTTGTGCTAGAGACGCTGAGGCAGAATCAGCTAAAGGCGAAGTTTTCCAAGTGTCATTTTTGGAAGAAAGAGGTTAAGTTTCTTGGTCATGTGGTTTTAGAGAAAGGATTTTCAGTCGATCTAGATAAGATCGAAGCTGTGAACAAGTGGAAGAGACCAGAGATGGTGACCAAGATCAGAAGTTTTCTTGGACTTGCTAGATACTATCGAAGATTCATCAAGGATTTCTCGCAGATAGCAACACCTTTGACTAATCTTACCAGGAAGGAAGTGAAGTTTTTTTGGTCCGATAAATGTGAGGAAGCATTGCTTAAGTTAAAGCATTTGTTGACCAATGCTTCAGTGTTAGTAGTTCCAGATGGTAACCAAGGGTTGGTAGTATACACAGATGCGTGTGGGACTGGATTGGGAGTAGTGTTGATGCAAAGGGGCAAAGTCATTGCTTACGCATCTAGACAGCTTAGACCGCATGAAGTAAGATATCCTACTCATGATTTGGAGTTGGCAGCGGTGATTTTTGCCTTGATGATTTGGAGGCATTATCTCTTGGGGGAGGGATTTGAATTATCTACCGATCGTAAGTCTTTAAGATATCTATTCTATCAAAAGGAGTTGAATATGCGACAGCAGAGGTGGCTAGAATTTTTGGCTGCTTATGATTTTGGTATAGAATATACCCCAGGGAAAGGAAATAAAGTAGCAGATGCTCTTAGTAGAAGACATTAGAATGTGGTGTTAGCTATGTTGGCAAAATGGAAGGATCTAGAAGTTTTGGCCAGTTGTGGTGTGTAGTTAAGATCGACTGCTAGTTCTAGTTAGAATACTGCCATGTTGTCCTGTTTAGAAATTCGACCAGTGTTGATCGAGAGAATTGCTTCTATACAGAAGGAGGTTCCATTATTAGCCGAGAGGATCAGAAGGCTTGAGGTTGGAACCGAGATCGATGATTTGAAAGATTTTTATCTTGACCGGAGAGGATGGTTGAGAAAGAAGGGACGGTTATGTGTTCCAAATTTGCAGAATTTGAGAAGAGAAGTTCTTGAGGAATGCCATCTATCCAAGTTTACGATTCATCCTAGAGGGACCAAGATGTATCAAGGTATGAAGAGGAGCTTCTATTGGGAAGGTTTGAAGAGGGATGTTGGCTTGTGGGCTTGGTAGTGTGTAAACTGTCAACAAGTGAAAGCCGAACATCAGAAGCCGAATGGGTTACTCCAGCCTTTAGATATTCCAGTTTGGAAATGGGATTCGATATCCATGGATTTTTTAGATTTGTTGCCAAGGTAAAGGAGAGGAAATGAGATTATATGGGTTATTGTGAACAGGTTGACCAAGAGTGCCCATTTCATTCCAGTAAAGTCGACCAGGACGGCACCCGTTTTAGCGAAGTTGTTCATGAAGAACATAGTTAGACTTTATGGGGTTCCAAGTATCATAGTCGACGACAGAGATGCTTCATTCACTAGCGAATTCTGGAAGAGTCTATAGAATGTGTTAGGCACTAAGCTCAAGATGAGTACCGCATATCACCCACAGACGGATGGGCAGACAGAGAGAGTCAATAAGGTACTCGAGGATTTGTTGAGAGCTTGTGTGTTGCATTTTGGTGAATCTTGGGAGGATCACATGCATTTGATCGAGTTTTCCTATAATAATAATTACCAGACTAGTATAGAAATGGCGCCTTTTGAAGCTTTATATGGAAGGCCATGCAAATCCCTTGCATGTTGGTTGGAGACTAGACATAGATTGGTCTTAGGTCCAGATTTGGTAAGGGAGGCATCAGAGAAGATTGAGTTAATCCAAGAATGGATGAAGGAAGCTCAATCCAGACAGAAATGTTACGTCGATAAGAGACGTAAAGACCTAGAGTTCTCAGTGGGAGATAGGGTTTTCGTTAAGGTATCATTAATGAAGGGTGTAATACGGTTTGGCAAGTCGGGAAAGATGGCTCCGAGATATGTTGGTCCATTCCAGATTATAGAGAGGATTGGAAAGCTCGCATATAGAGTTGAGTTGCTGAGCAGTACGGCAGGTGTCTATAATGTATTTCATGTGTCTCATCTTCGCAAGTATGTGCATGATCCAGAGGCTACCATTCCTGATATGGAGTTGGAGGACTTGGTAGTAGAGCCTGATTTGACTTTTGTTTGACAACCAGTTCGGGTTGTAGCGAGAGATGAGAAAAGATTGAGGAACAAGACAGTCAAGTTGGTGAAAGTTCAGTGGAGCGACAACGAGAAAGACTGTAATTGGAAGACAGAGGACATGATTCGAGATACTTATCCTGGTCTGCTTTGAGGGTTCGTCTATATTAGATTTATATAGATAATTCCTAGTCAGGTAGACTAGTATGGTTGTTAGGAGTCGTTACAGTTGATTGCTATGTTTAGTATTTAGTCCTTACTAAATTTCAAGGATGAAATTCTTTAAGGAGGGAAGCTTGTAACACCCCTAATTTTTGATAATATTATTCAGGAGATTTAATTAGATAGATTAAATAGAATAATGTAAATGTTAAGTGATAAGGGAATTGAGACTTGAAATAATTAAATTAAGGTCGTGCCTAATAAACTAACTAATGGGCTTAAGAATGGTTTTGGGTTAATCAAATTACATAAGGGTATATTAGGAATTTGCCACCCAATGACCCTTACCCTCATATATATTTCGTTCCTACCATTTCACTCCTTATTCACGTCATTTGAAAATGCAAATCAAAAGAGAAGGGAACGGCCAGCCATTAAGAGGAAGAAGAAATTCAAATTAAAAGCTAGAGAATCAAGCTTAGGGGAAATCAATCTCAATCCAATCTCTTTATCTAGATCAAGGTGAATGATAATTCCATCTCTATTTGGTTTTAAATCATATATTTTCGGATTTAAGGGTAAATTCATTTTTATGATATATTGGATGATGATATGCTTGATTCATGATTTATTTGATTGAAACAATGTTGTTTAAAAGGGTTTTTGCATGGTTTTAGGTCAAAACCGAGACTTAATGATGTTTAAATGCCATAGGAAAATTTTATGTTATGAGAAACATGATTTTGGAGTTGGGTTTCAATTTTGATAATTTTCCAAGCTATGGAAAGATTATTATGAATTATCAAAGGAAAATATGGTAATTTGGGTTTATAAATTTATTTTGGTAAATATACTGAGAATTTGGGTCTGGAATTTTGATATGTTAGATAACATGATTAAAGTGAATTTTTGGAATTTTTGGTGATTTTTCCAAAGTGATTTGCTATGCAAAATAAATTGTTTTAGAAGAGGGACTTATTTGCAAAAATTGGAAGGGTTTAATAGATTAACTTAACCATGGTTTAGATCTGGATTATGTAACGACCCGCCATTCATTCCACATAATGACGCATCATTAATAAGAAAGAAAGAGATAGAAAAGAGAAAAGAAGAGAAGAGAGAAAGAAACAACATCAGAATCTCAACAACGGAACGAATAAATTATATTAATAACATAAGTATTACATAATATACAACATCAATCAGAGTTACACAGATTATACATCACATTCTAGACAGTTATAAACATTTGTCGAGACATTACAACTCAATACAATACAGAGATCAACACATCGGAACTACTATATATATCTACAACGCTGAAGCCTCCTGCTCCATTGCTCCTCCACAATGCGTCAAAGCTAAACTGAATCCCTTGGCTACTCGTAAAAATTTGAGTACCCAAGAGTTTATAAAACAGAAAATAAACACTTGGGTCAGACATGGGTCTGGTGTGAGTAACAGGTTAAAGTTGCATAACTTTGAAAATCCTTTGAAAACAAAAGGTATCACGTAAGACTCCCCACAAATAAACATGGGTAAGTTTTTACCTTACGCTAACCAAAACATTTGATAGGAAATCCAGTTATATTATAATAGGTCTAGGGTTTTCAAATAAATATGAAATAGCTGAAATTGTTACATTATTAAATTCCAGCATACTAGCCAACAAGTGGGTAATACAGTCAAATCCGAGATCACTTATTGGAGATTGGATTCCATACAATGGCAGGGCTACTGGGGTACCGCCCATCACAGTACGGGGCCTAGATCACCATACCGAGGATCACTCCCAATCCCCTGCAACACAAAGCCGGAACCATCCCTTACTGGATAGTCCCGAACAAGACAACCCCGCAGTTGGCGCGCTTTCCAACTGCCCACTAAGCCGAATAAAAAGGGACCTCTAGACAGGGGAAAATCTTGTCCTACTTGAGCGCAACTCACTTAGCCTTGCTGCACCTCCCCTGTTTTAGCCATTCCCGGTTGATGAGGCTTAAGGCTACGATTACCTTATCAGAACACATCACTTAGAATGCTCATCGTCCACCTGACGATGTTCTGAAAGCATTTAATCCATACAAGTTCGTTCCGGGTTCGAACGAAACCGAAGGCATTATCTCGTTACACTCATTTTGGAATCACCCTCAGAGTTAACGACAATAACCCTTGCACTCTGAATCTTCATCTTCACTTGAGATTCACGACCTATCGTTAATTTGGATCGATGTGGTATCGGATATCCAAATGTGGAAACCCGATCCCGGTCTCATCAAAATCCAAAACGTATCTTTTAAGGCCAAGTTGTTTTAAAGTTAAAACAATTCAATTCTATTATCTATATACATACAGATAGATAATTCAAAATATCACAATAGATAATCCATATTATCATCACAAACAGATAATTCACATTATCATTACAATTCAACCAAAACATCCATATCATAGATCAGCACATATCTCATTAGAGATATCAAACAATGCAAAGCATTCAATATCATTTAGCCATCCATAAGCAATCATACTATCATTAATTAATTTAATTATCTCAAATGAATTAAATTAATTACTTCAATTACTTTTAAATCCTGCTTACTTAATCATTAATTAAACCAATTAATTAATCATACTCCATCTTAATTAATCGTTCTTGATTAATTATCCTTTAATTACTTTAAGTAATTAATCTTTAATTAATTTCACAAATTACTTTCATTAAGTAATTAATCCTTAATTAATCCTTAATTAATTAATTACTTTAATCACTTATTTTTGATTAATTAGTTTTAATTAATCAACCCTTAATTTCATCATTAATTATATTAATTAATGATCCCTAATTACTCTTAATTAATAATCCTATTTAAATTAATTACATTAGGTAATTTATCTTTAATTAAACCACATTTATTAATCACCTTTGATTAATCTCATTTAGTAATTAACTACCCTTAATTACTTCTTTAAATAAATTAATTACTCTTTAATTAATTATCTTTTAATTAATCCCTTGATTAATTATACAAAGTAATTAAACTCAAATTACTTTCATTATTAAATCATCTTTAGTCAATTACATCCAGTAATTACCTTTAATTACTTCCCTAAATAATTACACTTTATTAATCATCCAGTGATTATCCTAAATAATTAAACTTAATTAATTAACTTAAATTAATCTTATTAAACTAAATTAATTACAATGAGTAATTAATCCTTTAATTATTAAGTAATTATACTTAAACAATTCCACAAATGATTATCCTTAATTAATTTATCTAATTAATAAATAAAATTAATTACATTAATTAATTATTTAAGAATCCCTAGTTAATGATCTTCATTAACTATTAATTCTTTAATTACTTTTCTTAAGTAATTAAACTTTAATTAACCATTATTAATTATAAATTAATAAATTATTAATTACCAATTAATTAATCTCTAATTACTTAATTAATTGTTTAATTAATCTTTAATCACTTGATTAATTAATTCCTAACCATTTATTAATAATCTATACTTATCTAATTAATGATCCTTAATTTCGAATTAATTAACCCTTAATTAATTAACTTATTAATTTAATTTATCCTAAATCATTAAACCTTAATTAATCTCTAAATTAAAGTATTAACCTTTATAACTACTTTAATTATTATTGACAAAAGGCTTTGAAACATTTTACTTTTAAATCTTTCTTTTAATTCATTTCAAATTAAAGATTTAAAATAAATTACAAATTTAACTTTAACCAAATTTAAATCAAATTTACAAACCCTTTTTAAATCCAAATGTTAAAGAAACACTTAACATTTATAAAAGAAATTTATAAGATTTTTAAACCAATTCATTTAAATTCAAACCTTTTTAAAATATACTTTAAATATTTTAAATTTGTTAAAACATTATAAATTTTATAAACTTATTTATTTCAAACTAGGTTACAAATTAAATTTGAATCCATACTTTAAAATTTGATTTAAAACTGTGTTTTAAATCCTGCTCTACATTATTAAACTCATTTTAAATTTTAAAACTCCTGTCAGGTTTTAAACCTGTAACCCAAAAATTACCCGAGCCAACCCTTTGAAACCCCGAGTCAAAACCCCAAATGCTCTGAGCCTCACACGCGAGAAACTCGAGAAAACTCGAGTAACCTTCCCCTGCTACAATCCAATTTCACCAGAATCCAAAATTTATCACCGTGCACATGCACCAATGTCGCAGCCAACTCCGATCATCAACGATGATCCCCTCAAGTCGGCCATCACCCTCGCACCTAATCACGATCTTCAAATCATCGATTCTTCCTCGAATTTGAATTCGAGCATCCAAACTCAAATCTGAAACCAAAGACAAAATCTGGAACCAACTCGAACTCGATCCTCCGATCACCGGAGCATCAGAACTTCCGGCCATGCCTTCGCCATTCTTCCTGCTTCAATTTCCCAGAGTTCTATTGAACTCGATCCATCAGAGATACTGGGGTGATCAAACTTCCGACCATCCCAAAAGCTAGGTCTACAAACTTAAAATGATCACCGCCGCCACCACCGTGCCTTGATCATCTTCTTAGCATTTTTTCCAAAGTCCCAGATCATTCCACTTCCTCCACTGATGACCACGACCTTCCAGAGCACTTAGATCACCAGAGACAACCCAAAACTCCAATTCTGATCAACCTCGAACCGCTCACCCAATTCAGCATTTAAATTTGTGATTTTATTTTTAAAAATCAAGATTTTGAATAAGAAATCAGTTTATATACCTGAATTGATAAATTAAGATACTTGCATTTTTAACATACTCAAGCTTGCCTGTTTATTTTGGTTTCAGAGCTAATTCAAATTATTTTAACTTAATTAAATTTTTAAAACTAACTTCATGACTAAATAAACAATTTTGTTTTAAAGCCTAAGTTCTAACAGAGATTAGATAAGGAGATAATGAATTTTGATTAAAATTTTAGCTTCTAAACTAAGAACAGGTAGGAACAATACAACAACAAACATGCATCTATACATCCATATATATATATATATATATACAGAAATTAAATCATATACATCCACACAATACACATTTTATTTCCAGAAATTCACATGCAACCAGATATCCATATACTTAAGTTTTTAAAAAAGAATGTTACTCACCAGAAAATAGAGCTTCCAGATTTATTTGAAAAGCTTTTGAATCTTTTAAAGACTGAAATGCCTTAGCTTTTGGTTTTTGATTTAAAACTTGAATTGCTTGCTATAGAAACTTGCAGACAACTTCATTGATTTCCAGATTCAACTTGCTTTAAATTTAAAACCTTAAACTTGATTTTCTTCTTTGATTTAAAAATGCAGTTGCATGCAGGCTGGAGTTTTGATTCCAGGTTGTTGAAGAATGGTTACAAATTTGGCTTGATTATCTTGCTTCAGATTGCATTATGAAGATGTTACAGGCTTTGCCTTTGATTTTGGAAAATGTGATACAGGTCTTGTTTTATGAGGAGTGATTTACAGATTGATGAAAAGATTTGCAAATTTGATTTGGAAATGTATTACAGGGATTTTTCCTTTTTGATTTGAGGGTTTGATTACTGATTTTGGTTTTTGAAAATAGTTTCAGCTGAAGTTTTTATTTCAGATTTGTTTTCTTAGCTTTTGAATTTGCAAAAGAAATAGATAGAGAGAAGTATATGTATTTAGGTTGAAAATCATTTAATAAAAGTAAAAGAAAATTAAATATAAAAATGCCACTTGTTTTAAAGTTCAACACTTGTCATATATCTTTGTTCATTAATTAACACATGTTATATTAAGTTTTAATATGATAACACTTGTCCCTTTAATTAATTAGTATTTATTTTAAATGTTAATAAAGGTTAATGTAAGATTATACTTAATTAATTAGTTAATAAGTACTTATTTATATGTATAGATAATAATAAAAAAAACCAATTATATTCATAAATAAAAATTTATACAAATATCTTAAAATCCAAAACAATTTAAATATCTATCTTTGAATTTCAAAACTTTAAATTCAAATCAAAATCAAAAGTCTAATTTTAAAATCAAGTTATATATATATATAACTACACAAATTCAATTTGAAAATAACCATTCAATTTCTTTAAAATCTATTCATATCTATATACAGAACAATACATTATTAATATTGTTTAGAAATAACAAATTTGGTCAAATTTAAATAATTTATAAAAGAGATTATAAATTACTACTATTACTAAATGAATTAACATATCATATGTAAATTATATTTTAAACTTATATATATATATATACTCTTAAATCATATTTATTAAGCAATATTTAAAAAGAAAATAAAATAAACCTTATTATTAATCTTATTTAAAACCATATAGTTATTTGTTTAAATAGCTTTGAAAAGCTTAATATTAAATAAATCATAATTTCCAAACTATAAAAATGTATATTAGAAATTTAAAAACAAGATTTTATTTAGTTATTAAATTTCAAACCAAAGCTTATCTATTTACAATATACACACACATATATACATTATAAATAGAAATCATTTTATTAATTTTTAAAAGATAAAATTCACTAATTAAATATTTATTTAATTAGATTATTAAACCAATTTAAACATTTTTAATAAAGATTATCAAATCAATTTAATTATTTAAACAGATTATTAAATTGATATTGCCCAAAAATTCCGGGATATCACATTCCTCCCCCCTTAAAAGAATTTCGTCCCCGAAATTTAATACAAAGGTAATTTAATAATCTATTTAAATCACAAGCATATATGATCATCCATATGCTAACAACCATAGCAAACAACTCATCCAATCAAACAAATTTAATTATCTAGACAAAATTCTGGATAGAATTCCCTAGAGTTTCCCAAGTATAAATACCGGGATACTCGCTCTACAGAATCCAAACAATCAACACTACTAAGCTACAGAGCTCCTACTCATCTAGATCTACAAAACTGAATAGGATACCAGACTATAGACGAGTCTGACTCAACAACCAAATCCTCCTGAACTGCTGGTTCCAAAACCAGAGATAGATCAAACACGTACTCCCTCGGAGATACGTAAAACACATCGAATTCCAGTCATCCAAACTGGCCATTCAACCTTGTAGACCAAGCTCTTATCCAAATCAGAACACAGAAGAGATCCAAAATACCTCGGAGCTGACTTCCCAGACTTACCCAATCTTATAGCTCCCTTGATCAGAGAAAACTTATCCAAAATCAAATCTCCAACTTTGAAATCCAAATTCCTTCGTCTCATATCGACAAAATCCTTCTGACAATCCTGGGCTGTCTACAGATCCTTCCTGATCAGCTCAACCTTCGCTGATGCTTCTTGAAACAAACAGGACCAAAAATAACCCAACAAAATGATCCTCTCAAGATCAACCAAGACCAAGAACACCAACTCTACTTCACAAACATCAAAAGACTGAACTAACTTCTCCTATCCGGAAAAGAAAAACATGAGCACTCGCCAAACTGCTTTCGCTGCACAACTCTGATCCGAGGTAGAATGAAAATGCTGATGAAGGACACGAGCACAAACTGAACACATCCTAGAAATATGGTTCATCAAATCCAAAAGGAAAAACTCAGAAGTTCCATCAAATCCTGAGCTGCTTCACCAAACTCTCTCTCTAGGAACCATCCTTCTACTAAGCTGAACCACCGGTATCATTCCTGGAATCCTAGTCGATAAGAAAACTCAATCCCCAGATGCGGACAAACTTTTGACTTCCCTGAAGACATTCGGAAATCTCTTAATAACTTAAGAGAACACTCAACTATCGCAAGTCACTTTTGCGATCAACCCAACCTATTTCCAAAGAAAACTGCTCAGCCAGAAAACTTCCTGCCAACACATAGAACACTCTGAGCTGTACTGCTGCCACAGATGCCAATGATTTCCTAACCAAAGCTCTTCGAGAAACTCGAACCACAAACAAAATAGAAACACCATGTCGAACTCAGCCACAACACCGAAGCTGACACACTTCCTGAAACTTGATCCAAAGAAAACATCTTCGGGAACATCCATATTCACTGCATCTCATCACGCAGCTATTATTACCTGAGGTTGCCAAGATACCATCACTCGCTTGTACATAACCGACGGATCCAAACTCTACTCATCCAAACTTGCACTTCAAAGATGGACTCCGAACCTCAAAAAGATTTCCTTCAGAGATTGGTGAAATCCTTACACCACTGCAAAGCTCACTCAAGACAGTATTAGGTCTACAGTCTCGTCAGATACACTTCCAACCTTAACACTCAGACTCCAACCATTGGTAGTCGTGTTACACACACCACTACCCCATCAACCTTTAGAACTCATATTGGAGAACCTGAACAGGTAACCCAACAATATAGGTAGAAATATATATATATATATATATATATATATAGTTATATAAAAATTACAAATACGCACTCTCAAGATAGACACCACTCCATAGCCTAGGTATTATCTCAACCTATGCTCTGATACCACTGTAACGACCCGCCATTCATTCCACAGAATGACGCATCATTAATAAGAAAGAAAGGGATAGAAAAGAGAAAAGAAGAGAAGAGAGAAAGAAACAACATCAAAATATCAACGGCGGAACTAATAAATTATATTAATAACATAAGTATTACATAATATACAACATCAATTAGAGTTACATAGATTATACATCACATTCTAGACAGTTATAAACATTTGTCTAGACATTACAACTCAATACAATACAGAGATCAATACAGAGATCAACACAGCGGAACTACTATATATATCTACAACGCTGAAGCCTCCTACTCCATTGCTCCTCCACAATTCGTCAAAGCTAACCTGAATCCCTTGGCTACTCGTAAATTTGAGTACCCAAGAGTTTATAAAACAGAAAATAAACACTTGGGTCAGACATGGGTCTGGTGTGAGTAACAGGTTAAAGTTGCGTAACTTTGAAAATCCTTTGAAAACAAAAGGTATCACGTAAGACTCCCCACAAATAAACATGGGTAAGTTTTTACCTTACGCTAACCAAAACATTTGATAGGAAATCCAGTTATATTATAATAGGTCTAGGGTTTTCAAATAAATATGAAATAGCTGAAATTGTTACATTATTAAATTCCAGCATACTAGCCAACAAGTGGGTAATACAATCAAATCCGAGATCACTTATTGGAGATTGGATTCCATACAATGGCAGGGCTACTGGGGTACCGCCCATCATAGTACGGGGCCTAGATCACCGTACTGAGGATCACTCCCAATCCCCTACAACACAAAGCTGGAACCATCCCTTACTGGATAGTCCCGAACAAGACAACCCCACAGTTGGCGCGCTTTCCAATTGCCCACGAAGCCGAATAAAAAGGGACCTCTAGACAGGGGAAAATCTTGTCCTACTTGAGCACGACTCACTTAGCCTTGCTACACCTCCCCTGTTTTAGCCATTCCCGGTTGATGAGGCTTGAGGCTACGATTACCTTATCAAAACACATCACTTAGAATGCTCATCGTCCACCTGACGATGTTCTGAAAGCATTCAATCCATACAAGTTCGTTCCGGGTTCGAACGAAACCGAAGGCATTATCTCATTACACTCATTTTGGAATCACCCTCAGAGTTAACGACAATAACCCTTGCACTCTGAATCTTCATCTTCACTTGAGATTCACGACCTATCGTTAATTTGGATCGATGTGGTATTCGGATATCCAAATCTGGAAACCCGATCCCGGTCTCATCGAAATCCAAAACGTATCTTTTAAGGCCAAGTTGTTTTAAAGTTAAAACAATTCAATTCTATTATCTATATACACAAAGATAGATAATTCACAATATCACAATAGATAATCCATATTATCATCACAAGCAGATAATTCACATTATCATTACAATTCAACCAAAACATCCATATCATAGATTAGCACATATCTCATCAGACATATCAAACAATGCAAAGCATTCAATATCATTTAGCCATCCATAAGCAATCATACTATCACTAATTAATTTAATTATCTCAAATGAATTAAATTAATTACTTCAATTACTTTTAAATCCTGCTTACTTAATCATTAATTAAACCAATTAATTAATCATACTCCATCTTAATTAATCATTCCTGATTAATTATCCTTTAATTACTTTAACTAATTAATCTTTAATTAATTTCACAAATTAATTATCTTAAACCATTACATTAATTAATCTTTAATTACTTCATTAATTAATTAACTATACTTAATTACATTAATCCTTAATTAATTATAATTAATTAATTACTTTAATCACTTATTTTTGATTAATTAGTTTTAATTAATCAACCCTTAATTACATCATTAATTATATTAATTAATGATCACTAATTACTCTTAATTAATTATCCTATTTAAATTAATTACATTAGGTAATTTATCTTTAATTAAACTACATTTATTAATCACCTTTGATTAATCTCATTTAGTAATTAACTACCCTTAATTACTTCTTTAAATAAATAATTACTCTTTAATTAATTATCTTTTAATTAATCCCTTGATTAATTATACAAAGTAATTAAACTCAAATTACTTTCATTATTAAATCATCTTTAGTCAATTACATCCAGTAATTACCTTTAATTACTTCCCTAAATAATTACACTTTATTAATCATCCAGTGATTATCCTAAATAATTAAACTTAATTAATTAACTTAAATTAATCTTATTAAACTAAATTAATTACAATAAGTAATTAATCCTTTAATTATTAAGTAATTATACTTAAATAATTCCACAAATGATTATCCTTAATTAATTAATCTAATTAATAAATAAAATTAGTTACATTAATTAATTATTTAATAATCCCTAGTTAATGATCTTCATTAACTATTAATTCTTTAATTACTTTTCTTAAGTAATTAAACTTTAATTAACCATTATTAATTATAAATTAATAAATTATTAATTACCAATTAATTAATCTCTAATTACTTAATTAATTGTTTAATTAATCTTTAATCACTTGATTAATTAATTCCTAACCATTTATTAATAATCAATACTTATCTAATTAATGATCCTTAATTTCAAATTAATTAACCCTTAATTAATTAACTACTTAATTTAATTTATCCTAAATCATTAAACCTTAATTAATCTCTAAATTAAAGTATTAACCTTTATAACTACTTTAATTATTATTGACAAAAGGCTTTGAAACATTTTACTTTTAAATCTTTCTTTTAATTCATTTCAAATTAAAGATTTAAAATAAATTACAAATTTAACTTTAACCAAATTTAAATCAAATTTACAAACCCTTTTTAAATCCAAATGTTAAAGAAACACTTAACATTTATAAAAGAAATTTATAAGATTTTTAAACCAATTCATTTAAATTCAAACCTTTTTAAAATATGCTTTAAATATTTTAAATTTGTTAAAACATTATAAATTTTATAAACTTATTTATTACAAACTAGGCTACAAATTAAATTTGAATCCATACTTTAAAATTTGATTTAAAACTTTGTTTTAAATCCTGCTCTACATTTTTAAACTCATTTTAAATTTTAAAACCCCTGTCAGGTTTTAAACCTGTAACCCAAAAATTGCCCGAGCCAACCCTTTGAAACCCCGAGTCAAAACCCCAAATGCTCCGAGCCTCACACGCGAGAAACTCGAGAAAACTCGAGTAACCTTCCCCTGCTACAATCCAAATTCACCAGAATCCAAAAATTTTCACCGTGCACATGCACCAACGTCGCAGCCAACTCCGATCATCAACGATGATCCCCTCAAGTCGGCCATCACCCTCGTACCTAATCACGATCTTCAAATCATCGATTCTTCCTCGAATTTGAATTTGAGCATCCAAACTCAAATCTGAAACCAAAGATAAAATCTGGAACCACCTCGAACTCGATCCTTCGATCACCGAAGCATCAGAACTTCCGGCCACGCCTTCGCCATTCTTCCTGCTTCAATTTCCCCGAGTTCTGTTGAACTCGATCCATCAAAGATACTGGGGTGATCAAACTTCCGACCATCCCAAAAACTAGGTCTACAGACTTAAAATGATCACCGCCACCACCACCGTGCCTTAATTATCTTCCTGGCATTTTTGCCAAAGTCCCTGATCATTCCACTTCCTCCACTGATGACCACGACCTTCCAGAGCACTTAGATCACCAGAGACAACCCAAAACTCCAATTCTGATCAACCTCGAACCGCTCACCCAATTCAGCATTTAAATTTGTGATTTTATTTTTAAAAATCAAGATTTTGAATAAGAAATCGGTTTATATACCTGAATTGATAAATTAAGATACTTGCATTTTTAACATACTCAAGCTTGCCTGTTTATTTTAGTTTTAGAGCTAATTCAAATTATTTTAACTTAATTAAATTTTTAAAACTAACTTCATGACTAAATAAACAATTTTGTTTTAAAGCCTAAGTTCTAACAGAGATTAGATAAGGAGATAATGAATTTTGATTAAAATTTTAGCTTCTAAATTAAGAACAGGCAGGAACAATACAACAACAAACATGCATCTATACATCCATATATATATACAGAAATTAAATCATATACATCCACACAATACACATTTTATTTCCAGAAATTCACATGCAACCAGATATCCATATACTTAAGTTTTTAAAAAAGAATGTTACTCACCAGAAAACAGAGCTTCCAGATTTATTTGAAAAGCTTTTGAATATTTTAAAGACTGAAATGCCTTAGCTTTTGGTTTTTGATTTAAAACTTGAGTTGCTTGCTATAGAAACTTGCAGATAACTTCATTGATTTCCAGATTCAACTTGCTTTAAATTTAAAACTTTAAACTTGATTTTCTTCTTTGATTTAAAAATGCAGTTGCATGCAGGCTGGAGTTTTGATTCCATGTTATTGAAGAATGGTTACAGATTTGGCTTGATTATCTTGCTTTAGATTGCATCATGAAGATGTTACAGGCTTTGCCTTTGATTTTGGAAAATGTGATACAGGTCTTGTTTTATGAGGAGTGATTTACAGGTTGATGAAAAGATTTGCAAATTTGATTTGGAAATGTATTACAGGGATTTTTCCTTTTTGATTTGAGGGTTTGATTACTGATTTTGGTTTTTGAAAATAGTTTCAGCTGAAGTTTTTATTTCAGATTTGTTTTCTTAGCTTTTGAATTTGCAAAAGAAATAGATAGAGAGAAGTATATGTATTAAGGCTGAAAATCATTTAATAAAAATAAAAGAAAATTAAATCTAAAAATGCCACTTGTTTTAAAGTTCAACACTTGTCATATATCTTTGTTCATTAATTAACACATGTTATATTAAGTTTTAATATGATAACACTTGTCCCTTTAATTAATTAGTATTTATTTTAAATGTTAATAAAGGTTAATGTAAGATTATACTTAATTAATTAGTTAATAAGTACTTATTTATATGTATAGATAATAATAAAAAAAACCAATTATATTCATAAATAAAAATTTATACAAATATCTTAAAATCCAAAACAATTTAAATATCTATCTTTGAATTTCAAAACTTTAAATTCAAATCAAAATCAAAAGTCTAATTTTAAAATCAAGTTATATATATATATAACTACACAAATTCAATTTGAAAATAACCATTCAATTTCTTTAAAATCTATTCATATCTATATACAGAACAATACATTATTAATATTGTTTAGAAATAACAAATTTGGTCAAATTTAAATAATTTATAAAAGAGATTATAAATTACTACTATTACTAAATGAATTAACATATCATATGTAAATTGTATTTTAAACTTATATATATATATACTCTTAAATCATATTTATTAAGCAATATTTAAAAAGAAAATAAAATAAACCTTATTATTAATCTTATTTAAAACTATATAGTTATTTGTTTAAATAGCTTTGAAAAGCTTAATATTAAATAAATCATAATTTCCAAACTATAAAAATGTATATTAGAAATTTAAAAACAAGATTTTATTTATTTATTAAATTTCAAACCAAAGCTTATCTATTTACAATATACACACACATATATATACATTATAAATAGAAATCATTTTATTAATTTTTAAAAGATGAAATTCACTAATTAGATATTTATTTAATTAGATTATTAAACCAATTTAAACATTTTTAATAAAGATTATCAAATCAATTTAATTATTTAAACAGATTATTAAATTGATATTGCCCAAAAATTCCGGGATATCACATATTAACAGTAGTTATTTTGAAAAAGAATTTGAAAACGTTAAGGCAACCAATCTGATGTTGACACGTGGCAGGTTAGTTAGAGAAAAGTTTACTTTATAAAGAACTAAACCAAGTTCACCCAGAAAATAGGTTCCGCCTGCTTTAGAAAGTATCTTTCGACACATATGCTTCCGCCTTTATCTTAGTCGAAACCAATACACAAAGTATCACAATGATGGTACATAATGGATTGGAGGAAGGCGGAAGATATGGTGTCGAAAGCATAGCTTTCGAAGGTGTCGAAACCTTGGTTTGTTTTAAAAGGAAAAGCTTCTGCCTTTGTTTTGTTTTAAGCCTTCGACAGAGTCGAAGCATTTAGTTTCGAAAAAGGATTTAAATTGGTTTCGAAAGTGTTGCCATTAACTTAAGATTGCGTTCGACCGGGTTCTTTACTTATTAAAGAATGTTTTGAAAGAAGGGGTTCTGACTTAGTCGAAACCATGCGGCCGTTCTATAGCCTTTCGATGGTGTTGAAGATATCAATGCTGTCAGAAGGTATTTTGTTTTATAAGTTCAAGCCACTTCCTATAGCTTTCGAAAGGGGTTAGAGGTTTCGAAGGTGAAGGTTTCGAAAGGGGTTTCGACGCCAACCTTCCAACGTTTTACCCAGATGTTTTATGATTTCGAAAGAGATAGTGCCGACGCCATCAAGTTTTCCCTAATATTTTTATATGATAAAGGATGGTTTCGAAACAGATGCTTTTTCCTATATTCACTTTGACCCAAATAATATTTTAAGTTTAAAGCCAATGCTTTCGAAAGGGGTACTTCCAATGATTTCGGAAGGGTTACTTCCAATGGTGTCGAAAGGGGTACTTTCAACTGGTTTCGAAGCTAAACTTCTAAAGTTAAATGCTAATACTTTAATGTATTCGAAAGGTTTCGAAAGGTAGATTTTAAAGTATTAAAAGGTAGGAGCCTAATGTTTTGAAGATAGATTTTTAAGGCTTTCGAGGGAGGTCATCCTATGAAGTCGAAAGTTAGGTTTCGATGGTATCAAATGGTTTTATGACCCAAACTCTATTTTTAAAGGAAAAACCCATGGCTATATTAAAGGAGGTTTTATAATGGTTTTAAGAAGAAGTTATCTTTGATAAAATAATAGGTTAAAGGGATTAACCATGTTTTGTATTAAACCCAAAGGAGTGGTATTGCTATGTTGATATATTACTTCTTCTAATATGAATATATTCGCTTTATAATGGACCCATAACTGCATTTTGGGATAAAGGGTAGAAGAACCAGATAGGTTAACCCAGTAGTTAATATAAATTGAATAAACTCCTGAATGAGTAGAATTGCATCCAGGAGGTCAAGAAGACCAGAATATAGGATGCTAAAATATAAAAGAAAGATATTGGCAGGGGCCAAGAGGTTCTCAGTAAGCCCATGAAAACTGTATATAAGAAAAGATATTAGCAGCGGCCAATAGGTTCATAGTTAGCCCATGAAACTATGTATAAAAGAAGATGTCAGATAGATAGGTTCATAGTTCGCCCATGAAAACTATGTGTAAAGGAAGATGTCAGATACACAGGTTCATACTAAGCCTATGAAAACTATGATCGGATACTGGCAGGGGCCAATAGGTTTGTAGTTAGCCCATGAAATCTATATCCGGATGAAATATTGGCAGATGTCAATAGGTTCCTAGTCAACCCATGAAAACTAGGATAAGAGTAAGATATTGGAGTTACCAATAGGTTCATAGTGATCCCATGAAAACTATGTAATTGGATAGGAAGTCCTTCAATGTTTAACCGGTTATTAGTCAGCTCATTAAAACTAATAGGTTAATGGTAATCCTAGAAACTATAACTGAGACAGATAGTATAAATTGAATGGGGATGGGTAATCCAGAATTAATTAAATTGTTTTGCATATCATCATATTTTACTATTTTGAATTTTTTTAACCATTTTGGATGCAGGAGCACGGTGTATGGTTTTATAAAGGTTTTGAGATACTAGCGAGGGGAAAACTGTTCCGCTAAGCGGTGTGGTCTCACTAGATATCTAAATGATTTGAGATAGTAGATTATTATTCATACCAGGCTTTATGTCTGACTCGAAGTTTATGTTTCCCCTTAAACTCTCTAGTATTCAATTAATTTTGAGTAGTTTGAGAGTTGAGGTTTTTCAAGTACCTCTTAAGATGAATAAGCTTTCGGAGACATGCAGGAGGCATGATAGCTATTTAGAGTTCTCTTTTCTTTTGATTCCGCTGTGTTGTTTGTAATGGACAAGTTGTTATATTGCCTGTATATACTCTGATCATCTAAGTGGGCATCTTCATATGTCGCTCTTAGCGTATGTTGTAATAAATATATTTTTTCTGAACATGATTTGCGAACATGGGATTATGTATTGATTTGAAAATGTTTTGATATGGAATGTGATTGTATTTGAAGTTTAAATTTTTTCCATATTCATGTGTTTCTGTGTATAAATGAATCTAACTTCACCGTATTTGGTCGCCAAGGATTAATAACTATGGATGACTGCAGTATCCGTAGCCGTTAGTTTTAGGGCTCCAAGTAGGGGGATGTTACAAGGGTTACATAATCATTACCCCTGATGGACGGTGATTGCATTATGCAATGAAGTAAGATTTTTCCGCTACCAATAATGTAGCTTAGTATGAATTAATTATAGTTGGACTTACTTTATCCCATCAGTTGAAGATCCTAAGGATCGAAATTTTTAGTGATTTTCAATTGATGGTTAATCTGCTGAATCAGACATATCAAATGAAAGATGCTAAATTGATCATTTATGTCAAAATGGAGCTAAATATGTTAAATCAATTTGAAGATTTTTCAATACACCAAGTACCTAGAGGGGAAAATTCCCAAGCCGAATCTTTGGCCAAACAGACTAGTTCACGGGGAGCACCAAAGACTCGAGTTGTGCCAGCAGGTTTCCAACAAAGTCCTGGTATGGAAGAAAAACCCCCGAGCCAAAAAATCAAGAAATAGTATTCACTAGATTCCAAGCACTCATGCACGCTGAAGAAGGAAATGAAATGGGAGGCGGAAGTGATGTCGTTTAGGAAGGAACCATTCATATGTTAATAAGCAACCAATATGAGAATAATTGGATGACACATATTGTCAAGTACCTGATAGAAGGAAAACTATTGAAAGATTAAAAGGAAGCTAGAAGGATGAAACATCAAGCTCCAACTTTTGTTACGATGGAGGGGATACTTTACAAAAAAGGATACTCAATCTCATACTTGAGATGTGTTAATTCAGAAAATAGCACAAAATTGTTGAGAGAAGCCCATGAAGGATTCTATGGCGACTATTCAAATGGTATAAAATTGGCAAAAAGGTTATGCGACAAGGTTTTAATTGGCCCTATATGACCAACGATGCGATGAATTATGTAAAGAGCTGTGAGAAATGTATAAAGGTTTTCAACAATTACACATATGCCGCCAAGTGAATTGACCTCAATCAATCCCATAGCCCTTCGATGTATGGAAAATCGATTTAGTCGGACCGTTACCTATATCCAAAGGTGGAGCTAAGTATGGGGTAGTAGTCATCGATTACTTTACCAAATATGTAGAAGCAGAGCCATTACCAAACATAACATCAGGAGAAGTGCTAAAATTTGTGATTAAAAATATATTCATCAAGTTTGGAATACCGCATAAGATAATATCCAATAATGGAACCCAATTTGAAAGTGGGTAGTTCACCAGATTCTACAACAAGAACTGAATAATCAAAAGTTTTTCATCTGTAGCTAATCCTATAAGGCTAATGGATTCATTGAAAACTGCCAACAAAACTATTAAGACAATCCTTAAGAAGCGACTTGATAAAGCAAAAGGAAAGTGGGTTTGGGCATGCCGAACTTCTACAAAAACTACAGCAGGAAATACTCCATTCTCTTTAACATATTGATGTGAGGCAATGCTTCCAATTGAAATTGAGATACCATCTCGCCAGAGAATCGCATTGTCTTTTAACCCTAATCAAGAGCTAACAAAGGAATCCTTAGACTTGATTAATGAATCGAGGGATGAAGCGGCCATACAAATGGTCGAATATCAGCGAAGGATATTGAAATACTATAATTCCCAGATCAAGGAAAGATCATTTCGAAAAGGAGGCATAGTACTTCAAAAGGTCATGAAAAATACCAAAAATCCAATGGATGGGCCGCTTGGACCAAACTGGGAAGGACCCCTCGTTATCCATAAAGTAATCCTGCCAGGGACCTACTGACTATGTCGACCTAATGGCAATATAATAGAAAGGACATGGAATGCTGAACATTTGAACCATACTTTCCTACAATGGATGAATAAAGAGATTAAGACAAGTATATGTACAGAGTCGATAATTGAATAAAGGAAAGGAACTATAAGGAAAAACCTAAATCATTACCTATAATGTAATAAGGAGTGAAAGAAAATCATTTGATCCCATCACAAGAGCCTGGTCAAAGCATCTCCTAGAGGGAGGTTAGAGTAAGCCTTTGGTCCCATCTAAGATGGCCTTGTCAAAGCACTATAAGTGATGCAGCGCAACCCATAATTGTCAAAGACCTAAGTCGTCCACGACTTAACGAAGCTGAAGACCTAAGTCGCCCACGACTTAACGAAGCGGCTATAAGTCGTCCACGACTTAACGAAGCTGAAGACCTAAGTCGTCCACGACATATCAAAGCAAGAGATAAAAGGTCACGACCTAAGGAAGGAGATTTAAGTCGTCCACGACTTAAGGGAAAGGGGCTACGACTTAAGACTACAGGAGGAGCGCCACGAGACAACGAAGTAGCAGCACGAGTTGAGAATGCGCAAGACTTAAGTCGTGAACTGGGTTAAGTCGCTTGTTGTTGAGTCGTGAGTCGCGGCACCTGCTAACTCGTGGGCATTGATAAGTCGTTTGGTTTTTAAGTCGTATGTCGTGGGGGTTTTGTTGAACTGTTGTATATATGTGTTGAGTCGTCTGTACATAAGTCGTAGGTCGTGTGCATTGTATCTTAGGTCGCAGGATTGTAACTCTGTGTTGTAACTCGTTGAGTCGCTGAGTCGTGATGGTTGAGTCGCTGCCGACTTATGATGAGTCGTAAGTCGCAGGTGTGTTGCAGTTTGTACTAAGTCGCAGGTTATAAGTCGGAAACGACTTAAGTGTTGTACATTTTGGTACGTGAGTTGTAACGCCTATATATAGGCAGGTTGGGTCATTTTGTAAAGGTTGTTGATTTTTGAATAAAATTCTTGTTTGTTAGCTTTGTGCTTTCAATTAAAATCGGTAGTTGAGTGTAAGCTCCTATCTCCACCTTCGACATTCGAGTGCGCTCGAATCTTCGATCATTGAAGCCAATTCGCAGAATCAAGTGCGCTTGATCAACGCTCGAAGAATTGTAGATCTCTCTTCACGGTATCGTACGCGATCAACGTGTCAGAGATAGCTAGAATTCGGTATCTTCGGATCAACGAATTTAGGCAGTTCAATATTCTTCATTCCATCGATTGCTACTTTCATATAATCATCATTTTGTATTCCGTTGTTGCACCAATAAGCCTTTGCTCCCGCCTACATGGCCTGGCCGAAGCGCCTTTAAGAGGGAGGATGGAGTAAGCCTTTGGTCTTGCCCAAACTGGCCTTCGGTTCTGCCCATAAGGCCTGACCAGAGCGCCTCCTAAAGGAAGGATGGGTAAGAATTTGGTTATGCCTAAGATTGGGAAGCTCTTGGATGATAATTCTTCAAACCGACTATCCAAGGAAAATAAGAAGATGAGAATAACTAAAAGGCCTGAGAATGAAAATTCAACTTTTCGAGAGGAAAAGAAAATGAAAGGAGGCAAACCAAATAGACAACAAAATAGACGGTAAAGAGATTGTTACCAAATTTGATTATAGAAATGAGCAAGAAATAATAAAGTTTGCTGGAGACCTAGAAGTGGTAACCTTAGATTAACTTGATCCAACAAAAGTGTAAAGATCGGAAAATAGTTTGGCAACAAGCTCAAAGGAGAACTTATTCAATTTCTCCAGTCAGGCAAGGATGTGTTTGCCTAGACCCACTCAGACATGGTCGGAATAGACCCAATGGTCATGAGCCACACTCTAAATATTGATCCAAATATTTTCCCCATTCAGCAAAAGAAAAGGCAATTTGATAAAGTTCGCGCTAATGCATTGAAAGAAGAAATCAAAGATTATTTGAGAACGAGTTTATCAGGGAAGTATTTTACCTCAAATGGGTAGCCCCGTGTTAGTTAAAAAGTCCAATGAGAAATGGAGAATGTGTGTCAATTACACTAATCTAAACAAAACATGCCCTAAGGATTGTTGTCCTTTGCCCCGAATAGATCAGTTAGTTGATGCCACAAGCGGACATAAGCTATTATCTTTTATGAATGCATACTTGGGTTAATAATATTGTTCATGTATATTATGAAAACATATTTATTATAATTAATTGACTAAATTTGATATGGTCCAAGCAGATCTAGACGAGAAGTTCTAGTAGTTTTGAAATAGATATCGTACCTTTTGTTTAAAAGATTCCTTGTGAAGTTTACTCATTTGGAAGGCATCACAAAGATTGTTCACCTTTAAATTCATCTTTTGTAATCCACTTACTAATTCATATTTTGAATTTTTTTATAAATGTTTGAAGTTTAAGTGAGCAAGACGTTTATGCCACATCCGGGGATCATTTGATTTGGTCATAAGACAAAAGTTATTATTACATCTTTTCATTCTTAATACATAGATGTTTCATTTTCTAATACCTTCAAAGATAATTTTAGAATTTTGATCTAAGATATGACAAGTGTCTTTATTAAAATTTATCCTAAATCTTTTATCACATAGTTGACTTATGCTAAGGAGATTATGTTTCAAATTCTTAACTAATAAAACATTTAAAATAGTTGGAGTCTCAGAGTTACCAACATTGCCGATGCCAATATACTTTTAAGTTATCTCCAAAGTTTACTTCTCTGCCATCCTTGCAAATGATGTCCGTCAATTTCGAGTTCCTAGTTAAATGTTTTGAACACCACTGTCCAGTATCTATTTATCCTTCTTAAATATAGATATATGTTCATAGTTAGCCATAAAACATACTTCATGCCTACATTCTCTGATTTGGTGTTATTTTATGTGGTTTCATAGACTTTCTAAGTTGTTGTGAATGATCATTTCCTATTTTTGATTGAATCTGTGTTTGTTTGTAGCATTGAAAGATAATGACTTTTTCCAATTGTCTGGCTTTCATTTCTTCCCTGCAACTAAACTTTACATGACATGAAATTACTTATTAATTCTTCTTCTACAATAGTTCTTATATCGTTAGCCTCTTCTATTGCCAAAGTCTTTTGATCACATTCATTTGATAGTGAATTTAGAATCTTTTGGACTTGGTCTTCCTCAGTAAAACTTTTGCCTAGTGAAATTAAAGCATGTAATATACCTTGAAATCTAAAATACATGTCAGAAATACACTCATTAGGTTTCATCTTAAATAACTGAAACCGGTTGGTTAATATAGAAGTCTCAGTTTACTTAACCTTACTAGTGCCTTCGTGAGTGACTTGTAATGTCCTCGAAATTTCATATGCAATTATACAAATAGACACTCTATTGAATTCATTTTTATCTAGCACATAGAATAAAATATTAATTGCCTTTGAATTATTGAGTGCTTATGCCCATTACTCACTGGAACATTATGCATAAATAATTTAGGGCCCAGTGTACTCAGTTTGTGTGATGTTCCATATATCCGTAAGCATTATATTATAAGTAAATTTTCATCTTACATGACCAAATTGGCATAATTACTACCATTAAAGAGTCTAGTTGTAGGTTGTCCCTCTACAAATGTGCTAAACATTTTGTTTGCGTTACCAACCTTTTAGACTTTTCAAAAATCAGATTACAAAATTTTGAAAACCAAAAAGCTTTGATATCAAATATGGGTTATGATGCGCTATCCTGGTATTGTACGAAATGGATTTTAAGACTAATGTAATACTATAGGGGTGAATAGTGTTTCTTAAACTTATTACCAATTTATATTGTTATTGTCAAACTTAATAATACAGAATCAGGTTCACATATAGTTACATAGTAAATGCAGAAAGTAAAAGCAATAAAAGTGAAGAGAAGATACCAAGAATTTTATGCTGGTTCGGATTTCCAACCCTACATCCAATTCTGTACCCCCTAGAAATTCACTATTACGAACTTCCAATTCCAAGGGTGGCAAATACGCCTTTACAAATTGAATTTGAATCAACTGGCAAGCATGCCTTCCTAACTTTCCATGGGTGGCGGGGCATAGCTAGACCTTATTGACTTTGGACTATGTGGCAAGAACATCTATCCTAACTTTCCATGGGTGATAGGACAAAACTATACAATCCTTACTTTCTACGGATGGTAGAATGCACTTTTATTACATGTAGTAGAGTAATATCTATAAGACATGAACTTTTCGATCACAATTTCAAGTAGTCTTTATTACATATAGCAATATATCTTTGATTTCTTTGAGGAATATGATAAATATATAGAGTAAATGATTGAGAATTTGTTTGTGGATATGATAAATATTTAGTAATTTGCAAATTCTTAAGGAAATAGGGAAGAAGAGAGTGGATTCACAAAATATAAGTGTACGTGAACAATAAGATTTATTTGTAAAATATTAGATGTGAGAAAATGAGAAGGGATTGATTTTAAAATTTTGTTGTCCAAAGCCTTTAAATAGAAAACGAAGAGAAATGTCTCTTCGCAAAAGGTGAAAGGAAGTGTTTGTTCGTTTAAAATCAAAATTTGCAACCAATGGCAAGTATGTTGACATACTATTTTGGATATGTCGACATATACTTGTGTAAAATGGAAAGCTTTTTAGAAAAATTGTTTTAACCTCTTTACCTTGTAAAACCAATATTGAACTTCTACAAAAAGGTTATGGAGAAAAAATAAAGAGTCTTGAAAGATAAAATTCATAGAATTGCTACGGGACCTTTAACAATTAAATCTAAGACTCGATATAATTTAAAACTGAATAATTATTGTCCTGTACTCTTTCAGCCTTTGTTCCTTGAGTCTTCTTTCTCTTAGCCTTGCATTTGTATCTCCTTTGTTCCCTTTGATCTCCTTAGTCTCCTTGATCTACTTGATTCCTTTTGATCTGCTTGATTCCTCTTGATTTCCTTAATCTACTTGATTCCTTTTGATCAACCTGGTCTTATACTTGAGTTTTTATATTGATCCGACTTGATGATATGTATACTACATCTTCTCTTGATTATCCTGCAATATGTCTCCATAGAATTCTTGTATTTCTTGTGCTATATAAACTTGGAAAATTATCGATACTAATATTTAGCTTGTTGTTATCATCAAAACCAATAACTGCTATTCTAATAGTATTGAGATAGCGTACTTGTATATTATATATAAGAAAGTAAAGTACATTTGCACACACCACTTATTCTATTATTATTTATATCTACTATCCTAGGGAGTTGCTAATGAATTCCGTTTATAAATAGTTAGGATGGATAACAATATTAGAGTTTGTACAAGAGATGCAACTTGAAAGGTCCTTAGCGTGAATTTTCCACTTCGGTTCCGCAGCTATATACAAGCTAGAGCGCAAACCAATACCATCCCGGATGCGCCTATGTAATAGACATAAGGTGTAGTTCATATAAATCCACCTACCATGGATGTTCCAAAACTATGTAGGGATTTTTTGAGCATGAGTGGAAAAATATATATGAGTACTAAATCTTTTATGGACACTAAGGCGTGTTATGCACATGTGAGAGGATCTTTGCAATGGTGGGTCTAGAAGATGGTAGTAGAGACAACTTGTTCGTTGGCATTTGCAAGGGGAAGCTTTGAACTGGTGTGATATAGTAGTTGTCGAAACCAACAAAGAGGAGATAATATAGGAAATTTCAAAAGGAGTTTTGAAGCTAAGTTCTTGTCAATGGCAGAAGGAGGAGTTCAACTCGAATGGTTTATCCACTTGCAATAAGGAGACATGACTATATGAACCACTTTAATGATCATGCTAAATTTGGCTTTGATTTAATGAACACTCCGACAAAGAATACTTTGAAGTTCGCAAAGTGGCTGAGATAACCATTTTAGTATTAGGCTCTTAGCCACATTCCTATTGGTGCTACCTATAAGAGTTTGGTAGAGTTGGAATCGTCAAATATTATTTCTAAGGATGTTGCTAAGAGGGAACCAAAGAAGGAGGGAAATTGTAGGAATCAGTTAGAAAAGAGCAAACAATTTAGAGTTAGACGAGAATAAGGAAATTCTAAAAAGCAAAAGTTGGAATATAGGAAATGCCATAGAGAGGGTCACACTACCAAGAACTATAGGAAGAATAAAGGAAAGACAAAGTGCTTCAACTGCAATTAGTTTAAACACATGAAGCATCAACACCTAGTCATAGGTGAAATCGGACAAGTATTGCAAGCTTATACATTAAAGGTAGTTTCGAGTACTAGTAAACCACCCCTTATGGCTGATAAAGGGAAGAAGATCATTATGAGAGGTATATTACTTAATTTTGATTTTCCCATTCATATTATTTGATACTGGAGCATTTCGTACCTAAATATCTAGTAGTTTTGTTAATGACCTACAATTAGAGACTCACATTGTGCATGACTCCATATTCGTCTCGAACCTAGTTAGGGGATTGACACGCTTATCTACGATTTGTTGACGATTGAAAATATTTATATATGTTGTGGAATTTCTTTACAATGCATATGTACATGGACTTTCGGGATATGGACTGATATTATGAATGGACTGGACGTCATGCTATAAGGCAGTGTCAGATTGTGATAGTATAGTGATTAGGATAAGTAGCAGTGAAGGGCGTAATAGACATATATTGCAAACCCGATAGCTTTATGATGTTGAGTTACTTGTATTTAGTGGACTATCACCGAATGAGTTAACTTTTGTTCCTATCGTCTAGGAATTCCCATATATATTTATTGAAGTTTCGGTCTACCACCATGAAGAGAACTTAAATTCTGTATTGATCACTAAAAAGACACTAGACAAGTTATTATAATACTTAGGCACACTGTTCCAAAATAAAGGAAAGAGTTAAATAAGAATGTTTCTGAATTATTATAGAAGGGTTTTATTTGTAGGAATATTTCAGAATGTGGAGCACTGGTAGTCTTTTCCACTAAGGTAGATGGGGCTTTTTGATTCTGCATCAATTATCAAGAATTGAACAAACAAACAAAAAGGAATTGCTAACTATTGTGGGGTATTGTGTAACGGATCTTAAGTCTACTTTAACACTATAGAGGGGTGAAAAGTGTTTTATAACTTATATAGAACTTTTCTAAATAGTTTCAAGATTTAAATCAAATCATAGATTATTAATACAGATCTATACTAATCAAGGACTCGTAGATGCAATCATAGATAAATATAAAAGCAATTGCAAAATGTAAAATAAGAGAGATGACACTAGGAATTTTATACTGGTTCAGATTAATCAATCCTACATCAATCCTGTACAATATTGTACAGATTTTTTTTAATCGCCTACTTTAACTAGGTAGCAAGCAAACCAGAATAGTCTTGATTTCAAGGCTATGAGATACACCCTCATGTCTCATGAGTTTGGGGTAAACTCTCTTAATTTACCGAGAAACAAGATCACCCACTAGATTTTGATGGGCAATTAAGCATATCCACTTGATTTGAATGAGCAACTAGCACATCGAAAAAAATAGGAGTAGAATTTTTGATTTCAAAATACAAATAATTGTACCTGGGATACAAGATATCCTCTAGCCCTTCTGATAGCGGTTTAATCTTTGAGTTTGTAGAAAGAATGCTTCCAAACTTGTAACTAATTTATAGAGAATCAATCTAGTGGTGTACGGATTGATTCTATGTAGTTTTGAAGAGTGTAGTAAGTAGTCTTCAAGAAATATTCCAAGGGAGTAAGGAGTAAGAAGAAAGTAAGAAAAATTAGTTAGAAAATTCGTTTACACTCCCCTTTTATATAGTGAATGAACACATGTATCCATTTATGAAGAGTTGTGTCCAAAAGACACCTTTTTTTCAAATTAAAAAAAATTAACTTCACTACATCGATATATCTTGGAGGGGTATGTGACATACCAGTGTTAAATTTGAAAACGATTTTCTTTTAAATTGTTTTCAAACTTCGATAGTTTTGTAAAATAATTTGAACATTGTTTTTAAGTAATTTAAACACATAAAAACTTTTATAAAATATTTGTAAATATATATTTTGAATTTTGTATAATTTATTTGATAAAATATCAAAGATCAGAAATTTGCGATAAGGATTAGAATACACTATCAAGGACTTTAATAATTTATTCCAATGACTCATAACTATACACTAAAGTCTTTGTGACGACCCGAAATTTTGGACATTTGAAATTGGAATATTTAATCGATTTTAAATATTTAAAAGTTAATTTCTAACTTGAATTTCAAATGTCACTATTTATTGAGTGGTTTAATTATTAAATTAAATTAAACTCTACATTTTTAAACACTACATATATATTTGTGTGGTTATTAATTAAAATATTAATAACTTAAGTTTAAAATTTAAATAAGAATAAATAAAAGGTTTTTAATATTTCTTTGAGTACATGAAATAAATAAAATATATACAAATAGACATTTGTAGGCTTTTGAAGACACATGCATACATGTGGCAAATTTATTCTTTAAAAATAGATTTCTTCATCAAAAAATAATAATAATAATAATAATAATAATATACATTATATGTCTGCCTGCCAAGAAACCATCGGCCCTTCTACAGTTTCTTTTTCTTCCCAGCAAAAATAAAATCCATGGCCGATACTTAAAAAAATATACATATATGAAGAACGAAATCTCGTTCGACAAAATATACCCATACGAAAATCGCGAGTTCCTTTATCTCCCCATCTATTCATATTCTCAGATTTCATCTAAAAAACAAATCCAAGGGCATGATGTTCATCTTCAATTCGAGATAGGCCGGAGCATGGTATCACCTACGCGAGATTGGATCAGACGCGAGGATTGGGGTCACTCAATTTCAAACTCGCGACTCTCGAGACGAACAAGGAATGGTGAAATCGCTCGATTTTGGGCGGCTCGTCAATGGTTTAGCTGGAATTTGAGGGTGGAGCGGTGCAGTTGCTTTGGAGCTCGATCGATTTAAAGGACTACCACGTGCATGCAAGGGGATGTCATAGGGGGAGTTGTGGGTAGCACAATGGAGGGGTTCTGAGCAGTGAGCTATTCGTACACATTCATTTTCAATTTAAATTATATGTATATATACGTATATATACAGAGTAGGATTTTAAATATAAATATACACATACACTTTTTTTATCTTACTATTTAATTCTAAAGAAGTATTAGAGTGATATATATATATATATATATTATGAAAACAGAAAAGAGAAAAATATAGGGATTTTAAATGTTGTAGGGTTATATAAAACTTAGATTTTTAAATATGTATATAGATTTTTAGTATATGTAGTTTCAAATAAAATAAAATAAATATACTTATACACGTATTAAACCTACTATTTAATTTTAGAATAGTGTATTATGGTGATTGATTTGTTTAATTAATTTATTCAATTATTTTAGTTACTAAAAGATTTTTAAAGGAAAATTAGTTTAAATAAAATTATTAGTTAATTAAATTTATCAAAGGGTAATTGATTATTCGATTAGTTCAAATGTTAATAAACGTATAATGTTTGTACAAGGTCCAAAATCGTGAAGGAAACAAGCCGGTTTGGATTGGATTGCAAATAAAATCAAAGGTGAGTTAATCTCACTCACATCTGGATTATCGGCTAATTTAATTAGTTAAATTTAAATTATTGGTTGATTTCCTGAATTGATGATTTATTATCAGTCTGGATGTATGTTATATAATATATATATATATATATTGGAGTGATTGATTCCCGCATTATATAGCGGATGAGACCCTATGTGCCCCGCATAATAGCGGATGACCCTTTATACCGCGATATCCCCCTCGAAGTGGGATTGGTATTTTTATATTGTGCTAACATCTGTGGATGCAGGGAAAACAGGTTGGAGGAATCCAACTGGATTCCTCAAAGTAGTGGAATTTATTTTATAATCTGTGATTTATTTGATAATCTGTGGTAGATTATATTGATTATAATAGGAATTGGAAATATTGAATGCTATGGTTTGACTGAATATATTTTGGGTATATTGAGATATCATAAATATATAGATTTGATTTCTAAAGGAAAATAGAAGAGGGAATTCTAAGTAAAATAAATATAGTGAAATTGGATAAATTAAAGAATGAATTTGGGGAAAGGATAAAATGTTGATTTTTAAATTCTAATAAATAAATCTCGAGTATGGGGAAAGAGATTTTTGAATAAATATGAATAAATGAATTTTTAAACTTAAGTGATATTATTTAAAGGAACAAAGGATTTATTTTTAAATTCAAGGCTTAAAATAGTTTGGAAGAGATAAAGAAGAATTTTGGAAAAAAATATGAAATTGGTATTTTCAGTTTAAATAAGATTTTAAATCTAAATAAAGGAGTGAATATGGAATTAATGGGTTTTGAAATAAAATTTGGATAAGTAAAGAAATTTATTTTAAAATGGAGTTGGTTTTGGAAATCGATTTGAAAACCGACTAAGTGTTGAAACTGTGATTAAAGGAGAATGAGATTGTGAAATTTATAAACAGGGTTTATAAATAAAGTGAAATATTTATCTGAGGATAATTTGGAATATAAATTCAGGATGGGAATTTATAAGGAAAGGGTGATTTGTTTAAAAATAAATAGGGGTTTATTTTTAAAAGTGTGGGAAGTAAATTTACGAGTTTGGGACGTAAATTAAATTGGAATAAATCGAGAAGGATTTATTAACTGATTAAATGGACTATATTGGAATGGGAAGTGTATTTTCCTGAAAAAGCCAAGTATGTTTTCAAAGCAGATTTTAAGTATAAGTTAAAAGTTTTAAAGTTGTTTTAAAAGAATGTTTTTGAGAAATTTATTACTTAAGTTGTTTAAAATTTTTAAGGTAAATATTTATTAAGTTAATTATATAAGTAAATTATTTTAAAAAAGGTTTAATGAGTATTATGATTTAAAAGATAATTATTTAATATTTATACCTTATAGAATAACTTCTATTTTAAACTTAGTTTTGGCTTAAGTTTTTACATGAGAAATTATTATAAAATTTCATAACTAATATTTTAAATAAAGTGTTTTAAGTAGTTTTCTATTTTAAGTGTTTTAAAGTATATATTTTTGGATAAAGTGATTTAAATTATTTAAAAATCTAAAGTATTAAGACTTGGTGATTTTCAGTGTAAAGAAAACAATTGGGTGGAAATTTATTCCGCGAGAGAAAAAGTGATTTGAAAACTATTTTCAAAGGGTTGAAGTGTGGAAATATATCTTGCGAAGATATTTTGAAATAAATAAATAATTTGGGAAATTATTAAGGCCTGATGGTTGTTTATGGATGTTATATGATAGTTAAATAACCGACTATCAATATTGGCCAATGCGCTGATCGCTTCGAAGAGATCGGGATCGGGATTAATTTCCCGAAAACCACTTCGATCCGGTTTGAACGTTTTCATGAGGAAGACAAGAGCTTGGAGTCGAAGATGGAGCAGTGAAGTGCAAGGCTAATCGCTACTAATCCTGAGGGTGATTCCAAGATGGATGTAGTAGGAGTAGTTCCTTCGGTTCCGTTCGGACCGGGAATGGACTTGTATGGATGAATGATATCAGAACATCGTCAAGGGGACGGTGAGCATTCTAAGTGTTTGTGTGCTAAAAAGGTAACGCTTAACCTCGAGCCTCATTAATCGGGAATGGCTAAAACAGGGGAAGTGCAGCAAGGCTAAGTGGCTAGCAACCAATTAGGGTAAGGTCATCCCTGTCTAGATGTCCCTTTTTATTCGGCTGTGTGGGCGGTTGCTGATCCCAACTGCGGGGTGATCTTATTCGGACTATCCAGTAAGGGGTAGCTCCAGTCTTGTGTAGCAGGGGATCAGGGAGGATCCTCGGTATGCTGATCTAGACCACGTACTGTGACGGGCGGTACCCCAGTAGCCCTGCCATTGTATGGAATCCAATCTCCAATAAGCGCCTGTACGATTTTCATTGTGCCCAAATATTGCTAAAACGTGAGATGCAAGCATTTCAGCTAGATTCTATTTTACTTTCTATAGACACTATTATAATATCAGTCGGATTTGATAAAAATGGTTTGGTTATCGTAAGGTAAAAACCCGGCATGTTTATTTGTGGCGTGGTCTTACGAGATACCTTTGTTTTCAAAGGATTTTGAAACTTTAATAATCCAGTTGAGTGTGTTTTCTCACGCTAGTTTTCCAGACTGACTCGGGTATTGTTTTATTATGATGCTTGGGTCAGACCGAGTATTATAGGATACAGGGTAGGATGCTATGGAGCTCAGGAGACGAGCTGGATGGCGAGACGTATCACATGTACTTGATGTATTTCCACTGTGCTGTATAAGCTGTGTAGTCAGTTGTGGGGACAAGTTAATAACTGCCTGGTATTTTGCTATCGATTGTGTTGTTGATTTGAGTTGTACTCTGATAATGTAATGTATTATTCAGTTACAAATTCTTTTGTATAAAATCTGTTGTTATCTATTATATATTAATCTGCTGCGATTGTGAGATTCTGATGTTGTTTTCTATTTCTTCTTCTACCTCCTTATTCTTTCCCTTACGGTTTAGTTTTTCGGCATTCGATTGTTCGACGTTTAATATAGTGGACGTATTAATGTCGATTTTCGGGCGTCGAAAAATCGGATTGTGACATTGAGCTCTTCAATCTCTGTCTTTAAACTCATGAGTCTTGAATATTTCTGAATCTTGAACTTTAGTCTTTATACTGATCAGTCTTCAAGCTCAATTATTCTGTACCTATGTCATATTCTATAATATATACTATAACACTTGGCAAAACATTAGTATCTATATTTATATGGTTATCATCAAAATCAATATCTTAGGTATTAACAATCTCCCCCCTTTTCGGTGATGACAAAAATGTAAATATTTTTGTATATAAAATATACTGTAACTCCCCCTTAGTATATGCATGTATTATATTTTATATTTTTCTCCTCCGTTGTCATCAACAAAAATGGATGAAAAACAAACTCCACTAAATGTGATGTACTTATGAACTATGGAGTCAAAATCAATATTTAAATTCTAAACAATTTTTTAGAGATTTAAAATATATACAAAATTGTGATTAGATTATATGTAAGGCATATATTTGTGGAAATACTAGTCATTTTAGATATGGTACGTTTAGAAGATATAATCAAGACATATAGTGAACAAACCCAAAAAATTAAGTGTTGTAAATATAATTTATACTGTGATTTTGTTGTGACTAGTTTTAAATAGAAAAATAATTTTATAAAAAGAAAAGAAATAATAAATATATATTTATATATAAAGCCAATCCCAAAGCCCAAGCCCAAAAATTTCCCATCCTTATATCCAGGCATCACACTCTTGCTTATAAATATAACTTCCTTTAGCCATTTTAATCATTCGGAAATCAAAATCCAATGAACCTCGTCATTTTGAAATTCAATATAAAATCTAATAAATTATTATAAATCTTCAAATTCAAGTATGCTTATCTCAACATTAGAATACTCCCTTGTGCAAGAAGATTTTGAGTTTTGATGAGGCTTTGGGATTCTATGTGCGTGCATTCAAAAAAAGAGATGAAGGAGAAAACGAGCATCAAGTGAGAAAGGCACTCAGAAATCTATATCCATATCATCTATTTCTTAGTATATGTTGTGTTTGGATTGTTAGTTGATTGAATACACTGCTTCTACAACGAATTGGAGAAGAATCAGTGGAAGAACGACGATTGGAGGGGCGAAACGTGGAGTAGAATATTCAAAGTTTCAACTGATTAGTCAACCCCTTCCTTGCGACGGTTGACCACTAAACCCCAATGGTCGAGCCTTCAAGTGTGATGGTCGACACCTAGAGGTCAACCTTTCCTTTGTCAGTAATGTGCTAAATAAAAAGGAAAATTTATACTTTTAAAACCAAAAGAAAATTTCAAATAAAAATATGTTTGGAAAGTAAAAGTTTGACGTATTGTAATTATGAAATTATTGTTATGAAAAAGTTTGATTAAATATTTTTAATTATTTATTTATTTATTTTAGATATTGATTATATATTGAATAATTTAGATTTAGATTTTAATATATCTATAAAAAAATCTTATAAAATTTTAGAAGCATATGAAATTATTTCTAATTTATATATAAGAGTTTTCAAAGTATATTTTGAGGAACATATAAATCAAGTTCTGAAAAATGTATTTATTTGATTATGAATATATTAAATTTATTTGGATGTTTTAAAATTATTTAACATTAGTATTTAATTATAGGAAATTATGAAATAATTATTATGAGTAATATTTGGATTTACATACTATTTTGGGATTTCAAAAGAAGAAAACGAGCTTACAAATGTTATTTTGAGTACTAATTTAATATTTAAATTTATATTATGAAATTAGTAAATTATTGAAAAGAAAATATTATATTTTGTTCAAATTGCTTATCTAGTTTAATTCTAGAATATATATATATATATACATACATACATATATATATATATATAATAAAAAAACGAATCGAATATCGATTGTATGTTTATTGAAAAGTACTTATTTTGTTAATAGGATTATATGTTTCAAATGATTCGTTATCAAGTATCGATTCGTTTGTTGTCATACACACACACACACACACACACTTATTTGGATAATCTGTTTTATATTACTATTCTGATAATTCTTTTCTTATTTATTGTATTGGATTATATGAATGATTCACCATTGACGTTGACTTTGTTTGGTGATTTGAAATGATATGGCGATGACATTCTTTTATGATTTTGTGATTTCTGTGTGATGAGGAATTAGAATAAACGAAGTTATAATACCATTTGATATGGGACTTTTGATGATATTTCTCTGGTTATTCTTTGGACTCACTTATATAGAATATTGAAGGAGCGAGTGTAATGTGTGAGCGCGGTATAAACAAACTAGTAACAACGGTGGTATGGGACGCCGTTGTGTTATTTGTTCGGTTATTCTTTGCTCATTAGTGACACTCATATGGTGATTTAGTATGTATGATGAGGCTTGCTGCAGTAAGCGCATATATAGTCGTGTATCGGAGTATGTATCGCACTATGTGTCAACATAAGTGTGTCGCTGTGCGTTAGCTATCATATATGCATATTCAGTATTTGCCTATCATTGCCTGACTTCCTTTATGGTGCAAAAAGTTGAACCATATTGGGCAGTCTCCACCCCGGCGGCCTGATCCCGGTGGTCGTATCCCGGATCAGTGACACCCTTTTCTTATAGCCATGTGTCGACTATGTTTATAACCGTGTGTCAGCAATGTATAGAGCTATGTGTTGGCAATGTATAACCACTATTTGTCACCTAGGTCAGTTGTCAGTTACCTATAAGGGCAATGTGTTGGGTCATGATCAATGCATAGCGTAGTCTTGTAGTATGTTTATGACATGCGGTGGATAAACTCACGATACCGAGGGGGAGGTAACCGATGAATGTAAGAGTCGTGTCAGACGGACACGTGTGAGACTCCTGGAACAAGTGTGTGTGTTGTCAGTCTTCCATTTGGTTCTGGTGTGTGTGATTTAGATGTATACTCATACATCTTCGAGAGACGATGAGTTTCGATTATACCTAAGACTGTGTCCAGAGTATGATCAATCCCTATATCCTTCTTTAGCGTGTGTCACCTATTATCCTTCTCAGGCGTGTGTCACTGAATATCTTTCTCATTGGCATGTGTCGCCACAACTGTTTATTGGCATGGGTTTCCAATTATCTCTTTTAGGCATGGGTCACTATAGGCATGTATCGCCAATCATACTTTCATAGGCATGTGTCGCCAATTATATTTTCCTTTGGTGTTGCCAATACTATATTTTGGTTTATAGATGATTATATAAGTTGGTATTGCGGATGTTTTTATTTATTGAAATTGAGTGTTATATTTGAGCTAAGTTATGTGTTTGCCTAATTATACATGGTGATATCTCTTTATATATGTTTTTTGGATATGAATGTTGATTTTTGGATACAGATGATTCACCCATTTGATGTTGATTCTGTGATTTCCGATTTAATGTGTTTCCTATATGGGTGATGCTTTTATGTATGGTTTTGTGATTTCTGATTCGATATACTTTTCTAAGAGTAATAATATCTTTATGCCTGGTCATATGATATTTGATATTTTGTGTTGTTTGAGATTGTCTATGATAATTTAATTATACACCAAGCATATGTTACCGCATATTTGTTTATATTAAGGATGCTATCATGTGATCACACCCAGTATATATTAAGTTACTTTTGTATATTGACCTTGTGATTTAGACAGAGTCTGACCCATGTGTAATTTGTATAATACCTGCGTCAATCCGAGACATTTCAGGTACAAGGACAATGTTAACTTGCTTTTTAGCCAAACAGGTTTCAACTGAACTAATAAGATCAAAACAAAGAAGAAACAACTCGAAAACTTGGAAGCACACTTAGAAGGACTAGAGAAACAACTCGGAGAATTTTCAAATGGATTGGAGCCAAGGACATAGCTCGGTACCGAGCTACATAGGTTGGTATCGACCTATAATTCCTCTTCGAATCACCTCCCAAACCCCATGCTTCTTATATACTAATCCAATAGCTCATGATTAAGTTGTTTTTCTAGAGTATAGACAAAAAATTCCACAGTTGATGAAAAGAAAGCCAAGAAGGGTAACTCAAGTGATAGAGGAAATATTACCATAACCAACCAAATGCCAATGAAAAGAGCTTGGAACATATCAACCAGAAGATAGAAGAGCAAAGCAAGTAAAATAATTCAACTTGCACCAAGATCTATAAACCTGTAGCGAGCTAACTTAGATCGACACCGAGCTACGATCTTGAGTTGTGAGACTCCGGTCTCTCCAGCACAGCATCAGGCTATCTCTCTAACCTTAGTGCAAGCGGGCTTTTGAACCATTACCTCTATTTTCTTATGAATACAAGTCTAGTTGCAACCAAAAGAGGATCTAATTTCTCTGCCATTGGAGACTTCTTCTTCTACTTCACTCCTATCCTCTACCCCTAAAATGCTCTAGAAACTCCATTTTAAATATGAAATCTACTAGATTATGGTCAGATCTGATATAACCCATTGTAATCCGAAGAGAAGACAATGAATAACAAACTATAAAGTGGATGTAGGCCGAAGATAACGCCAAACCGCTATAAAATTCTTGTGTCTCCTTTTACTTTTTTGATTTTTTCCTTTATTTTCACTAGAACTGGCGCTTTCATCTGATTTTGTAATGACCCTAATTTTGACTAACATGATTTAGGAAATTTAATTAGATAAATTAAATGAAAAAATGTAAATGGTTAAGGGATTGAGATTTGTATAATTATAAGGTAATCGTGCCTTAAGTAATGAATAAACAAATGGAAATTTAAAATGAAGTAAAGGTAATAAGATAAGGGGAAAATAGGAATAGGTTATATTCTCATACCCTAAACCCTTAATCCAATTTCATTTACAAAATTCACAAACTAAAACTAAACAAAGAAGCTTGGCCGGCCACCATTAAAAATGATCTAAAAGAAGATAAGCAAGGATTCAAGTAGGAAGCTTAATCAAATCAAGAGAAAATCTCAACCTTCTTAACAATCAAGCTAAGGTGAAAAATAGATTACATCTCATTTTTATTATTTTCGGTTTCTAGATAAGATCCAAATTTATTTTCCAAGAATATTGCCATGTTTTGAATATTTAAAAGGAAATATATGTTTGTTGATGATTTGTGCTATTTCATATAGATTTTATGATAAGAACTAATTGGAAAACCTATTAAATGACATCCAAATGGCTTGCGTTTTTGATATAAGGTCAGAAACATTATTATAGATACGGGTTTCAAGTTTCATAATTTTCTAAGTTGTTATGGATTTATTATGAATTTTCCAGTAAAGAAAATTGTTAAATTGGGTTTAAAATTAACTTCGGCTATTATATGTTAGCTTTGGGTTAGAAAATTAAATATGTTAGCAAACATATTAAAAGTGATTTATGGGAATTTTTGGTGAATTCTTCCTAAGTAATTTATTAAAGATATAAAATTACTTAAGGTATGAGACTTAAATATTTTATATATTTATAAAAGGAGAAGGGGCAATTTGCTAAACGTTTTAAATTGTTAATTACTGAATTCGGTAGCGCTTTAGAAAAGATTTTGAAAAAGAATTGGCAACCAATTATATATTGACAAATAGGGCAAGTTAGTTGGAAAGATATTACTTCAAAAAGTTAAAAATCGGTTTTGTATAGGATTGCTGCTTCGCCACTTTCGACAGCCACCTTTCGACCCCATGGTACCGCATCCAACCTAGTCGAAACCAATACACATGGTATCAAAGCCTTGGTACGCAGTGGATTGGGGACAGGCGGAAGGTATAGTGTCGAAACATGCTTTCGAAGTGGTAGATGTAGTCTTTATAAACTTAGAACAATTTTGGTTACAAAATGAGGCTTTTGAAAGAAATAGCTTTTGACTTAGTTAAATATGCCTTTGTTTTAGAAAAAGGGCTTTCGAAAGAGGTTGCCTCATTTTGTTTTAAAATAAGCATTCGAAGGGGTCGAAACCCCTACTGCTACAACCTTTCGAATCAATGCCTTTCAAAGGGTTCTTTTGCCTTAAACTTTAAAGCCGCTTCTCCATGCTTTCGAAAGGGTTGGTTTCGAAACCATCCACTTTCTTTTACTTAGGCATAATGCTTCCAAAAGAATTGCTTTCGCCCCAGTTTTTTAAGACCCTTAGATACATTGAAAGTTAAACCCAATGCTTTCAAAATGAATGGTTTTGAAAGGTTTCAAAGCTATGTTCCATAAACTTTTACTTGGACCCAATGCCTTCGAAAGGTTTGTTTTAAGAAAGGAATTTTAATACTTTCAAAAGCTGTATAATGTAGGTTTCGAAGGGGAGATACTCCAATGTTTTCGAAAGGTTTACTTGAGTCTTTAAATGGAAAGTTTCCAATGCTTTTGTAGGGCAAGTTTAAAGTGTTTTGAAAAAAGGATGTCTAAGGTTTATAAAGCTTTCGAACGGATACCTTTAATGATTTCGAGAGGTATTGTTTAAAGTTTTTAAGCAAAGGTTTCGAATGGTTTACCTTGGTTTCACAGCCTAAGAGCTTTTAAGTTAAAAGGAATTTTAACTTACTTTGGAAGGATAGATAATCCCATTATATTTCATCAACATTGTGTTGTGTAAAGTATGTATATCATAGCAATAATGTCTGAGTAAAGCAAAGAGTATATTTTCCTTGTTTACGTATGATTTAAAGGGTTAAATCAATTTGAAAGAACTGTTTTCAAGAGATATTTGATGGGGTAGTTAACCCTAAGTAAATGATTCAGATGTTAGAATACCAGATGGGACTGGTATAGGGTCGTGCCCTATACTTTAGCTAATAAGCCCCTAGCTAATATAAGTCCAAAAGTCCAGTGTGTAGGGCTTTATCATAGGTAAGACTAAAATGATGTTACACACCGAAAGGAATATATAGAGAGAAGATAGGTTATTGGTAAGCGCACAAAACCATTAGGTTCAGTTGACCCTAGAAGGAGATAGTTAAGGGCAGTTAACCTAGAAGTCTGTCTAATAGAAGTTAGATAATTGGGTATGTCTGGTAGGCCCGAGTCAGCCAATGGTTAATAGTTAGCCAAACAAAACTATATTTTAGGGAAAATAGTCCATTGATTACCTGATTTATGTGCATATATGATATTGCTATTGTCACTTTAATCTTTTTGATTGCAGGATTCATATTTGCAAAAGATATGCTTTTAAAAGTATTTAGTGAGGGGAAACCCGTTTCGCTAAACAGCGTGGTCTCACTTAATATTAGTAAACCGAGATGTAATAGTATTAATCACACCAGGATTTATGTCTGACTCGAAGTTTATGTTTTCCCCCATAAACTCTCGAGTGCTCAAAATTTAATTTGAGTAGATTGAGAGATAAGGTTTTTCAGGTTTAGTAGGATGGACGAATAAGCTTCCGAAGACGTGCAAGAGGTAAAACTAGCTATATAGGAGCTATTTAGATTTATTTCCGCTGTGTTGTATTAAGACTAATTTGTCTATTTTGCACTCTGATCATCCAAAGGGGCATCTTCATATGTCACTCTTGGTGTATTTTGTAATAATTATATTTGATCAAAACCTGGGAATCTTTTTGGGATTATGCATCTGAATATGAAATACCTATTTGAAATGTAATCAGAAAAGTTTTTTTAAAATCTATGTTGATTTTATTTCATATCATGTGCTTCTGATATTATGGATACCATCAACACTACCGTATTTTGTCACCGGAAGTTAATACTATGGATGACTGCAGCATCTGTAGCGCTTAACTTTGGGCCTCGAGATAGGGGATGTTACAACTTGGTATCTGAGCATAGGTTTATGAAAACTTAAAAGAGGTTTCAAAATTAAAATGGTTTTGAAAACATAATCCTAAGTAATTAGAGAAAAGATTGGGGTATGGGATAACGCTATAGTTTTACTTGTATTTGCTATATATAAGTATACGTTTTATCTCCATTCTCCTATCTTTCTTAGGCTATTTTTCTGTATCTTACAAAGACTCGAATGCAGATTTTAAGGACGTAAGATATGGATGCTAGGAGTGGAAGAGTTAACATTGGTGGAGGAAGCACCACAATTAATGGGAATGCCAGACCAAACACTAGAAGGAATCCAGGTCAGGCTTAAGCCGCTAATGTGGGTGCTGGAGTGCCACAAGTTGACATGGAAGCTATGTACCAGTTCTTTTTCAACATGATGCAGGCAGGATTTGCTGCGGGTTTAGTTGGAGGAAATGCTGAAGGAGGAAATCAGGGAGCTCCAGTGGTTAATAATTATGCTGTGTTGAGTAGAGATTATGCCAGGCTGGGAGGAAAATCGTTTATCGGGACTGAAGATTCAATTGAAATAGAAAATTGTTACTTCATTGCAAGAGGATCTTTGCTGATTTGGGGCTTAATGATGAGAAAAAGAGAAGGCTTGCTTCTAGGCAGTTACAAGGAGCAACACTGTTCTGGTAGAACAGTGTTACAGTTGAAGTCAATGAGGAGACCATGACTTGGGCTGAATTTAGAAGGAGGTTCGAGGAAAGATTTATGTCAGAGATTTCTAAGTCAACTTTTCTCAGGAAGTTTATGGAGTTGGAGCAAGGAGATATGATAGTGCTTGAGTATGCAACCAAATTTGAGAAGCTATCTAGATATAAATATGCTACGGTTGATACTATTATCAAAAAGGAATGAGAAGTTTATCCGTGGGTTGAAGCTTGAGCTTGCTAAGGCCACATCATCACATATTAGAAATCTATGCGATGTAGTAGTTGAGATGGCTTTGAGGAAGGAAGAAATGCTTGCTTATCTTGAGGGTAACAAGGCAGGAGGAGCTCAAGGAGGACAGAACCAGAAGAGGAAGTTTTTCCATAACAAGGGCGCTAAGAAGAGTGGAGTTGCCAAGAAGGGAAAGGCAGATGTTATTTGTTATAAGTGTGATAAGAAGGGACACTATGATCATGAGTGTCGGACAGGCAAAGGGAAGAAAGCTACTAACAAGAAAGGAGTGAGATGTTTCAACTGCGATCAAATTGGACATTATAAGAACCAGTGCAAGGTGCCTGCCAAGGATGGAAAAGGCAAAGTGTTTGCATTGGGGCCAGCTACCTCGAGACCAACATCAGAAGAAAAGGGAAAAACTGTGTTGGTAGGTACGCTCTTGATTCATGGTGTATCAGTTAGAGTTTTATTTGATAATGGTGCATCGCATTCCTTTATATCTCATTGTTTGGTAGATAAGCTTAACCTAGAACCCTCATACCTAGTTACTTCCTTAAGGGTTCCAAATCTGATATGAGGATATGCGACTCTTGGAATGAGATGTGACCACCTGGAGTTTGAATTGTTAGGTCATGTATTTGCTTGCAATTTGCATGTGTTTGATTTCGTAGGATTCAGAATTATTTTGGGTATGGATTGGTTAAGTAAATACGATGCTAGGATATTTTTCCATGATAGGAAAATATCACTTAGGCACCCCGATTGTGGTAACCGGCTAATATACTCCATAGAAAACTCTAGTTTTGAGGTTAATGCTTTGTTGGGTATTATGAAGGCAAAAGATAAGTTAAATTGAGTTTTCGTTGTTAGAAAATTCGCAGATGTCTTTGAGCCCGTAGTAGGACTACCGCCAAAACGAGCTATTGAGGTTCGGATAGATTTAGTACCAGGAGTAGAACCGGTGAGTAGACCACCAAGAAGAATGACACCTACCGAGATGAGGGAGCAAAAGGTGCAGTTGGTGGATTTGGAAAATAAGAACTTTATCAGATCAAGAAGTTCGCCTTGGAGAGCAGCCGTAGTGTTTGCAAAAAAACTGGACGGATCATTGAGGTTATGTATCGATTATCATAAGTCGAATGAGAAGACGATAAAAAATCGATATCCGTTACATAGAATTGACGATTTGTTCGATCAGTTGAGTGGAGCCAAAGTATTTTCACAGTTGGATTTGGCAACAGGATTCCATCAGCTTAGAGTGGATGAGGATAGTATTCCTTTGACGACATTTAGAACTATATATGGATTGTACGAATGGTTAATGATGTCGTTCGGACTAACTAATGCGCCATCATTCTTTGTAGATTTGATGAACCGAGTTTTCTGAGAGCACTTGGATAGGTTCGTATTAGTATTCATAGATGATCTTTTGATATACTCTAAAGATGAAAGAGAGCATGAAGTTCATCTTAGAGTGGCGCTCGAGACGTTGAGGCCGCATCAATTGAAGGTGAAATTCTCGAAGTGTCATTTCTAGAAGAAAGAAGTGAAGTTTCTTGGTCATGTAGTCTCAGAGAAAGGGTTATCTGTAAATCCAGTTAAGATCGAGGCAGTGAATAATTGGAAGAGACCCGAGACAGTGACTGAGATAAAGAGTTTTCTTATATTAGCTGGTTATTATCGGAGATTCATTAAGGATTTTTCACGGATAGAAGCACCATGACTAAGCTAACGCAGAAGGATTAAAGTTCGTTTGGACCGATAAGTGCGAGGAATCATTCCAGAAGCTGAAACACTTATTGATGAATGCACTTGGGTTAGTTGTTCCAGAGGGGAATCGGGACTTAGTGGTGTACACGAATTTATGTGGAACAGGATTAGGAGCTATTTTAATGCAAAGAGGTAAAGTGATTGCCTATGCTTCTCGATAGCTCAGACCGCATGAGGTTAGATATCCAACTCACAATTTGGAATTAGCTACGGTAATCTTCGCATTGAAGGTGTGGAGACATTACCTCTTAGGAGAGAGATTCGAGTTGTATACGGATCATAAGTCATTGAGATATTTATTCTCTCAGAAGGAGTTTAATATGAGACAGCAGAGGTGGTTAGAGTTTTTAGCCGCTTATGACTTTGGTATTGAATACACCCCAGGAAAAGGCAATAAGGTGGCTGATGCACTTAGAAGAAAACATCAGAATGCAGTATTGGCTATGATATCTGAGTGGAAAGATTTAGAAGCATTGATTACATGCAGAATACAATGGAGATCTGAGACTAGATCTAGTAAGGAAACATCTATGTTGTCATGTTTAGAAGTTCGACCAAAAATGATCGAAAGGATTGCATCTAAGTAAGGGGAGGATCCATTATTAGCTGAACGGATCAAAAAGTTAAGGAATGGAATGGAGAGCGATGACTTAAAAAATTTTGGTCTTGACCAGAATGGGTGGTTGAGGAAGAAAGGACGACTCTGTGTTCCAAATGTGGGAAACATTAAGAAGGAAGTTCTTGGAGAATGCCATTGTTCAAAGTTCACTACTCATCCGGGAGGAACTAAGATGTATCAGGACATGAAGAGGAGTTTCTTCTGGGAAGGCATGAAGAGGGATGTAGGCTTGTGGGCAAAGCAGTGTTTGAACTGTCAACAGGTAAAAGCTGAACATTAAAAACCAAGTGGGTTGCTTCAGCCTTTAGAGGTTCCAATATGGAAATGGGATTCTATCTCAATGGATTTTATAGACGAGTTGCCAAGGTCAAATAGGGGAAATAAAAGTATATGGGTTATAGTAGACAAATTGACCAAGACATTTCATTCTAGTTAAGTCAACCAGGATGACACCTATTTCGGCAAAGTCATTCATGAAGAATATAGTCAGACTGCATGGAATTTCTAGTAGTATAGTAAGTGATAGAGATTCCTTATTCACTAGCGAGTTCTGGAAGAGTCTACAGGAGACTATAGGTACCAAGCTTAAGATGAGTATCGCTTACCATCCGTAGATAGATGGGAAAACCAAAAGAGTTAACAAAGTCTTAGAGGATTTGTTAAGAGCTTGTGTGCTAGATTTTGTGGGATCATTAGAAGATCACCTACACTTAGTCGAGTTTTCGTGTAACAATAGTTATATGACTAGTATATGGATGGCACCGTTTGATGCTTTGTATGTAAGGCCATGCAAATCTCCCATTTGTTGGTTAGAGACCGGGGATAGGTTAGTTCTTGGTCCGGATTTGGTTAAGGAAGCCGTAGAAAAGATTGAGTTGGTTCGAGCTAGAATGAAGGAAGCTCAGTCTAAGCAGAAGAGTTATGCTGATAAGAGACGGAAAGGCTTAGAGTTCTCAGTTGGAGATCATGTTTTTGTCAAGATATCACCGATGAAAGGTGTAATTAGATTCGAAAAATCAGGAAAATTGGCACCAAGATTTGTTGGACCATTTCCTATTGTAGAAAGGATCGGGAAACTGAGTAGAGTTACCGAATAGTTTGGCAGGAGTCCATAATTTTTTTCATATCTCTCATCTAAGGAAGTGTATTCGAGATCTAGAAACTACATTGCACCGACTATGTTAGATCATTTAGTAGTGGAACTGGATATGACTATAGTTAGAAAGCCAGTTCGTATAGTCGCGAGAGATGAGAAGAGACTAAGGAACAAGACAGTCAGATTAGTTAAAGTCCAGTGGAGTGACGGTGAGAGAAACTGTACTTGGGAAACTGAGAGCAGGGTTAGGGATACTTATCCTGGCTTGTTTCATGGTATGTTTTACCTTTATGATTGTATAAGTTTAAGGACGAAATTCTTTAAGGAGGGGAGTTTGTAATGACCCTAATTTGGACTAACATCATTTAGGACATTTAATAAGATAAATTAAATGAAATAATGTAAATGGTTAAAGGATTGAGATTTTTATAATTATAAGGTGGCCGTGCCTTAAGTAATGAATAAACAAATGGAAATTTAAAATGAAGCAAGTAAAGGTAATAAAATAAGGGAAAATAGCAATAGGTTATATTTTTATACCCTAAACCCTTAACCCAATTTCATTTACAATATTCACAAACTAAAACTAAACCAAGAAGCTTGGCCGGCCACCATTAGAAGTGATCTAAAAGAAGATAAGCAAGGATTCAAGTAAGAAGCTTAATCAAATCAAGACCAAATCTCAACCTTCTTTACAATCAAGCTAAGGTGAATAATAGATTAAATCTCATTTTTATTATTTTCAGTTTCTAGATAAGATCCAGATTTATTTTCCAAGAATAATGCCATGTTTTGATTGTTTAAAAGGAAATATATGCTTGTTGGTGTGCTATTTCATATAGATTTTATGATAAGAATTAATTTGGAAAACCTATTAAATGACATCCAAATGGCTTGCGTTTTTGGTATAAGGTCAAAAACAATATTTTAGACATGGGTTTCAAGTTTCATAATTTTCTAAGTTGTTGTGGATTTATTATGAATTTTCCAGTAAAGAAAATGGTTAAATTGGGTTTAAAATTAATCTCGGCTATTATATGTTAGCTTTGGGTTGGAAAATTAAATATGTTAGAAAACATATTAAAAGTGATTTATGGGAATTTTTGGAGAATTCTTCATAAGTAATTTATTAAAGATATAAAATTACTTAAGGTATGAGACTAAAATGTTTTATATATTTATAAAAGGAGAAGGAGCAATTTGCTAAACGTTTTAAATTGTTAATTACTGAATTCGGTAGCACTTTTAGAAAAGATTTCGAAAAAGAATTGGCAACCAATTATATATTGAAAAATAAGGCAAGTTAGTTGGAAAGATGTTACTTTAAAAAGTTAAAAATTAGTTTTGTAAAGGATTGCTGCTTTGCCACTTTCGGCAGCTACGTTTCGACCCCATGGTACCGCCTCCAACCTAGTCGAAACCAATACACATGGTATCAATGCCTTGGTACGCAGTGGATTGGAGATAAGCGGAAGGTATAGTGTTGAAACATGCTTTTGAAGGGGTAGAAGTAGCCTTTACAAACTCGGAACAATTTTGGTTACAAAATGAGGCTTTCGAAGGAAATAGCTTTCAACTTAGTCAAGTGCGCCTTTCTTTTAGAAAAAGGGCTTTCGAAATAGGTTGCCGCCTTTTGTTTTAAAATAAGCATTCGAAGGGGTTGAAACCCCTATTGCCGCATTCAACCTTTCGAATCGATGCCTTTGAAAGGGTTCTTTTGCCTTAAACTTTGAAGCCGCTTCTCCATGCTTTTGAAAGGGTTAGTTTCAAAACCATCTACTTTCTTTTACTTAGGAATAATGCTTCCAAAAGAATTAATTTCGCCCCAGTTCTTTTAGGACCCTTAGATATATTGAAAGTTAAACACAATGCTTTCGAAAGGAATGGTTTTAAACGGTTTCGAAGCTATCTTCCACAATCTTTTACTTGGACCCAATGCCTTCAAAAGGTTTGTTTTAATCAAGGAATTTTAATACTTTCGAAAGGTGTATAATGTAGGTTTCGAAGGGGAGATACCCCAATGTTTTCAAAAGGTTTACTTGAGTCTTTAAATGGAAGGTTTCCAATGCTTTTGTAGGACAAGTTTAAATTGTTTTGAAAAGTGGACGTCTAAGGTTTATAAAGCTTTCGAAGGGATACGACCTTCAATGATTTTGAAAGGTGTTGTTTAAAGTTTTTAAGCAAAGGTTTCGAATGGTTTACCTTGGTTTCACAGCCTAAGAGATTTTAAGTTAAAAGGGTTTTAACTTACTTTGGAGGGATAGATAATCCCATTATATTTCATCAACATTGTTTTGTGTAAAGTATGTATATCATGACAATAATGTTTGAGTAAAGCAAAGAGTATATTTTCCTTGTTTAAGTATGATTTAAAGGGTTAAATCAATTTCGAAGAAATGTTTTCAAGGAAAATTTGATGGGGTAGTTAACTCTAAGTAAACAACTCAGATGTTAGAATCCCAGATGGGACTGGTATAGGGTCGCGCCCTATACTTTAGCTAATAGGCCCCTAGCTATTAAAAGTCCAAAATTCCAGTGTGTAAGACTTTGTCACATGTAATACTAAAATGATGTTACACACCGAAAGGAATATACGGAGAGAGAAGATAGGTTATTGGTGAGCCCGCAAAACCATTAGATTCAGTTGACCCAGAAGAATATAGTTAAGGGTAGTCAGCCCAGAAGTGTGTCTAATAGAAGTTAGATAATTGGGTATATCTGGTAAGCCCGAGTCGGCCAATAGTTAATAGTTAGCCAAACAAAACTATATTTTGGGGACAGATAGTCCATTGATTACCTGATTTATGTGCCTATATGATATTGCTATTTTTACTTTAATCTGTTTGATTGCAGGATTCTGATTTGAAAAAGATGTGCTTTTAAAAGGATATTAGTGAAGGGAAACCTATTCCGCTAAGCGGCATGGTCTCACTTAATATTAGTAAACCGAGATGTAATAGTATTATTCACACCGGGCTTTATGTCTGACTCAAAGTTTATGTTTTCCCCCTTAAACTCTCGGGTGCTCAAAATTTAATTTGAGTAGATTGAAAGATAAGGCTTTTCAGGTTTAGTGGAATGGACGAATAAGCTTCTGAAGACGTGTAGGAGGCAAAGCTAGCTATATAGGATCTATTTAGTTTTATTTCCCCTGTGTTGTATTAAGACTAATTTTTCTATTTAGTACTCTGATAATCCATGAAGGCATCTTCATATGTCGCTCTTGGCGTATTTTATAATAATTATATTTGGTCAAAACCTGGGAATCGTTTTGTGATTATGTATATGAATATGAAATACTGATTTGAAATGTAATCAGAAAAGTTGTTTTTAAATCTATGTTGATTTTATTTCATATTCACGTGCTTCTGATATTATGGTATCATTAACATTACCGTATTTTGTCACCGGAAGTTAATACTATGGATGACCGCGGCATATGTAGCGCTTAGCTTCGGGCCTCAAGATAGGGGATGTTACAGATTTCTAGGTGTTGATCCATTTTCTAGATTAACATGTTGGTGCTTTCACTAAGAAGGAAGCTAGATTTCACAACCTAAACCTTGGACCTGAAATTTGGAGAAGATGAAGAGACCTAACACAAAATCTAAGGCTGGAGTAAGCCAACCAGAGCATGGGAGTAGCCAGGAAGTGTCCTCAAATTCTTATTAATCCATCTACATGACCAGAGAAGAGATGGAGAAAATGATGAAGTAGATGCAAGATGGATTTATGACTCGACAACTGAAAATGCTTGAAATTTTTTTTCCAAAGGATGGAATAATAAAGAATAGCTAGAGCTGCATGAATTTAGAACCAAGTGTCAGGAACCAATGCAGGAGCATTTGGAGTTGGAGCGGAGCAAAAGGAAATAATGCCCCTATAAACAGGACAGCTCGGTACCGACCCAAATCAACTCGGTACCGAGGGAACTATGCTAAGGGCAATGTTGGTGTAACCGATGGGATGATAGGAATGGATAATGCTGGAGTTAGAAACACAAATCAGAATGTGAATGAGCAACGATCGAAAGAGTATGTGCCAGAACCTCCCCATAGGAATGGAGGACAGAACGAAACCAAAGGTGCAGCTCAGAATGCAAACATGCAGCCAGAGGAGTATGTGCCGGAGTATATTTCGGAATTCTCTTACAGGAGCAGGAGCAGGATATTACTTTCGGTCGAAGACCATCATTGGATGGTTGGAACCAAATTGCTGAATTGATAAGGAGAATTGTTAGAGGAGGACCCCCAGATCAGAGTTTGAAGGACATGAATAGGAATCCTTTCACTTTTAATATCCATAATGCAAGAAATCCTCCCGATTTCAAGCTTTTGATGCTGGAAATGTATACGATGGTAAGTCAGATACGATGGTTCATCTGATGAGATACAATCCAACATATGGAGGTGTTGGGTGCTTCTGAGGAAGTAATGGGATGGTGCTTCCCATTATACTTCACGAACTTGGCGGCAATGTGATTCAGACAACTGGAGAATGGGTCCATAAGCACGTGGACCGATTTGGTGAGTAAGTTCTTAAGACAGTTTAGAGTGCATGCCTCACAACCAAAGAACGTGATGATGCTATTAAGCATGAAACAAAGGCCTAAGAGACCTTAAGAAGCTACTTGACAAGATTCAATGCAGCAGCTGCAGCCGTCGATAAGCCGGATCCATCAATAGTCTTAATGGTGACAGTATCTAGAGTCGCAAACAACACCGACTTCAAGATTGCATTGGAAAGGGATCCACCAATGGATCTCATGAAATTCTACCACGAAACTGATAGATATTTGCGTCAGGACGACGCCGAAGCTGAGAATGCTGAAGTTAATATTGTAGATGACAGAGGGCTATCTGGAGCAGGAAATGGAAAAGAAAAAGGGTAAAGAAGAGCCGATGATGTCTTTGGAGAATCAAAACGGCAAAGAAGGGAACCAAAGTTCTCCTCTTAACTGAGCTAATAGAGACCCCCAAGAGGATATATCTAGACACTAGGAGGTAGATCCTCTATTGGAAGAAAGTTAGTAGAGAGCCCACCGATCGGGAGAAAATATATGGAAAGTTTTGCATCTTCCACGAGCTGGATGGAAATGAAACAAATGAGTGCCGACACCTTTGTGGTCTGATAGAAAGACACCTTCGTGATCTGATAGAAAAACTGGTTTGGAGCAACCAGCTGCAGCAATACGTGAGGAACCAAACTGCAATGGTGCAACCGGAGCAACTACCATCTGCAGCGAATGCATCAAGGAATTTCCAAGGATCTGGTTTGAGACTCGAAATCCCATAATCGTGATGGCCAGGAGTCGGGTTCAATCCCCTCGTCTGCTTTTTCTTGCTTTAAACAACTAGGATAATAATAACCTCAGACTACTTACACGTGTACAAGGCCTAGATTGGTTTCTAGGCATGCTCTGAGTCGAACGTTTGGGATGACCAATTAGAGTCTTTAGCTATAACAGATTTAAAACGACATTTGATTTGCAAGAGAATCTGAAGGAACCAGACAATTTACCAAGATCAAGATCGAAGAAAGGCCAAAGAGCTCAACTACTGAAGAATGATTGCCGCTGGAATACATTTGAAAGGTGTACTTTGCGGGGCAAATGTACCTGCTTTTTAGCCAAGCAGATTTCAATTGGACTTAAAAACTCAAAACAAAAACGAAACAACTCGAAAACTTGAAAGCACACTTAGAAGGACAAAAGAAACAACTCAGAAAATTTCAGACAGATTGGAGCCAAGAACATAACTCGGTACCGAGCTACATAGGCCGGTACCAACTTATAATTCCTCTCCGAATCACCTCCTAAACTTCATGCTTCTCATATACTACTCCAATTGCTCATGATTCCTAGAGTATAGATGACCAATTCCACGGTTGATGAAAAGAAAGCCAAGAAAGCACTCAAATGATAAAGGAAAGATTACTAGAATCAACCAAAAGCCGATGAAAAGAGATTGGAACACATCAGCTAGAAGATAGAAGAGCAAAGCATAATTCAACTTGCACCAAAATCTATATATCGGTACCAAGCTAACTTGGATCGGTACTGAGCTATGATCTTGAGTCGTGAGATTTCGGTCTCTCTAGCACTACATTGGGCTATCTCCTGGACCTCAGTGCAAGCGGGCTTCTGATGCATTACCTCTGTTTACCTATAAATACAAGCCTATCTGCAACCAAAAGGGGATTTGATTTCTCTACCATTGGAGACTTTTCTTATTCTTCACTTCTATCCTCTACCTCTAAAACACTCTACTCCATTGTAAATATGAGATCCACTAGAATGTGGTCAGATCTGATATAACTCATTGTAGTCCGGAGAGCAAACAACAATAACAAACTATAAAGTAGACGTAGGTTGGAGATTACGTCGAACCATTATAAATTTCTTATGTACCCTTTTACTTTTCTGCCTTTTCCTTTATGTTTACTAGAACCGGTGCTTTCATCTGATTTTTGGGTGTTGATCCATTTTCTGGTTTACAGACAGTATGACCATCTGATTTTTTCGTTCGTTCTCACGAATAACGGCGAGAGGGAGGGTCGCGAGTGGCGGAGGGGCTGATATAGGTCGGGGCTTCTGCCTGTGGTGATGCAGCGGCGCCTCGAAGCATATGACGGTGGTGGCTAGAAATCGAAAGACATTATGGTTCAGCCTGGGTTTGAATACGATATGGCAAGGTAATTTTAGTGAATTACCTTATTAATTTAGTTACTTGGTTATTAATTATTCTTGTGAGGTTGAACGATCGTTGTTCATACGAGGTCCGATCGAGGCGCCGTTTTCGCCATTTCATTTGTATCAGGATTATCTACGTAATGGAGTTGGATTCGTCGAATTAGGAACTTGTGGGAATTTTATTCAAAATCGAAGATTACGGACTATTCGAAAACACGAAAGCGTTAACTGAAGCTTGGGTGAGTTTTATTACTAGTTGATTATATATTGTTGTATATATAGTTGTTGTTGTATTGGAAATATAAACTGTATAACGAACAATGCAAGTTATTACCTTTGGACCCCAACTTGTTTTGTAAAATAAGGGATAACATTATTATTGAGTATAATCTCTCTTTTGATTCTGTAAACATGTATCATGGCCCAGACTACTTGTGTACATGTTTGATATTGCTTTGTGAAAAGTGATAGTGCATTATATATGTTAGAAATGATATAGTCATTATAAACGTGCTTTGAAATCTTTGATAACTGACATATGTTAAATTGAGTTAAATTGGGACACGGGGAAAAAATGTGTATATATATACATATACATATACATACATACACACATACATACATACATACATACATACATACATATATATATATATGATTTTCCTAGCCGCTACTACAGAGAATGCTGGATACATGAATCACATTTTCTCTACGATGGAGGATACTATTGGTCTACGCATCAATCAAACTAAGTCTCAACTGTTTTTCAGTATAGGTGCTGAGCATAATATGAAATATCTACTATATTACACATACCAGAGAAGAATTTACCTGTCAAGTATCTCGGTGTCCCTTTAACATCGGATTATATCCATGCCGCACACTGTGCTCCCCTGCTATAGAAGATTAGTTCTAAATTAGAAGGTTGGGACAGTAAGTTATTAACAACAACTAGACATGCAAAACTGATTCATAGCACAATAACTATTGTTATGTACTGGATCTTAATATATCATTTGCCTACTTCAATTTTGAAGAAAATCGATAAATTATGCGCAGATTTTTTCTTAAAAGAGAAGTTACATAAGATATCATGGGATACCTTATGCAAGCCTAAAGTGGAAGGGGGTATTGGTCTTAGAAAATTTACTGGTCTTACTACTACTGCCAGGCTTAAGCTACTTCGGAATTTGTTAACCACTAATTGCCTTTGGTCGAGATAGACGAGAACAAAATATTTGTCAAAGACAAATTTCTGGGTGTTGCCCATTAACAACTTCTCTGGTACAATCAAAGCAATTCTTAAGCAACGTGATGTAGCTGCTAAAATTATGACTCGAGTTATTGTTAATGGGGAACATACGGAATTATGGTTTGATTCTTGGATTAATCACAAATCTTTAGTCGATTTAATTGGCTGGAATAGGGTCTATCAAAGCAACTCAGTTACCAGCAAGGTGTGCCATATAATACGGGAAAGACAATTATAGCCACAGCTTCTATCAGAGACCAGGGAAGTTTCATCACAGATTATGCAGGTTAAATTATGTTCAGACACACCTACCAATTATTGGACTATTGCTAACCATAGTAAATTTATTTTTGCTACGGTGTGGAATGAAATCCGTCAACATGCACAAAGAGATGAAAATTACTTACTAATATGGCATAATATTACTGCAAGAAAGTTCTCATTCACTACGTATTTGGCATACACACAACATTTGCCCACAACGAATAAATTGGTAAATTGGAGCATGAATGTAGAGCTACAGTGTGTATTTTGCAACAACTACAATGAAACTCATGAACATTTATTCACTGACTGTGAGTATAGTACTTATCTATGGAGAATGTTACTCCTTAAATTAGATCTTCAGCTTGATACTGCAGCAACATTGCATGAACGACTCTCGAATTTGAAGCGGATCTTTTCACCCAAATCAGCTATTCAGTATCTAGCATATGTGGCGGCTTCAACGACGATCCGCTAGATATGGCTAGAGAGAGTTCGCCGTCGATTTGAAAGGAAGGTATGCTCGATAGAGCAAAGGACGAAGCTAATTGAGATTGATGTTCGACTGCAGCTAGTACATCGCTTTCAACGGCGAACTTTATCTTCGGTGGAGAGAGAAAAACTATTGAAATGGGGCATCGATCTACAGGATTTTGGATAATTGTATTTGTAGATCGAAGACAGCCGTGTGATTTTTTTATTATGGTATGGGCTGGGCTGGTAAGTTTTAAGGCATGAGGAGGTGTCTCTAATCCCAACCCAGTTGGGTCAGATATTTTTTATTTATTATGTTTTTTCCTTTTTGTAATGTAAGTTTTGATCTCAATTGTAATAGAGTTTTACTTTCAATAGAGGATGTCGTGCTCTTTTTCCTTATCACAGTGGTAAGGTTATTTAAGGAGGCGAATCCTGCTATTATATGGGTCTCTTTCGTTTATCAAAAAAGAACCTTTTTCTTTCAATATATATATATATTGGATTGTTCTACACACATTTGGGTGTGTTTGACATAAATGGATTGGTTTGGACATTTGTGGAAATTAGAAACGGAAGTTGTAAATGTTAGAAGCGAAAGGTCGCGATGGATGCACTTTGAAATCGATGTGGTATACGATTTTAAAGTTAACTTTGGAAGACATCCTAAGGCTTATTCGTATTTATAATAAGTACTATTAACATACTTATTAATAGGAAGTAACAAGGTTTAAATATATTCCTAAAAATCGTTTATGAATTTATAAAGTGATGGTTTTAAATGGTGTTTTAAATAAAAGGTCTTAGATTATAATATTTTACAAATGGTTTATAGTATCTTATTAAATATCTTTGTTTTATAAATAAATTAATATATGTAAATATCTATCTTTTTAAAGGTATTTTAATATTTTTAGAAGTTTTAAATGGGAAGTTTAGTATTTTGTAAATGGATTTAGAAAGGAGTTTTGGGAATATAACACTTATGTTATAATGGATCGTTTTATAGATTGATTAAAAAAGATTTATAACCTTTTTTAATAAAATGGAGAAGTACTTAGAACTTTAAATGGATATTTTAAAGTAAATGTCAAGTATTAAAGTTGGGATGACCCACCTTTCTGACCCTTGGGAACGACACGTAATACATCCTCGGTATTCATGTGACGTTGCCCAGGCATCCAAAAGGTAAGTTGTCTTGGGGTAAAATAAAGGACAGAATAAGACAGAATAGAAATACCTCGTAATGGAATGGTTACATAAAATACAAAATGATATAGTACAAAAGAAAACTCCTTACATGGAGCTATCAGAGTTAAACAAAAGTACTACATCTAATAGATTGATAGCTATACATTCTGACTTTTCATTTTTAAGATACAAAATACACCTACATAATCATACAATGGAAATAAACAACTAGATGACTAAGGAGCCTCCTGCTCGATCACCATCTTCAAAGATCTCCAAAGAAAACCTACTATTCTTGGACTACCCAAATATAATTGAGTGCCCGAGAGTTTAGGAAAAGTAAACAACTCGGGCCAGACAAAAGGTCTGGTATGAGTAAAACTTTAGAACAAAAGAAAGTGTATTTAACAATAATATGTATGACCATGCCGCTAACGCGGAACGGGTTTTCCTCCACATAAATAATAATCAAACATAAGAACGGAAAACAACAATAGAAACAAATCCAAACATAGATGATGGGCAAAAAGAGTATAAAGATCCAGACTTGAAAGAATGGAAATAGTCTCTATAATCAAACATCGTGAAGATTGGTAGACTCTTCCCATTACAATTACAAAAAAACAGTTCGAAGGTTTGAATCAAATAAGTAAAGGAAAATTTTCCAACAATGACTAGGAAGGTGCACCCCCTTTGAAGTATACCTCTAGTAATATACTTCTGAGAAACTCATATACTCCGTGACACTTCTCGGACAATACCAAGCCGGACCTCGCCAACCTTACCGAGTATCCGAATATTTCACATCTAAAACTTAACCGTTTTTAAGGTGGAGGTACATTAAAATCTAGATGAGATGTGAAAATACCCTAATGGGAGCAAACCCACATAGCTTGGCTTCCTATCGCGCTTTTGGTTTAGTCATTTCTGACAAAGGATAACAAAGCTCAATGGAGCAACAAATCGTCTTAGAATGACGATAATAAAGAAGCTGAAGTAACCGATAGTTGAGAAACCAACTATCGAGGATATTAAACGATCGTATATGGAAATTAATCTTGTATACTTATCATCACTCATCGAATTCAAACTTGTATTATTTCTTGGTTAACAATAATACCGAACAAGTCAAGGTAGTGTTACCTCAAAGTCATGTTTCACGACTATTCTTAACTTTCGAAATAGAAGCAAGTCTACTTCTTCGATGTTTAGAGATAAGTATACAAATAAATCGTTTCCATATAAGTGATATCGCTTTACGGAAATTAATTAATTTCCGTAAACGAATCAAACTTTTTCTTTTAAAAACCCGAATTTGTACTTGGCTTCACATTACAAGTATTAGCTTTAAAACACTTTGTTAAAAGAGTTTACTAACTTTGAAACATCATTAAAAAAATTCAATAACTTAGAACATCCTTATTACATTTATTAATCAACTATAAAACTTCATTAATTCAGTTGATCGATCAACTTCAATAGCCTTTAATTCAAAAGGACATAATCACCTTTAAACACCATTAATTTAATTAATTAATAAAATTAAATATAATTAATTAAATTAATAAATAAATAATTAATTAAATAATTAAATATCATTATTTAAAATGATTAATCAATTTGAACCATCATTAAGGAAAGATTAATTAAAGTTAAAACAAGATGATTTCCTTTCTAAAAGTCATTAAATAAAAACATTAGTTAATTTAAAAACATCATTAATTAGTTGACTAATTAATTTTAATCCATCATTATTAAAAGATTAATTATGCTTAAACATCACTGAATAAAATGATTAATTAATTTAAAACATCATTTAAAGAAAGATTAATCAAAGTTAAAATAAGTTGATTAACTTTTAAAAGTCATTAATGAAAAAGATTAATTAATTTAAAAATGTCATTAGTTAATTGAATAATTAACTTTAATCCATCATAATTAAATGATTAATTAAATTTTAAAACATCGTTAACTAAGTAATTAGCTAACCTTAATCCTTATTAATTAAAAAAATTGTTAATTAAATCATCATTATAAAAATGATTAATTACTTTTGAAAACATCGTTAATCAAAATCTCGTTTAACTTGTAAAACAATTCCAAGCACGAAGATGAAACCAAATGGTTTGATAAGAAGTGATTTTCCGAAAGTGTCGATATAACGACTATCGCTATACAGGCAGTTCGGCAAACAAGTTTATAATATTATCCACACAACCAAACATCACATAGCAATGGTTTAAGCATACATACAACAAGCATTCATAGGCAATAAATATGAACATGAATATAGTTTTAAAACTTTGGCTTTTTTTAGGGTAAAACTTTACTTACTAACTAGTTTTCTAACTAAACTTTACTTAACATGTTTGCATCCATCATACATATATGTTTCCTAACCAAATATGAACAAATTCACATCATATCCAAACCAAGCAAGCAATATATATCACAATATAACTAAAGAAAAATATTTCCCAAAAAAGTTAAGAGTTTTACTCACCATAAGCTATCCAAACCCTCACTAACTTAAGGTATGACCTAGCACTTCCATTCCTAAGAAAATGATAGAGTCTTGAACCCTTATTGCACTAGGTAGGCTCGGCCTTGAAAGAAGAAGGAAGTGAAACTTGTTTTTGTAAGGTGGAGTGACTTTGGATAATCATCGAACTCTCAAAAATGAACCAGAAAATAAGTCATTTTCCAACTAGTTTTGGATTAATCGCTCTTGGATTTTGTAAAAGTGGTAAAGGGAAATTTTTAGAAAATTCTTTTCTCTACAATTTCAAAAAAATAAACACTCAATTACAATTATTTTTGATGAAGATATGGTCAAAAGAAGAAGAACCATTTTCGGACTTGAAATTCTGGATCCAAAAATACTCTATAAACAATTGATATTTTAACATAGATATACTAGAAATTTGAAGAATTGATCAACATAAAAGTTGTAGCCACTGGAATTTTACATGGTTTGAAAAAAATAAAATCTTAATCTAGACTAGTATGGAGGAAGTTATTGCCGAATAAAGTGGGAGGAAAATGGAAAACTTTTTAAAATGAAAAGGAGGAGATTTAACAAGTTTGAAATTATTTTAAAAGTTTAAACTTGGATTTTTAAAAACTTAAAATTATGAATGGAAGCCATTAAAAGGTTTCATGAAGCTTTTAGAAAGATGAAAACTTTTGGAAAAATGGAAAAAGTGAAAAGAATGAGGGAAAAGAAAATAGAGAAAACTTTTATACAAAATGCATAAAGAAAATTACCATTATACCCTTGTCCTTTGCCCTCCATTCATATGCTTCCACCTCATCACCAAGCCACCCTCCCCTTGTACTCACGTTTTTTCTCTTGTCCCTTTCTATGAAAACTTTACCCAACATGCATTTATAAGCATTTGTACTAAATGTCTTCCTAAGTTGCCAAAAGTCACATCATGTCCCCTTATGTTTCCTTAAGCATCTTATTCTTTTTAAACTTTATATACATTGGTATAAATACATATACATACACTAATACACACATATATACACATATTAACTTATTTACAAATCTATATATTCACACTAAAAAGTTCACAATGTTTCCGATAACTTTTAGTCGATGAAAAATTGAAAATTCGGAAAACGAATTCCGGTCACATTTTCATTCTTTCTTTGAACTAATTATTTTTGTAAACAGAATTTGAAAATGATTTCACCATCATTAATTATTATTTAAAATAGTTTTATTTGGTTATTAAAATCCGTTGTTTAAATATTTAAAAATGATTTAAATATTCAGATATAAAGTGATTAATATACGGGTCGTTACACTCTCCCCCGCTTAAAAGAATTTCATCCCCAAAATTTACCACAATCCTATCCTAGAAAGCAGACTATCCTAGAAATACCTAACACAATAATCAAACGTAACTTATCCTGCAAAACTCGTATGATATAAATGTATATGCAACAAAATTCAGAGAATACCCTAAAATAAAATACCGCGCATCCAATCATATCAAAAGGTAAATTTAGAACTAAATGCCCGGGCTCTTATATTCAAAATTTTATTTTCAAATTTCTTTCAAAAAGAAATCTATTAAAAACCAAAAACAAAAATGACTAATAGGGGGTCCTCCTAGCAAAACATGTAAAACTCTAGAATCAAAACAACATGGAGCATCCACTGGTATTCTGGTTCCTCCAAATATAACAACTAGAGTGAACAATCATTATTACCTTCCAAAAAATATCAAAATCACAATTCCAAAAGCACCGGAATTTAAGTCCTAATAAAAAAATAATTAAAAAACCTTGGTTTATAAATTTATAACTTTATAAACTATGGTATTTAAGACCACACAACCAATCAATCAAATTCAATTGAATCAAAGCAATCAAATTCCGTAAAGGAAAATCTAACACTTAACATTATTTAAAATGTCAAAAGATTAACAACAAACTCCTAAATTAGGTTTAAAACTTTCTTAATTGCCCAATATATAGATAATTATCTAAGCATGCCATTCTTTGCCCATTAGCCTTTGGTTATTGCTTAAAAGATTATCCAAACTAACTCGGACAAAACTGAAAGTTATACTCTAAAATTATTGGTTTCTTGACTACACCAATTTTCTAAATCACATAAATTTGTACTTAATAGTTTATTCAATATCAAATTTTTTATGAATTATTTCATAATTTTCATCTAAGTTTAAAAATATTTTACAAAGTCATTACTTTATAAAACACCAAATAAGTACTTATTCCACTTTATTTACTTATATAATACAATTCTAAATCCTAAGAGTACATACGAAAAAAAAATTATTTTTATTTTCACAATTCAGTTGAAGATCAAATCATAATTTAGGTCTTTTAAAACCGAGTCAATCATTCGGCCTCTTTAATTTAAAGTGTTAAAAAGGACGATGTTTGTGGGTTGACCCAAAACAACAAATAGTTTTACAACTTGTAACGACCCGGAATTTTGGTTATTTGAAGTAATATATTTAATTGATTTTAAATATTCAAAAGTTAATTTTTAACTTGAATTTCAAATATAACTATTTATTGGATAATTTAATTATTAAATTTAATAATGGAAAATTTGTTAAAATATTGAATCTTGAGTTTTAAGCTTGATAAAAATAATTTAAAGGCTTATAAAATTTATATTAATAATACTAAAGATAATAAAACTTTTTAAATTGAATTTAAATGTGCTTTGTTCAGCTTTAAAAATATATCGCCTAAATTTACATTTAGAAATAGCCTTCCGGGGCATAGTCTCGGAATTCGACGAAACTAGTTCCATTGGATCTGTAATAGTGTATTATTATCGGATATCAAATTTCGTAGCGTTTAGAGTTAACGTTTGGTTGTACGGGATATAAACACGCTGAAATTGATATCGAAAATTCAATATAATAATTGGGTCCAAAACGCTATCTTCTCCATACGATCGAATTAGGACTCGAAACCTTTTACATTGCATTCGGAATAGAGGTATAACATTATAAACGCCTAGTGACACACCTCGATAGGAGTTCGAGATTTTAAGCTACGAAATCGAGATGTTTTAAAATTTAAAAATAATATAATTTTCTTTATTGATTGACTATTTTCACATCAACACTTTTTCCCCTCATTTCAAAACACTGTAGATACCCACCCATATGCAAGAATCACGTCTTCCTCTCCATTATATTTCACGCAACCGTTCACAGCGAAGAAAAATAAATAAACGAAACTTCAAAAAATTCTATCTCCCAAGATATTCAACTAAAAATTGCCAAACTTGTTTTAAAATTCGTGATTTGCCAAGAGCTTCAATCTGGTATGCTCAATTTAAGGTGCGACGTGTTTTGATGGTGGTCGACGTGAGACAGTCGAGGCTAGAGTTCGGGTTTCTAGGGGATGTAGGGATCGAAGGGAAGGGAGGTCACCATTTTCGAGCTCGTGACGTCGAGGCGAGTTGGAGGAGGGGGTTTGGCGACATGAGATCGCGTATAGGAGGGGACGATGTGTGTACGGCCTAGAAGTGCACGAGCAGGTCGTGCACGTGGAAGTGAGGTCGAGCGTGGAATCTTGAGCATAGGCAGGTGCGGTTAGATGCGAGGGAGTGATTGGCGAAGTCGAAATTCGATTCCGTTGATCGTAGCTCCATGTCACCAAATTTCGTGCACAACAGAGTGGGTTCCTGGAGTATCTCGTGTACAGGCTATGGAAGGAAGAAGAAGAGCAAGTGGGCTTTGGGCTGAAGTAGAAAAGAAAAAAAAATAAAAGAAGAAGAAAGAAAAAAAGAAAAAAATGATGAGGACTGTGCAGGCAAATGAAAACAGGGAAGTGGGGAAGAAGGAAGATGGCACAGTGATGAACCAAGTTTTAAACGTATGGGTAATGGCTTGTTTTTTTAAAATAAAAATAAATATGTGTGTTAATTTTATTAAATGATCGATGAACTTATAAAACGTATATATCTCTCATGAGGTCCGATTCGGACGATTCAAGTTGCGTTGAGACCGTATTTTCATCACCTACGCATAGGAGTTGGATCGATGGAATTTGGAGCTTCTGGAATTTTCAAATAAATTCAAACACGTTCGGATTTAATTGGAATCAAAACGTGAAAACAACGATAAAGTCAATGTGAGTTAATCTCACTCAGTTTTGGATTACTGCAATTAATTTTGAATAGTTAAAATTAATTATTGGTTGAATTTGATTAAGTTTGAATGTGATATTATATATAGTAGTATATATATTAGTAATTGGAGTGATTGTTCCCTCATATTTAGCAGATGAGACCCTATGCGCCCGCATAATAGCGGATGACCATATATACCGCGATATCCCCCTCGAAGTAGGATTGGTATTTTATAATTGTATTAACATCTGTAGATGCAGGGAAACATGTTGGAGGGATCCAATTGGGTTCCTAAAAAATGTTGAAATTATTTTCATATTCAGTGATATGATATGTTGAATAATCTGTGATAGATTATAGCATGATTTGAATTTATTTAGTGCTATGGTATTACTGGTTTAGATTTTGGTATTTTAAAATATCACAGATATGTATATTGAATTTAAAACAAAATTAAAAAGAAAATTGGAAGTAAAAATATTTATAGTGAAATTTGGAGTAATTAAAAGAAATGAATTTGGGTAACATAAATAGTTTTTATTTAAAATTTGTACTCGATAATTTCGGAATATGGAAAATAGAGATTTGGGGTAATATAAATAAAAGGATTTTAAATAATAAAACTTAAGCAAATTTTTTTAAGTGTACAAAGATTTTAAAATCGGGATTTAAAATAGTTTGGGAAAATAAAAAGGAAATTTGAAAATAAATATGAGATTGTTATACTAGATTTTAAATAAGATTTTAAATTATGAAAAGGAAGCAGAATCTGAATTTAGTGGGGTTGGAATATAGTTGGCCTAATTAAGAAATTGATTTAAAAATGGAATTTAATTTAGAAATCGATTTAAAATCGATTAAGTATTGTGAAACTGTTATAAACAGGAAATGAGACTGGATTTATAAACAAGGTTTACAAATAAAGTAAAAAGATTATCGGTGGATAAAATTGAAGTTATAAATCCACAGTGAGGATTTATAAGGATATGGGTAAATCGGCTTAAAAATAAATGATAGATTTATTTTAGAAATGTGAAAAGGGGATTTACGGAATTGGGACGTAAATCAAATTGGGAGTAAATTGAGAGAGATTTATAAATGTTAGACTGGTTACATTGGAATTGGAAAATATATTTTTATCGAGAAATTGAGTTTGTTTTAAAAAAAATGAGGATCTTTAATTATTAACTAGGTAATTTAAAAAGTGTTTAAGAATATTTCAGAAAATTAATTTCTTTTAGTTGTTTAAAATTGTTTTAAGTATATTTAATTATTAATTAAGTTAGTTTATATTAAGTCAATTATTATTTAAGAATTAATCAGTATTATTATTTCAAAAGAATAAATTATTCAATATTAATATGATTTTTATACTATAACTTTTATTTAAAGAGTATTTGTCTAAAATGAACTTGGAAATTTATATAGAAATTTTTTAAGTATTACTTTTTAAAAAAATTACTTAATAAAGTTTTCGAAAAGTAATGGTATACTTTCATGGCGAAATCGAAGGCAGTGAGTGCCTGCAGTTAAGTTTTGGATTTCTCTGGGATAGAGATGTAACCATTGAGCTGTGAATCCCTGGTTGATACCGCAGTGGTACTTTCCATATTATTTTTAAAAGGTTTTCAAATATCTTTGAAAAGAATAGTTTGTAAATATACTAAATTCGGTAAGAAAGGTATATATTTTTGGATAAAGAGATTTAAGTGATTGAAATTTAAAATTGAATAAGACTTAGTGTTTTTCAGAGGGAAATGGAATCTTTGATTGTATGATTGTTATTTGATAGTTAAATAACCAACTATAAAATCTAGACCCAAAATATAACTTTGGGAATATCTAGGAGAAACACGGGAATTATATGGTACAGTTACCGTTCGAGGTGCTATACTATACGTATAAACTCATTTTTTTCTTCTAGGATAATGATAAGGGAATTCGTTCACTAACGGTTAGGAGGTGATCTCCGATCTTATTTTTGTCTGTTTATTTCCTAAAGAACCAGGGTTGAGTTTACTGAAAATATCGAACATTGTTTTGAAGAGACCAGGATCGGATAAGTTATCCGAAAACCATTTCGATCCAACGAATACGTTTTCGAAGGGAAACAAGAGCATGAAGTCGAAGATGGAGCAGTGAAGTGCAAGGGCTAATCGCTACTAATCCTGAGGATGATTCCAAAATGGATGTAGTAGGAATAGTGCCTTTGGTTTCGTTCGGACCCAGAACGGTCTTGTATGGATGAATGCTATCAGTACATTATCATTGGAGGACAATGAGCATTCTAAGTGAAAATTCCTTAAAAAGGTAATCGTAGCCTCTAGCCTCATCAATCGGGAATGACTGAAAAGCAGGGGGATGCAGCAAAGCTAAGTGGGTCGCAACCAATTAGGGTATGTTTATCACCTTTCTAGATACCCTCAGATATTATTACTACGATACATGGAATGAGCTCGGAAAGGGTGGGAACACCCGGGGTGATAGCATATTCAGTCTATCCAGGTTAGGGGTAGTTCGGTTTTGTGTTGCAGGGGATCTCGACGTGGTCCTCGGTACATTATTCTAGACATGTACTGTGACAAGTGGTATCCCAGTGCCTAGTCATTCGTTACGGTTTTGGTTGTAGAGCCTAGTATGCTGGAGTTTAATTAACGTAACAATTTTAGCTATTTGAATAAGTATTTGTACTTACACACTATTATAATATCATAGGATTTGATATGAAATGTTTTGGTTATCATAAGGTAAAAACCCGTCATGTTTATGTGTGGCGTGGTCTTATGAGATACCTTTATTTTTCAAAGGATTTCGACAATTTTAATAATTCAAATTGAGTGTGTTTTCTCACGTTGGTTTTCCAGACTGACTCAGATGTTATTTTATTATAATGCTCGGGTCAGACCGAGTATTACAGATACAGGTTAGGATGCTATGGAGCTTAGGAGACAAGCTGGATGGCGAAGACGTATTACACGTATCTAAGTTTATTCCGCTGTGTATTGTAGGCTGTATATTCAGCATTTGTGAGGACAAGTTATTATAATTGTCCAGTATTGAGTTATTGATTGTGTTGTACTCTGATGATGTAATGTATAAATAACAGTTATAGTTCTTTTTGTATAAAGACCAGTTGTTATCTATTATATATTGTTCCGCTGCGATTGTGAGATTCTGTGTTGTTATTTCTATTTTCTTCTTCAATCTCTTTCTTCTTTCTCTTACGATCTGGTATTTTCGACATTTGAATTCTCGGCATGTAGTACAATGAATGTACTGATGTCGATTTTCGAGCGTCGAAAACTCGGACCGTCACATAACTTATATGTTTTAAACAAAAGCTATGGTTTTAATAAAACAATGTCTATTAAAACCTTCCTACCTTTTCACATTAAGGTGTTATAATGAATCATGTTTATGAACCGAGCCAATAACACCAATTAGTTTACACTGCTTAGATACTTAAATAATATCTATAGTTTGTATAAAACAACGTTATCAAAACCTTTATATCCAACCCAACCCATTTAAATTAGTGTTAAATTACCTTGTATATTATTTAAGTGTAAAATTCACTTATCAAAACAATCTCTTATCAAAAATACTTTTTATTTTGGATATCAATTCCCTTTTTGGGAACTTAAAGATTAAATACCCAGTTGTAAATTTCAAAACTCATCTTTGAAAGCATACTCCATATATATTTTTTATGAAATAACTTCAAACAATTTGTTTACTAAAACTCACATTGGGTTCGTTCGGATTTGAATTCATTACCATCGCACAATGATAAAGAGAATAATTTACTAAATACACCACACACAACATTCGCCTAACAACGACTGATCGTCGCTTAGAAGATTATTCAAATTACCAAAAAACGAACTGAAATGTTTTCCTACGAATTATTCAAAGAAAAAGCATTCTACTTAAAATTTCTTTTCCAAAATATTTATACTTTAGAAATATTTCCAAATAATACCGCTATTACTTTTCTCAAAATCTTTTGAAATCATTTTAAACAATTCTGGGATTTAAATTTTCCAAAAACTCTTTAAAATGTTATTTGGAAAGATAAATTTATAATACTAAGTGTATTAAAACAAGGGTCAAAACAAATGTCGTTTGCTAAAATCCCAAAACAATTTACACTTAGTTTTATTTATAAACAATTCTATTAAAATGTTCTCATTTAAAAACCATCATTTATTAATTCAAAACAATATTTATTATCTCAAAGGAATGTAAAAAAAATAAATACGTTTTATAAATTCCAAATAATGTTAATTGTCCGGGGGATGATTTATAATATTTTTTAAACCTTAAAACCGTATAAATTTTCCATAGAAAATAAATCAAAATTTTAAATTCTTTTATTATATTTAAAATGACATTAATAATCCTGAAAGATAATAAATCACATTATCTTAAATAAAGTAGTTAATTACTTCCAAAACACCTTTATCAAATCAATTAATTCATTTTAGACTCACTTATTAAATCAGTTAACCAACTTAAAATATTATTTATTAAATGATTTATTAAATTAAAATAATCATTAATTAAATTGAATAATTACTTTTAAATATCATTGATTAAAACGATTATTAATTTTCAAATATCATTAATTAAAATAGTTAATTAAATTTAAATATCATTACTTAAAATGATTAATTAAATCCAAATCGCATTAATCAAAAAGATTAATTAATTTTAAACATCATTAGTTAAAATGATTAATTAATTTAAAATATCATTAATCAAAATGATTAATGAATTTTAAACATCTACTTTTGAGAGAACACAATCTCAAGTTCAAACACACATACAAGGGTTTAAGGGATGATATTTAATAAACGACTGTATAGCGGAAATTGCTATAATGACACTTAAACAGTTTAAATGGTCTCCAAAATAGTTTTAATCAATCAAACAAATCTAACTATCATCCAAGAAATCAAAAATAGTTTATAGCATCATAGATATGATATAGCAAATTTGGATGTGAGCTAAACCTACATTTAAATGATCCTCCTTTATTATAATTAAATTTTCTCAAATATTTATCTTTTAAATTATATTTATTTTTTCATTTTTTCATTTTTTTGTCATTTAGATTATATTAAACAACTGTTTATTACAAGTTTACTTTTAGCTTAACATTATTAAAAGATGACTTTTAACTTAACCCTTTTGTCGAACACCTTATAGTCAAACACCTTATAGTCAAACAATGGAACTTAATTCACAAGGGGTTCGTTCTAAGGTTCTCTAATTCCTATTTACCTAACCTATACCTTACTAAGGAAAATTTCTTATGTGCTTATTCAGCAATAGTTAATGCTCAAAATGGACGAGCATAACTAAACAAATCCTAAATGATAACAATAAAATATTATCATTTCTAAACAATCAACTCAACTATACAACTATATTAATTTTGAAAATCATTCTTATATATAAAAAAATATTCCTAGGTAAAATTATTTCATTTACCATTTTAAAATAACATTGTTTTGTTAGATCTATTCAAGTGTTTAGGAATCATCATCGATAACACTGATCAGACGCATCGACCAGAATTCATATACCACTCAATGGATCAAAACAACACAATATAAAACATTTTTATAACACTAACAAATACGCACTCCGTATATACTTATACTCTCAGACTTTATCCTAAAATATTACTAATCCTATCCTAAGAGAGTTTACCCCACCAGGGATTAGGGGTTCGCTAAACCTAAGCTCTGATACCATCTGTGCCAATCCACATTTCTGACCCTAGGAAACGACACTTAATACATCCTCGGTATTTGTGTGCCGTTGCCCAGGCATCCGAAAGATAAGTTGTCTTGGGGTAAAATAAAGAATAGAACAAGACAGAATAGAAATACCTCACAACGGAATGGTTACATATAATACAAAATGATAAAGTACAAAAGATTACTCCTTACATGGAGCTATCATAGTTAAACAAAAGTACTACATATATAGATTGATAGCTATACATTCTGACTTTTCATTTTTAAGATACAAAATAAACCTACATAATCATACAGCGGAAATAAACAACTAGATGACTAATGAGCCTCCTGCTCGATCACCATCTTCAAAGAGCTCCAAAGAAAACCTGCTATTCTCGGACTACCCAAATATAATCGAGTACTCGAGAGTTTAGGGAAAATAAACAACTCGGGTCAGACAAATGGTCTGGTATGAGTAAAACTTTGCAACAAAAGGAAGTGTATTTAACAATAATATGTAAGACCACGCCGCTAACGCGGAACGAGTTTTCTCCCACATAAACAACAACCAAACATAAGAAAGGAAAAGAAAAATAGAAACAAATCCAAACATAGATGATATGGAAAAATAGTATAAAGATCCAGACTTGAAAGAATTGAATAGTCTGAAGAAAATCCAAATTGGACAGAATGGATAAAAAAATAATGGCCCAAACTTGATAGAATGGACAAAAGCTATAATTAAACATCGTGAAGAGTAGTTGACTCTTCCCGTTGCAATTACAGAAAAACAATTTGAAGGTTCGAATCAAATAACGAAAGGAAAATTTTCCAATAGTGACTAGGAAGGTGCACCTCTCTTGAAGTATACTTCTAGTAATATACTTCTGAGAAGCTCATATACTCCGTGACACTTCTCGGACAATACCAAGTCGAATCCCACCAACCATACCGAGTATCCGAATATTTCACATCTAAATGTTAACCATTTTTAAGGTGACAGCATACCAAAATCTAGAGATGAGATGTGAAAATACCCAAATGGGAACAAGCCCACATAGCTTGGCTTCCTCTCACGCTTTTGGTTTTGTGACGACCCGCAAATCCGTACCCTTTGAATCGACAATAAACCGTACTTGTCCGACCCAAAAAGCACAGAATGGCGGAAAGTCATGAGAAAGAAAGAAGAGAGAAGAAGAGAAGAGAAGAAAGAGAGAAGAGAGAACCAAACAGAACAATACAGAATCTCACATCGCAGCGGAAAACATATAATATCATATCAATGATCTTTACAAAATAGAAACTATAATATCATATATACATCAATCAGAGTACATGAATACATAATTATCAGCTTGGACAATTATAACAACTTGTCCTCACAAATGCTGACAATATACAACAACAATGCAGCGGAAAATAAACAGATACGTGCATATGAAAATGAAGATCTCCAGCTCTTCTGCTGAAGCTCCAAAAGATCCAAATCTTAACCTAAAAATATACTCGGTCTGACCTGAGCATTGAAAGGGAAGAACGTCCGGATCAGTCTGGTAAAACAGCGTGAGAAACACACTCAACTGAATTTATTAAATTACCAAAACTTTTCTTTTCAAAACAGAAGTATCTCGTAAGACACGCCCACACATAAACACAGACATGTTTTTACCTTACGATAACCAAAACCTTTCATATCAAATCATGTTATATTATACTAGAGTCTAGTATACAAATAATATTAATCATAGCCGAAGTTGTTACATTGATTAAATTCCAGCATATAGCCCAAAGTGAGTAATACAATCAAAATGGCAGGCACGTAGCGGAGTTTGGATTTCCATACAAATGACCAGGTGAAGGGACTACCTTCCGGCGGTACATCTCTAGAGGAATGTACCGAGGACCATCACAAAAGATCCTCTACCGACACAAGTCCGGCCTACCACTATTACTAAGTAGTACCGAATATATCATCCCCCGATCGTTACCGACCTTTTCGAGGGCCCTCATAGCATACAAACCACATTAATTTACATCTGGAACGTCATAGCGGGAAGAAATATATCTAGAAGAGGATGATCATATCCTAATTGGGAATGACCGACTTAGCCTTGCCGCAGCTAACCCTGTTTCGGTCATTTCCGATTGATGAAGCCTGAGGTAACGATTACCTTTCACATATCACAGCACATCACTTTGAATGCCACATTGCCATTTCCTTGACTACTAATTTCCTTCCACAAAAATACAACCCTTGAGCTCGTACGTCTCAAGGAGGGTGTTAAGCTAAGAGAAGTTGTCTTCACCCCACCACTGATGTACGTTTGTAAAAACCAATGTACGTAATCTTAGAAATGCAATGTCAAACACTCGTCCATACAAGTTTTCCAGGAACAGGACAAACCGAAGGTATTTTCCTACCACATCTTGTCGGGAAATCCCTAGGATTAGTAGCGAATAGTCCTTGCAATGGATATTTCATAACGAAGAGACTACTGCTACTAGATGTATATTGGGATTTTAACCCCAAACGATCAACAAGCAGTCCTTCACTATGAACATCCTAAATATCAATATCATCACAACCTGCACAATCGAACGCATATACGTTGGTCCGAAGTGGTTTTCAGATAAATCTAATCCCGGTCTCTTCCAACCAATAACCCAAAAGCGTTTCTCGACATCACACAGAAACTAAGTCTCATAGACTTACCACGTCTCCAACTTTCAACTTGCTATCCTTCGGCCAAGAAGAAAGCTTGATAGATTGGAGTAATCACTCCTTACTACACAAATCAACATTCTCAACACAAACGATAATTAAGCATACATAGTCAGTCACGTACTAAGTGTACGTCTAATTAGTTTCCACATCAAGTCGAGGAACTAAAATGTCCAAATTTATAAATTTAGAACTAAAGCAGTCATTAGGCTTGATTTATTAAATCATTCATTAATTAAATCACTTTTCCAAATTTAATACTTCAAATTATCTTTAAAATGATATAATTCCAAAACCATTTCAATATTTCACTATTTGGAAACCATTTCCATATACTTATTTTAATAATAAGTGAATTCACAATTTACTTTATTTTCAAACCATTCAAACTCCATTTTAAAATACCACTTCCCAAAACAATTATTTAATTAAAGGATTATTCACTGTCCAAAATCGTGAATATAATTCCTTAATAAGCTTTCATATTTAACTTATCAAAATAAGTTGATTTCAGATTTATAAAACAATGTTTATAAATTCCATTTATATTTTATAAAAACTTCCATTTGTAAAATTCCTTTATTAACTAATCTCATTTATATCTCATTTACATGCCAAAATCCAATTATAAGTTAATTTACTTATAAATCTCTTATTTACAAATTCATTCTTTTTATAACTTCATAAATTTATAAATCTTATTTACTTATAAGATTCAATTTATAACTTCATTTTAACACTTACAAAACTCGTTTATAATCCCATTGCTTTTTATTTAAAAAATATCAATTTTTTAAATCTTATATATATAATCCATTTATAATAAGTTCAAAGTCCTCATTTAACTTATTTTACAAAGTAGTTATCTCCATATTTCAAAAATCATATTTTGATTCCATTTAAATAAACTTCTTTTAATAATTTACAAATCATTATTAAAATTTATATAACTTCATAAATCACTTAAACAGCTTTTTTAAATCGAAATCATTATTTTACTATTTTAGAATTCCCAAAAATAGGCCCAATGCTGCAAAAGCGTTAAATAAGGTGATTCACATCAATCACGGCATCCAAACACCATGTATCACAGGATAACAGTGAGACAGAAAGAGTGAGTTGTACTCACTTTGATTCCAATAGCCGTTGCAGCTTTTTATTTCAATAAAAGTTTTACCCAAAATTCCTAGCAGCTCCAAATCAATCCAAACTAGCTCTATAATGTAGTGCTTGTCAATACAAACCCAACGCCGATTGTTTCGTCAAATTTCGATCTCGTATGACAAAGATATAGCATTTTAAAGATTATACAATTTTATATACAAATCTTTTTTTTTAACCTAAGATAATCAGGGCCGTTCGTTCCCTCGTAGCAAATCGTATCTTCTCCTTCGTTCGCGTATACGCAGATCACCAAAACCCATCTTCGTTTGCTTCCTTCGACCATCGCTCCTTCCACGACCAACTATTTAACGATCAGGGACCACCAAATCGAAGCCCTACGCGAGCTCCACCATCGATAGGAAACCGGTCGAACTCGGCGCCTCCTACGCCTCGGGATTTGTGCTCGAATGCCACGACTTCACTGCCAAAATTCTGGCGTTCCACCACACGATGTTCGATCATAGTTGTTGGATGTGCTCGTCTCTCCAAGCTCTCCGACTTTCTAGTTGGAGTCGTGGCTTAATATTGTGAGGATGAGTAGACCGAAGGGAAGAAAGTATGGAACGTTTTCGGCCATTAAACTCAAAGTGGCGGCTAGGGTTTCTGACCTACGTTTTGTGAAAAAAAGAAAAAGTGAGGTCCTTTTATAGAAAATTTTCGCACACTATTCATTCGAAAATTTTTCGAACTCCAAAAGAAGCGTGCCGCCAAGCGTTTATAATATTTTACCCCTATTCCGAACATAATGTAATATCGGGAGCCAATTCGATCTTATTTGGAAGATAGGTTTTCGAATCGAGTTATTTTAAATTAAAAATTTACTTAAATAAATTTCTATGCGTTTCAGCTTCGCACGACCAAACCGTAAATCCGATTAACACGAAATTTGAAATTCTACAATAATATAACATTACGGATCCAATGAAACTGGTTTCGTCGAAATCCGAGACAATGTCAAAAATGATTTTTTTTACACGTTGATTAAATCGATAAATTTCCAATTTCTATAAATTAACTTTTAAATCAAATTTAAAAGTTTACCAACATCATTCTAATTCAAATAGAATTTAATTCAACTTTATAAGTCATTTTCATTCACATTAAATTCAAAATCCAATTATTTCTGCAATTTCAAATATTAAATTAGCAATTTAATTATCCAATTAAATCAAGATATTTGAAATATAATTATTCAACTTATAAAATTAACTAGTGAATATTTAAAATCAATTAAATATCCCAATTTCGAATCACTGAAATTCTGGGTCGTTACATTCTCCCCTACTTAAAAGAATTCCGCCCTCGAAATTACCAAGTAAGAAAAAGCAACAAAATCCATTAACTTTTCAAAACCATTTAGTTAAGTTGGATTACCAAATCTCTTAAGTGTTTAACTTTCCAAAATAATTTAGTTAAACTTCTTATAAAACTTTTCTAAGTTTTCAAATCCATTCATAATTATCTTTTCAAAACCAACTAATATCGTTTAACTTTTAAGTCAAAATCAAAATTTTAATTATCAAAAATTTTCCAAAAATCTAAAAAAAATTCCAACGCATTAAATTTTTAAAAAGCGCTATAGCCTCCTTTGCGCGGTTCGATCCGGAAAAATCACAATATATATATATATATATATATATATCATAAATATACATCTCATCTTCGAGGATAAGGCATCCTGTAGGGAAGTAATATAAAAGTACAATATGTAATCTGATATATGTACCTTATATATTATTAGCGAGCATATACGGCTAATATAGCACGAAAGCGAGCTCCAAATGCGAAGCATACTCCATCCGCACCTACTAAACACTCAACAATCAATAAGTACATGTATATATGGAAAGTAATATCAATATACAACATATATCAATACAACAACTATATATGTCAATAAAGCAAATGCAACCAAAAGCAACAAATTCAACCATCAAACAACTATCATCTAACTAACATCCAACAAACTAATATCTATCCAATCAATCCATAACCAAATCAATATACATTCATTTCTCATCAATATTCATTGAATTGGTTTTCAATTTAATCACATTTGATTCATTAACATTGGATTTTACTAATACTCATTTATTCATATTCAATTAGTTTACATTCACTAATTTCCATTCAAGTTAGTTCACTTCCAAATTAAATCAAATTCAATTCTATTTAGATTCACTTACTACCAATTTGAATTCAATTATTTAGCTTCCAATTTTATTAATTCAATTTCATTAATAGTTAATGAATTTCTATACAATCAACTAACATCCATTTAACAGCTAATGCATATCCAACATAACCAAATTTATTTAATTTACACTCAAAATTCATATTTACTTCGTTTACCTTCAATTTGGTTTAACACATTTAATTTCAGTTGGTTTAATATTCAATTTAGATTGAATTCTAGTATTCACTATATTCACATTTTTATACAACACTTCCCATGCTAATTTTATCATCACTTCTTAAATTTTATTCAATTCTTAACAACAACATTTATAATCCATGTTTATTCACTAATTCACCTTTTACGATTAAAGTTGAATTTCATTCTATAACTCAAGTTCATATTCATTTAATTACTTCATTTCATTAATTCACTTTATTAATTCATTTTGATATCAAATTCAACTTCATTCAACATCAATTAAGTTATGTTTTATTTCATTCTCACCTGCATTTACTTTCACTACATAACTTAAGTTCACTTCTAATTTAATTCAAATTCTATTTCATTTAACTCATTTCATTATCTCATATCTTTTTCTTTACTTGAGTTAAATTTCATTTTCAAAAATCACTTCCTTTTTAACTTAACTTAGATTTCATTTCTAAAGTCATTTTATTTAACTTTTACTTAAGTCAAATTTCATATCACTATTCAAATTCAAATTTTGTGCTGCTTAACAAAATTGTTTAACCATTTTAATATTTGGTTTTACTTACATTTTCTCATTTTATAAGTTATACAACTTATTTATTTAAACTTCCAAATTCATATTATATAATCACTTACCACTTAAGTTTAATTTCCATTTCAATAACTTATCTAATCCAGTGTAAATCCAATTCACTTAATTTAACTTTCCTTTAGTTAAATTTCAAATCATATATTTTATTATGCTAACTCAAATTTATTTAACTTTACTAAAGTTAATTTTTTTTCATATTATAAGTCCAAATTCATTTCCTTTATATTTATCAATTTCAACTTGGATTTTAAATTCAAATTTGTTAATCACAACAAAACTTAAATTTTCAATTTATTAATGGTAGCAAATCCATCACATAGAAACTCGAAAATGATACTGATGATGTTGCAGTCATCACCCTTATTATTTTCCAACAACAGTAGTGAATTCAGTGCTTTATATTCTTTTAAAATTCCTTTTTATATTTATAAATCACATTTATTAATTTATACTTATATAATTTCACTTTTTCTTTGCTTATATAAGTTCATTTCAATTTTGCTTATCGTTGTTTAGATTTATAATAATATAATCTCTTTAAACTTTGAAAAACAACTATCAAAATCAACGGGATTCAAATTCTCAAATTCTTAGTTTAAATCTACTTTTATTTATAACTCATATTTATAAATATACTCCTATTGTTTAATTTCTTATATATAAGATTATTTCACAATTGTAAATCACATTAATTATAATTCCATACTTTATAATTCATTAGTTTATATAATTTATTCGTTTACAATTGTTATTTTTATTGGATTATTCAAACAGCTTTTTATTAGCTTATATATATTTACATTTTCAAACAACGAAATAATCAATTTATATATACTATAATAATTTTTAAAAAATTATTTCCCTTATATATAAAATATAATCGACGTAAAATTATTTCATTTACCCAATTTAAAAACAATACTACGTCGACTTGTCTCGTTTAAGTGTTTAGAAATCCCTATCGATAACATGGCGTCCCGCGCACCGACCAGAATTCATAAACAACTCAACGGATAAGTAAACACAATATAAAATATTTTTATATCACTAACAAATACGCGCTCATATATATAATACACTCAAACTCAATCTAGGGTGCTACTGACGTTATCTATACTGAGTACACATCAAAGCCTAGAAATATACTAAACCTAAGCTTCGATACCACGCTGTGACGACCAGCAAATTCGTACCTTTTGAATCGACAATAAACCACACATGTCTGCTCCAAAAAACACAAAATGAAGGAAAGTCATGAGAAAGAAAAGAAGAGAGAAGAAGAGAAGAGAAGAAAGAGAGAAGAGGGAACCAAACAGAACAATACAGGATCTCATATCGCAGTGGAAAACATATAATATCATATCAATAATCTTTACAAAACAGAAAGTGTAATATCGTATATACATCAATCAGAGTAAATGAATACATAATTATCAGTTTGGACAGTTATAACAACTTGTCCACACAAATGATGACAATATACAACAACAATGCAGCGGAAAATAAACAGATATGTGCATACGAAAATGAAGATCTCCAGCTCTCCTGCTGAAGCTCCAAAAGCACCAAATCTGAACCTAAAAATATACTCGGTCTGACCCGAGCATTGAAAGGGAAGAACGCCGAGATCAGTCTGGTAAACCAACGTGAGAAACACACTCAACTGAATTTATTAAATTACCAAAACTTTTCTTTTCAAAACAAAAGCAAATCGTAAGACACGCCCACACATAAACACGGACATGTTTTAACCTTACGATAACCAAAACCTTTCATATCAAATCATGTTATATTATACTAGTGTCTAGTATACAAATAATATTAATCATAGCCGAAGTTGTTACATTGATTAAATTCCAACATATAGCCCAAAGTGGGTAATACAATCAAAATGGCAGGCACGTAGCGGAGTTTGGATTTCCATACAAATGACCAGGTGAAGGGACTACCTTTCGGCAGTACATCTCTAGAGGAATGTACCGAGGACCATCACAAAAGATCCACTACCAACACTAGATCGGCCTACCTCTATAACTAGGTAGTACCGAATATATCATCCCCCGGTCGTTACCGACCTTTCCGAGGGCCCTCATAGCATACAAACCATATTAATTTACATCCCGAACGTCATAGAGGGAAGAATTATATCTAAAATAGGATGATCGTATCCTAATTGGGAATGAACCACTTAGCCTTGCCGCATCTAACCCTGTTTCGGTCATTTCATGTTGATGAGGCCTGAGGTAACGTTTACCTTTCACAAATCACATCACTTTGAATGCCACATCGCCATTTCAGTTGACTACTAATTGCTTTCCACAAAAATATAACCCTTGAGCTCGTACGTCTCAAGGAGGGTGTTAAGCTAAGAGAAGTTGCCTTCACCCCACCACTGATGTACGTTTGTAAAAACCAATGTACGTAATCTTAGAAATGCAATGTCAAACACTCGTCCATACAAGTTGTCCAGGAACAGGACAAACCGAAGGTACTTTCCTACCACATCCTGTCGGGAAATCCCTAGGATTAGTAGTGAATAGTCCTTGTAATGGATATTTCATAACGAAGAGACTACTGCTACTAGATGTATATTGGGATTTTAACCCCAAACGATCAACAAGCAGTCCTTCACTATGAACATCCTAAATATCAATATCATCACAACCTGCACAATCGAACGCATATACGTTGGTTCGAAGTGGTTTTCAGATAAATCTAATCTCCGTCTCTTCCAACCAATAACCTAAAAGCGTTTCTCGACATCACACAGAAACTAAGTCTTATAGACTTACCACGTCTCCAACTTTCAACTTGCTATCCTTTGGCCAAGAAGAAAACTCGATAGATTGGAGTAATCACTCCGCACTACACAAATCAACATTCTCAACATAAACGATAATTAAGCCTACATAATCAGGCACGTACTAAGTGTACGACTAATTAGTTCCCACATCAAGTCGAGGAACTAAAATGTCCAAATTTATAAATTTAGAACTAAAGCAGTCATTAGGCCTGATTTATTAAATCATTCATTAATTAAATCACTTTTCCAAATTTAATACTTCAAATTATCTTTAAAATGATATAATTCCAAAACCATTTCAATATTTTACTATTTGGAAACCATTTCCATATACTTATTTTAATAATAAGTGAATTCACAATTTACTTTATTTTCAAACCATTCAAACTCCATTTTAAAATACCACTTCCCAAAACAATTATTTAATTAAAGGATTATTCACTGTCCAAAATCCAATTATAAGTTAATTTACTTATAACTCTCTTATTTACAAATTCATTCTTTTTATAACTTCATAAATTTATAAATCTTATTTACTAATAAGATTCAATTTATAACTTCATTTTAACACTTACAAAACTCGTTTATAATCCCATTGCTTTTTATTTAAAAAATATCAATTTTTTAAATCTTATATATATAATCCATTTATAATAAGTTCAAAGTCCTCATTTAACTTATTTTACAAAGTAGTTATCTCCATATTTCAAAAATCATATTTTGATTCCATTTAAATAAAATTCTTCTTTTCATAATTTACAAATCATTGTTAAAATTTATATAACTTCATAAATCACTTAAACAGTCTTTTTAAATTGAAATCATTATTTTCGAATTTTAGAATTCCCAAAAATAGGCCCAATGCTGCAAAAGCGCTAAATAAGGTGATTCACATCAATCACGGCATCTAAACACCATGTATCACAGGATAACAGCGAGACAGAAAGAGTGAGTTGTACTCACTTTGATTCCAATAGCAGTTGCAGCTTTTTATTTCGAATAAAATTAAACGAACGTTTAATTTTACCCAAAATTCCTAGCAGCTTCAAATCAATCCAAACCAACTCTAAATGTAGTGCTTGTCAATACGAACCCAACATCACTTGTTTCATCAAATTTCGATCTCGTATGAAAAAGATATAGCATTTTAAAGATTATACAATTTTATATACAAAACTTTTTTTTGTTAACCTAAGATAATCAGGGTCGTTCTTTCCCTCACAGCAGATCGCGGCCACTCCTTCTATCTTCTCCTTCGTTTGCATATACGCAGATCGCCAAAACCCATCATCGTTTGCTTCCTTCGACCATTGCTCCTTCCACGACCAACTATTCATCGATCAGGGACCACCAAATCGAAGCCCTTCGCGAGCTCCACCATCGAAGGGAAATCGGTCGAACCCGGCGCCTCCTACGCCTCGAGATTCATGCTCAAACGCCACGACTTCACGGCCAAAATTATGGCGATTCACCACACGATGTTCGATCATAGCCGTTGGATGTGTTCGTCTCTCCAAGCTCTCCGACTTTCTAGTTGGAGTCGTGGCTTAATATTGTGTGGATGAGAAGATCGGAGGTAAGAAAGAATGGAATGTTTTCGGCCATTAAACTCAAAGTGGTGGCTAGGGCTTCTTACCTACGTTTTGTGAAAAAAAGAAAAAGCGAGGTCCTTTTATAGAAAATTTTTGCGCTATATTCATCCGAAAAATTTTCAAACTCCAATCGAAGCGTGCCGCCAGGCGTTTATAATGTTTTGCCTCTATTTCGAACACAATGGAATATATATCGGGAGCCAATTCCATTGTATTTGGAAGATAGGTTTTCGAATCGAGTTATTTTAAATTAAAATTTTACTTTAATAAATTTCATGGCGTTTCAGCTTCGCACGACCAAACCGTAAGTCCGATTGACATGAAATTTGAACTCCTACAATAATATAACATTGCAGATCCAATGAAACTGGTTTCATCGAAATTCAAGACAGTGTCAAAAATGACTATTTTTACATGTTAATTAAATTGATAAATTTTCAATTTCTATAAATTAACTTTTAAATCAAATTTAAAAGTTTACCAACATCATTCTAATTCAAATAGAATTTAATTCAACTTTATAAATCATTTTCATTCACATTAAATTCAAAATCCAATTATTTCTGCAATTTCAAATTTCAAATTAGCAATTTAATTATCTAATTAAATCAAGATATTTGAAATATAAGTTATTCAACTTATAAAATTAACTTGTGAATATTTAAAATCAATTGAATATCCCAATTTCGAATGGCTGAAATTCTGGGTCGTTGCAGGTTTAGTCATTTCCGACAAAGGATAACAAAACTCAACGGAGCAACAAATCGTCTTAGAATGACGATAATAAAGAAGCTGAAGTAACCGATAGCGGAGAAACCAACTATTAAGGATATAAAACGATCGTATATGAAAATTAATCTTGTATACTTATCACCACTCATCGAATTCAAACTTGTATTATTTCTTGGTAAACAATAATACCGAACAAGTCAAGGTATTGTTACCTCAAAGTCATGTTTCACGACGATTCTTAACTTTCGAAATAGAAGCAAGTCTACTTCTTCGATGTTTAGAGCTAAGTACACAAATAAATCGTTTCCATATAAGTGATATCGCTTTACGGAAATTAATTCATTTGTGTAAACGAATCAAACTTTTTCTTTTAAAAACCCAAAATCGTACTTGCTTCACATTACAAGTATTAGCTTTAAAACACTTTTGTTAAAAGAGTTTACTAACTTTGAAACATCATTAAAAAAAATTCAATAACTTAGAACATCCTTATTACAATTATTAATCAACTATAAAACTTCATTAATTCAGTTGATCGATCGACTTCAATAGCCTTTAATTCAAAAGAACATAATCACCTTTAAACACCATTAATTTAATTAATTAATAAAATTAAATATAATTAATTAAATTAATAAATAAATAAATATTATTATTTAAAATGATTGATCAATTTGAACCATCACTAAGGAAAGATTAATTAAAGTTAAAATAAGATGACTTCCTTTTTAAAAGTCATTAAATAAAAATATTAGTTAATTTAAAAACATCATTAATTGATTGATTAATAAATTTTAATATACTTTTACAGTTAAAATAAGTATATGAATACTTTTGGGAAGTGTTGAAATGTGTTAAAAATGAATAGTGATGTTTTAATTAAATAGTGGAGTTTAATTAATAAATGGGGTTTCATTTATAAAGGAGTTTATTGAATAAAATTGAGTTTTATTAATAAAATAGGTTTTCAATTAATAAATGAAGATTAACTAAAAAAGGGATTAGAAGCCGTTTATATGACTTGATCATGCTTGTTGTTTCGATCGTGCTTTGTGTGTTACTTGCTTATGACAGTATACGAAGACTTGGTTTCTCATATGCGATTATTCTCATTATATTGAATTGTTTGTTAATTTAATAGTTAAATAACCGACTATCAAATCTTGACCAAATATTTTTTGGAAATATCTAGAAGAAACACGAGTATTATATGGTACGGTTATTTTTAGTGATACTATATTGTACGCATAAACTTGTTTTGCTCGTTTAGGACAATGGCAAGGAAATACGTTCACTTAAACGGTTAGGAGATGATCTCCGATCTTATGTATTGTATGTTTATTTCCCACAGAACCAGTGTTGATATTCCCAAGAACTCGATCGATTGGTTTTGGAGCACCCGGTAAGCGGCGATGTGTACTTATATGAGATGCCTTGAAACCGTAACCACTCCAAAACCATATAAGTATTTATGATTTGGAAGAGGTTCGTGATTGCTTTGTGATTGCTTCGTTATTGGTTCATGATGGCTTCGTGATTGCTTCGTGATGCTGGAATATATGTGGAGATTCAAGATCTATTTGAGATGCTCGAACATATGTACTTATTCGTGATCATTTCAGGATGTGGGAATCCATGTGTGATTCCGAGACCTATTGAGGTATGAGAATCCATGTGTGATTCTAAGATCTGTTAAGGAATCCATGTGTGCTTTCGAGATCTGTTAACATACGAGAATTCATGTGTGGTTCCGTGATCTGTTCAAATTGGAGCTCGTGTGGAAGATCTGTTCGAGTGGTAACTCTGAGCTGAAATGTTAGACATAGCCTCATCATCGGTATGGCAAAAACCAGAGATAGAAGACAAAGCCAGTAGGGTTGGCAAACCCATAGGGTGCATGCAACTCCATTTTTAGAGATACTTATTAGGATATGCATGCGGGAGCGATGCATCAGGTCTTAGCAAGACCAGCTATGGTTTTCCTATAGTACATTCACTAGAAATGTATGACGCTTCAGAACGATATCTCCGATCCTTCTGCAGTAGTTCGGACTCGGCTTCCTCGAAGAGATCTACGTGGAAATCCTACACAATTAGCAAACGCGCCTTAGCGGTTGTGATTGTATACCTATTATTGTTGTGATGTACACTCACTGGCATCGCAGCTATGTGATTATTTATATTTCACACCTTAGATGTTATTATATTATTACTGGGTTTTATAGTAGAAATGGTTCGGTTATCGTAAGATAAATACCCGTCTGTGTTTATTGGCAAGGTGATCTTACAAGATATCATTATTTTAAAGGGTTTTAAGATATAATAAGTCTATATGATTTGGATTTCTCACGTTGGTTTACCAGACTGATCCGGATGTTATTTTCTTAATGCTCGGGTCAGCTCGAGTATGTTTCAGATTTAGTTATGGTTCATTGGAGCTCTTGAAGAGGAGCTTGATGATTTCCTATCGTACTTTATTCCGCTGCATTATTTTATTTGTATCTATCAACATTTGTGAGGACAAGTTTTTGTAATTGTCCAGGCTGATGATAGTTAGTTTTCTCTGATTTATGTATGTATATAAAGGTTTTCTTTTTGTTAAAGACCTTTTGAGATAGTATGTATTATCGTTCCGCATGTTAGATTCCGATACTGTGTGTAACATCCCCCACTTGGAGGCCCAAAACTAACGGTTATGGATGATGTAGTCATCCATAGTTATTAATCCTCCGCGACCAAATGCGGTAATGTTAGATACATTGATACAACAGAAACATATGTATAGGAAAAAAAAATTAAAACCATTAAACAAATTTCTCATTCCATTTCAACCATATTTCAAATTCATTACATAATCCCAAATTTGAAAATCACACTCAAAGAAAACATAATTGTTACAAACTACGCCAAGAGCAACATATAAAGATGCCCACTTGAATGATCAGAGCATATATATACATATACATACATATATATATATATAGGCAATTAAAAAACTTTACATTAAAACACAGCAGAATCAAATAGAAAAGAACTTCTTATTAGCTAGCTTGCCTCCTGCACATCTGTGGAAGCTTATTCATCTAAAGGAGAACCTGAAAATCCTCAACTCTCAAACTACTCAAAATCAATTGAGCATCCGAGAGTTTAAGGGAAAAACATAAACTTCGAGTCAGACATAAAACCTGGTATGAATAATAACATACTATCTCGAACCATTTTAGATATCTAGTGAGACCACGCCACTTAGCGGAATGGGTTTTCCCCTAACTAGTATCTTACCCAAAAATTTGTAATAACCATGTAATGTGCTCCTGCATCCACAATGGTTAAAAACATAGCAATTTAAAATGTATCATGATGATATGCAAACATACAAAATAGCCTGGATTTCTCATCTCATTCATTTGACTATCTATCTCAATTATAGTTTCTAGGGTCACTATTAACTTATTAGTTTTCATGGGCTGACTAATAACCTGGTTAAAGCTTATGGACTATCTGTCTGGTTTCATAGTTTTCATGGGATCACTAAAAACCTATTCGCCTCTACAAATAACTCCATTCAATTATTTCATGGGTTCTCCCTGAACCTATTGATATCTCCAATAACTTCCTTCATATCATAGTTTTCATGGGTTGACTACGAACCTATTGACTTCTGTCAATAACTTTATCCGGATATAGTTTTCATGGAATCACTATGAACCTAATGGCCCCTTCCACTAACTCTTTCCAAACATAATTTTCATGGGTTTACTATGAACCTGTCTAATCTGACAACTTCTTTGATCAATCTCTGGATATCCTATGTTCTGGTTTACCTGACTTCTTGGATGCAATTCTACTCATACAGGAGTTAACTCTATTTATATTCACTACTGGATCAACCTAGCTGGTTATTCTACCATTTTCTCCAAAATACAGTTATGGGTCCATTATACCGTGAATATGTTTATAGAAGAAGCATATAGAAATACTGATCATAACATAATAATACCAACCTTTAAGGTTTAATATCCTTGAAATTATTTTCACATGAAACATGGTTAATCTCATTAACCCATTATTTTTATCAAGGAAAGCTTCTTCATTAATTCCAAAATTATAAGCTATTTCAAAGCCCTTTTATATTGCCATGTGTTTTCCTTTAAAAATGAGATTGGGTTCTTTGTTTGAAAACTAAGACTTTCGAAACCTTAGACCTTTACTTTCGAAACCATTTGAATATATCTATCGAAAGCATTCAAATATTCTTTTCAAAACACTTAAACATATGCCTTTCGAAACACTTTAAAGTATCTCTTTCAAAAGCATCAAAACATTCCTTTCGAAAGTATTAAAGCATATCTTTCCAACTTATAGAAGCATGGTTTCGAAATCTTTTGAAAGTACCTCTTTCGAAACCATTGGGTTTAATCTTAAATATAACTTTTGGGTCAAAATGAACATAAGCGAAAGTAACCCTTTCAAAACCATTTACCTTCAAATAAAAGAGTTTGGGGAAAACTGATGGGCTTGGAACCATCTTTTTGAAAGCATTAGTCTTTAAGTAAAACAATTGAAAGGATAACTTCGAAACTCCTTTCAAAGCCACTGCCTTCGAATCCATTAGTATAAGTGGCTACTGGAGCCCTTTTGAAAGCATTTGGAAGCGGCTTGTTATATATAAAAAAAGCTTACCTTTCGAACTCGTTGATAACTTCAATCTATTCGAAAGGCATAAAGACAACAACAAGGTTTCGACTTGGTTCAAACTACCCTTTCGAAAGCTCCATTTTTAAAACATAAAACACGACAACTCATTTGAAAGCTACTCTTTTTAAAACAAGAAGGCGGCAACCCCTTCGAAAGCTATATAAAAGTAATTCACCCCTTTCGAAAGCATCCATTAAAAAGTAGGCAAGTAGCATCTCTTTTGAAAGCAAAACAAAGACCTTCAAAAGCTATTTAAAATGGCCTCGACCCCTTTGAAAGCATGGTTTCGACTTATACCTTCCACCTTTCTCCAATCCACTATAGACCAAAGCATTGATGCCATGTGTATTGGTTTCGACTTGGTTGAGGGGTGGAGTTATGAGGTCGAAAGGTTCCTAATGGAAGTGGAGAAATAATAAATCTATACAAAACTGTTTTGTTGCCTTTTTAAGTATATGCTTTTCAACCAATTTGCCTATTTGTAAAAATATAATTGGTTGTCATAATCTTTACCAAAACATTTTCCAAAGACTGCCGAATTTATCCAAAATTGATTAAAATTAATTTACAAAGTAGCCCTTCTCTTTAACAAAATAATTAAGACATTTAAGTCCTCCAACTTAAATAATTTAATTTACATAGTAAATTACTTAGGAAAAATCCTCAAAAATCATCAAAATTCACTTTTAATATGTTACCTAACATATATAAATTTCAGACCCAAAATCCTTTATATAATAGCCGAAATAAATTTTAAACCCAATTATTTATTTCTTCAAAAATTCATAATAAATTATCCATAGCTTAGATAATTATGAAAATTTAAACTCATCTCCAAAATAATGTTTTACATAACATATTAAATCCTCATGGCGTTTGAAACCCAATATATATGATTTTAACCTTAAAATCGAATCAAACGTTCTTGTTTAAAACAAACATGACATATAGCCCAAACATATCATCATTAAAATCATCAAAACGGATTTAAATATAAATCTGATATCATATGTTCATGAAAACAAAAAAGATGGTTTTGATTATTATTCACCTTGCTTTGGATAAGAAACTTGAGATTTGATCTTGCTTAATTCCCCCTACTTGATTCCTTAGTTTTTATTGATTTCTCCTCTCTTTCCCCTAGGTTATGGCCGGCTTGAGCTCCTTAGTTTATGTTTTAGAATTTTGAACTTATGAAATGAAAATGAGAATAAGGGTTTAGGGGTTAAGGGTTATGGTGGACGGCTATTCCCCATAATACCCTTGCCTTATTCTTTTATTGGTTAACTTATAAAATCATTTCCATAAACTCATCCCTTTGATTTTATTTAGTTAAGCACGACCGCTATTTAGTTTTCAAATCTCAATCCCCTTATCACTCTAATCTTTATATTATTCTATTTATTTATCTAATTAAATCTCCTGAATAATGTTATTTAAAATTAGGGTGTTATACTGTGTTCCCTTCTTTCTTGTTCTATTTTTTTCTTTTTCTTTTACTCTAACAATTCGTCTTTCCGACATTTGAGTGTTCCGCATGTGAATATCATGGATGTATTAGAGTCGACATTCAAGGGTCGAAAAGGCCAATCGTTACATTTGGTATCAGAGCTGAAGGTTAAGTGAGAACCTTGGTTTTGGCGGGTATAACTCATTGAGAGGTAGGGTAATGAAATGCCTTATTATGAGTTGAGTGTAGATATACGAGAGTGCGTATATGTTGTTATAAAAATGTTTTGTATTGTGTTGATTGGTTTATAGAGTGGCATACAGATTCTGATCAATACGAGTTGCTATCGTTATTGACAGGGATTTCTAAACACTTGGACAGAGCAAACCAATATAGTATTGCTTTTGAAATTGGTAAATGAAATAATTTTACCTTAGATTATATTATATATAAAAGAATAATTTTCATAAATCGTATAGTTACTTATGATGTGTTTGTTTGTTAGGAAATGATAATATTCTATTATTATCATTTGTTGTTTGATTTGCGTGCTCGACCAGTTTATGAGCAATTTTGCCTTTTCACTGTATGGGTTGGGTATATACTAACTTGTGGCAACACTAAGACGGACAACTTATGAATTAATTTTCACAATTTAACTATGAGGCGTTCGGTGATAATGTTGGATTAAAATTTGATTTTAACATAAGTTGTTTATTATAAGCTAAACAGGATAAACACTTCGGTGATAGTTTTATATAGAAAGTGACTTATATAAATATGGTTTATAAAAATGATTTATAAATATGAAAAGGATTTGAACTGAGAATTTAAGAACTTAAATCCCGGTGTTTTAGAAATTAGTTTTCTAAGGTTTTGGAAAATACTACTGGTATTATTTAAAAGTAATATTTGGGAATTGGTATTTGGAATTGATATCATGATACTTAGTAATATTAAGAAGTATTTGATACCGTTCGGAAAATGATTTTGGTTAACTTCGAAAGACAGGGTAGTCTGCATGTACCCATATTTTGAACGTTTGCGTGTGTCCAATCCTTTGTCATCTGCATGGGCAATGAGTTGAGCATCTGGGAGGAAGTTCAATATTGATACGTGTGTTAAGGGATCGATGGATGACTTTGTGGTTGTGATGCTCATTGTTAGGACAAGGTAGCATGCGTGTACCCATGGTAGTTTGCATGTACCCATATTTTGGACGACTGCGTGTGTTCAGTCTTTTGCCATCTGCGTGGGCAATGAGTTGAGCATTTGAAAGAGTTATTGTACACCTGAAGCACATAGTGAGAGATGCAAGGCTGTGTGATAGATGCAAGGCTGTGTGATAGATGTTATGTTTGTTGTGTGCTTGATATGTTGTGTGATACCCATGTACCACATATTTTCCCCTTATGATAGTAGTTTAGCATATACTGTGTTTATATGCTAACTCTTTGGATGCAGGGACAGGTCGGGTATGGTTGTTTATACCCTATACTCTATTTACTATATACAATTTTATAGTATTTTGAGATGATATATCGCTCACACCAGACTATTGTATGATCTGAGGTTTTATATTTTGCTTCTTATTATCTCGGGTAAGGCTATAAATTTTGCACAGCTATCCAACGTCCGGCTCAGTCCGAGGCTGTAAAGCGTCCGGTTCATGTTCGTACGATTCTCATTTAGGACATGAATTAGGACAAGAAAAAATATATGAAAATATGTTCGTTCGAAAATGTCCGATATTTTTCTACTGTTTAAACATTGTCTGTCCGTTGTCCGGCTCGTACGAACAATGTCCGAGCTTAATGCTTGTCCGGTCCGTGTTCATCCGAATCTCTTATAGGATAGGACTATGGCAGCCTTCGTTCGGTCTGGTCCTACCCGTTTACACCCCTAATCTTAGGTACTCTTAAATATGTAGATTAGAAATAACGGGTTTGGATAGCGCATGGAGCTATACGAAGTACCATTTTGCTGTGTTGTATTATGGAGGTATGTCAGTACTTGTATTTTGAGGGACAGTTATAGAGTTTATTTTGGGAGATTTGGAATGTATAAGCTCTTTATTTCAATTTTTGTATAGTCTATGAACCTAACGTACTCTGATGTTTTTATTTATGGTTCATCTGATTATATCATTGTCTCGCATGTTTTACATCTACGTTATTATATTATATTTTGTATATATGCTGTAAGATGTTCTATAAGTTGTGTTTGGATTTTTGTTACTTTTCACCCTTGGCTATCATCCTGCATCGGCCTGGTACCTCCACAGCACGTTATACAGGTATATCGGATACCAGAAGTGTAGGACAGTCGTTAAACATCATTATGAACTAATACTAGCTTACCATATATGTGTCAATTGTATTTTTATATAAAGTTAGTCCATCGAGGTTCAATACTAATACATCAATATAACTCACATGAAAACTGCCTAAGCCAAGATTTTCTAAACTGAATGAACACACATTTAGATAAAATAAGGAACATCTCAATGACAACACACATGACTCAAGTACAAAGATCGATCAACTTTCCAATCTTCCTAGACTGTTAGTGAGTCATTGGATATAATACGGACTACAAATCAATCTTACTGAACATTTAAATGGACGTCTTCATCTCTCTCACACCCGCATACTTGGTATGAGCAGATCATGACACTTTGACAAACCAAAGTCATGAAGAAGCATGTACAACATCTATCGTACTTGTCTTAGTATATACAACATTACGAGACTCATCATCCTCAAACGTCACATCCTATGATACCAATATATAGTAAACCATACTTTAACGTCGCAGACGACCCATATGAAGCACCTCGGACCATTTATGTAGGCCTCTCAGGGTCCTGGTTAATACTGGCCCCAACATAGACATTCTAACATCAGACCTATGAATTCAGATGTTTGAATTCTTTTCGCACGTTTGAATTCATAATTTATATGTCTAAATGCCTAAAGGGTTAATTTCCTTCAACACTTCAACCGTTTGAATGTACATTCAATCGTCTAATTATTTAAATTCAAAATCTGAATTTCTCCAAAATGAACTATAAACTTGCGAATTTTTACCGTAAAATTTCATACATTTATTATTTATTTCAAATGACTATTTAACCGTATATTTTGAGTTTTCGATGTTTATCAAGCTCTTCTTCAAGTTTTTATATTCGTGTTCATACTAATCATATATATACTTCACTAGACTTCATTTGAACATGATTTGACCGTCTTTATCATTGTTATACTGTTTTCACCAATATATATATACATGTACGTCTTCTTAACACATAAATTGTAGTCTCATCGTCACCTATTCATATTTTCGCCTCATTTGTCGTCATGACATTATTATAAAGGTCATTAGCACATGTTTTCTAATCTATTATTCTATTAGTTGAGTTTATCTATGATATTTTCATGATGATGCACCACCAATTGTATCTTAACTAAAGTGAGCCAATCATATAGTCCAATGGATTAACTATGTTCATTTATCTTCCCCATACAAGTGTCTTCAAGGTTACAACCACATCTAATGACTACTTCAAAATTTTAATACCAACATAATCACAAATCTATCATTTAGAGGTATTATTTCATCTATATTAATTTAATTAAGATCGTTGACCTAACTAAGGTCATAATCAATGGATTAAGAGCATATATAATATTATATATCTTAATTAATAATTTCCACTCACGAATTATTCAAGAAAGCCTCTATTTTGATTGAAATCTCTTTCTCCTTCGCTGTTCGAAACTTGCCTAGGCTCCAACCTCCAAGAATAAGTTAAGATTGATATCTCTTTGTAAAATCTTCTCGCATTGATATCCTTAGCCCAATAAGTTATTAAATTTGTTGGAGAAAGCCTTTGAAAATTTAGATGTAGGGTTTAGAGTAATGAGCTAATTCGTTTTGAGAAAAGGAAGATAATAAGAAATAACTGCACGTAGTTTGTCCCTAACTAGAAAACTACTTTATTATAAATCGGGCAATAATCGGTCTTAGGACCCCGACTTAGTCCAATCCAACCCAAATGCTAGTTCGGTTATAATCTCTAATTCCATTGTTTGATTTACATGTTTGTATAGTAAAACTTGACCAGAAAAGTTCAATCTGCGCAATGGTACAAGTTCCATCATCTATAGAAGTTATAGTTTCGCCCCCTCTAAGTGGAATTACCAACTTACCCTTCATGAAATATTAATTAAATTATCAAAATTTATAGGGTGTTAGAAATACGAAATCGTATCCGCTGATGATTGATGAATCTAAAAACTTAAATAGAAAATTTTAACTTAACGTAACGTTTTCAAAATCACTCCAATACATATATTTTTAAATATTCCAATACACTAAAAACTCAAGATTATAGATTTAATTCTACTGTTGTTAACGAATACCGCGAATCATTGTTGTTATGCGTAAGTTACTAGCTATTCTATAAACAGTTTTCAGAAACAGTTTATAGTCCAAAACGATTTTTTTGAAAACCATTAAATATATTAACGGTTTTCTAAAAACCTTCTACAGCTAATCAAAGAAAAGGTATGAATTCCTTCCATTCAACTGTTGGATGAGTTGAAGGTGTTACAACATTTTTTCAACCACCCCACTCTTTAAATGAATGCTCTTTTGGAGACTAACGTATGTAATAAAGTGACCACATTGGATACCCGAGGAAAAGTACTATTATAAGCTTATTATAACTCAATATGCATTTATAGTAAATTAGAAAGGATATAGGTTTACGACAGAGAGTACAATGGCTCCCAACAGTTATAACTACTCCATGCAAAAAATCCCTCGGAAACCACTTGGACGATCACTTCTCCTGGGAACTCAGTGAGACCCCAAACGTTTTGTGGCAGTCTTGTATAACAAAAAGGTCTATTTTCTCTGGTTAGCACTGAATTGGGTTTGAAAATATCAAAATGAATTCTCATTATGAAATTTTTGATTGATAAATATGCAAGAACAGTCAAGTGGTTAAATCCGTCTACTAAAAGATTGGAACATGTAGACATCTCAACTACCAGTGTAGCTTGCTAAACGATCTAAAAGCTGTTAATAAGACAGTGATATAATTTAACCATGCTAATTTATACGAGGGCCCATAACGTCAATCACGCATGTGAAACTTATCTCATAGCCCATCAGAATAAGAAATTACTACATGAAAACGTAAAGGGGGCGTGTAAAGAATGGATTGAGATGTATTTTTGATTTGGCCATGCTTTAATGTATGATTTGTCAGGATAGTTTGGAAGGACTTTCCATTCCCTCACAGGAATTAACTGACTATTTACATAGCTTAATGTTTCTTAGAACTTCTTACTTTGCTCAAAACTATCTGTTGTCAGAGTTGATCCAAAGCGTGTTTGACAACAATTATAAGCAGCTAAAACAACTACTGATAAGTAGTTAAATAACAGATTAGTTACTTATTGCTATTTGTGTATTTAAGACAAAATAAGTTGATAAATCATAGAGTGGTTGTTTATGATTTATTTCAATTTTTACAACTATAATTTACTACTATTTCTATTCGTTTACCTACAAACACTTCTAAATGATCCATAAGGTCTATCGCATATAGAGAACAAATGCATAGATGCCTAGGTTTAAAATCAGGTAATATTCAGCATATAAAAATGCTTTAAAAAAGAACAAAAGCTAAAAACCATCATTTTATAGCAGTATCATTATCTCACTCCCGTTGCATCAAAATGCACAAATGTGACTCATATTAAGTTATAAAACCAAACAACATTCAAATGAAATTCAAATATAACATTAGAGTCTTACTCATAAAGGCGGAAGAAAAGCCAACACCCAATTCTTCTTCATTTATCAAGTGATAAGAGGGAAAGTTGTTCGTTAACAGCACAGTCAACATGGCAAGAAGTTCGGCAACGTGAAGGAATAAGAATCATGCCAAGGCATCTCTGCTCCATCGGAGAAGGAGAAGAGCTACCCATGCTTCTATACTCTATAGCATCCTGGAGTATGATATTTCCTTGCTTGTCAAGACAGTGAAAGCCTCCAAGAAAAAACCTCCCATCGTTCACTGCTATAAGCATTTTACGGAATAGAAGCTTACGGACTCGAGCAACTAATGGCGAGCTATCATTGACGTTAGAAGGCGAACTCATACTCGATGGTTCAGATGATGACGGTTCAAGCTCAGCTGATCCTCCCTCCATGTTGGTACTGAAATCGAACAAAATAACTAGGGCATTTACAAAATAACCAAGCACTTAAATCTTAAAACTTTTCAGCCATTATATTACAGTTTGATAAATTAAAATTAACCAGTAAGCCTCGGAACAATTGACCGAATCCAGCAAGTAGATCGCAGTACGTCGAACCGAATATTAAAATTTTAACCCTTTTTTCTTATTGAATTTGATTTGGAGAACCCTAGAAAAGAGGGTTGGGAAGAGACGGAACCGAAGGGTAGATTTGGGGCTAATTCTATTTTAACGATTTAAGTCTGGAGGCTCATACTTTATGAATGTTTCTACAGGCCCGAAGATACAAGGTCAGAAATAGAATTATGTGAAAACGGATCCTACGTTGGAATTCAAGGAATTCAAGGAGTGCTTGATCATTGGAACGGCTGAGATCATTACCGCACAGTTTCGGGCTTAAATTTCCGGGCTTTATACCAATTTCATGGATAGTGAGGGCCGACGTTAATTGTTTATATTTCCTCTTTCTAACCCTCTTTAAAAAAAAAAAATATTTCATTTGATTGAAAGTCATTTCACGAAATTATTGTCTTCTCTCCTACTGATCCTCTTCTAGAATTTCACACGATCTAAACAAATTTCAAAACATTGCTAATTGCTATTTGGATTGCGCTTTATATCGAATATAAAATCCACTCCAAAATTGAATTTGATTAGAAAATGATAGAGATTTTACCAAAATCAATTTAAATAAATTAAGATGTCCTTTGAAAATCTCCACTAAATCATGAAAAATATCGGTAATTAGATTAGGGGGAATTAATTTAAAGGACAAAAATTTGTGTATTTTTAGCCTTAAGGACACGACCTCTATATTTTAACTACAAGGACAAATATTCTTCTAAAAATTATTCACAAGGATAAACATTCTTTCAAAATTATTCATGAGGACAAACATTCTTCCAAACTGTTACCGAACTAAAAACCGATACTTAAAAACTGCTACCGATAACTACAAACTGATACCTAAAAACTGTAAAAACTGATACCTAAAGAAAGTTGTCATTCAGACTAAAATACTGAAGGTATGTCCTTGAGGGTAAAATGCTGAGAAATTTTATTCTTGACAATAATTTCCTGATTAGATTAATTCCAACAAAAAAATTGAAAAAGATAATTAATGAGACTATACTTTTAATTCTAAATTTGTAAATTAATTTTCGAGTTTAGCATTTAAAGTTTCGAGTTTATTTTTTGGGAATTTTTTTTAAAGGATAAATAATTTAAAAAAATTATTCAAAAGGACACGCACAAACAGTTTTCTTCCAAAAGACAGGCCCAAAGCTCATTCGTGCGTTAAAACATTTCTCAGTTTCCTTCATTCGTCTTCCTATTCGATTTTCAAATCCACACTCTTCTTCACGACACAAAATAAAAATTAAGAAAAAACGGCAAACGAAACCACAACAAAATCGTTACCTCCATCTCAATCGCATACGTCAGACAATAAAAAACAAGCAGAGTTTGAGCACGAATCTGATACCTTATCCCCTCAATCTGATATTCGACAAAAACCTAATACCCTAGCGCCTCATTCTGATTATCAGCTCGAATCTGGAAACAAAGAACCTCAATCTGAGAATCGAGCCGAAATTGAAAACCTACCACGTGAATTTGATACCCTAGCAGCTGTATCGATAACCTTCATGAAGCAAATATCCTAGCTGCAGTAGAGAAGCAGTAGGAATCTGCAAAGTTAACACTATTAAAAAGACTAATAGAAGAAAATATAGAGCAAAAAAAGGAAAAAAGAACAAAAAGGAAACATGAAGAAAACAGAACAGAAGAAAAAGGTAAATGATATTATGAAATGATGAAGCATAACAAAACCATTCTAGATTGATTATGATACTATTGAACTTATTTTACAGAAAAATGAAGAAACCATGTAGGAAAAAACAGCTGGTGACAAATCAACTGTACAACAAGTGCAAAAAAGAGAATTAAGATCGAAGATTAAAAATGAGAAAATAATTCAGCAGCAACTTCAACAGGCAACTAATACCATTAAGTGATGAAACTGATACTATTAAATTATTAGATGTATTTTAATAGTGTTAATATGTTTAACAGGAAAAAGCTCAAACAAATAAGGGAAATCAAATAGCAGTTGAGGAATCTGAAGATGAACAAGCCAACATGGTAAAATTACAAGCTATATCACTTATAAAGATTTTCATGTTCAAAAAGTGATACATATAGTTTGTTTGGTAGAAGACAAAGCTTAGTTGGTTAGAAAATAAATTTTATTGACATTTGTTACAAAACTGATACTAATATATTGAAAATATGATACCAAACATCTGTTAGAATTAACGTGATACTTTGTATTTAGAAAAATTAATTTCAGCACACACATAAAAACTGATACCAACATCCTGCAATAGTGATACCTATTGTCTAATTGTGTGTAGCTGATTCATTTTAGTTTACAAATTATTTCACCATCATTTTTCTAGGAAAACTGATAATAATTCTTACGAAATGACACCCACTATATAATATGTTTTAGTTAATACGTCAATGTTGTAATTTTTCAATAAAATGATGCCTATATTTCACAAAATGATACCCACTGTATAACAAACGATACCTAAATTTCATAAAATGAACCTATTGTTTGTTTAGTTGAAGACAAAACTTTGTAATTTTGAAAATATTTTTTCAATTGTTTATAACAAAACCGATATAGTTATATTCATAAAATGATACCCACTATTATTGATGGAATTTACTACTCCATAATTGAAATTATTTCTATCACAAATATAAAATTGACACTAATGTAATGAAAAACTGATACCTACTATTTGTTTTTATGGACATCATATCTTAAAATTAATATACCGTCTGTTTGAACCAAACTTATACATATACCTTATAAACATGATACTCGCTGTAACAACCCAATATTTTTGCAATTATTTTTAATTACATTTTATTTCAATATTTTATTTTATTTAAAACATTTTAAAAGTGTAGTTGAAATTTTCCAATGTTAGTTATATTTGTTTACAAATTTTTATTTATAGTTTCAATTAAATAAAGTATTTCTTTATTTATTTCTATTTCCTAAGACTATTTATTTATTTTCATTTCTACTTTATTTTGTTTTATCTTTTATTTTATTTATTTGATTTTTGATTGGTTTATTTTGAATAAAAGAAAGTGGAAATTCAAAGAGACAAAGTCTTTTCATTTGCTTGTGACTTTTCAATTGCTAGTCTTTTCATTTGCTTGGCCTTTCATATTCTCTTGTTTAGCCGTAAATTTTCATTTCTATTCACGTGAAAAACTTCCTCACCACTTCATTCTCTCGGCTATCTTCATTTCTGAAAAAAATTGTAAGTTCATGGCTTCCTTTTCTCATTTTTCTTCTTCATTTTCCATTGATTTTACCTTGGTCTCTTCATGCTTTGCTCGACCATAACCCTCCACTCCTCCACCGACCACCACCATCACCTTCCCCTCATCATCCACGGCAACAACCACCTCCTACCCCTCTGACCAGATCTGGCCGTGAACACCTAAGTGAAGCCATCACCACAAACTTTGCAAAAATCCTTGAAATATGCATAGTCGAGCCTTTATTCCACCACCCCTTCATTTTTCACCTCGGCCATCACCCCTAGAACCACCACCACCTGCTGACTTCACCTCTGGCCATCACTTCAGCACTGACCTGTCCTGTACCTGACCATGGTTGAGCCAAACATGACCATAGGCCGAGCCTTGTTGCACCAAAACCTTCCCCTTTGCCTTGTCCTTTGACCTTCCCTACCTTGTAACTCCCAAACTCTTCACATCCCCATGTAGTCGTGCCTATGTGATGCCAAACCCAAGTCTTTACCACCAACAAATCATGATGGCCGAACCAAATAAACATGTATGGCCGAGCCATGTTGAGAGAAGGTCGAGAAATTGTGATTTAAAAGCTTGGTGATGTCATTTGTTAATTCTAATTTCCATTTTGTTTCAATTAATCTTTGTACTGTATATATATTTATATTTGCTTTGTTTTATTGTTGTATACAATATTAATATCTTGGCTCTCTCTCCACTTGAATCAAAAGTCGTGTTGTATCGTGCTTTCTGGAATTTGTCTGTGTGTTTTGATTTGCTAACTCCAGCGTAAAAAGTTGAGTTATTCACGCTTGACATTCGTACTTATACAAATTGTGAAGTGATAACAAGTGAATGTGTAGAATTGTTATATCATGTTATACCTGCCTGTGATATGAATTATATGATGTTAAACTTTGTTATAAACCTGTCACATCATCTGATATGTTATATTTTGTTATACTGTTTAATTAATTCTGTTTCTCACACTGCAAGTTCCCTATAGAATAGAATCACTATGGGTTGAATGATACACACTCGAACGGACTTTAGAATAGGGAAAAATCGTTATGGGCTTAAATGATAGACCTAAGCAATTTTTATTTATTTTATTTACTTAGGATTGCGGGTTTGAAATGATAGAACCCGGATTTTCTTTGTAAATTACGAATTGAAATGATATATTATCTATAGGGGCATTTCACTAGAAGGACAAACTTTGCAGTCCAATTAGTTTCTAGGACACACATCCACATAAATTAATTTCAAGGTTAAAGTCGCAGAATAATTACTTTCAAGTACAAAGTCAGCAGTTCAATTATTTTCAAGGACATAATTTCATAGGTTTTTAGGCCTTAGAAACTAATTATTTTGCATTTTGTCCTTAAAAGTAATTATTTTAGTTGTGTGTCTTAAAAACTAATTGCACTTGCTAAAGAGGCCCTTGTGGCTAATTTCCACTTATCTATATCACTTGACCTAGGTTAGAAAATATTATACAGACCCGTGGTTATTTTATATATTTTATTCTGGAAATTTTTAAGTATTTTAAAATGTAAAAATATGAAAATTTGATTTAAATTGAATTTAAAATGATTTAATAAAGGGTTAGTGATTTTTCTATAAGTTAAAAATGTTAAATAAATAAATGATTAAATTGTAACTTGAAATATAACTTAATTTTGAAATTTGTGATTTGGTTTAAAATGAAAGTTTAAGTAAAGAAAATAAAATGGAAATTAAGTTTTATTTTTGAAATGGTAATTTAAATTTAAGTGTTGAGTTAATTGTAATAAAAAAAATGCAAAGAATAAGTAAATTTTACACTTGGATTTAATAAGTAAATTATTGGAAAATTTGGATTTAATTATGAAGATTTAACTTTGTAAAAATCATAAGTTAAAGGGTATTTAAATGAACATTTTTGAAGTGGGAAAATATGATTTTTTTAAGTTAAAATGGTTAAAATTGAAGTTTAATTGTTTCTGGAATTTTTGTATAAATTTGGAAATTGAATTAGTAGCACTTCAGAAATGCTATCATTTCTAAAACTAACTTAAAATCTGAAGTAAAGGATACTGCAGCACTTTGTAAGTGCTGTGGTTGGTGCAAATGAACTAAAGGCTAAATTGACTAAGGGCTACTGCAGCACTTGGTAAGTGTTGTGGTTGCTGAATTTAAAAACTAAAACCTGGGACTAATAAAAGAGCTACAGTAGCACTTGATAAGTGCTGCAGTTTGCTGAATTGAACTAATTTTTCAAATTGAACCCTGAACTACTACAGAAGTTTTGTAAATGCTGTCTTTTCTGAATTGAACTAGTTTTCAATGTAATTGAACTACTGCAGCAGTTTATAAATGTTGTCTTTGCTGAATTGAATTGTTTTCAAATGTAACTTACCGCAGATTTTCTAAGTGCTGTGAAAGCTGAAATTTTAATATTTTAAAGTATTTAACTAAATAAACGAACTTCAAAAAGGCTAAATTTTTGGGAATTGAATATTTCACTTGAAAGAATAATGACTTTATTTTTAAATGGTTTAAATGAATTATTTTGATTGAAATATAAACCATTTTGAAAGTATAACCACGGGTTATAACAACGATTGGTTGTTAAAAAGACCGGGATCAGATATGGACATACTCTCTGTCGATACCGAAAACCACTTTAACAACTGTGTACGCAGTGGAGATTCCAGAATGAAGTAGGATGGTGGCGACGATCCTAAAGGTATATTTACGTGGACCCAACTCCCGTGAGTTGGCATAAGGTGGCTAAAACAGGAGCGATTCTCGGGCCAATGAGGTAGCACCTCTGATCAGACACACTTCTTTGATAACCTCTATTACTTTTGTGATTGACTGGGTACACCCTTTGATTTTTGGAGCGTGGCTCAAGGTGGGCAGTAGTGGCTGCTATGCGTTTCCACCAGCTCGGATGCGTAATTGGTATATCTACCCTGGCATTGCCTTGTGCTGTGTCACCTACCATATCGAACTTTACTACGAGTTGAGATTTGTGTCGTAGCCTGTGGAGTATTGAGGGTAGCCCCCAATCCGGGAGTATGCTAATACTGGATAGACTACTGAGACTATTACGTGTTAAGGTGGAAAATGTAAAGCCTTAATGCTATTTAAAAGTAAGTTTATTTTATTATTAGACATTATTATAATAGCGAATATTACTACATAGTAGATAGTTTAACGGATCCTTAAAGAATGGGTGATCCCAAGCATTCTTTAAGTTACTTGTACCTTTTATTACAGTTCACTTGAGTTGGTTTACATTGTATAAGTATGCATGTCCTGACTCAAGTGTTTGTGTTTTGCTTTACGCTTGGGTCAGCCTGAGTATCAGCTTTGGATCTCACCTTCTGGAGCTAGGACTGCTGGAGATCATCATTTATCTAGTTACTATCTATTTTCTTTCAGTATTTCTATGTCAGTTTATGTATTAGAGACATATGTATTTGTGATTTCTACTGTACTTGTTTTAGAACTGTATTTGTTTTTCAGACTATGTATCTGTTTTTGAGACTATGTAATTGTAGTGGCTTCATGAACCATTATTTATTTTATTATTCCGCTGCGAGTTATTCTGATGTTTCTGTGTCTGTGATTGGTTTTATTTGCTCCAAATTTATTTACAATCTATTGTTTTGTGTTATTCAAGTCGGACATGTGTGGATTTATTGTCGATTTGAATGGTCCAAAATAGTGGGTCGTTACATTTAGTATCAGATCTTTGGATTTTTAGGCAAACCTTAGCCTAAGGAGCAAAAACTCATTAGAGATAGGGTAGAAATACCCTAGAATGAGTGAAATCAACCTCAGAATCATTTCTTTGTGAGAGAACGTATTTTTAAAGTATAAAATGATTTTTCAAAGGATTTTTTTTCAAAGATTATTTTGATATAAACTTTTCTTGTTTTAAAGGAAAATTTTTCTAAACTTTCCTCCTTTCGTATCTACCTCGTTAGTACTTTCTTTCTTTAGGATATTCATCCAAGTGAATTTATCTTGTCTTATCTTATCTTATCTTTGTCTTCTCATTACCTTTGTCCTAAAATTCATTCTTGAATTTTTCAGGATGAATGGTGGAAATGCCAGAGGTAGGGGTCGTGGTATCGCCCCAGCTCCTCAACCTGCTACACCTGTTAGGTTTACTGTTCCCTGTAAGGAATTCTCTCAACTTGGTGGCACCAAGTTTACCGGTTCAAAGAGCATTATTGAAGCCCAGCAATGGTTATGGAGTTTAGAGAGGATCTTTACCGGTCTTGAGATTTCTGATGCCCAGAAGCGTCAGTTAGCAGCTTGGCAGCTGCAAGAGTCAGCCTTGGATTGGCGGGAGTCTATTACAGCTCACACTAACGAGGGTGATATTTCATGGGAGCAGTTTAGGTATCCTTTGTGTTATCTTGAATTTTGTTCTCATTTCCTTTCTTTTGATTCTATCTTATGTTTGGTTTTTGTATCTTCTTTCCAGGGAGGCTTTTGTGGCAAAATGGATGCTAGAAGCCGGGAAATCTCAGCTTTATCGTGAGTTTATGGATCTCAAGGAGGGTACCATGTCCTTTTCGGAGTATGAGCGGAAGTTCAATGAACTTTCCAAGTTTGGTCCTGGCCTTATTGACATCCAACTTAAGAAGAATGAGAAGTTCATAGCTGGAGCTCGCCCAGAGTTCTATGATCGTCTCATTTCTCATGTTCATGGCACTTTCACCGAGCTTATGGATATGGCTATTCGTTATGAGAACCCTACTTCCAAGGGTCCTGCTGTTGCTAGTGCTCCTTCATCTCAGTCTTCCTCTGCTAACTCTAAGAAGAGAAAGCCAAATTTCCATCAGTAGAAGAAGAATTGGCTTAAGCATCTAGGATTGGGATCTTCTTCTTCTCCTTCTCAGTGGCACCCTATCGACCTTTCTACCATTACCTGTTTTAAGTGTGATCAGAAGGGACACTATGCAAATAGTTGCCCTAGTTCAGTTGGTGCTGCTATTCCTCCACCTCAGAATACCAGGAACAACCTCTGTCATGTCTGTCTGCAACCTGGTCATTTCAAGAATGATTGTCCTTTGTATCAGAAGGGCAAGCCATTTGGTATATTTGTTGTTACCTCTGCTTCTTCTCCTGCTTCACCTGCTCCTGCTCCTAGTGATGACCAAGGTACTCTTCAGGGCACTTTTTCTTTATTTAAGCATCATGTTCGTGTTTTATTTGATACCGGAGCTTCGCATAGTTTTATTTCTATGGCTATTTGTGATAAGTTTGAGCATCGCCTTTCTCCTGAGTAAGCTTCTGTTCCTTTATGGGTTTCCAATCCTATTGGGGGTCCCGCGAACCTTAGTAGGATTTGTAGAGGAGTGAAACTTCTCCATTTTGATCATCGCTTTAGTGGCGATATCTATGTTCTTGGTTTTGATACTTTTGATTTATTTCTTGGAGATGATTGGTTAAGGAATCATGATGCTCACATCTCTTGTAAATCCCGAACTGTTTCTCTTGTTGATGATCGGGGTAATCCTTTGGTTATTCAGTGTCGTATGCCTCATGATTATGCTGGCAGCTTTATTTATTCTCTAGATTCTTCTTCTGTTGATCTTCAGTCGACTCGTGTGGTCAAACTTTATCCCGATATATTTGGTGAAGTCACCGCTTACCTCTTAAGCGGGAAATCGATTTCCATATTGATCTTATTCCGGGAACTCGACCTGTAGTTCTTCCTCCTAGAAGAATGGCACACCGTGAGAAGGTTGAGTTGAGGAATCATATTGAGGACTTGTTCTCCAAGGGTCTGATCAGACCTAGCCACTCCAAATGGGGAGCAGCGGTGGTTTTCGTCACCAAGTCCGATGGTTCTCTCCGGATGTGTGTTGATTATAGGGAGCTGAACAAGCTCACTATGAAAAACAGATATCCAATGCCTTGCATCAATGATATGTTTGATCAACTTTATGGTGCCACTGTTTTCTCTTAGCTTGATCTTGCCGCAGGTTTTCACCAGCTCAGAGTTGCTGAGGAAAGTATTCCCAAGACTGCTTTCCGTACTGAGAACGGTTTTTATGAATGGTTAGTCATGCCTTTCGGTTTGACTAATGCTCCTGCTTTCTTTGTTGATTTGATGAATCGTGTTTTTCGTGATGTGCTTAATAAATTTGTTCTTGTCTTTGTTGATGATATTCTCATTTTCTCTAAGTCGGAGGAAGAACATGAGTCGCATTTGAAATCTGTTCTTGAGACTCTTAGAAATCATCAGTTGAAGGCTAAATTTTCTAAATGCCATTTCTGGAAGGATGAAGTCCGATTCCTCGGACATATTGTTTTTGGTAATGGAGTTTCTGTTGATCCAGTCAAGATCGCTGCGATTAATGTAAGCCTTTCTCTCTTCTCTCTTTGCTAATTTATTCTATCTTTCCAGTTGTCCTTATTTATCCCTATTCTGTGCAGGATTGGGAAACTCCTAGGACTCCAACTGATATTCGTAGTTTTCTAGGCCTTGCCGGTTATTATCGGATATTCATTGAGAATTTTTCTCGGATTGCTGCACCTCTCACTGCTTTGACTCGAAAGAATGCTAAGTTTATTTGGAGTGATGAGTGTAAAGCTGCATTCAATGAGTTGAAGCACAAGCTTACTTCCGCACCAGTTCTTACCGTTCCAAATGGAACTGAGGGATTAACGGTATACACTGATGCTTGTCGTGAAGGTTTGGGAGTTGTTCTGATGCAGGATAATAAGGTCATTGCTTATGCCAGTCGTCAGTTGAAGACCCATGAAGCCAATTATGCTGCTCATGATTTGGAGTGCTTGCTGTTGTCTTTGCTTTGAAGCTTTGGAGGCATCATCTTTTGGGAGCTAAGTTTGAGCTCTTCACTAATCATCAGTCTTTGAGGTATATTTTCACTCAGAAGGATTTGAATCAGAGGCAAGTTAGGTGGTTAGAGTTTCTTGCTTCTTATGACCTCGACATCAACTATACCCCTGGGAAAGCTAATGTTATGGCAGATGCTTTGAGTCGGAAGAAGGCGATGTTGTGTTAGCTTGTTGTTTCTTCTCCTCTTTTGGATCGTATCATGGCTAAGCAGGATGAGGATCGGATGCTTAGGCTTATTAAGGAGAATGTTCGTAGTAGGGTTGGAGGAAGTAGTCTTGATGGTAGTGAGCTCAGATCGATGATAAAGGTATTTTAAGGATTAATAATCGGATTTGTGTCCCGAATGTTGATGGATTGAGACAGGAGTTACTTCGGGAAAATCATCAATCCCGACTTTCTATTCATCCGGGAGTGACCAAGATGTATCAGGATATGAAGAAGTTGTATTGGTGGAGAGGTATGAGGCGTGATATCTCTATCTTTGTTAGTAGGTGTGCGACTTGTCAACAAGTCAAGGCCGATCATCAGAAGACCCCTGGTTTGTTGCAGCCCCTTGAGGTTCCCAATTGGAAATGGAAACAAGTTTCTATGGATTTTATTGATGGATTACCGATGACTAGGAGGGGTAATGAGAGTATCTGGGTTATTGTGGATAGATTGACCAAGTCCGCCCATTTCATTCCGGTCAAGTCTACCCATTCTGCTTCTAGTTTGTCTGAGATATATATGAGAGAGATTGTTCGTCTCCATGGTGTCCCTCTCAGTATTGTTTGTGATCATGATCCTATCTTTACTAGTCAGTTTTGGAAAGCTTTCCAGGAATCTTTGGGTACTCATTGAATCTGAGTACTGCTTACCATCCATAGACCGATGGTCAAATGGAAAGAGTGAATCAGATTCTAGAGGATCTTCTTCGTGCTTGTGTGCTTGATTATGGAGGATCTTGGGAAGATCATCTCCATCTTGTCGAATTCACCTATAACAATATTTATCAGGTATAATTTCTATCTCTTATTTTGATCTTGTCTTAATCTTTTATCTATCTCATTTCTATCTTTGAATTCAGTCTAGTATTAAGATGTCTCCGTTTGCTGCCCTTTACGGACGATCTTGTAGATCTCCCTCTTGTTGGATTGAATACGGAAATCGTTTGGTTCTTGGTCCTGAGATGATTTTAGAGGCTTCGGAGAAGGTTGAGGAGATTAATAGGAAGATGAGGATTGGTCGGGATAGGCAGAAGAAGTGCGTTGATAGGCATAGGAGGAGTTTGGAGTTTTCTGTTGGTGATTTGGTTTTCCTTAAGGTCTTTTCCTTAAGGAATGTCATTCGCTTTGGTCGTAGAGGGAAGCTTGCTCCTAGGTTCATTGGTCCTTTCCGCATCTTGGAGAGGATTGGTTCTTTAGCTTATCGTCTGGATTTGCCTGAGAATTTCTCTGGAGTGCATAATGTATTCCACGTTTCGCATCTTCGTCACTATCTACATGACCCATCTCTTATTGTTCAGCCTTCTGCTCTCGATAGTTTGGATATAGAGCCTAATCCGACTGTCAAAAGGAAGCCACTTCGTATTGTCGACAGAGGTACGAAGCAGCTAAGAAGGAAATCTGTTAGTCAGGTCAAATGGGGTACTGATGATCGAGACTGTACCTAGGAGACGGAGGAGAGCATTCGTGCTTCGAATCCGGAATTGTTTGTTTCAAGTACAATTTGCTTTTCTATCTTGTTTTTTCTTTGTTTTCCTTGTTTCGTTCTTTTCGAGGACGAAAAGATTTGGGTGGAGGAGAGTGTAACAACCCAATATTTTTGCAATTATTTTTAATTAAATTTTATTTCAATATTTTTTTAAAAAACATTTTAAAAGTGTAGTTGAAATTTTCCAATGTTAGTTATATTTGTTTACAAATTTTTATTTCTAGTTTCAATTAAATAAAGCATTTCTTTATTTATTTCTATTTCCTAAGATTATTTATTTATTTTCATTTCTACTTTATTTTGTTTTATCTTTTGTTTTATTTATTTGATTTTTGATTGGTTTATTTTGAATAAAAGAAAGTGGAAATTCAAAGAGACAGTCTTTTCATTTGCTTGTGACTTTTCAATTGCTAGTCTTTTCATTTGCTTGGCCTTTCATTTTCTCTTGTTTAGCCGTACATTTTCATTTCTATTCACATGAAAATCTTCCTCACCGCTTCATTCTTACGGCTATCTTCATTTCTGAAAAAAATTGTAAGTTCATGGCTTCCTTTTCTCATTTTTCTTCTTCATTTTCCATTGATTTTGCCTTGATCTCTTCATGCTTTGCTCGGCCATAACCCTCCACTCCTCCACCGACCACCACCATCACCTTCCCCTTATCATCCACGGCAACAATCACCTTCTACCCCTCTGACTAGATCTGGCCGTGAACACCTAAGTGAAGCCATCACCACAAACTTTGCAAAAATCCTTGAAATATGCATAGCCGAGTCTTTATTCCACCACCCCTTCATTTTTCACCTCGGCCATCACCCCTAGAACCACCACCACCTGCTGACTTCACCTCTGGCCATAAATTCAGCACTGACCTGACCTGTACCTGGCCATGGTTGAGTCAAACATGACCATAAGCCGAGCCTTGTTGCACCAAAACCTTCCCCCTTGCCTTGTCCTTTGACCTTCCCTACCTTGTAACTCCCAAACTCTTCACATCCCCATGTAGTCGTGCCTATGTGATGCCAAACCCGAGCCTTTACCACCAACAAATCATGATGGCCGAACCAAATAAACATGTATGGCCGAGCCATGTTGAGAGAAGGTCGAGAAATTGTGATTTAAAAGCTTGGTGATATCATTTGTTAATTCTAATTTACATTTTGTTTCAATTAATCTTTATATTGTATATATATTTATATTTGCTTTGTTTTATTGTTGTATACAAGATTAATATCTTTACTCTCTCTCCACTTGAATCAAAAGTCGTGCTGTATCGTGCTTTTTGGAATTTGTCTGTGTGTTTTGATTTGCTAACTCCAGCGTAAAAAGGTGAGTTATTCACGCTTGACATTCATACTTATACAAATTGTGAAGTGATAACAAGTGAATGTGTAGAATTGTTATGTCATGTTATACCTGCATGTGATATGAATTATATGATGTTAAACATTGTTATAAACCTGTCACATCATCTGATATGTTATATTTTGTTATACTGTTTAATTAATTCTGTTTCTCACACTACAAGTTCCATATAGAATAGAATCACTATGGGTTGAAATGATACATACCCGAACGGACTTTAGAATAGGGAAAAATCGTTATGGGCTGAAATGATAGGCCTAAGCGATTTTTATTTATTTTATTTACTTGGGATTGCGGGTTTGAAATGATAGAACCCGGATTTTCTTTGTAAATTACGGATTGAAATGATATATTATCTGTATCACTTGACCTAGGTTAGAAAATATTATACAGACTCGTGGTTATTTTATATATTTTTTTCTGGAAATTTTTAAGTATTTTAAAATGTAAAAATATGACAATTTGATTTAAATTAAATTTAAAATGATTTAATAAAGGGTTACTGATTTTTCTATAAATTAAACATGTTAAATAAATAAATGATTAAATTGTAACTTGAAATATAACTTAATTTAGAAATTTGTGATTTGGTTTAAAATGAAAGTTTAAGCAAAGAAAATAAAATGGAAATTAAGTTTTATTTCTGAAATGGTAATTTAGATTTAAGTATTGCGTTAATTATAATAAAAAAATGCAAAGAATAAGTAAATTTTACACTTTGATTTAATAAGTAAATTATTGGAAAATTTGGATTTAATTATGAAGATTTTACTTTGTAAAAATCATAAGTTAAAGGGTATTTAAATGAACATTTTTGAAGTGGAAAAATATGATTTTTTTTATAGTTAAAATGGTTAAAATTGAAGTTTAATTGTTTCTGGAATTTTTGTATAAATCTGGAAATTGAATTAGTAACACTTTAGAAATGCTATCATTTCTGAAACTAATTAAAATCTGAAGTAAATGATACCGCAGCACTTTGTATGTGCTGTGGTTGATGCAAATGAACTAAAGGCTAAATTGACTGAGGGATACACTTGGTAAGTGCTGTGGTTGCTGAATTTAAAAACTAAAACCTGGGACTAATAAAAGAGCTACACTAGCACTTGATAAGTGCTGCAGTTTGCTGAATTGAACTAATTTTTCAAATTGAACCCTGAACTACTACAACAGTTTTGTAAATGCTGCCTTTTCTGAATTGAACTAGTTTTCAATGTAATTGAACTACTACAGCAGTTTATAAATGTTGTCTTTGCTGAATTGAAATGTTTTCAAATGTAACTTACCGCAGCATTTTCTAAGTGCTGCGAAAGCTGAAATTTTAATGTTTTGAATTATTTAACTAAATAAATGAACTTCAAAAATGCTAAATTTTTGGGAATTGAGTATTTGACTTGAAAGAATAATGACTTTATTTTTAAATGGTTTAAATGAATTATTTTGATTGAAATATAAACCATTTTGAAAGTATAACCATGGGTTATAATAACGATTGGTTGTTAAAGAGACCGGGATCGGATATGGACATACTCTCTATCAATACCGAAAACCACTTTAACAACTGTGTATGCGGTGGAAGTTCCAAAATGAAGTAGGATGGTGGCGACGATCCTAAAGGTATATTTACGTGGACCCAACTCCCGTGAGTTGGCATAAGGTAGCTAAAACAGGAGCGATTCTCGGGCCAATGAGGTAGCACCTCTGATCGGACACACTTCTTCGTTACCATTCTATTACTTTTGTGATTGACTGGGTGCACCCCTTGATTTTTGGAGTATGGCTCGAGGTGGGCGGTAGTGGCTGCTATTCGTTTCCACCAGTCCGGATGCGTAATTGGTATATCTACCCTGGCATTGCCTTGTTGTGCCATGTCACCTACCATATCGAACTTTACTACGAGTTGAGATTTGTGCCGTAGCCTGTGGAGTATTGAGGGTAGCCCCCGATCTAGGAGTATGCTAATACTGGATAGACTACTGGGACTATTACGTGTTAAGGTGGAAAATGTAAAGCCTTAATTCTATTTAAAAGTAAGTTTATTTTATTATTAGACATTATTATAATAGCGAATATTACTACATAGTAGATAGTTTAACGGATCCTTATAGAATGGGCGATCCCAAGCATTCTTTAAATTACTTGTACCTTTTATTACAGTTCACTTGATTTGGTTTACATTTTATAAGTATGTATGTCCTGACTCGAGTGTTTGTGTTTTGCTTTACGCTCGGGTCAGCCTGAGTATCAGCTTTAGATCTCACCTTCTGGAGCTAGGACTGCTGGAGATCATCATTTATCTAGTTGCTATCTATTTTCATTCATTATTTCTATATCAGTTTATGTATTAGAGACATATGTATTTGGGATTTCTACTGTACTTTTTTCAGAACTGTATTTGTTTTTCAGACTATGTATCTATTTTTGAGACCATGTAATTGTAGTGGCTTCATGAACCACTATTTATTTTATTCTTCCGCTACGAGTTATTCTGATGTTTTTGTGTTTGTGATTCTGTGATTGGTTTTATTTGCTCCAAATTTATTTACAATCTATTGTTTTTGTTATTCAAGTCAGACATGTGTGGATTTATTGTCGATTTGAATGGTCCAAAATAGTGGGTTGTTACACTCTATTTGTCTTTCTTTGAACTTTATACTTTTAATTATACAAATTACTTTCATTGTAATTTGTAACAAAGATAACACAAATATAAGCTAAAAATTATACATGCAATATGTTTCTTTTGAAGTTATTATGTAGCAATTTTACAAGTATTTCAACCATAATTTTTAAAAAATTGATACCTTCATTTAGCAAAAATGATGCCAAATTTTGGTTAGATAAAAATATCATGTTTTATCTCATGTTTATGGAAACTGATACCACTATATCATGTTATATATTGTTTTGTTTCAATGCTATTTGTTTCACTAACAATTTAATGCCACATTTTCATGAAATGGGACGATGATGATTTTGTCAATCCATGTCGTAAAAACATGCATGCGACATCAAAACAATCAAACAAACAGATAGCAAAACCTGAACATGTAAAGCCAGAAACTGCTTATAGATGTGGCTTACAAGCTATCTTCAAGATATTAAAACCGGTGAAAGAAAAAAAATGGATTGACCAAAAAATAATTTGAAATCTTAAAGAAGACACCATTTTACAAGTTCTTCAAATTCATCTATGAAGAAAAAATAACAATGAAAGAGTGCAAAACACATCAACACTACTTGGATGCTTTATACAACTACTACTGTATGGAAACTGATGCCTTCGTCTTAGGAGAAGACAAAATGAAGGTCACTGCCAGAGATATAAGCTTGCAGTTTGGTCTGCCATTAAAAGGAATAAACATAGAACTAACAAAAAATTGACGAGCAAAACCATTCCACCAGACTGCAAAGAATTTGCAACTAGAAACTTTGGCACATGTACTTACATAACAAGAAATGTTGTGGAAGGAAGAATAAAACAAGAAATATCAAAAAGGAAAAAAGAAAATGAAGAAGATCTGCCTTTGTTGATAATAATGCAAATACTATTGACATTTTTCTTTCCCAACAACCAACCATATTTGATTGACAGTGAAACAATGCAGATTGTCTCATGGCCAGAAACAATAGAGAAAATTTTTAGTAAATTTGTTAAAAAGTTTATCTCCAAACCAAGAAACATGTCTGGATGTTCCATGCTTCCATTGGTAAGTTGTGTTATGAAAAATATTATTAATTGAAAAAAAAATGTTATATCAACATTCTTATCTAATTATATCTTTAAATGTTTATAGTATTGCATTTGTGAGAAAATGAACCTCATCCAACCTAGAAGGTAACTAGCTGAAGATTTACCCAGATTTGCACAATGGGGTGTAAGAATACTTAAAGACATTGTTGTGAAACAATTTTTGAATGATATAAAAGTTGGAAATGTAAGTTAAAATTAAATCTTACGTACACTAGTCAATATCAGTTTACATTTTATGTTCTCTCTGTCTGTAGTATCAGTTTCAACACTTAGAATAATTTTTTATCACTGCATAGTATTACATATGCCACTTTGCAGTATCACTTTAGCTTCTGATTAGTATCAGTTTCAATGTGTAGCTTTAAATTTTTGTTTCCATAGTATTAATTTTTACTTAGCATAGTACATCTTGTCATTTTGCACAGTATTAGTTATAATATACAATAATACTTGGTATCATTTTTAACACTGCACACAATCAATTAGTAAGTGTACATAGTATCAATTTCATTACTATTAAATTTTCTTCTATTAAACTAATCACTTATTAATGTCAGTTATAACTTACAAGTTACAACATACTATCATAAAACATTGCATTTAAATTTGAAAACAAAATAACTATTTCAATTACACAGGTAAAAGAAATAAGCACGATTCTTCCACATGAACACAAGCTACTCCAAACAGCATCAATAAAAGGTGAATCAAGCAACAAAAGAAAAGAAAACCAATGGAAAAAAAGAAAAATTGAAGAAGCTGAACATAGTACTCGATCTTTTGAAGATTTCGTAAGCCTTAATGTTTTGCAAATGCACATTAAAGATTTGGAAGAAGAAGGTAAAAAAACAAAGAAGCAATTAGACAAAGAAAAGAAGTTGAGGATAAAGGTAGAAAAAGAAAATTTGAAATTGAAAGAACAACTGAAAGAACTCAAATCAAGACTAGAACAAAATGAAAAGAAAAATTCAGAAGTTGAACTACAAAATGAAGAAAAAACATTCATAAATGAAAATATTAAAGAAGAAAATCAGAGTGTCAACAAGAACCTACAAAGTGTCAAGCAAAAATAACAGAAATGGACACGTACATGATTTTTTTATTATTGAAAATAACACTGTTTGATTCGAATTCATGCTTGCTTATATTATAAATAATTCTGAGTATAAGTTAAAATAAACTGATACCTAAATGTGTTAAAAAATGATACCTACGTTCCATTTCTTATAACTTGATGGTATGTAAATTGAACTATTTATGTTGACCATCGTTTAGTAGAAAACTGATACCAAAATAATACAAAATTTCTATGTAGTAGTTGTTTGATTAGAACTCATGGTTGGTTATTTTACAAACAATTTTCACTATTGAATAAATCAAAACTGATACCTATATGTATGAAAAACTGATACTTACTTTCTGTTTGAAAAACTGATATAAATGCAAAAATGATACCCATAAACTGCCACTATTAACATTATTGATACCAATAATATTATATTCATTCACCAATAACAAAAACTGACAGCTTCTAATTGTTAATATAGATTCTCAATTGAAAAAAATGTAGAAGAAGTTGAAGACACAACTGCTGACACTAATACAGAACAAGTCCACCAAACAACTGAAAAAGAAAGTACATGCATGGAGACTGAAACAACAACTCAAATGCATGAAAATGCGCTCCAACCAAATGAAGATAAAGCTATGGACACAAAAGAAAAAAGTGAAGACATGTTGAACAAAACAAATAAACAGTGTTGCGAACAAATGAAGATAAAACGGCCCAAAATGAAATAAAAGAGGCTCAAAAATTGGAAGAAGATACCAGTAAAGAGAGCAAAGTTGTACGATACAGTGATGTAGTACTAGACCTAACACCTCCATCTTTCAATCTCAATATCACACAACAGTTGCAAGAGGGAATAACAGAAAAGGACAAAGAAAAAAAACCAGCAAAACCTCCTGGTCGGAAAAGGAAACAAACAGTTCATAAGACATCTTCTTATGTAAAAAGAATAAAAACAAGAGAAAGAAAAAAAAGAAAGCCCCAGCTTTGAATATGGTCAGAGAATGAAAAAAACAGCGAAAAAACAAAAACCCGAAGAAAATAAAAATGATGAAAAACTGGAAGAAAATGAAAATTATGAAAAAGAAAGTGCAGAAGAGTCAATCCCAATGCCAATTCAAGTAATAGAGCCAACACTTTCAAATTTAGGACTAGGACACTGCAGCAAAACCTTGGCATACTTGAATATAGAACAACAAAATACAATCAAAACTTTCTTTGCTATGACATCATCAAAAGAGTAAGTTTACAAACATATATACTAATTTCGCTGGTTAAAATAACATTGTATAATTGATATGTGCCTTATTTTCCTAAAACAGAGATATAGCATGGACAGATAAAGACACAATTAGAGGAGGATGTACAATAACAAAAAAAAGCACTACAACAACTTCTTGAAGAAAATACCACACATGGATCGATACACTTTTTTTTGCTTAATAATACTGCTACAAATAAAAATAATTACAAAAAATAATGTTTAATAGCTATTTACAATGCTATTTATACCAAAACTGATACCTATTTATAACCAAAAATGATACCTAATTACTATTTGTTATAAAGTGGTGGTCTATTAGTTGAATTATGTATTAACCATCACCGTCATGTATGACAAAATAAATACCAAAATAGTGCAAAACTAATTCCTAGTAGCAGTTGATATAAATTCATACTTTTGTTTTCTAGTAGCAATTGATTTAATAACATGTCCAAAAATGATACTATGTCGGTGCAAAAATGATACCTAGAAGTTGTTTCATCATATTTCATGCTTAATTATTTTTGTAATCTGTAATATATATTACCACTATTTAAACAAAAGATACTAATTATCATTGAATATTGCTTCACCAATAACAAAAACTTAGATTTTCTTGTTGTTAATATAGATAATTGACTGGTATTTATCTAAATGTGGGCTGAAAGAGCATAACTATGCATTCACAACAATAATGATGCTAAATAAAACTTTAATATACAATAATATGATAAATGTTACATATATATTGAATTCTAACTTATTTTTTTATTTAACGGCAATCTATAGTTCTCAACATACATGGAATTATAAAATCTTTAGTGCTGCCTTTCCTTGAACAAACTGTGGATGATGAATACACAGATGCTATATATTTCCCATTGCATTGTGAATACCATTGGACACTAGTAACTTTGACATACCCAACAATGCAATGGAGTCATCTAGATTCTAGACGTCCTAGAAGGAATTCTAATGAAAGAAACAACCCCAGTCTAATGCAGGCAATGATATTGGTATGATATATTTTTGTTATAAAACAAAATAATTTAATTAAACAAATCGAACATTAGCTAACTTTGTATTGTTTTGTCTTCAATAGAGAAATAAAATTGAAGAAATGCTGAAAGAACTTTGGAAAAGAAAAACATACAGGATAAGGAGGTGAACGCAAACGAAATGCATCAGATACCATGTGCACAACAAGGATCAGACACGTATGTTGTTTATGTTGTTCAAAATGATACCTACTAAAAGTTAAACTACCACTGTAAATTTTCTTTTAAACTAATACCTAAATACTGCAAATTATAGACAAAAACTGATACTCAATCTACTGACTGCTAAACTGATACCTAGAAACTAAAAATTACAGAAAAAAGTAATACCTAGATACTGAAAATGATACTTAGTGACTGCTAAACTGATACTGTAAATTTTAGACAAAAATGAATACCTAGATACATAAAACTGATACTGTAAATATTCTTTTAAACAGGCTTGACTGTGGTATATACGTGATGATATTCATCATATCAATGAACAAAAGTCAAATACCACTCAAAATAGCCCCTGAACAAATGCTAAAATCTAGAGCAAGAATTGCACATGAGATATTGACTGACAAAGAGCACTACTGGAGCTTAGCCAAGTTCATGTCAAGTTTGGAAGAAGAAAGATAAATGAACAAATCAAACAGTTTGCAAAAAGTGCTACTATTTTCACATGAACTGATGTACATTTTAAATATTTTGTTATATGTAGTTGAATTTAATTTTTGTTTTAATGTTGATGCAATCAATGCTTGATATTAGTACAATTTGTTCTACAAACTATGAACATATTTTTGGTGATGTAAAAAATAGATTTCATTATCTTATATCATAGTTTATATTTTGTTAACATATTTTGTTTTAAACAGAGTTGACTGCAGAATATATGTCATGATTTACATTGCATCATTGAACAGAAACATGATTCCAAAAAAGATCCAACAACACACTGATATCAAAACTAGAGCGGAACTAGCAATAGACGTATTGACAAATAGCAAGCACTGTTGGAATGTAACTGATAACCAATCAAGCAAAGAAGAAGGTGTAGAAATTGAGAATTTTGTGTGTTAAAGTAAATTATTGTATTGTTTCACAATTAAATTTGATACTTATGAAGCAATGATGCTCTGTTGAAATTTGGTACTTGTGAAGTAATGATGTTCTGTTCTTAAAACAATACCGATCTTACTTGTAAAAACAATGATGATATGCTGGAATGATTTGTTGTAATTGATGTTCTTTTCTTTACCTGTTGTTTATATTATAACAATATTATATATTGAATGTTCTATCATGCAACTATTGATCCTACATAATATTACCAGTTTTATGATGCAACTACCAGTTGTATAATAATATTATAAGATTTCATATCATATATCAATACAAAACAGTAACTGGGTATCAGTTCTAATAACTAATAGTATCAGTTTTGCTAAAACTGACACTCAACATACTTTATGAAACAGCAATTAGTGCCAGTGTCAGTTTTTGCTAACACAAGATATCATTATAATTATTTATTAGTACTAGTGTCAGTTGTAGCACATATTATAATACACAAAGTTGATACTAAAAACTAACCAAAACTAATACTAAAATCCTTTATATCCAATCAAACAAACATTATCTCCAACCAATAGAAAGCATGTATCAATTCAATCATCTTCTTCAATCAAATACACAATGATTATCAGATCCCATATACTATGCTATCAACTTTGTTATAAATAAGTAAAATATACAAAATTAAACAAAACTGATATCACACAATGAAAAAATGATACCATATTTTATACCAACAGAATGCGTAAAATGATACTAAACACCTGATACTAACATTATGCAACAAATATCAAAACAAATGTTTGAAATAAATAAACACCATAACTGATGCTGTAAAAACATATAACTAATACTAAAATTGATACTATCATTTATACTAAATAGCTGAAATTAAAATCAATTTGATAATATGCTATACTGAATACAAATTAATAACAAGGTTCAATTACAGTAAACCACCAAAACAAGTCACACGTCCACTTATTAATCTGAACAAATTCAAAATGTAAAATCAAATCATATCCTCTTCGAAGCTTGACAATTCCGTTTTTTATGACCAAACTGCTTGCACTCGCCACATCTATTTTGCTTATTCTGAAAATATGAAAATCCTCCTTTGCGCTTGATTGATGGTCTACCAGCACCATGTTTCTCCTTTGGTGGCTTGATAACATCTTGAATGATACCATCAACAATAAGCCTATCATAATTTGGAATAGGATTTGTAGCATTGGCATAAGAACATCGATAAGCATCAACAGTGAAATAATACTCAACAAAATCATATACATACAACTTAGACTTTTTCATACACTTTATAGCATGAGCACAAGGAAATCCTGTAATTTTCCATTGGTTGCAACTACAAACCCGTTCCATCAAATCAACACAATGAGAGTTTGGAGATTTCACTTCAAAAGAAAAATCTAAAGATTTATATACATCCCATCCAAATCCTTTTTCAATCAATTGACCTAAACGCAACTCCATAGAAGGACAAAAAGTTGTTTTCCACAAACGACACTTTTCTCTCCTTCTAGCCATTTGTTCCATAATCTTAACACGAATACCATCTAAACACAAAGTAATAGGCAATGCTCGTTCATCTAAAATCCAACTGTTAAAACTTTCTGCAACATTCGAACTATATTCACCATAACGTTTCCCTGGAAAAAATAAATCCACCCATTTATCAAAGGGCTTATCCTTTAAAAAACCAGCAACACCACCAATTTGACAGAACTTAGAATGTGCTCCTTCAAATTCATATAGATTAGAATCTCTAGAACACATTTTGAATAGATCAACAATAGACACATTTGCATTTTTGGCTTTTACTACTAAAAGAAGATTTTGTTCCATATGCAAATAGCAATAACTGTGATAAGCTGAAGGAAAAACTTCACAAACACACATTGGAAAAATTTTATCCAAGATAATAGCTAGTAGACTTCAGACTGTTTTGCCTTCAATTATATCAAGCAATCAAGTTGCATTCATGCCTCAGAGAAATATCAGTGATAATATATTATTAACTCAAGAGCTTATAAGAGGATATGGAATTGGAAAAATATCACCTAGATGTATGTTGAAGCTTGACATACAAAAAGCTTTTGATTCTATTGCATGGAATTCTATTATAGCAATTCTATCTAGAATGAATTTTCCTAAACCAATGCTGGCCTGGATATATACCTGCATATCAACCACACATTTCTCTATTCTACGAAATGGATGTTCAAAAGGTTTTTTCAAAGGAACACAAGGGGTACGTCAAGGTGATCCAATATCTGCTTACTTATTCGTAATAGTGATGGAAATACTGAATATAATGATAATTGAGCAAGTGCAAAGTAAGAAATTGGAGCTACATCCAAAATGCAAGGATCCACTCATAACTCATCTATTATTTGCTGACGATCTAGTTATTTTTACCAAACCAACAATTAAAAATATTACCACTATACTTGAGGTATTGGATCAATTTTATGAGATAACTGGTCTGAAGATAAATTTAAAAAATCACATATTTTAATAGTAGGACTAAGTGATAATCAGAAAGCTAGTATTATTGCACATTCAGCTCTTAAGGAGATGCATCATAATGCCAGATATCTTGGATTACCATTAATCACTGCAAGAATTACAAAATCTGACTGTCTCCCATTATATGAAAAGATCACTGATAGATTATCTATCTGGCCAAATACAAAATTATCTCAGACAGGAAGATTAGTTATTATTCAGAGTATTGCAAGTGCAATGACAAATTATTGGATGAGGCATTATATTCTTCCAAACAAACTGATATCAATGATTAACAGTGCATTGAATAGATTTCTATGGCATGGTGATCCATTTTCCAAAAAGCTCATTCCAATATGTAACGTCTCAAATTTTCGCGTTCGAAAATCGACATCCATACTTTACATCGTACTCGAATGTCATAGATTCGACCGTTCAAATCCGAGTCGTCGGAGCTTATAACAAAGTTAAGTAAATAACACAGCGGAAGAAAAAGAATAATACATTGATATACAATATCTGATACAATATCTGATACAACAGAGTGATACAATAAATATCAATATACATCTGTAACGACCCGTAAATTTCAACTGTTTTAATAACGTAATTAGTTGAAATTTTGTGAAATTTTAAACGATAAAATTTTGAAATATAAATTTGATATTGGGAATGCGTTTAGTTAAACATAGCAACTGGTAAATTTTCGTCCGAAAATATGAAAGTTTATTTTGCGCGTAAATTTACTTCAATTTAATCAGTAAAAAAGCGATGAAAATAAAATATTTTCAGAATCTAAATATTTTTACATAGAAAAATTCTAAACCATCTTCTTAGCAAAACGTCATTTTTCATTTTTCCAAATTCGGACTTTTTGGCTACGTCGATCTTATTTTTCTACGTTTTCTTGCATTTTTCGGCCAGTAGAAAAATTCGAAATTTTATAATTAAGTCGTTGCACTGATATTCTTATACCATTTTGATTGTCTAATTGCGTTGATCCCGCAGTATATTCGTTGTGGGTTTCGACGTCTGATGCACTGCGAAATCGGGAAAAACGATATCCGTATCAGTTCCGTACTGGTGACTAGTTGGTTTTCTTGGCCTATTCGTATCTACCAGCTGAAACTCAACCGCCATTGCCTTTATTATCCTTTGAATTCAACATATCACTATTAAATTTTGTTTTTCCCAAGCTTTGATTTTTTTTCGTTGGTTCGTTTAAAACTCTCAATGACTTTTCGTTTGAGCGTATACGTTAATTTGCCTATTTCCATTCTCTTTCCTCTCGTTCACAAACTTCTTCTCTCCTCCTTCATTTCATTCTTCCTCCCTCACATGGTTAAAAAAACGAGAGCAAGCCTTCATCTTCATCAAACACACAACGTCCATCTTTCTGCATGTGCATGAGCCGAGCCTTGCACTGTCATCTCCTCTCGCTTGTAAAACCCACCACCTGGTCCATAATTTTTCCCCTTCCACAGCGAGCACAACCACCACAGTGTGCCAGAGCACGAGGTAGCCGACCATCACCTCCATGTTCCCTACGCATGCAGCCACTCCTCCTCGTGCCGCGAACAAAGCAAGCCGATCACTCACCACGCCCTGACTGCATCCCCACTTCACGTGAACACCGATCCAAACCCAAAACGGTAGTCTTTGCCTTCCATCTACTGGCTGCCTTCGCCTATGCCTGGACCCCACCGTGCAGCCCTCTAGTCTCGGCCGAGAGCAGCTGCCCTCTCACAATCATCCTCCACCCAGCGCGTGCCGTCCCATCGCAGTGGCCGCAGCAACAATTTCCTCAACACACCTTATCGGCTATCATCCTCTCCCGCCTTCACCATGTCACTCGACTGTAGCCACCACGTGAGCCGCCTCTTCCTCCTCCGGCCTCTTCTCTTCTTCTTCCTATTGCATCTGCGTGATCAGTGAGGTATAGATCGTGTACGTATATATATATATATATTTATATATCTGTTAGTAATTCATTTTATTATTATTATATTTTAGTTAGTAGTGGTACAGTTGTGAGTTATATAAGTTACATTATTAGTTTATAATAGTATAACAGCTTATATTAGTTATATGCGCATGTTCACTTGTTATGTATATATACTATGATAAGGAAGTATACTCAAGCTATGTTATGTTGGATCTATGTTCTGTTTTCGTTTTTGTATATATGTATTTCCATTAGATATGTATACTTGATTTTAAAATATATGATACTCATATATATAGTCTATGTCAGTTTATATGTTTTAAAAATATTATGTTGTATTAAAATAGACTTTGGTGATAATAATATATGTCATGTTTCCAGTATAAAAAAGTTATATTAAATATCTTATGTGATGCTTTATTGATTTCTAATAAAACCAAAAGTCTGTATATAGGAGTTATAAAGTTACAGTATACATATATATATATTAAAGTATATATAAGTTATTAGTTCTTATTCTTGTTTACAGTATATATAAACATTTATTTCAAATTTTATTATGAATATATGAGCCACAAAAGTTACAGTTTACAGTGTTCTTTGAAGTATGTTGGTTGCAGAAGTTATGGCCTATAAAGGCTATAAGGTGCATGCACCACTCTTATTTTATTATATAGGCATTATAATGAGGTCAGTGAGTATATCTTTGTATACATTTATGTCTTACGTATGTCTGCATATATACGAGTCAAGTCAGTTGTGTAGTTATGTCAGTTGTATATATATATATATATTTTCTAGTTCAGTTTGTTTAACAGATATTTTATATTATACATAGATGTATAAAAAAAATGTTGTCTCAGTTTGTATACAAACATTTTGTCATAGTATATATATGTTTGTTGTTGGTTGGCTGTGAGTAATTTAGTATCCATATATATATATTTTAAAATTTTAGTCTATATATCTATTTGTTTATATAAGCATTGAATTCAAATGTATAATGTACATATATATGTTCGATTTATATGTGTTCAACTTAAACCAACGATTTTTGAAATATATATATGGGTTTAATTTAATATGTGTTTAAATGTAGAATATGACTTTATATATATGGTTATATATAGTTATATATATAAGTTCACTCATACCAATTATCTTCATCGATCTCGTTCTGATGTGTTCCATCGATTTCTGTTATTAGCTTTGACCGTTGAATTCGTGCCAGTGAAGCTTTGCTTTAGAAGTCGTGCTTGCATTTCGTAACTCAATTCATTTGACTATCCTCTAGCCAAGAAAGGTGAGCAATCACTCACGATTAACGTTCTCTTATTTATTAAATTTAATTTCAATTGAAACGACAATTGAAATATGCTGCTGTTAGTTATTTGCACTGTTATATATGCTATTACCTGTATCTGTTCACCTATGACATCTGACACCATTATCTGTTAATTATTTATGCGATGATAATACAGTTTGGTTGATAATTGATTGATTGTTGATTTTATTGGATGTTAAATTGTAATGTATAAAGTGATAAATATTATGCCATTGAATTTGATGTAGGATAGTTAAAATTTTGAATCGACATATGTGTTGAAATTTGATTAGACAAAATTTGTATAATATGACCCCTTTAAATATTTAAATTACTTGACATGTAAAAATATGGTTAATTACACCTTGAACCATTGAATGTATGTTGTAAAATTTATGTAGTCCGAAATTGAATAATTGATATCAAATGAAGAACCGTATTAATATTATTGTAATAATCTTTAATCTACATGAAATGATAGTGTAGATTCTAGAAATAATTATATTAATTTGCACAAATAACAATGCGAATTAATATGATTATTTCGGGATTATTTGAATTGATTATTTGATTGTTATTGATTTTTGTTATTGCTTGTTTATTTACTTTGACACCATCCCAGTTATCACACTGCAAGTTCCCTTTGCTATGTTTTGATTTTGAATTGAATTGGAATCGGGTTGAAATGATAAATACCCAAATTGAACTTTGACTTAGGATAGAGAATTAAATAAAACCCGATCGGCCAATAATTTGATTTAAAAATAAAATGAAGATTTTATGTGAATAAATAATATGGTTTTGAAACGAAGCTGGAATTTGAATTTTAATGAAAGGAAATGTTAATATTTAATAATCCGAATCAAAATATTAACATAGTAGATGATGAATGAACGTTGTTTTAAATTTGGAATTATTAATAATTAAGTTTGAAATTATTTAATAATTAAGTTTTGAAATTATTAAGTAATTAAATAAGATTGAATTATTTAATAATTAAATAAATTGAATTCTTTAATAAGTGGAAGTGAACTTCTTGAACAATTGAAAGTGAGTTTCATTATTAATTAAGTTTGGAAAATTATTTAAGTAAGTAAATAAGTGAAATTGAATTTCTTTAACAAGAAATAAAATGTGTTTTATTGAAATTAATGTAAGATTTGAAATGTAAAGAATTTAATTTGATGAATTTAATTTAATTCAAATTGTAAGTTTTGATTTAACGAAGTTGAACTTAATTAATTGATTTAATAAATTGGAAATCAAATAGAAATTGTTTTGAATGATAAATTTAACTTAACGAATATTGAATGAAATCAATCAATGATTTAAATTGATTTGAATGTTAAATTAAATTAATTTAAATGTTTTCGAAATGAAACTTATATACGAACTTGAATAAATATTTGAATGGTTTAAATAAAAATGGAAATTGAATTATAAGATTTTGAAATATGAATTTGGAAGTTTTGTGACGTAAATTATGGAAATTGATTTCGAAAGAGAAATGAAATGTTGGTTTACAAATTCTAATTGTAATTGTAATTGATTTGGTTTTTGAAATATATAACCGACCAATCGGTGTAATAATACGTAGTTATTAAAGAGACCGGGATCGGGTATGGACATACTCTCTGTCGATACCGAAAACCACTTTAATAACTAACATTCGCGAAGTGTTGATCCAGAACGAAGTGGTTGGAATGATGTACGTGATGACTGAAGAAAGAGAACGATAATGGATAGCCTTGACACTTGTGTCAAATTGGAAATGACTAAAACAGGAGCCGTGCCGGTCCAAATGGGGGCTAGCTACCTCGAGCGAACACACTTCTTCAAAAACTACTCATTACTTGTTGTCGATTGGTGCACCCTTGATTTTGGGAGTGTTGTTTCGCGGTGTTGCGGTCGCTGCGGCGATGCGTTTTCACCAGTCCGGATCAGGCAAACGGTAGTTTCACTACCTTGGGTATTGCCTTATGTGCCTTGTCATACTTGGATCCCTATATACGCGACCACTACAAATTTGTTTTGTGTTATACCTATGGAGTACTCCCTGATAGCCCACTAGTTTACGGTGGAGTTTACAGTGCTGTATAGACTATAACGCTTATATAAAATGTGTTAAGGGGGATAATGGTAACGCCTTAACACTATTTTGATATCTTATTTTACTGATAGACATTATCTACTTATCGTACACTACTACATAGTAGATAGTTTAGCGGATCCTTAAAGGATGGTTATTCCAAACATCCTTTGAGTTACTTGTATTTCAGTTGCTATTTCACTTGAGTTGGATTTATTGATATAAGAATGTTAATCCTGACTCGAGTGTTTTGTGTTTTGCTTTACGCTCGGGTCAGACTGAGTGTACCAGTATTCGAGACTCACCTTTGAAGTTGGAGCTTTGCTTGAAGATCCAGCCATCTATTCTGCTTTCAGTATTCGATGATTCCAGTGATGTATTCTGATTTGTATCTGATGTATCGTATTACTCTTCCGTTGTATCTGGTTTAACTCTGATGTAATTTATATATTTATATAGTAGCTTCATGAACTACTATCTCTTTTATTTCCGCTGCAATTATTACTCTGTGTCTGTGATCTGTGATTATTTTATTTACTGTATATGTTCAGTTTTGCCAATTTAAATTAACAACGCGGTATTTTGAGCAATTCAACTCCGGCATGAGTGTCTACCTATATACTTATAATGGATGCGAATGGTCCAAAATAGCGGGTCGTTACAGTTGGTATCAGAGCTTTGGTAGCTCTAGGCAAAACTCATCATATAGGGTAAATGTATTTAAAGAATCACTCTCATTCGAGTTTCAATCTCTTCCTTTGACTCAATTCCTTTGAATTTTGGAGCGTTCCCCTCGGTTCCGAAATTCATTCATGTCCTTCATTATTCGTCTTCTTTCAATTCTGGAGCACCCCATAACTCCATTTTGAATGATATCTATAATAGATCGGTGGTCTCGCCAATCTTCGAATGATTCGTAAAGGAGCAAAACTCCTTTACAATAGGCATTGATTTACTGGAGATTTCTGTATCCTCGGTTTACGATGCTATCTATTTCCTGCTATACCTGAATTCTATTTCTTGAGATCGAATGTCGATTTACCTCGGAATTCCACACCGATCTTATTTTGAAGTCACGGTCGACCCGGTTAAGGTTGCCCGCGATTTATATAAACTTATCCATCGCCTTATTTTGTTATTTAATTATCTCATCTTTGTTTCAAACCTATCTTTGAATCGAAATTCTCTTTGATTTGAGTCTATCAAAAATTTGAATCTCTATCCTTGTTTTGAAATCCATTATTGTATCGTCAAGCGAGGAAGTGTATCTGTAAATTAATATTAAAAATGTTTTAAAATATATTGTGTTGTTTGAATTGTTGATGTTGATTTGGGTTTTCGATCGATTTGTCTGATCAACGCTATCGATAGGATTTCCAAAACACTTGAGCAAAGCAAACTGACACAATAGTATTTTCGAATTTGACGAATAAAATAGTTTTGTATGATTATACGATATATAAGTATAAACTTCTCTGAAATTAAATCGTTAATGAAGTTTTTGTCAGAAATGATAATATTTGATTTTCATTTATTGTTTTATAAACCATTGACTATTGCATAATATGAATAAATGAATTTATAAAACTTGGATATAATCTGATTTAGAATTTGAAATGAAATTAATTTGAGAATTTAATTTCCAATGATGGTTTTAAAGGTTTAAAATGCACATTATTTAAAGGTATTTTGATTATAATTTGTTTCCAAAGAATTTTAATGTATATTATTTAAAGTATTTTTAAATAAGAATCGTTTTCAAAGAATTTAAAGTGTTGAAATCAGTGCTCTTCTCTTTATCGCTGGAAAATAAATTTCGGTGATGGCGGCCGCATCATCGACATTCATTTTCGAGTTTCGAAGTGGAGATACTATTCTGTAGCTTTGCTACGGTTTTGTTTTGAAAAATATTTCGATTTGAATTTCTTCAGTATGATTTGATTTATATATATATATAAGTACCTTATTTTAAAATTTAATTTGATTTGATATTAATATATTATATATATCTCCACATTGTTTAAAGTTAGTCGAAAATCTAATTCTTAAATTTTGCTAAAGGATGATTTTAATTATAAATAAAACCAAAATTTGGAATTAATATTTGAACTTGAATAATTGAATTGGAAAATTTTATTTGTATATTGTTCAACTACATTCTAATACAACTTACCTAAATCATTCAGAAGTTGAATATGTAATTGGATAATATATATAACATAAATTGAATTTATAAATAAAATTTGAGTGTTTATAATAAATGTTATACACTAAATTTTGATTATAAAGATGTTAATAGAGTTAGATAGGATAATAAGTAAACTCAGTTAATAATGAAATAAATTTGTTTTGAAAGAATTAATGAATTGAAATTTGATCAACATATGAAAATACCTTGAATTTAAAAGAAATTAATAGATGTAAATTAATTTAAATCGAAACTTTTATGTTTTAAATTAATTTATATGGGTTAAATATATGTGAGTAGATATATTAAGTAGAATAAATTTAACAGTAATTTAGAATAAAGAAGAATTTAAAATTGTTGAAGAAAATATGATTATAATAAAAGACTATTCAAATTTATGGTTTTAGAAATTGTAAATTGAAGAAAATGGGATAATAAGATAATGAATTTAGAAATAGTTGAGATTGATTTTAGTGAAATCAAATGGATTAAATCAATTATTGAATATCAATTAATTTAAATTTTGAATTTATATGGTTTAAATTAATTGTTATTTTGTATTTCAAATCTGTTTTCTTTCTGGTCGTTTCTATTCTCCTACCTCGTTCCTTTTCGGGGACGAAAAGTTTTGAGTGGGGGAGAGTGTAACGACCCGTAAATTTCAATTGTTTTAATAACGTAATTAGTTGAAATTTTGTGAAATTTTAAACGATAAAATTTTGAAATATAAATTTGATATTGGGAATGCGTTTAGTTAAACATAGCAACTGGTAAATTTTCGTCCGAAAATATGAAAGTTTATTTTGCGCGTAAATTTACTTCAATTTAATCAGTTAAAAAGCGATGAAAATAAAATGTTTTCAGAACCTAAATATTTTTACATAGAAAAATTCTAAACCATCTTCTGAGCAAGACGTCATTTTTCGTTTTTCCAAATTTGGACTTTTTGGCTCCGTCGATCTTATTTTTCTACGTTTTCTTGCATTTTTCCGCCAGTAGAAAAATTCGAAATTTTATAATTAAGTCGTTGCACTGATATTCTTATACCATTTTGATTGTCTAATTGCGTTGATCCCGCAGTATATTCGTTGTGGGTTTCGACGTTTGATGCACTGCGAAATCGGGAAAAACGATATCCGTATCAGTTCCGTACTGGTGACTAGTTGGTTTTCTTGGCCTATTCGTATCTACCAGCTGAAACTCAACCGCCATTGCCTTTATTATCCTTTGAATTCAACATATCAGTATTAAATTTTGTTTTTCCCAAGCTTTGATTTTTTTTTCGTTGGTTCGTTTAAAATTCTCAATGACTTTTCGTTTGAGCGTATACGTTAATTTGCCTATTTCCATTCTCTTTCCTCTCGTTCACAAACTTCTTCTCTCCTCCTTCATTTCATTCTTCCTCCCTCACATGGTTAAAAAAAACGAGAGCAAGCCTTCATCTTCATCAAACACACAACGTCCATCTTTCTACACGTGCATGAGCCGAGCCTTGCACTGTCATCTCCTCTCGCTTGTAAAACCCACCACCTGGTCCATAATTTTTCCCCTTCCACAGCGAGCACAACCACCACAGTGTGCCAGAGCACGAGGTAGCCGACCATCACCTCCATGTTCCCTACGCATGCAGCCACTCCTCCTCGTGCCGCGAACAAAGCAAGCCGATCACTCACCACGCCCTGACTGCATCCCCACTTCACGTGAACACCGATCCAAACCCAAAACGGTAGTCTTTGCCTTCCATCTACTGGCTGCCTTCGCCTATGCCTAGACCCCACCGTGCAGCCCTCTAGTCTCGGCCGAGAGCAGCTGCACTCTCACAATCATCCTCCACCCAGCGCGTGCCGTCCCATCGCAGTGGCCGTAGCAACAATTTCCTCAACACACCTCATCGGCCATCATCCCCTCCCGCCTTCACCATGTCACTCGACTGTAGCCACCACGTGAGCCGCCTCTTCCTCCTCCGGCCTCTTCTCTTCTTCTTCCTATTGCATCTGCGTGATCAGTGAGGTATAGATCGTATACGTATATATATATATATATATATTTATATATTTGTTAGTAATTCATTTTATTATTATTATATTTTAGTTAGTAGTGGTACAGTTGTGAGTTATATAAGTTACATTATTAGTTTATAATAGTATAACAGCTTATATTAGTTATATGCGCATGTTCACTTGTTATGTATATATACTATGATAAGGAAGTATACTCAAGCTATGTTATGTTGGAACTATGTTCTGTTTTCGTTTTTGTATATATGTATTTCCATTAGATATGTATACTTGATTTTAAAATATATGATACTCATATATATAGTCTATGTCAGTTTATATGTTTTAAAAATATTATGTTGTATTAAAATAGACTTTGGTGATAATAATATATGTCAGGTTTCCAGTATAAAGAAGTTATATTAAATATCTTATGTGATGCTTTATTGATTTCTAATAAAACCAAAAGTCTGTATATAGGAGTTATAAAGTTACAGTATACATATATATATTAAAGTATATATAAGTTATTAGTTCTTATTCTTGTTTACTGTAACGTATCGGGTTTTGCCCGCTCGAAAATCAACATCCGTACTTCACATTGTACTAGAATGCCGCAGATTCGACCGTTCAAATCCGATTCGCCGGAGCTATAACACAATTAAGTAAATAACACAGCGGAAGAAAAGAATAATACATTGATATATAATATCTGATACAACAGAGTGATACAATGAATATTAATATACATCAGAGATATGATACAAGAAATAGCAGCGGAAAAGAAAAGATAACAACAGCAGCGGAACAATATCAATAGAAGTGATAACTCCAAAATGATCTTCAGACAAGAATGAATCCACAACTCCAAGATAAGCAACTCCGATGAATGAACTAGCTCCAGATAATCTACTAAACCTGAATATCTGAAAAGAAACCCAACTCTAGACTGCTCGTGTGGAAAATTATGAGCACCCAGAGTTTAGGAAGGGAACAATAAACTCCGGATCAGTCATGGGACTGGTGTGAGCAACAAAAACAGTTTATCAGTAAACAACAACAAAGGATTTTAAACATTGAAATCCGCAATGCTTTTGGAAAATGAAACTACCATAAGACCTCCCGCCACACACACAATGCAAACGCAGAATTAAAGGAGATTTCTTCTTATGATAGTCAAAGATGCTTACTACGCAAAATCATTGGATATTATCATTAGTGCATAGTGTAGAAAAACATTTCGAAAGTATAATATTAATCTTAGCCAACATACGACCAGTATCGTATGCCTACTATAGCTACCATCTAAACAGTGGTGACCACCGTACGTAAATGGCAGGTTCTACAACTAAAAACGTACAAGTTCCGTATTGGGAAATGGATTTCCAACAAATGGTCAGGCTAAGGAACTTCCTTCCGCCGCATGGGATCGCCTCTGGCGGGACGTCCCGAGAGACAAACTGCTCTCTGCAAACACAAGGCCGGGTTACCCCTGTAACAGGTAACTCACGAATATGCCACCTCCCGGTCCTTTGGGACCTTTATCCGAGGCGCCTCTAAACCAACATCACACATAATAAAGTGTATCCACATGAGTAAGTTTCTGGGCTCCATACCATGATACCACCCCTTTCCAGAAGGAAATGACATACCCTAAAGGGCGCGACCCTTATAACCTTGCTGCAACATTCCTGTTTCGACCATTTCCGGGTTGTGAGGCCCTGACGAAGTCTCGTCCACAAAGCTACGCTTTTTTCAAAAAGCCACGCTTTGGGTCAACAGATGATCAACCTATGATCACAAAGATAAATGATCAAACAAATGATCATATCACAAATGATCAAACACTGATCATCACACAGCAACACTCAGCATGCCACATTACCAAATTGGGAGTATATCGCTGATAAATTTCAACTACATAACCTCTGAGCTCGTACGTCTCAGAGAAGGGTGTTAAGCTAAGAGAATAAATTCTCCGCCACCAACAGAAATGTATTTGAAAGAAATCGGCTTTATATCTCAATTTGTAATGTCAGACATACAATCCATACAAGTCTGTTCCGGGTTCGAACAGAACCGAAGGCACTTCTCACGAAGCCCTTGCAATTCCAGATAATTTCCAATCACGTCCGGACTTCCCATCACTAAGGATGATAAAACCTCTATATCGGGGATCAGCCGATGCAGAGTAACTCGACGGTAATCCTTCCATTTTCAAAAATATCCGGTCTTCAACACCGGTCATCAAATGCCATCCATATACGACGTATCACATATTCGGAATGGGTTATACGACCCAAAGGTCCTCTCCCGGCTAAACCGAATAGTGAGCGAAATATTTAAAAACATATGGATATGAGATTTCAATTAAGTCACAACTTATTACCCAAAACTTCTCTTTTCAAATGGTTAAAACAAATTACCATTTAAATCTTTAAACAAAAAGATTCAATCTTTACGGTTTAAACAGTTTCCACACTTTAATCCTTTAAACAAAAGATTCATTCACAGATTTTCCAAATTAATTTCCATTTCAATTTGATTAACTCGTTAAACCTTTAAATCAAGATTTAACTTATAGCTTTCAAAACAATCCCATTTCGAATGGTTTAAACAAAACATCATTTTAAATCTGTTAAAAATAAACAGATTTAATTCATAGCTTTCAAAAAAAAGAATTCATTCATAACTTGGAAAACCATTTTTTAATTCAATATTGAAATTCCTTTAATTAAACTGGAATTTCATTTCTTATCTATATAAAAGCTTTTATTCTTTTAAAACAAACAGTTTTATTTTGGAAATCTGATTCATTCATACAAGTTGAAATCTTTGGGTTAAATCTAAATTCTCAAAATTTCACTTTTAAATGGTTTAAATTCAGATACACATTTATAACATTTTCAATCCCTAGTTTCAAATCATAGGATTCAATTTCAAACTTGAATTTAAATCTAAATCAAATTATTTAAATTTTGAAAACTCGATTAAGTTATTCAAAATAACTTTTATCTTTGAAATTCCATTTCAAAAGCTTTTCACTTTTAAACCCAAATTTCAAATTTCAAAATCAATTGAAATTAAAATTTCAATTTCAAATACATCAAATTTAAATTATCTGTGACTTAACCGATTTCCACGTGAAATCCATATTTGTGTGTGTAAAAGTGTAGTCCAGGGGTTTTACCCAGTAGTGCAACACAATGAATCATCACATATCAGAATACAGAAATATAGTTAATAAGCAGTATATCATAACGCTTATCGTTCATTTACAGATCACAGATATATATCACAGATAAGTAAATTACAAATCACAACATAAATCAGGATGTATCACAAAGCATCACAGATCAGGAAATATCAAACAATTCAATCATTCAGTCAAATCCAACATTTACAAGTGAATTTATTAATCAACTGATTAATTTAAATCAGATGTATCAATTATTAATTCGGGTTAATTATCATAATTTAATTACAAATTATTTAACCTTAAATTTTCTTAATTAATAAATTTTCAATTTATTAATCTCTAATTATTAGTTAATCAATCATAATCATTAATCAATTAAATTACTTAATTAACCTTTATCTTTAATTAATTAAATCAACCAATTATACTTAATTTCCTAATTAACTTAAGTAATTTCCAAGATAATAAAACTCCTTTTTAACTTAAGCTACATTATCTTGTAAATACACTAATTACCATTTACATTTAAAACCCCTTTAAATCTTTAAAATTAACTTAAACAAATTTTAGATTAAATAAATTCTAAAACTCTTTAACAAATGATAAGAAACCATTTGATATTCATAAAGTAATGTTTTAAAGGAAGTTTTAATACAAATTGCTTAAAATTTCAAAAATTCTATTTTCAAAACCTTTTATAAAAACTGGCTTCATCTTCACTTCGGGTCCTACCCGAATGATACTCGGGACCATCCCTGAGTTTCTCTACTCTTTCCCCTGTTTCTTTTAAAAACTTAGTTAAATTTTCAAATCTTCAAAACTGCAGACCTTAAACCTACGAATTCACGAGTATGAACTCGAGTAGAAACCCCCAAGAACCCGAGCCTAACTTCGAGTAAACTCAAATTTTCCCCGAGCAACCGCAGACTTCCCTCGAGCTTCAGCCCGAGTTTTCCTCTCCCAGACCCAAACAAAACTCCGACCAGGCAAACGTGCTCGTGCACGTGCACATGGCCGTTGGCCAACTTCGATCGCCATCAATACTTCGAGCACGTCGCAGGCCACCCCAGCTCCGCTTCCAGTCACCCACTTCGGCCAGAGCGTCATTAATCTCGAATTCGAGAATGACAGAGCCTGGAAACATTCGACATTTATAACACTCCGACCTGTCAACGCCAATTCCTCACATCTCCGGCCACCGTTGCCACCCAAACTTCGGCGAAAGCTTCGACAACCCATCGACCTCCTTCCCCTAAAACCCCAAGCGACTCGATCAACCAACGACGAAGTACGAATTGGAAACAACTGCCCTTTCCAAACTAGGTCACCAGACTTCTATCGCCTACCGCCACCACCATAGTCATCGCTCGACCATCGGCGCATTTTTCCCATGACCCTCGATCACCCCCGCGTCTCCAGTCCAAGTCCCGACCCTTCCAGCCGCCTCGATCAACCACGGCAACTCAAAATGTCAACAATAAAGAAATCCAAACTGCTCTTTCATTTAATCACTAAAAATTTCGATATGAACTTTAAAATTCACGTCTTCCAGTGAGTATTCAAGTTATGTAGTTAAATTCGAAAATAACGAGATTCGAATTTTGACCCATTGAAGTTGTGCTCGAAAACATCTCCTTCCAGAGATGATACCAAGTGATTTCAATTTGAAAGTATTTAATGTTTAGTTCAAAGTTAAATAAACAATAACTGTTTTGATTCCAAGTCCAAATATCCCATAGTTTAGGCAGTATTGATTTTTGAAATCAAATTTGGCTTCCAGAGTACCAGAGAACAAGTATTTTCAAGCATTTCCAAGTTATAGTTATATGCTGAGGTCCTGTATATATATATACTGGCTTATCCACACTTATATATGTGTATTCCTACCCAACAAAATTTCAGATTTAATCACACGACTAGATTTAAAACATAAGTTATTAAATATGAAGCTACTAACATTTTAAAGAACATAAGTTTATACTAGAGCTAATAATGACAAAATTATCTAAAATTCTCACAGGCTTGCATATATACAAATATGCAAAGAAATCATCACCCAGAAATTCATATGTACACAAATTCGTTACTTGAGTTTATAGAAGTGATGTTACTCACCTTGATTTGCAGAAGAAAACAGAGCTTCTCTTCATGTTGACACAGGCTGGAAATTACAAAATGAAGCCTTCTCTTTGATCTCTGGTTGAATTAAGTTAATTGTTGTTTGAGTTTGAAGTTTTGTTTTAAGTTTTCTCTCCAGAAGTAGATGAACGAAACTGAAGTGAATTGAGAAAGGCTTTGATATAAAGAAGAGAAGTTTTACTGGGTATAATATTTTGTACAGGTAATATATTTGTTTGTACAATTTTGATCAGTGATATTTCCTTGCTTTGTCCATTGATGTCTGGTTTGGTGGCTACATAAATTTTCTTCTTTTCGGCTGATGTATATCTCTTGTGTACTAGAGATAATAGTATAAACTATCATGTACAAACTTATATAATTTTTTTCCTTTTGGCTGTACAATATGAAGATATTGTTTGTACTTATCCCTTTTTTTCTTTGACTATGCTAAATTTTTGATTTCGGCTGAGATGATAATATGGTGAGTTTAGAGATGCAAACATTTATTACAAATGTACCTTGTGTTTCTTTTGCAAGCTTTTGCTTATACTTGTTTATTTGTTCTTAGATATCTGTAATTTGCTTTGTTCATATGTGAGTGTATTTTCTTTCGTTTTGTTTTTGTTATTTTGAAATATAAATGAAGTTCTATATTTAATTTGATGTTAGAATTTGTTTAATATGTTTTACTTTATACTTGAATATGTTTATGTGGTTAGAATTTATCAAATTATTTCTAACTTCAAATATTTATTTTATCTTACATACAAATTGCCTTGTATTTTCCTATATATTTATATTTTAAACCATTTATTTATAATTTAAATTCAAATCAAACATATATTTATAATTCCAAATTGACTCATATTGTAATATCCCGGAAATTTGGGGCAAAATCAATTTAATAATCTGTTTAAATAATTAAATTGATTTGCTAATCTTTGATAATTAAATTTGAATTGGTTTAATAATCTAATTAAATAAATAGTTAATTAGTGAATTTTACTAATAAAATGATTTCTATTTATAATATATATATATAAGTGTATATATTGTAAATAGATAAGCTTGGGTTTGAAATTTAAATAAATAAATAAAATCTTGTTAAATTTTCTAATGTATATTCTTATAGTTTGGAAATTATGATTTATTTAATATAGGCTTTACAAAGCTATTTAAACAAAATAACTATATGGTTTAAAATGAGATTAATAATAAGGATTATTTTATTTCTTTTTGAATATTGCTTAACAAATATGATTTAAGATGTATATAAATATATATATATATATATGTTTAAAATACAATTTACATATGATATGTTAATTCATTTAATAATAGTAGTAATTTATAATCTCTTTATAAATTATTTAAAATTGATAAATGAGTTATTTCCAAACAATATTAATAGTGTATTGTTTTTATAAAATAGATTTTTATGTAAAATAAGATTTTAAAGAATTTGAATGTGTTCTTTTAAATTGACTTTAAATTGGATTTTAAATATAATTTGAATTTGGATTTAGATTTAATTTTGAATTCAAAAAGAGGTAATATTCAAATAGTTTTGGATTTCAAAATATATGTAAACTTTTATTTATAATAATTAGTTTTGTTTCTTTATAATTAATATATATATATAGATATGTATTTTAAGAAAAAGGTTTTTATATTTAAAATAAATAAAAGAAATTACTAAAAAGACATGTGTTAGCTCCTAAGGCTTTAATATAATATGTGTTATAAGATTAAGGTGATAGAAGGACAAGTGTCAAATAAAATGTAGTTTTTCTTTTATTTTTATTTTTAAAAAGTATTTCAGCTTATATAAACATTTCCTTCTTCTCTTCCATTCTTTTCTTATTCTTTTTCTAAAATCTAAGCTGAGTGCAAAACTGAGAACACTCCATAAATAATTCGGTAATCATCTTCAAAAACCAATAGTTCATTTTCAAATCAAAATGAAAAACCTGTAAATCACTTCCCTGTAATACATTTTTCAAGTTCAAAGCAAAATCTCTGTAACCATTCTCCAAACAAACCTGTAATCAATCCTCTGTAAAGATTTTTCTTCAAACCATAATTCATCTTCAAAACCAACAACCTGTAATATATTTTCCAAAAATCAAACAAAGCCTGCATTTTTCAAAATCAAACAAGAACCTGTATTTGCTTCAAATCTGGAAGCATGTTCAAAAGCAAGTTCTGGAATTCTAGCCTGTAAATTCTTTTTAAAATCAAGATTTGAGCAACATCTCAATAAAGCAAGATTTTGGCATGCATGCAAGTTTTCCAGCAAGCAATTCAGGTTTTAATAGCAAGCATTCAAGTTTAAAAGTTTTTAGAGATCAAAGGATATTCAAAAGCTTTTCAAAAACAGTTTCAAAAGGAAGCTCTGTTCTTCATTTTCAATTTGGTGAGTAACATTCATTTTAAACTAAAGTATATGATATCTGTATACATATGGATTTCTGAAATGAAATATGTATTGAGTAGATATATATGATTGAATTTCTATGTATATATATATGGATAGATGCATGTTTGATTGTTTTATTGTTTCTGCCTGTTCTTAGTTCAGCAGCTAAAGTTTTAAATCAAAAACTCATTATCCTTTATCTGATCTTTATTAGAACTTAGGATTCAAACATTACTGTTTGTTAAATTCATGGGTTAGTATTTAAAAGTTTATTAAGTTAAAGTAAAATGAAATTGCTCTGTAAATAAAAAAAGGGAACAGGGAAGTTTAAATTTTGCATAAAATTCAAATATGATAATTTAACATTCCAGGATTATAAATGGAATTTTTAAACCAAATAATGATTTTTAGAAGAGAAATCACAATTTTTAGCATTAAGTTGAGTGAGCAGTTTGTGGTTTCCTGTTTTTGGCATTTCGAGTTGCCGTGGTTGATCTAGACGACTGGAAGGGATGGATTTTCGTCTGAAGGTGGAGGAGTCTGCCGTGGGTCGGGGAAAAATGGTAGGAGGTTGATCAAAGCCTTGTGGTGGCGGTAGGAGGCGTTCGAATTCTGGTGACCTAATTTTTGGCGTGGTGGAGAATTCGATTCGTTCTACGTTGTCGTACGATCGAGTGTTACGCGACTATGGGTTTAGGTAGAGGAAAGGTGGACGAGACTATGGCCAGAGTTGGGTGACCTCCGGTGGTCGGAGCGTCGAGCATGGGGGGGTTGCCAGGGTTGTGGCGTTGAGGGAAGTGTGTTTCCAGGTTGAAATCTTCAAGCTCGATTTTTGTTTCGAGGAGATGTTTGGGTTCTAGCGATCTGGAGTTGACATGAGGGGGTTTGTCGACTTGCTCGACGACGTGATGGTGACTGGAGAGGCTCGCCGGAGCTGTGCACGTGCATACGTGATATCTGTTTGGGTTGTGAGTTGAGTGAAGAGGGAGAAGAAGATGTTCTCGAGATAGATGTTGTTTAACTCGAAGTCATACTCGAGTATTTGATGTTCTGACTCGGGTTCGTGCAGAGGAACTCGCGAGAGTTTTAAACTGTTTTTAAAATTAAACATAACAAAGTATAAAAATAAAAGAGGGAAGGAACTTGAAGTTGGTCTCGGGAAAACTGGGTTTTTACTCGGGGAAATATGGAGTTGGCTCGGGTAGATGTAAAATTGCAGTTTTTAAAACAGACAGTGTTTTTAAATTTAAATTGAGTTTTAAACTTTGAAAATAGGATTTAAACCCAGTTTTAAATCAAGTTTTCATTCGAGTTCAAGTTTATAATTTGTATCCTAGAATTTGAGATAAATAAAGTTTATAAAAATAAAAGTTTTAACAAATTTAAATGTTTAAAGAATAATTTTAAAAAGGCTTGAATAAATGAATTTGTTTAAAAATCTTATAAACTTCTTTTATAAATGTTAAGTGTTTTTCTTAACATTTGAATTTAAAAAGATTTTGTATATTAAAAGTTAAATTTGTAATTATTTTAAACCTGTGATTTAAGATAAATTAAAAGAAAGATTTTAAAGTAAATGTTTTAAAGTCTTTGTTAATCATATAATTAAAGTAGTTAAAGGTAAATACTTTATTTTAGATAGTAATTAAGATTTAATGATATAGGAGTCATTAAATTAATAAAGTAATTTAAGAATAATTTAATAATTTAATTAATAAATGGTTAGTGATAATTAATTAAATAATTAGGATTATAAGTTAATTAATTAAGTATTAATTAATTTAGGATTTAGGATCATTTGTTTTATTAAGTATGAGTTATTAATAAATGATTAGATTAATTAATATTGGTTAAGTATAAATTACTTAATGAAAGTAATTAAAATGAATTAATTGCTTAAGGTAATTAATTAAATAAATTTGATAAGTTTAAATTAATTTGTTTAATTAATTTAAGGAATCACTTCGTGATTTGATAATTACTTAAATGTAATTAGTGGAAGTATAAATTACTTAGGAAAGTAATTAAAGTTAATTAGTGGATGTAATTAACTAAAGATGGTTTAATAAAAGTAATTTGAGTTTAATTACTTTGATAATTAATCAAGGGATTAATTAAAGGATAATTAATTAAGAAGTAATTAATTAAGGGAAGAGTAATTAAGGGTAGTTAATTACTAAATGTGATTAATCAAAGGTAATTAATAATTAAAGGTTAATTATGAAATATAATTAATTTAAATGGAGTAATAAATTAAAGAAGTAATTAGAATCATTAATTAATATGATTAATGATGTAATTAAGGATTGAGTAATTAAGATTAATTAATCAATAATAAGTGATTAAAGTAATTAATTAATTTTAATTAATTAAAGATTAATATAATTAAGTATGGTTAATTAATTATGAAGTAATTAAAGATTAATTACTTAATGGTTTAAGATAATTAATTTGTGAAATTAATTAAGTATTAATTACTTAAAGTAATTAAAGGGTAATTAATCAGGAATGATTAATTAAGATGGATACTTAGAGTATGATTAATTAATTGGTTTAATTAATAATTAAGTAAGCAGGATTTATAGAATGAAGTAATTAGTTTAATTCACTTTAAATTAATTAGATGATATAAATCATTGCTTAAGGATGGATGAATGAGATTGAATGTATTTCATTGTTTGATATCTCTGATGAGATATGATTGATATATGATATGGATGTTTGGTTGAATTATAATGATAATGTGAATTATCTGTTTGGGATGATAATGTAGATTATCTATTGAATTATCTATCTTTGTGTATATAGATAAGAATTGAATTGTTTTAACCTTAAAACAACTTGGCCCTTAAAAGATACGTTTTGGATTTCGATGAGACCGGGATCGGGTTTCCGTATACCGGGATTCCAGGTTTGGAGACCCGAATACCACATCGATCCAAATTAACGATAGGTCGTGAATCTCAAGTGAAGATGAAGTTTCAGAGTGCAAGGGTTATTGTCGTTAACTCTGAGGGTGATTCCAAAATGAGTGTAACGAAATAATGCCTTCGGTTTCGTTCGAACCCGGAACGAACTTGTATGGATTGAATGCTTTCAGAACATCGTCAGGTGGACGATGAGCATTCTAAGTGATATGTTCTGATTAAAGGTAATCGTAATCTCAAGCCTCATCAACCGGGAATGGCTAAAACAGGGGAGGTGCAGCAAGGCTTCGTGGGTAGCACCCACTGAGAGCAAGATAGATCCCTGTCTAGAGGTCCCTTTTCTTTCTATTCGGCTTAGTGTGTGGTTGGTCGCGCCAACTACGGGGTTATCTTGTTCGGAATTATCCAGTAAGGGATGGTTCCGGCTTTGTGTTGCAGGGGAGCGGGCGTACTCCTCGGTACGGTGATCTAGGCCACGTACTATGACGGGCGGTACCCCAGTAGCCCTGCCATTGTATGGAAACCCATTCTTCCTACGTGCCCTTACGGTTTTGATTGTATAACCCACTTTGTGGCTAGTATGCTGGAATTTAATAATGTAACAATTTCAGCTATTTCATATTTATTTGAAAACCCTAGACCCTATTATAATATAACTGGATTTCCTATCAAATGTTTTGGTTAGCGTAAGGTAAAAACTTACCCATGTTTATTTGTGGGGAGTCTTACGTGATACTTTTTCTTTCTAAAGGTTTTGAAGTTAAGCAAGTTTAACCTGTTACTCACACCAGACCCATGTCTGACCCAAGTGTTTATTTCTGTTTTATAAACTCTTGGGTACTCAAATTTTTACGAGTAGCCAAGGGATTCAGGTTTAGCTTTGACGAATTGTGGAGGAGCAATGGAGCAGGAGGCTTCGGCGTTCGTAGATATAGTATTCCGCTGTGTTGATATCTGTGTTAGAGTCTTGTATTGTATTTGAGTTGTAATATCTAGACAGATGTTTATAACTGTCTAGTATGTGTTGTATAGTTGTGTAAACTCTGATAAGTGTTGTATACTATGTAATAGTTTATGTTATTAATATAATTTATTCGTTCCGCTGTGAGATCGTTGTTGTTGTTTCTTTCTTTCTTCTCTTCTTTTCTATTTTCTACCCCTTTCTTTCTTATTAATGTAGCGTCATTCTGTGGAATGAGTGGCGGGTCATTACAGTTGGTATCGGAGCATAGGTTGAGCGAATGCCTAAGCTTTTAAAACAAGTGAATATCAGAACACTAGGTTGAGTGAATACCTAGGTTCGGAAGGATTGTTCATTAGAGATAGGATCTGTAGCAACCTGTTTGAGTTTGAGTGTATATATATATATACGAGAGCGCGTATTTGTTAGTTATATAAAATGGTTTTATATTGTGTTAATTGATCGGTTGGGTGGTATATGGATTCTGGTCAATACGAGTAGCTAACGTTATTGATAGGGATCTCTAAACACTTGGACCAGGCCAATGGACACAATATTGTTTTAAAAGGGAAGGTGAAATAATTTTACCCAGATATATTTTCTATATATAAAAAGTATCATTTTAAATGTATATGGTATTTGTAATGATTGGTTGAGATGATAATAATTTATCATCTAGGATTAGGAGTCTAAGTATTGAGGTTGGAAGTATCTGTCGAGACTGTAGACCGAATACCGTCTCGAGTAAACTTTGCTGTGGTGAAGGATTTCATCGATCTCCGAAGGAAACTGTTATGGTTCGGAGTTTATCTTTGAAGTTGGATGAGTAGAGTTGGATCTGTCGGTTAGGCAGAAGCGAGTGATGGTATCTCAGGAAATTGTAACTGTGTGATGAGATGCAGTAACTATGGATGTTCCCGAAGATGTTTTCTTTGGAACAAGTTAATGAAGAGTGTCTGTTTCGGTGTTGTGGCTGAGTCCAGCATGGTGTTTGTGGTTTGGGTCCGAGTTTCTCGAAGAGCTTTGGTTAGGAAATCTTTGGCATCTATGGCAGAAGTTTTTCTGGCTGAACAGTTTTATAAAGGTGAAGTTCAGAAGCAGCAGAGAGGATCCATTTCTTCGATGGATTGGATAGTCAAGTGTGAGCTGTTCTGATTAGTAAAGAGAGAACAGTTTTATTTGGATCTTGGCTGGGTTAATCGCAAAAGTGACTTGCGATTGCTGAGTAATCTCTTGAGTTATCTGAGATTTTCTGGGATGTGTTGTCCAGTTTGTGCTTGTATTCTTCATCAGCATTCTACTCCAGATCAGAGTGGTGCAGCAGAAACAGTTTGGGAGTGCATCTCTAGGAGAAGTAAGTTTGGAATCTATTGATGTTTGTGAAGTAGAGTTGTGTTTTGGATTATGAGTTGATCTTGAAGGGAATCATTTTGTCGAGTTATTTTTGGTCTTGTTTGTTTCGAAGAGCATCAGCGAAGGTTGAGCTGATCAGGAAGGATTTGTAGGAAGCCGAGATCGTCTGAAGATTTTGTGGATAAGAGACGATGGAATTTGAAATTCGAAGTTGGAGACTTCATGGTTGTGAAGTTTTTCTCTGGTTAAAGGTTAGCTCCGAGTTATTTTGGATCTTTTCTGTGATCTAATTTGGATAAGTACTTTGATCTACAAGGTTGAATTGTCAGTTTGGATAACTGGAATTCAATATATTTTACGTACCTCTGAGGGAGTACGTGTTTGATCTATCTCTGGTTTTGGAACCAGCAGTTCTGGAGGAATTGGTTGTTGAGTCAAACTCGTCTATAGTCTGATATTCTGTTTAGTTTTGTAGATCTAGATGAGTAGGAGCTCTATAGCTTAGTAGTATTAGTTGTTTGGATTGTTTGTAGAGCGAGTATCCCAGTATATATATATACTTGGGGAAACTCGAGGAAATTCTATTCAGAATTTTTCGCTGGATAGTTAGAATTGTTTGTTTGGATGATTGGTTGCTATGATTGTTAGCATATGGATGATAATACATCCTTGTAATTTAAAAAGATTATTAAATTACCTTTGTTTTAAATTTCGGGGACGAAATTATTTTAAGGGGGGAGGAATGTAATATCCCGGAAATTTGGGGCAAAATCAATTTAATAGTCTGTTTAAATAATTAAATTGATTTGCTAATCTTTGATAATTAAATTTGAATTGGTTTAATAATCTAATTAAATAAATATTTAATTAGTGAATTTTACTAATAAAATGATTTCTATTTATAATATATATATATATAAGTGTATATATTGTAAATAGATAAGCTTGGGTTTGAAATTTAAATAAATAAATAAAATCTTGTTAAATTTTCTAATGTATATTCTTATAGTTTGGAAATTATGATTTATTTAATATAGGCTTTACAAAGATATTTAAACAAAATAACTATATGGTTTAAAATGAGATTAATAATAAGGATTATTTTATTTCTTTTTGAATATTGCTTAACAAATATGATTTAAGAAGTATATAAATATATATATATATATATATATGTTTAAAATACAATTTACATATGATATGTTAATTCATTTAATAATAGTAGTAATTTATAATCTCTTTATAAATTATTTAAAATTGATAAATGAGTTATTTCCAAACAATATTAATAGTGTATTGTTTTTATAAAATAGATTTTTATGTAAAATAAGATTTTAAAGAATTTGAATGTGTTCTTTTAAATTGACTTTAAATTGGATTTTAAATATAATTTGAATTTGGATTTAGATTTAATTTTGAATTCAAAAAGAGGTAATATTCAAATAGTTTTGGATTTCAAAATATATGTAAACTTTTATTTATAATAATTAGTTTTGTTTCTTTATAATTAATATATATATATAGATATGTATTTTAAGAAAAAGGTTTTTATATTTAAAATAAATAAAAGAAATTACTAAAAAGACATGTGTTAGCTCCTAAGGCTTTAATATAATATGTGTTATAAGATTAAGGTGATAGAAGGACAAGTGTCAAATAAAATGTAGTTTTTCTTTAATTTTTATTTTTAAAAAGTATTTCAGCTTATATAAACATTTCCTTCTTCTCTTCCATTCTTTTCTTATTCTTTTTCTAAAATCTAAGCTGAGTGCAAAACTGAGAACACTCCATAAACAATTCGGTAATCATCTTCAAAAACCAATAGTTCATTTTCAAATCAAAATGAAAAACCTGTAAATCACTTCCCTGTAATACATTTTTCAAGTTCAAAGCAAAATCTCTGTAACCATTCTCCAAACAAACCTGTAATCAATCCTCTGTAAAGATTTTTCTTCAAACCATAATTCATCTTCAAAACCAACAACCTGTAATATATTTTCCAAAAATCAAACAAAGCCTGCATTTTTCAAAATCAAACAAGAACCTGTATTTGCTTCAAATCTGGAAGCATGTTCAAAAGCAAGTTCTGGAATTCTAGCCTGTAAATTCTTTTTAAAATCAAGATTTGAGCAACATCTCAATAAAGCAAGATTTTGGCATGCATGCAAGTTTTCCAGCAAGCAATTCAGGTTTTAATAGCAAGCATTCAAGTTTAAAAGTTTTTAGAGATCAAAGGATATTCAAAAGCTTTTCAAAAACAGTTTCAAAAGGAAGCTCTGTTCTTCATTTTCAATTTGGTGAGTAACATTCATTTTAAACTAAAGTATATGATATCTGTTTACATATGGATTTCTGAAATGAAATATGTATTGAGTAGATATATATGATTGAATTTCTATGTATATATATATGGATAGATGCATGTTTGATTGTTTTATTGTTTCTGCCTGTTCTTAGTTCAGCAGCTAAAGTTTTAAATCAAAAACTCATTATCCTTTATCTGATCTTTATTAGAACTTAGGATTCAAACATTACTGTTTGTTAAATTCATGGGTTAGTATTTAAAAGTTTATTAAGTTAAAGTAAAATGAAATTGCTCTGTAAATAAAAAAAGGGAACAGGGAAGTTTAAATTTTGCATAAAATTCAAATATGATAATTTAACATTCCAGGATTATAAATGGAATTTTTAAACCAAATAATGATTTTTAGAAGAGAAATCACAATTTTTAGCATTAAGTTGAGTGAGCAGTTTGTGGTTTCCTGTTTTTGGCATTTCGAGTTGCCGTGGTTGATCTAGACGACTGGAAGGGATGGATTTTCGTCTGAAGGTGGAGGAGTCTGCCGTGGGTCGGGGAAAAATGGTAGGAGGTTGATCAAAGCCTTGTGGTGGCGGTAGGAGGCGTTCGAATTCTGGTGACCTAATTTTTGGCGTGGTGGAGAATTCGATTCGTTCTACGTTGTCGTACGATCGAGTGTTACGCGACTATGGGTTTAGGTAGAGGAAAGGTGGACGAGACTATGGCCAGAGTTGGGTGACCTCCGGTGGTCGGAGCGTCGAGCATGGGGGGGTTGCCAGGGTTGTGGCGTTGAGGGAAGTGTGTTTCCAGGTTGAAATCTTCAAGCTCGATTTTTGTTTCGAGGAGATGTTTGGGTTCTAGCGATCTGGAGTTGACATGAGGGGGTTTGTCGACTTGCTCGACGACGTGATGGTGACTGGAGAGGCTCGCCGGAGCTGTGCACGTGCATACGTGATATCTGTTTGGGTTGTGAGTTGAGTGAAGAGGGAGAAGAAGATGTTCTCGAGATAGATGTTGTTTAACTCGAAGTCATACTCGAGTATTTGATGTTCTGACTCGGGTTCGTGTAGAGGAACTCGCGAGAGTTTTAAACTGTTTTTAAAATTAAACATAACAAAGTATAAAAATAAAAGAGGGAAGGAACTTGAAGTTGGTCTCGGGAAAACTGGGTTTTTACTCGGGGAAAAATGGAGTTGGCTCGGGTAGATGTAAAATTGCAGTTTTTAAAACAGACAGTGTTTTTAAATTTAAATTGAGTTTTAAACTTTGAAAATAGGATTTAAACCCAGTTTTAAATCAAGTTTTCATTCGAGTTCAAGTTTATAATTTGTATCCTAGAATTTGAGATAAATAAAGTTTATAAAAATAAAGGTTTTAACAAATTTAAATGTTTAAAGAATAATTTTAAAAAGGCTTGAATAAATGAATTTGTTTAAAAATCTTATAAACTTCTTTTATAAATGTTAAGTGTTTTTCTTAACATTTGAATTTAAAAAGATTTTGTATATTAAAAGTTAAATTTGTAATTATTTTAAACCTGTGATTTAAGATAAATTAAAAGAAAGATTTTAAAGTAAATGTTTTAAAGTCTTTGTTAATCATATAATTAAAGTAGTTAAAGGTAAATACTTTATTTTAGATAGTAATTAAGATTTAATGATATAGGAGTCATTAAATTAATAAAGTAATTTAAGAATAATTTAATAATTTAATTAATAAATGGTTAGTGATAATTAATTAAATAATTAGGATTATAAGTTAATTAATTAAGTATTAATTAATTTAGGATTTAGGATCATTTGTTTTATAAAGTATGAGTTATTAATAAATGATTAGATTAATTAATATTGGTTAAGTATAAATTACTTAATGAAAGTAATTAAAATGAATTAATTGCTTAAGGTAATTAATTAAATAAATTTGATAAGTTTAAATTAATTTGTTTAATTAATTTAAGGAATCACTTCGTGATTTGATAATTACTTAAATGTAATTAGTGGAAGTATAAATTACTTAGGAAAGTAATTAAAGTTAATTAGTGGATGTAATTAACTAAAGATGGTTTAATAAAAGTAATTTGAGTTTAATTACTTTGATAATTAATCAAGGGATTAATTAAAGGATAATTAATTAAGAAGTAATTAATTAAGGGAAGAGTAATTAAGGGTAGTTAATTACTAAATGTGATTAATCAAAGGTAATTAATAATTAAAGGTTAATTATGAAATATAATTAATTTAAATGGAGTAATAAATTAAAGAAGTAATTAGAATCATTAATTAATATGATTAATGATGTAATTAAGGATTGAGTAATTAAGATTAATTAATCAATAATAAGTGATTAAAGTAATTAATTAATTTTAATTAATTAAAGATTAATATAATTAAGTATGGTTAATTAATTATGAAGTAATTAAAGATTAATTACTTAATGGTTTAAGATAATTAATTTGTGAAATTAATTAAGTATTAATTACTTAAAGTAATTAAAGGGTAATTAATCAGGAATGATTAATTAAGATGGATACTTAGAGTATGATTAATTAATTGGTTTAATTAATAATTAAGTAAGCAGGATTTATAGAATGAAGTAATTAGTTTAATTCACTTTAAATTAATTAGATGATATAAATCATTGCTTAAGGATGGATGAATGAGATTGAATGTATTTCATTGTTTGATATCTCTGATGAGATATGATTGATATATGATATGGATGTTTGGTTGAATTATAATGATAATGTGAATTATCTGTTTGGGATGATAATGTAGATTATCTATTGAATTATCTATCTTTGTGTATATAGATAAGAATTGAATTGTTTTAACCTTAAAACAACTTGGCCCTTAAAAGATACGTTTTGGATTTCGATGAGACCGGGATCGGGTTTCCGTATACCGGGAATCCAGGTTTGGAGACCCGAATACCACATCGATCCAAATTAACGATAGGTCGTGAATCTCAAGTGAAGATGAAGTTTCAGAGTGCAAGGGTTATTGTCGTTAACTCTGAGGGTGATTCCAAAACGAGTGTAACGAAATAATGCCTTCGGTTTCGTTCGAACCCAGAACGAACTTGTATGGATTGAATGCTTTCAGAACATCGTCAGGTGGACGATGAGCATTCTAAGTGATATGTTCTGATTAAAGGTAATCGTAACCTCAAGCCTCATCAACCGGGAATGGCTAAAACAGGGGAGGTGCAGCAAGGCTTCGTGGGTAGCACCCACTGAGAGCAAGATAGATCCCTGTCTAGAGGTCCCTTTTCTTTTTATTCGGCTTAGTGTGTGGTTGGTCGCGCCAACTACGGGGTTATCTTGTTCGGAATTATCCAGTAAGGGATGGTTCCGGCTTTGTGTTGCAGGGGAGCGGGCGTACTCCTCGGTACGGTGATCTAGGCCACGTACTGTGACGGGCGGTACCCCAGTAGCCCTGCCATTGTATGGAAACCCATTCTTCCTACGTGCCCTTACGGTTTTGATTGTATAACCCACTTTGTGGCTAGTATGCTGGAATTTAATAATGTAACAATTTCAGCTATTTCATATTTATTTGAAAACCCTAGACCCTATTATAATATAACTGGATTTCCTATCAAATGTTTTGGTTAGCGTAAGGTAAAAACTTACCCATGTTTATTTGTGGGGAGTCTTACGTGATACTTTTTCTTTCTAAAAGTTTTGAAGTTAAGCAAGTTTAACCTGTTACTCACACCAGACCCATGTCTGACCCAAGTGTTTATTTCTGTTTTATAAACTCTTGGGTACTCAAATTTTTACGAGTAGCCAAGGGATTCAGGTTTAGCTTTGACGAATTGTGGAGGAGCAATGGAGCAGGAGGCTTCGGCGTTCGTAGATATAGTATTCCGCTGTGTTGATATCTGTGTTAGAGTCTTGTATTGTATTTGAGTTGTAATATCTAGACAGATGTTTATAACTGTCTAGTATGTGTTGTATAGTTGTGTAAACTCTGATAAGTGTTGTATACTATGTAATAGTTTATGTTATTAATATAATTTATTCGTTCCGCTGTGAGATCGTTGTTGTTGTTTCTTTCTTTCTTCTCTTCTTTTCTATTTTCTACCCCTTTCTTTCTTATTAATGTAGCGTCATTCTGTGGAATGAGTGGCGGGTCATTACACATATATATCCAAATATATATATATATATATATATTCACATATATACATATATTTACAATATTTTAAATTTTAAATGATTTAACATAGGATTTATTTGAGTTCGGGGAAACTCGCATCACTTTATCATTTAATTCAAAAATTTTAATTCAAAAATTCATTTAATTATCAATGAAATGTAATTAAAATTCGGGGTCGTTACATTTACAGTATATATAAACATTTATTTCAAATTTTATTATGAATATATGATCCACAAAAGTTACAGTTTACTGTGTTCTTTGAAGTATGTTGGTTGCAGAAGTTATGGCCTATAAAGGCTATAAGGTGCATGCACCACTCTTATTTTATTATATAGGCATTATAATGAGGTCAGTGAGTATATCTTTGTATACATTTATGTCTTACGTATGTCTGCATATATACGAGTCAAGTCAGTTGTGTAGTTATGTCAGTTGTATATATATATATATATTTTGTTTTTCTAGTTCAGTTTGTTTAACAGATATTTTATATTATACATAGATGTATAAAAAAAAATGCTGTCTCAGTTTGTATACAAACATTTTGTCATAGTATATATAGGTTGTTGTTGGTTGGCTGTGAGTAATTTAGTATCCATATATATAGATTTTAAAATTTTAGTCTATATATCTATTTGTTTATATAAGCATTGAATTCAAATGTATAATGTACATATATATGTTCGATTTATATGTGTTCAACTTAAACCAATGATTTTTGAAATATATATATGGGTTTAATTTAATATGTGTTTAAATGTAGAATATGACTTTATATATATGGTTATATATAGTTATATATATAAGTTCACTCATACCAATTATCTTCATCGATCTCGTTCTGATGTGTTCCATCGATTTCTGTTATTAGCTTTGACCGTTGAATTCGTGCCAGTGAAGCTTTGCTTTAGAAGTCGTGCTTGCATTTCGTAACTCAATTCATTTGACTATCCTCTAGCCAAGAAAGGTGAGCAATCACTCACGATTAACGTTCTCTTATTTATTAAATTTAACTTCAATTGAAACGACAATTGAAATATGCTGCTGTTAGTTATTTGCACTGTTATATATGTTATTACCTGTATCTGTTAACCTATGACATCTGACACCATTATCTGTTAATTATTTATGCGATGATAATACAGTTTGGTTGATAATTGATTGATTGTTGATTTTATTGGATGTTAAATTGTAATGTATAAAGTGATAAATATTATGCCATTGAATTTGATGTAGGATAGTTAAAATTTTGAATCGACATATGTGTTGAAATTTGATTAGACAAAATTTGTATAATATGACCCCTTTAAATATTTAAATTACTTGACATGTAAAAATATGGTTAATTACACCTTGAACCATTGAATGTATGTTGTAAAATTTATGTAGTCCGAAATTGAATAATTGATATCAAATGAAGAACCGTATTAATATTATTGTAATAATCTTTAATCTACATGAAATGATAGTGTAGATTCTAGAAATAATTATATTAATTTGCACAAATAACAATGCGAATTAATATGATTATTTCGGGATTATTTGAATTGATTATTTGATTGTTATTGATTTTTGTTATTGCTTGTTTATTTACTTTGACACCATCCCAGTTATCACACTGCAAGTTCCCTTTGCTATGTTTTGATTTTGAATTGAATTGGAATCGGGTTGAAATGATAAATACCCAAATTGAACTTTGACTTAGGATAGAGAATTAAATAAAACCCGATCGGTCAATAATTTGATTTAAAAATAAAATGAAGATTTTATGTGAATAAATAATATGGTTTTGAAACGAAGCTGGAATTTGAATTTTAATGAAAGGAAATGTTAATATTTAATAATCCGAATCAAAATATTAACATAGTAGATGATGAATGAACGTTGTTTTAAATTTGGAATTATTAATAATTAAGTTTGAAATTATTTAATAATTAAGTTTTGAAATTATTAAGTAATTAAATAAGATTGAATTATTTAATAATTAAATAAATTGAATTCTTTAATAAGTGGAAGTGAACTTCTTGAACAATTGAAAGTGAGTTTCATTATTAATTAAGTTTGGAAAATTATTTAAGTAAGTAAATAAGTGAAATTGAATTTCTTTAACAAGAAATAACATGTGTTTTATTGAAATTATTGTAAGATTTGAAATGTAAAGAATTTAATTTGATGAATTTAATTTAATTCAAATTGTAAGTTTTGATTTAACGAAGTTGAACTTAATTAATTGATTTAATAAATTGGAAATCAAATAGAAATTGTTTTGAATGATAAATTTAACTTAACGAATATTGAATGAAATCAATCAATGATTTAAATTGATTTGAATGTTAAATTAAATTAATTTAAATGTTTTTGAAATGAAACTTATATACGAACTTGAATAAATATTTGAATGGTTTAAATAAAAATGGAAATTGAATTATAAGATTTTGAAATATGAATTTGGAAGTTTTGTGACGTAAATTATGGAAATTGATTTCGAAAGAGAAAAGAAATGTTGGTTTACAAATTCTAATTGTAATTATAATTGATTTGGTTTTTGAAATGTATAACCGACCAATCGGTGTAATAATACGTAGTTATTAAAGAGACCGGGATCGGATATGGACATACTCTTTGTCGATACCGAAAACCACTTTAATAACTAACATTCGCGAAGTGTTGATCCAGAACGAAGTGGTTGGAATGATGTACGTGATGACTGAAGAAAGAGAAAGATAATGGATAGCCTTGACACTTGTGTCAAATTGGAAATGACTAAAACAGGAGCCGTGCCGGGCCAAATGGGGGCTAGCTACCTCGAGCGAACACACTTCTTCGAAAACTACTCATTACTTGTTGTCGATTGATGCACCCTTGATTTTGGGAGTGTTGTTTCGCGGTGTTGCGGTCGCTGCGGCGATGTGTTCTGACTACTCCGGATCAGGCAAACGGTAGTTTCACTACCTTGGGTATTGCCTCATGTGCCTTGTCATACTTGGATCCCTATATACGCGACCACTACGAATTTGTTTTGTGTTATACCTATGGAGTACTCCCTGATAGCCCACTAGTTTACGGTGGAGTTTACAGTGCTGGATAGACTATAACGCTTATATAAAATGTGTTAAGGGGGATAATGGTAACGCCTTAATACTATTTTGATATCTTATATTACTGATAGACATTATCTACTTATCGTACACTACTACATAGTAGATAGTTTAACGGATCCTTAAAGGATGGTTATTCCAAACATCCTTTGAGTTACTTGTATTTCAGTTGCTATTTCACTTGAGTTGGATTTATTGATATAAGAATGTTAATCCTGACTCGAGTGTTTTGTGTTTTGCTTTACGCTCGGGTCAGACTGAGTGTACCAGTATTCGAGACTCACCTTTGAAGTTGGAGCTTTGCTTGAAGATCCAGCCATCTATTCTGCTTTTAGTATTCGATGATTCCAGTGATGTATTCTGATTTGTATCTGATGTATCGTATTACTCTTCCGTTGTATCTGGTTTAACTCTGATGTAATTTATATATTTATATAGTAGCTTCATGAACTACTATCTCTTTTATTTCCGCTGCAATTATTACTCTGTGTCTGTGATCTGTGATTATTTTATTTACTGTATATGTTCAGTTTTGCCAATTTAAATTAACAACGCGGTATTTTGAGCAATTCAACTCCGGCATGAGTGTCTACCTATACACTTATAATGGATGCGAATGGTCCAAAATTGCGGGTCGTTACAACATCAGAGATATGATAAAAGAAATAGTAGCGGAAAAGAAAATAGATAACACCAACAGCGGATAATCTCCATCTCCAATACGCCAATCCAGAAATAGCTTGAACGCTCAATAACGATGCACAAAGATAAGCAAGTGCAGTCCATATCCAAAGACTGAACTAGCTCCAGAAAATCTACTAATCCTGACTATCTGAAAAACCCAACTCTAGACTGCCCGTGTAGAAAAATTTTGAGCATCCAGAGTTTAGGAAAGAAACAATAAACTCCGGATCAGTCATGGGACTGGTGTGAGCAACAAAAACAGTTTATCTTTAAAAACGAACGACAAGAGAATTTTTAAAGTCAATTCGTAATGCTTTTGGAAAATGAATCTACCATAAGGCCTCCCGCACACACACACAATGCAAACGCAGAATCGGAGGAGATTTCTCCTTATGATAGTCAAAGATGCTTACTATGCAAAACAAATCATTTTGGATATTATTATTAGTGCATAGTGTAGAAAACATTTCGAAAGTAGAATATAAATCTTAGCCAGCATAGACATTTCGCACTTATGCCTACTATAGCTACCATGTTCAATAACAGGTTACCGCCACATTCCATGGCAGGTAATACAACTAATACCGTACCGGGCTCGTATTGTTTTGTTTGGATTTCCAACAAATGGTCAGGCCAAGGAACTTCCCATTGCCACATGGAAACGCCTCTGGAAGGACGTCCCGAGAACCAAACTGTTCTCTGCCAAACAAGGCCGGCTACCCCCCTTCCCGGGGAATATACAAAACCTCAGATATGCCACCCCTGGTCCTTTGGGACCTTTAAACGAGGCGCCTCTAAACCAACTCACACATAATAAATAAAGTGTGTCCACATGAGTAAGTATCTGGGCTCCATACCATGATACTACCCTTTTCCAGAAGGAATGGTCATACCCTAGGGAAGCTACCCCTGAAACCTTGCCGCATCATTCCTGTTTCGACCATTACCGGGTTGTGAGGTTCGACGAAGTCTCGTCCACAAAGCTACGCTTTGTCACAAAGCCATGCTTTGGGTCAACAGATGATCAAAGCAATGATCACAAAGATAAATGATCAAACAAATGATCATATCACAAATGATCAAACAATGATCATCACACAACAACACTCAGCATGTCACATTACCAAATTGGGAATATATCGCTGATAACCTTCAACTACATAACCTCTGAGCTCGTACGTCTCAGAGAAGGGTGTTAAGCTCAGAGAATAAATTCTCCGCCACCAAACAGAAATGTATTTGAAAGAAATCAGCTTTATATCTCAAAGTGTAATGTCAGACATGTAACCATACAAGTCTGTTCCGGGTTCGAACAGAACCGAAGGCACTTCTTACGAAGCCCTTGCAATTCCGGGTATTCACAATCCCGATCGGATTTCCCATCACTTAGGGGATCTCTATACCAGGAGCTACCCAGTGCAGAGACAATCGACGAGTTATCCTTTCGTTCTCGTGAATATCCGGTCTTCATCACCGGTCTTCAATTGCTATCCATATACGACGTATCACTAATTCGGAATGGGTTATATGACACATAGGTCTTTTCCCGGCTAATCCGAATAGTGAGCGTAATATTTAAAAATATATGGATATTGGGATTTCAATTAAGTCACAACTTATTACCCAAACTTCTCTTTTCGAATGGTTTAACAAATTACCATTTTCAAATCTTTAAACAAAAAGATTCATTTTAACAACCTACAACGGTTTAAACAATTTCCACATTTTTATCTTTTAAACAAAAGATTCATTCGCATATTTTTCCAAATCAATTTCCATTTCAATTTAACTCGTTAAATCTTTAAATCAAAGATTTAACTTATAGCTTTCAAAACAATTTCATTTCAAATGGTTTAAACAAATCATCATTTTAAATCTGTTAAAAAAAATAAACAGATTTAATTCATAGCTTTCAAAAACAATTCATTCATAACTTGGAAAAACCATTTTTCAATTCAATCTTGAAATTCCTTTAATTAAACTGGAATTTCATTTCTTATCTGAAAGCTTTTATTCTTTTAAGACAAACAATTTTCATTTTGGAAATCTGATTCATCTATACGAGTTAAAGTTCTTGGGTTAAATCCAAATTCTCAAAATTTTACTTTTAAAATGGTTTAATTTCATATAACTCATAAATAAGTTGAACAGCCTTTTTAAACCCTAGTTTCCAAATCATAGAATTCAATTTCAAATATTGAATTCAAATTTAAATCAAATTATTTAAATTTTCAAAAATCGATTAAGTTATTCAAAATAACTTTTATCTTTGAAATTCCATTTCAAAAGCTTTTCACTTTAAACCCAAATTTCTAATTTCAAAATCAATTGAAATTAAAATTTCCATTTCAAAAACATCAAATTTAAATTATCTGTGACTTAACCGATTTCCACGTGAAATTCATATTTGTGTGTGTAAAAGTGTAGTCCAAGGGTTTAACACAATAGTGCAACACAATGAATCATCACAGATCAAAATACAGGATATAGTTGATAAGCGATATAAACTATAACGCTTATCGTTCCTGCACAGACCATAGATATATAAATATCACATATAATAAATTACATCACAGATAATTTATCACAGATCACAACATAAATCAGGGTGTATCACAAAGCATCATATATCAGGGATATCAAACAATCAAGTCATCCAATAAAATCTAAATATTCATAAGCAAGATCAGTTAATTATCTGATTTATTCAAATTAGATTAATTACTTATGAATTTCTAATCCTGGTTAATCAACATCGATAAATTACAAATTATTTTGATTAATTATTCTTTAATCATTTATTAATTAACCATTAATAATAAATTAATTAACCTTTAATTATAATTCATCAACCTTTAATTATTAAATAATTAACCTTTAATTATTTAATTCACCATTTAATTAATTATTTTTAATTAATTGCTTTAATTAATTATTCCTCAATTAATTATCATTCTTTAATCACCTTCATTAATTAATTAACCTTTAATTAATTATTCTCAACTTAATTACCTTAATTAATTAATCACATTAATTAATTATTCTTTAAATTAATTAACCTTTAAACACTTGATTAATAAATCTTTAATTATTAATTATCCGTCCTTAATTACCTTCATTAAGTAAATATTTTTAAGTAATTAATCATCCTTTAATTAATTATTCTTTAATTACTTGATAAATCAAACTTAAATCATTAGTTAATTTACCTTGATTACTTTTATTAAGTAATTAACTTTCAAGTAATTAATTTCCTTTAACCAATAAATTTAACTTAGACTTTAAAAGTAAATTAGCAATTAAAACATTCTTTAGATTAATTAACTAACCTTTAATATTATTAAGTTTATTTAAAAATAAACTTTTCGAAATAAAAGTTATATTTATTTTAAATCATTTTAAAACTTGGTTTATCAAATTGTTTAAAAACTTATTCATACCTTAAATTGATTCAAACTTCATTTTTTAAATTCAAATCCATTTAAAAATACACATTAACATTCAAGTTGTTTAAACAATTTAAATTTAAAAACAACTTTCTTTCATTTTTAAAACTGGAATGCATATTTTAAACTTGTTTAAATCTTTGCTTTAAAATCTAATACTTCAGTTTACATAAATTTTTTAAAATAGAACATAACAGGTTTCTTTTAAAACCTGCAACCCAAAATCAGCCCGAGACCATTCTAATCTTGCTTCGAGCCAAAATTACATTGCTCTGAGCCAAACATGCAAACTACTCGAGAAATTCTCGAGTCCAACTCCCCTGCTTCAAACCAGATTCACCAGTATCAAGTTGTGCACCGTGCACTTGCACCGTGCCGCCCATCACCTCCGGCCATTCCCAACGACCCTCCTACATCGAAAATCGACCTCGCATCGTACTTCGACCTTCACCACTTCGATTCCACTCAGAGACAAAGATCGAGCAACTCGGCCCAAACTAGAACAACAAATCGAAACCTGGAACCTCCTCTTTCCCCCTCCTCCGACCACCGGAGTGACAGCAACCCCGGCCACAACTTCGACTACCACCCCTCTACCGATTCCCAAAACCACGTCACGCTCGATCGGCTGTAGACGACGAACCAGACAAAACTTCTAGCCTCGACAAAACTAGGTCTACCAACTTCCCAGGCCCGCCACCACAACTACGACCATCTGACCACCACCACTGCATTTTTCCCAGACACTCCAACCACTCACGCATCTCCATGAAGCACCACAACCCTCCAGACCCACCAGATCATCAGAGAAACCCCAAAAACCCCAAACTGATCAACCTTAAACTGCTCCTTCAATCCATTACTAAAAAATGTGATTTTAACTTTAAAATTCATGATTTAGTATAAGGTTTTACTTTATATACCTGAACTAAGAAATTATAAAGTTTGAGTTTTTACAAAACTCAAGCTTTACTGTTCTATTTACTTCCCAGAGCATATTTGAATTTATTTTAACTTAAATATAATTTTAAACTCCAACCCATGATCAAACAAACAAGTTTTATTTGTAACTTGAATCCTAACAATGACTAGATCAAGAGATGGAGGATTTAAATCAAAAACTGAACTTGAATATAAAGAACAGAGAACAAATTCAACAGCATGCACACCTATATATTCATACACATACAACAGATTGAACTTATATATATATATATATATACAATACATAGTTATCAACATGCAACCAGATTCATACTTAAGCTTTTGAAATTAAATGTTACTCACAGTGTTTTTGTGAAGAACAGAGTTTCCTCTATGTTGAAACGGGCTTGAATTCGAAAGCTATAAACTTTCTTGATCTCTGGTTTTGCCTTGATTTGTTTGATGTTTATGTTGTATTTTGTTTAAGTTTTGAATAATACTCATTTTTAGATTTTTTTCTTTCTTTCTCAGCCTGGAATGGACGAGAATAAATTGAAAAGTTTGATACATATGAAAAGAAGGTCACAGGGTAATATTTGATACAGGGTGTACATTTTTTTTTCTTGTTTGTACAACATAAATCAGAGATTTTCCTTGTTTTGTGGCTGAAGTGATAAATGGTAGTGTACTAGAGTTGCCTTGCATTAATTGTGTTGTACAAATTCATTTTTTTTTCTTTGGTTTATTAAACAAGATCTCGGCTGAAGGTACTTATATACATTATTGTTGTCATTCCTTTGCAAGCTCATACATACATATATTTTCTTTTCTTTAGCAACTATACCACTTACATTTATATTTATACGGCTGTACAATATGAAGATAGTTGTTGCTTCTTTTATAAGCTTTGTTATACATGTATTTTTGTATTTCTTTTGTTTGTTTGGTTCCATACTTATCTATTTTTATATGTTAGATACATGTATTTTTTTTTAAATACGTTGTTATAATTTATCTAAGGTATTCATTTTATTTTGTTTTAGAATTCATAATGAATTTCTATTTTTGATATAGATTGTTTAATTTATGTAATTTGTTTACCATATAATTTTCTATAAATTTATCTTATGTAATTTTTATAATCATTTTGTAATATAGGAGAATCTCTATATTTTAATTTGTTATTAGATCTTATCCAATGTATTTACTTTATACTCTATATCTTATATATTTTCATTTTTACTTTTAAACCATCTACTTACGATTTAAATTCAAACCAACTATATATACATATATTTACAATATTTTTAAATTTAAATGATTTATACAAAATTTATTTCACTTCGGGGAAACTCGCATTACTTTAATCGATTAATTTTATAGATTGTCTTCAAAAATTAAATTAATTATCAATTTAAATTTATAAAAAAAATTTAGGGTCGTTACACAATATCTTTTATGAAGATTTAGTTGCCAAAAAAAGGAGGTCTTGGCATAACAAATTTAAAATTATGGAATATAGCAGCTATCTCAGTTTATTTTGACAAAATTCTCTCAAGAAAAGAAGACCTTTGGATACAGTGGGAAATAAAGAATCTTATAAAAGGAAAAGACTTTTGGTCAATGAATATTCCCAATGTAAGCAGCTGGAGTTGGCGAAATATACTAAATTTAAGATCTACCTTTCTACCAATCATACAGTGTAATCCACTTGAGAACAGTGAACTGCAATTCTGGTCATCACCTTGGGCAAAAACTGGTTTAATTATCTAAGAACTTCTACCTTATTCTTTAAAAATGCAGACTGGAATCCCTTTAAATGCTAAAGTATCATCCTATATTGCTGATGGATCAATTGTCCTTCCTTATTGTAGTTCTATTCAAGTTAGAAAATTATGGCAATCCTTATCATCTCTGGCTCTTCCTTCTACAAATCTTAATGTACTATGGACAAGTAAAGGAAGGAAACATACAATATCTCTAGTGTACAAAGCTCTATTAGACAATACAAATGTAGGTAATTTTCCATGGGCTTCAAGAATATGGATGGAAAAATGACGCAGCGGATTAAACAAAACAATCTTCGATCGGTGAAAGTAGTAATCGGTGGATTGGAAGATACTGAAATGCCCAAATTCGTTGATCCAAAGATACCGAATTCTAGCTATCCCGAACTCGTTGATCGCGCACGATACCGAGTTCAAAGATCTTCAATTCTTCAAGCGTTGATCAAGCGCACTTGATTCCACGAATCGGCTTCTACAATCGTTGAATCGAGCGCACTCGATTATCCGAAAGAGGAGATAGGAGATTACACTCAACTACCAATTTAAATTGAAAGCACAAAGCTAACAAAAGAGAATTTTATTCAATATTCAACAACTACAACAAACAACACACGACCCAAATTAAGTCGGAGACGACTTAGACACATCACAGTAGCATCTTCACACGGCTTAAGAATCAACGGTCAAGATTAAGGCGGTATACGATCCAACGGCATCCAGCTTTCGCGACTTAAAGATAACCAGCTTTATTCGACTTAAGGATCAACGGTTCAGATTAAGTCGGCAGGAAAGATCCACGGCCTCTATCTTCAACGACTTATAGCTTGACTCGTTAGGTCGTTCGCGACCTAACACTTCACCAGTTTGCTCTGTTTTCTTTCTGCATAACTCGGTAGATAGTTCATGCGACTTAACTAAGTCGTAACTCTGCAGCGACTCATCCCTTCTCTTAAGTCGTAGACGACTTATCCCTTGTTTGTTCTCAACTCGTGCTGTTCCTCCTGAATCCTTCTTCTTAAGTCGTTGAAGACTTATCTCCTCGCCTTCGTTAAGTCGTAGACGACTCATGCGACTTGTGTCTGTTTCTTTAAGTCGGTCACGACTTAGGTCTTCTCCCCAGTTGAGTCGGTCCCGACTCATGCCTGTTTCTATAAGTCGGTTACGACTTATATTTCCCTCGTTAGCTTTAACTCGTGGACGACTTAGGACTTCATCTCTAGGCTTAGCTGCATCATCATCCCCAGGTTGAGAAAAATTTGTCCTCGAATTTGTAAATTCTTCCTCATCAGACTGTTCATTCTCATAATATGGCACTAGATGTTTAACATTGAATACGTCAGACGTGTACACATCATCTGGCAGCTTCAATTTATAAGCATTTTCATTGATTCGTTTTACAACTTCCACAGGACCAATTTTTCTGGCTTTCAACTTGCTATAAGCGCCCACTGGAAAACGATCTTTTGTTAACACTGCATAAACCAAATCACCTTCTTGAAATTCAACACTCCTTCGCTTCAAATCTGCAGATCGTTTATACTTCTCATTTGCTTTCCCCAATCGTTCCTGAACGATTTTATGACATTCCGTCAACCCATCAACAAAATCAGCAGCTTTCTTAACTGTCTTCTTTGATTGTGGCACTACCGTCAAATCCAACGGACCCTTCGGTAAGCTTGAATATACTATCTGAAATGGACTGAACCCCGTGCTACGATTCACTGCATGATTATGAGCAAATTCCGCCTGGCATAACTTCACATCCCAACTCTTCAGATTATCTTGTACAAGACACCTCAACAAATTTCCTAACGATCGATTAACCACCTCCGTTTGTCCATCAGTTTGCGGATGATAAGCACTACTAAATTTCAGCTTCGTTCCCACCATTTTCCACAAACTCAACCAAAAATGACTCAGAAATCGAGTATCTCTATCCGACACAATAGATTCTGGCAATCCATGAAGTCGATAGATCTCCTTGAAAAACAATTGAGCAACATGAACAGCATCCGCCGTCTTCTTACAAGCAATAAAATGTGCCATCTTCGAAAATCTGTCCACCACAACGAATATAGAATCATTTCCCCTCTGAGTTCTAGGCAAACCCAAAACAAAATCCATACTGATATCCACCCATGGTTTTACAGGCACGGGTAACGGCATATATAAACCAGCATTAGTCGCAGTTCCTTTCGAAACCTGACAAGTATGACAACGTTCCACAAACTTCTCTACCTCTTTCCTCATTGATGGCCAAAAGTAGGATTGTGAAATCAACTGTAATGTACGGTCTCTCCCAACATGTCCCTCTTCGTGTAACTCCTTGATAATCTTCATTCTCAGACTACCCTCCGGTATGCACAATCGATTTCCTTTAAAAAGAAAACCATCAACCATCATAAATTCATCAGTCTTCCCTTCATTGTTCCTTTCAACAAATTTCTTAAAATAAGAGTCTTCTGCAATCTGCTCTGGCAATAATTCAAAACCAGTCACCTCAACTTTCATTGTCGTCAACAAATGACTCCTTCTACTTAAAGCATCAGCCACACGATTCGTCACCCCTGACTTGTGTTTAACAACGAAAGTAAACTGTTGCAGATATGCAATCCACGATGCATGTCTCGCTGAAATCTTGTCTTGCCCTTGCAAATGCTTCAATGCTTCATGATCAGTATACAGAACAAACTCTTTCTGAAATAGATAATGTCTCCAGTGTTTAATAGCTTGTACAACAGCATAGAATTCCACATCATATGTACTGTATCGCATCTTCGCTCCTGACAACTTCTCGCTGAAATATGCAATAGGACGACCCCTTTGACTTAACACTCCTCCAATTCCAACCTTGGATGCATCAGTATGTAGTTCAAACACTAACTGAAAATCTGGTAATATTAGAATTGGTGCAGACATCAAGAGTTCTTTGATTCGCTCAAAAGCAACCCCGGCTTCCTCAGTCCATGCAAACTGTTTACCCTTCATGCAATCCATAACAAGTGCCATCACACTACTAAAGTGTGGAATAAACCTCCGATAAAATGAAGCCAACCCGTGAAAACTACGAACTTCCGTTATCGTTTTGGGCTGTGGCCAATCTCTAATTGCTTCGACTTTACTTTGGTCAACCTGTATTCCTTCTTTCGATACAACATATCCCAGAAATAAAACACTCCTCGCCATAAAGACACACTTCTTTGTAGCAGCATAGAATTGTTCTTCACGAAGAATAATTAACACTTTCTTCAAATGTTGAACATGCTCTTCTGTACTTGCACTATAGATCAGAATATCATCAAAGTAAACCACCACAAATTTTCCAATGTACGGTCTGAAATTTGATTCATCACCCTCATAAATGTACTTGGTGCATTCGATAGACCAAACGGCATTACCAGCCATTCATACAAGCCTTCCCTCGTCTTGAATGCTGCCTTCCATTTGTCCCCCGGTCTAATGCGAATCTGATGATAACCGCTCTTCAAGTCAATCTTAGAAAAGATTACGGACCCACTGATCTGATCCAATAAATCATCAAGCCTCGGCATCGGAAATCTATATCTCACAGTAATCTTATTCAATGCTCGACTGTCAGTGCACATCCTCCACGTTCCATCCTTTTTGGGTACCAATAAAGCTGGTACAGCACAAGGACTTAAACTCTCCTGCACACGCCCCTGTTCAAGCAATTCCTCTACCTGCCTTCGCAACTCTTCATGTTCCTTCGGACTCATTCGATAATGTGGTCTGTGTGGCAACACAGCACCTGGAACAAGATCTATCTGATGTTGTATATCCCTCAACGGTGGCAACTCCGTTGGTAACTCCTCTGGAAATACATCGTCAAATTCTTTCAAAACTGGTTTAACTTCTTCTGGAATTTCAACTTCTTCACGGCTCTCTCGCCCAATTAATAAAAATACTTCATGCTCCTCCTCTACTTCCTTCACAAACTCCTTCAAAGATAACAAAGTTTTAAGTTCTTCAATCTCCTCCAATTTGTTTTCCTCCTGTTGTCGCTTCTTTGGAATTAGAGTAATCTTTGTGCCTTCAAACATAAAACTGTAACTGTTGGTACGCCCATCATGTTGCACCGCCCTATCATACTGCCACGGTCTCCCCAGCAACAAATGACAGACATCCATATCTACCACATCGCACCAGATTTCGTCTTTATATTTCTTTCCAATTGAAAAATTCACACGAGCCCTTCGTCCAACCTTCACCTCCCCGCCTTTCCTCAACCAAGCTAGCTTGTATGGTTTCAGATGTTTCTCAGTCTTCAACGCCAACTTCCTCACAGCCTCTGAAGAAATTATATTGTCACAGCTTCCAGCATCAATAACAAATTTGCAAACTTTCCCCAGAATAGTACATGTCGAATGAAAAATATTGCTCCTCAACCAACTACAATTCTCCTCTTGCTTTGGTGTTAAACAGGACCTCTTCATCATGAGATTATAACCTTCGTCTCCCGACACTTCTTCTTCCTCCTCATTAGGTGGTGAATTGGAACATTCAGCTTCTTCATTCTCATCCTCAACCTCTGCTATCATAGCTCTCTTCTTCGGTTTTGGACATTCGCTACTTTTGTGACCAAATTCCTGACAATTGTAACATTTGAAACCGTTGTTAACCTTTGTCTTCTCAGCCTCCTTCACTACTGGTCTACTGATAGGTTTAGAAACATTAGAACTTCCACCAACACCCTTCACTTGATTGTTAGAATTATTAAACACACCACTTCCTCGTCGTCCCTGTTTCTCCCAAGCCAACGCTTTCTGATGTGCTTCCGCTACAGATCTTGGATCGAACATATTAACCATATCCTGAATCTGCATTCGCAATCCTCCAACAAATCTGGCTGTTAACTGTTCTTCTGTTTCCATAATATCATTCCTTGCAATTAGTTGATAAAATTCGTCAGCATAGTCATTCACAGATTTCGTTCCTTGTCTGAAGTTTTGCAAACGTTGATACATCAAAGATTGATAATTGTAAGGTAAGAACGTTGCTTTCATCAATTTCTTCATCTTCTCCCAAGATTTAACTTTTGACTTTCCCATCCGTTCACGTGTAAGTTTAGTTTGCTGCCACCACGCCAAAGCTCTACCCCTCAGCCTCGTAGCAACCAACTTCACTCTACGATGTTCTGGAACTTCTTTGAAGTCAAAAATCTCCTCAACATTAGCTACCCAATCTAGAAACTCCTCCGCTTGCATACCACCTTTGAATTCAGGAATTTCAGTCTTCATCCCCGACTCCCACTTGTGATCATACTCAGAGTAATTTCTCCCTTGGCCTCGTCCTTGTCCTCGAACACTACCACCATCATACTCCTCTTCAAAATCAGATGTATATCGTTGTCTATCTCGTCCACCCACATCTCTACTACCATTACGTCTTCCACCATCATCCCTTCTATCTACATTCCTCCGTTCACGATCATTCACGTTCCTCCCACGTCCTTGATCATTTTCAACACTTCTGTCTCGATTGGAATGTGGCGAGACTCTACTACCCCCATGGTTAGATTCAGGTGAAACCCTTCTCCGATTTTGATTCATCTCCGTCATAAGCTTCTCTAACCGGCCAATTCCTTCGCTAAGCTTTTCACTAAAGTTTTCATTGATTCTTTGTTCCATCTCATCAGCTTCTTCTCTTCGATACAAAGCTTCTACGTTTTGGTGACGATTAGCTCTTCTCGGCGGCATACTTGAAAACTTTACAAACACTTCAAATTCAAACACAATTCGAACTTTGATCCAAAATGAAACGGATCGACAACTTCAACTTTGTTGCAAATCACGATGAACACGATGAACACAACTTCTCCAAATCACAAATCCAATCTTCAAACTTCAATACAAATGCGAACAACTCCCAGTAGTTCTCGGCCGTGATAACACAAACTCAAATCTTCACTTCGAGCTCGGCAAATCACTTCAACTTCTAAATGAATAGGCTCCAAGTCTCGATCTAGCTATGATTGGCTAGAACAAGCTCTGATACCAAACTGACGCAGCGGATTAAACAAAACAATCTTCGATCGGTGAAAGTAGTAATCGGTGGATTGGAAGATACTGAAATGCCCAAATTCGTTGATCCGAAGATACCGAATTCTAGCTATCCCGAACTCGTTGATCGCGCACGATACCGGGTTCAAAGATCTTCAATTCTTCAAGCGTTGATCAAGCGCACTTGATTCCGCGAATCGGCTTCTACAATCGTTGAATCGAGCGCACTCGATTATCCGAAAGAGGAGATAGGAGATTACACTCAACTACCAATTTAAATTGAAAGCACAAAGCTAACAAAAGAGAATTTTATTCAATATTCAACAACTACAACAAACAACACACGACCCAAATTAAGTCGGAGACGACTTAAACACATCACAGTAGCATCTTCACACGGCTTAAGAATCAACGGTCAAGATTAAGGCGGTATACGATCCAACGGCATCCAGCTTTCGCGACTTAAAGATAACCAGCTTTATTCGACTTAAGGATCAACGGTTCAGATTAAGTCGGCAGGAAAGATCCACGGCCTCTATCTTCAACGACTTATAGCTTGACTCGTTAGGTCGTTCGCGACCTAACACTTCACCAGTTTGCTCTGTTTTCTTTCTGCATAACTCGGTAGATAGTTCAGGCGACTTAACTAAGTCGTAACTCGGCAGCGACTCATCCCTTCTCTTAAGTCGTAGACGACTTATCCCTTGTTTGTTCTCAACTCGTGCTGTTCCTCCTGAATCCTTCTTCTTAAGTCGTTGAAGACTTATCTCCTCGCCTTCGTTAAGTCGTAGACGACTCATGTGACTTGTGTCTGTTTCTTTAAGTCGGTCACGACTTAGGTCTTCTCCCCAGTTGAGTCGGTCCCGACTCATGCCTGTTTCTATAAGTCGGTTACGACTTATATTTCCCTCGTTAGCTTTAACTCGTGGACGACTTAGGACTTCATCTCTAGGCTTAGCTGCATCAAAAAATCACCTACAAAAGAAAATTTGCTGCTATGGAAAATAATGGCAAATGCACTACATACAAAGCAGAAATTAACTTGCTTGGGAGTAATAAGCAATGAAGATTGTGTTCTATGTCATAACCAACCTGAAACTAACACACATTTATTTTTTGAGTGTAATTATACTTATGAAATCTGGTGCAAGTTACTAGCTAATGGAAATTTTCACAAACCAGTTAAAAGCTCAAGAATTGAATGGTTTAATATATACAAGGCAACAAGGTGGAAGACTCCGAATATAGTAATTCTTATGATTATTTTGAAGATTTTTGTATATGAGATATGGAATGAAAGGAATAGAAGAATCTTTGATTTGAAGATGGAAGCTGCAGCTGCAATATATAGTAAAATAAATAAGAGAATTCTATCCAGAATAAGTAGATTGAAGTGAATTAAGACATGTATTGATGTTTTTAGTTTTATGTCAAATAATAGAAAGGCTGGTATATTGTGATAATTAGCTTTTGTTATAAGGTTGTAATGTTGTATGTAAACATATATGAGTTTTGAATGAATTGGGCAGGGCTCCCTTAGCCCATTGCTTTTCAAAAAAAAACTTCACAAACACCTGAAAGCAAACCTTGGTGCCGATCTGACATAAAAACCAAATTACGATCTTCTTGAATCATTTGTTTTAAATGATTCAAAAACCATGTCCAATTATCCACATTTTCTACAGAAACTACACTCATAGCTAAAGGGAAGAAACCAGCAAATGCAAAAATAATTAGTAAAAAAACTAAAACTAATTTTGACCATAAATCTGAAACTATTCATGAAACTGATACTAACATTAAAAAAACTGATACCGAAAACCTGATATGACCATTATAAAAATATTGATAACCAAGACATTATACACATTAATCTTCGTTCTAACACAACAAAGTAATGTACATTAACATATATTATAATACAAATGAAATTCCAATACTACACAACTATATATGATACCATATACTAACATCCATGAACCTGATACTAACATTATACACAAACTGATACTAATTGCCTGCTAAGCATTATGAAATTATGATACCAAATACAAACTTACAATTCAATACAATGCAAATTATGATACTAGAAACTTGCTAACTATAAACTACATATCTTAAGACTGATACCAACATAATACAAATTATAATAACAAATACATATTAATGCTAATGCCAACTATTATGATGTCAATACAAATAAATCAAAACTGAAAAGAAAGACATACCTTGATCACCATTTTTTGCAGTAGCACCCAACAAAACACCAGGACGTCCCTTCAAATGAGTAACATCTAAGAATATCATAGGACGACTGTGACGACTCGGGATTGTGTATATTTGAAATTGGAATATTTAATTGATTTTAAATATTCAAGGGGGTAATTTTAACTTGAAAATTCAGATATCACTATTTACTGGATAATTAAATTATTGAATTTAATTGCTGGAAAATTTGGTAAAATGTGAAACTGGGAGTTCTAAGCTTGTTAAAAATAATTTGAAGGCTTATAAAATTTGTATTAACAATACTGAAGGTAATAGAACTGTTAAAATTGAATTTAAAAGTGGTTTGCTCAGTTTTAAAAATATATCGTTTAAATTTACGTTTAAAAATAGCCTTTCGGGGCACAGTCTCGGAATTCGACGAAACCAGTTCCATTGGATCCGTAATATTGTATTATTACCGGATTTCAATTTTCGTAGTGTTTGAAATTATCGTATGATCGTACGGTAGATAAACGCACTAATTTTTTTATCGAATTTAATATAAATAACCGGGCTCAAAAAGCTATCTTCTCCATACAATCGAGTTAGGAATCGAAACATTTTCCATTGCGTTCGGAATAGGGATATAACATTATAAACGCCTGGCGGCACGCCTCGATAGGAGGTTGAGATTTTAAGTTATAAAATCGAGACGATTTGAATTTAAAATATATATTTTTATATATTGGTCAGCTTCAGCCGTATTTCTTTCACATCAGAACTTTATCCTTTCATCTCGAATCACTGTAGCAGAGCAATTCCTTCACGCAACCTTCTTTTCACTTCAGTCTTTTAAAACACGCCACCCCCCTTTTTCAAAATCACGTTCCCACCTTTATAATAGCTAGGTTGCGATGTAATCTTGGCGAACGAAGGAGGAAGTGAATTATGGGAATTCATTTCGTCTTAAATCGATTGGGGAGTCTCGATGGCGAGCACAGCTAGGTTGGGCGATGTATTGCGAGGTCTGGTGGTTTCGAGGCGGTTTAGGAGGACGATGTGGTCCGGCGTTAGCATGCGTGCGAGTCGCTGTTGGAAGATTGTCAGTGAGGTAACGTTTTTATTTTTAATTTAACTAAATAAATGAATGTTTACATATACAGAGGAAAAAAGGAAGTTAGATGAACAGCAGAAAAGAAAATAAATTTACAGTAAGTTCATAAAACAATTTTTTTCTCCAATTTATAGATTTATATATATATATGTATATATATACAGTAAAGGTAAATTACTGCTGTTATGACAGAATAAAGAAAACAGATTTCTTTTTAATAGAAAGATAGGTATATATATATAAATACACATACATATTCAAATATATATATATATGTAGGTAAAACAGTATATATATAGATAGGATTTTGGAAAGATGTGGAAATTTAAAAATATTTAAGAATTTATATAAAAATCAGATTTTTAAAACCTATGTGGATTATTTTGAAAATAAAATAAAATATACATATACACATTTTTAAAATCTACTAGCTTATTTTAAAACAATGTATTTTGGGTGATTAATTTGTTTTATTAACCTATTCAACTATTTTAGTTACTAAAGGATTTTTAAAGGAAAATATTAGTTTAAATTTAAATTATTAGATTAAATAAATTTATTAAATGGTAATGGATTGTTCGATTTGTTTGAATATTAATAAATCACCTAATGTTTATACAAGGTCTAAAACCGTGAAGAAATGGTCGAGATGGAAATGGATTTGCAAAACAAAAATCAAAGGTGAGTTAATCTCATTCTTCTGGATTGCTATTTAAATTTAAATAGTTAAATTTAAATATTTGGTTGAATGATTGAATTGATTGGGTGTGATATATTATATAGTAGTATATAGTATATATTGGAGTGATTGATTTCCCGCATTATATAGCGGATGAGACCCTATGCGCCGCATAATAGCGGATGATATGAATATAACCCCATATACCGCGATATTCCACCTCGAAGTGGAATTGGTATTTTTATATTGTGCTAACATCTATGGATGCAGGGAAACAGGTTGGAGGGATCCAACTGGATTCCTCAAAACATTGAATTATCTCATATTCCGTGATATGATTTAATTAGTAATCTATGATAGATTATATTGGTAATTGAAGTATTGAATGTTTGGTTTGACTGGATATATTTTGGGTATATTGAGATATCAAAAATATAAAGATTGGATTTTTAAAGGAAAATAAAAGAGAAAATTTTAAGTAAAATAATTATAGTAAATTTGAATAAAACAAAGATTGAATTTGGAAAAGAATAAAAGTTTGAATTAAATTTATTAAATAAGTCCGAGTGTGGAAAATAATAATAATAATAGAGATTTTAAATAAATGGGAAATAAAAGAGTTTGAGGACTTAAGTGATACGGTTTTAGAGAAGATGATTTATTTTTAAAATTCAAGATTTAAAATGAGCTGAAAAAGAATAAAAGGGAAATTATGGAAAAAGGTATGAAATTAGTATTTCAGACTTAAGTAAGGTTTTAAATCAAATAGAAGGATAAACCTGGAATTAACGGATTTTGAAATAAATTTAGATAAATCGAGAAATAAACTTTAAAGGTAATTTAATGCAGAGAATCAGTTTGAAAAATCGATTAAGGGTTTTGAAAATAATGATTAAAAAGAGAAGGAGATTATGGTATCTATAAACGGGGTCTATAAATAAAGTGAAATATTTATCAGTGGATAATTTTGGATTATAAATTCATGGTGGGATTTATAAGGGAAGAGTAATTTGTTATAAAACGTGAGACATTTTATTTGAATAGACTTTGCGATGGGATTTTTTTTGGAAAGGTTGGCATTCTGAAAAATTTGAATTGTTTGTTAAAAACAACTAGGCTTAAAAATGGCGTTTGGATTCGAAGAGACCGGGATCGAATATCGGTAATATTCGGAACCACTTCGATTTAATAAGCACTTCAATCTTTACGGGTTGATTCGTAGAATCAAATAGGTTGGAATTAATTGAATTAAGTAAATTCGACTATTTTGGATAAGTAACTGCATTTAAAGATTATTTTAAATAATGGACTTAGCAACAAAGTGTTGGATATAAAAGGTAAGAACTCGTAGTGTTGGACGAGTTACCATGATTTTTAAAAGGCGTTTTTACAACCTTAATATTTCAAATTAAAGAGGTTTTCTCACGCTGGTTTCCAGCCTGACTCGGGTGTTACTTTATTGTAATGCTCGGGTCAGACCGAGTATTACAGATTTTCAGGTAAGGACGTTCTGGAGCTCAGGAGACGAGCTGGATGGCAGGAACGTATGGAGTGTTTCCGCTGTGATATTATTTTTGTTTATCCGAGACATGCGATTTGTATATGTCTAGTGTTTGTGTATGAGTGTAACTCTGATGTAAAAATATAATTGACAGTTACAGGTATTCTTTTGTAAACTGTTATTATTTAATATTAAATTTTGATCCGCTGCGATTTGTGAGAACCAGTGCTGTGTTTCTGTTTCTTCTTCTTCTATCTCTTTCTTCTTTCCCTAACTATCTGGATTTTTCGCGATCGAAAACTTTGGGTCGTTTCATTTGGTATCAGAGTGAGGGTAAGCGAGAACCTTGGCTCTGGTGGGTTTACTCATCAATGATAGGGTCAGCGGTATCCTAGGATGAGTTGAGTATATATATATATATGAGAGCGTACTTATTATTTTCTTATATAAAGGTTTTAAAAATGGTTTTAAAACTGGATGATTTTATAAAAGCTTATATCATTTTTATAAAGCAATAATTGGTTATTAAATAAGAAATTAAGTAACATATATATACATATCCAAATAAGGATTGGATAAAATGAACTATATAAATAAGATGAATTAAAATGGTTTCAAACCAGAAAATAAATGGTTATTGAGTTTTAATAGGATGATTGTTTTCCAATAAACATATAAATGTTTTAAGGAAGTAACCATTAGATGTGAATAACTTGTAAATAGGAAAGGATGTAAATCGAAAAGTTTTGAAATTGTTTCAAAATGTTAATAAAAATAATAAAGAGTATTATTCAGAATATTTTGAATATGATCTTATTTTAAAATAAGAGTTGTTTGAAAGCATTAAAGGAAACTGTTTGAACTAAAACCAAAGGTGGTTTAAAATTTAAGGATAACTTAGTGTGTAAAGGAAATTATAATTATATATGAGGAATATACATAATATCAAAAATGGGTTGAAATAAACTCTAAATGTTGAGTTTTAAATTTGGAATGAGATGTGATACCCAAGGTGATAAGTTTTGAACTTATAAGATTATTAATGTGAAGTTTAAAGTTTGAAATGGAAATTCAAATTGGGTAAGGTTGTCTAGATTAAGTAAATTAAATTTAACTTTAGGAAAGTTAAATAAGTTAACAAACAACCTGAATTGGGAATTTCAAGATGAAATTGAGATTTAACTTAGGGAAGTTAAATGATTGGTTTAAATGGGAAGTTATGAGTGATCTCAAAATGGGTTTGAGATTTGGAAATTAAAAATGGGTGTTTGGATAAATTTGGATGTTTATTTATCCTGATATCATTCCATTATTATAAATAATATATGAAACTGAGAATTGGTTTTAAAAATGGATAATAAAATAGGATCGGAAGATTTAATTGTTTTTGAGTTTTGAAATATGTCAAATAAAGATAATTTAAAATGGAATTTTGAGAATTGGACTCAGAATTAAATTGTTTAAAGATTGGGATTATTCATTTAAAAATAAAGGTTAATTTGATTGAAGGGGTTAAATCAACATTTGAAAATTTAACTCGAATATATATAATTCGAGATGGTTTAAGGTTGAGATTTAGATTTCATTAGTTTGAATTGAATTTAGTTTGAATTAATTAGAATTGAAGAAGGATAAGTATAAAATTCAAATAGGAATTGGGATTAATTCATATAGAAATTGAAATGATTTGAAATTGAAGTGGATTCAATTTGAAATTAGTCTAAATTAATTTGAATAATTTGGAATTGTAATTAAAGTGAATATGTTTAAAATCAAATGGAATTTGATCTGAATTTGGAAAGAAATTGAGGTTAATTCAACTTGAATTGGGGATAAATCAAGTTTAAAGGAAATTGAAGTTATTCAAATTAGAAGTGAGTCAATTTAAATGGAAGTGGAAATTTAAATTGAATAGTTTGACACTGGACTATTTTCAAAATAAATTGATATTGAAAATTTATGGATAAGAATTGTAAAATGGTCTTTGAAATGAAGAGTATATTTTGTAAAATGTATGATGGGGTAAAATGGAAATTGGAAATTTCTATGATTAAAGATTCACTTTATAAAGAAAAAGTAATGTGGTTAATAACTTTATAAAAGAGTAATCAAATTTGAATATTTGATTTGGGATAAACAAAGTTATATATCATGTTATATATGGTAGACTCCCCTTGTTGAATCTATTGCCTGAAGAAAAGGGTTTTGAAAGTATTTGAAGTATAAAAATGAAATTTATACAAGTATGAAGTGATTCAAAAATTTCCCAAGGTTATTATATATATATATATATATACACGTATATATAAAGGATTTTGTGAAAATAATTTTGGAAAAAGGTTTTGGGAACCTATGGATTTCTAAAAAAGGCTTTTGATTTTTTTGAGGAAAAATCAAATTTGGAATTTGGAAAGCCTAGTTTGTGAATTATCAATTTTGGGACAATCGATTTTAATAAAGGAGATTTATATGAGATTCATACTTGGTGTATGATTTGAAAAATACTGTATGTGTATAGTATAAAGTGTTTTGAAAGTGGCTCTGGGGAAAAAGGCGCTCCCTTGAATGAACTTCTCGGGAGTGCCATAGTGTAACATCCCGAAAATTTTCGACTTTCGAAAATTCAACATCGATACTCACTTTATCGACTGCTGAGCCATCGAATGCCGGAAACCCGAAAAGTTATGGTTTTAAGAAAGAGGAAAAAGGTAGAAGAAGAAGATAGAAGGAAAAGAGAGAAAGAAAGAAGAAGAACAACAGCACAACATCAGAAACAGAAAAACAATATCAGAATCTTACACATCGCAGCGGAACAATATATAATAGATAAACACTAGTCTTTTAAAACAAAGAACTATATCAGTTTATACATACATCAATCAGAGTCAATATACAACTCAATACAACACAGCACATCAATGGACAGTTATATAAACTTGTCCTCATACAGAATACACAGCGGAATAAAATAATATCAGATACAAATACTACGTCTCGCCATCCAGCTTGCTTCCAAAGCTCCAGAATATCCAGAATATCCTGATAATATAACTCTAGGCTGCCCGTGTGGAAATTGGTGAGCACCCAGAGTTTAGAAGGGAACAATAAACTCCGAGTCAGTCATGGTGACTGGTGTGAGATCGTAAAACAGTTTATCGTTAGAATAAACAACAGGAAAACTTTATTTGAATTCGCAATGCTTTTGGAAAATGAAACTACCATAAGACCTCCCACCACACACACAATGCAAACGTAGAATTGGAGGAGATTTCTTCTTATGATAGTCAAAGATGCTTACTACGCAAAATCAAATCATTTTGATATTATTATTAGTGCATAGTGTAGAAATCATTTCGAAAGTATAATATTAATCTTAGCCAGCATAGGCATTCCGCACTTATGCCTACTATAGCTACTATGTTCAATAGCAGGTTACCGCCACATTCCATAGCAGGTAATACAACTAAAACCGTACAAATCGCGTATTGTTTCTTTGGATTTCCAACAAATGGTCAGGCTAAGGAACTTCCTATCCACGATGGGTACGTCCCTGAAATAGACGACCCGAGAACCTAACCGGATCTCTGCCAACACAAGGCCGGGTTACCTCTGCAAAAATAGGTAACTACTGACACGCGTATGCCATCCCCCGATCGTCACCGATCTTCCCGAGGATCCCCGATTTCCAACAAACCACATAGATAATAATAATGCAGTAACCACAGAGGTTAAGTATCTGGGCTCCATACCATGATACCACCTTTATCCAGAAGGAATGACATACACTAAGGGGCGCTACTCCCTAGAACCTTGCCGCATTCTTCCTGTTTCGACCATTTCCGGGGTGTGAGGCTCGACGAAGTCTCGTCCACAAAGCTACGCTTTCTCAAAAAGCCCTGCTTCGGGTCAAACAAAATGATCAACCTATGATCACAAAGATATAAGATCAAACAAATGATCATATCGCAAATGATCAAACACTGATCATTTCACAGCAACACTCAGTATGCCACGTTACCAAATTGGGATATATCGCTGATAAATTTCAACTACATAACCTCTGAGCTCGTACGTCTTAGAGAAGGGTGTTAAGCTAAGAGAATAAATTCTCCGCCACCAACAGAAATGTATTTGAAAGAAATCAGCTGTATATCTCAAATTGTAACGTCAGACACACAATCCATACAAGTCTGTTCCGGGATCGAACAGAACCGAAGGCACTTCTCACGAAGCCCTTGCATATCCGGATAAATTTCTAATCACGTCCGGACTTCCCGTCACTAAGGGTGATAAAACCTCTAAATCGGAGAACAGCCGATGTAGAGTAACTCGACGGTAATCCTTCCGTTTTCAAAAATATCCGGTCTTCAACACCGGTCTTCGAATGCAATTCATAACGACGTATCACATATTCGGAATGGGTTATACGACCCCATGGTCCTTTCCCGGCTAACCCGAATAGTGAGCGATTATTAAAAAATAAGTGTGGCATTCAAATTCATCCAATCACAACAAATACCTATCTAAAGGTAATTATTGATAGTCGGTTATTTAACTATCAATAAAGATGCGCAACATCATCAGATTCCAAATAATTTTCCAAATTATTTTATCTTCAAAAGTATCTTTACTAGATATAAAAACTTTTCCACACTTCAAAAATAAATCAACGTTTATTTTTCTAAACAGTTTCCCTTTCCTTTATAAATTCCATATTGAATTTACATTTTTCGAATATCTACTAATATTCGATTTTCAATCGTTTTCAAATATTCAATTTCAATTTATCTTTTAAGAAGATAAAAATCTCAAAACGTTTCATTTCATTTTGGAAATCATTCCATACTTATTCAAAAATAAGTATTTCACAAATCTTTTATTTTCAACGTTTGAAAATATTCGATATACTTAAATCAAATTAAGTATATATTTCATTCTTTTAAGGAAATCATTCTTAAAACACATTTATTTGAGTCAAAACGAATGTTACGTAAAACATCGTTACGACGACTCAACATCACTAGTATAGGGATTCGAAATTAAGATAGATATATAAATCCCAATACTATATAATACATTTCCTTTCGGAAATCATTTACTATAACAACAGTGTTATAGTCCACCATTTCCTTATTTCTCGAAAACGTCTATTTCAACAATAAATGTTGAAATCTATGATTTCGATACTTAACACGTTTTAAAACATCTTTTAAAACAATTACTTCATTTCATAATATCACTTCTCCAGAACATATCCATTTTACTTAACAATATATTCACTGTCCAAAATCGTGAATATACTTCACTATCCAAATTCAACATTTCTACACATTTTATTTGAAAGCTTATCCACTGTCCAAAATCGTGGATATAATTCCTTTAATTAACTTCTACAATTCACTTATCAAATTAAGTGATTTCGGATTCATAAACAACGTTTATAAATCACAATTTTATATTTTATAACTACTTCAACTTATAAATTCCTTTTATTATCCAATTCAATGTATAACTCAATTTTCTACCAAAAGTCCATTCTATAAGTTAAACACTTATAATTCGTTTATTTACAAAAATCGTTCTTTTAGGACTTCACAAATCATTTATTCTGTCCTTTATAAAACCCATTTTAACCTCATTTAAAACGTCTTTAAAACTCCTTTATAATTTCATCACTTTGATTTATAAAAATCAAATTTTATAAATCTTATATATAGAGCTTTCATAATAAATTCAAAAATCTCTATTTAAACCCTTTTATAAATAAATCGACTTTTATTTCAAAAACGACACTTCGGTTATATTTCACTAAAAATTATAACTTTTAAATTTTACGTTTATAAATCGATTCAAAAATTCCATAAAACGTATATTTTCAAAAATCACTTTAAAAACCCTTTTAAAGTAAAAGTCGTTATTTTTACATTTCAAAACTGAATCTGATGATGCAACAACACCAATCAGTCCATCACAACAGTCAATATCATATATCAATATGATAACAGAATATACATCAATATCTGTAAATAAATAAATACTGGTGAGGAATCCAGTTGGATCCCTCCAACCTGTTTCCCTGCATCCACAGATGTTAGCACAATACCAATTCCGCTCCAGTACGGAATTATCGCGGTATATGGGTTTAATAAAATATCCGCTTACTAACGGCGCAATAGGGTCTTATCCGCTATACGAGGCGGGAAATCAATCAATCCAATATATACATATGCCAATATGTATATATTGCTATATATAGATATATATCCTACTATATCTAATATCACATCCAAACAGTCAATCATCAATCAATAACTGTAAATAATTCCACATTCAATTGAGTGAGAAGATCTCACCTTGATTTTAATTCTGATTTCAGCGTTTATTTCGAATAAAATAAACAGACGGTTGATTTCATCCAAAATTTACACTAGCTCCAATTGGCTCCAATTCAGTTGCACAGCGAAGTGCTCGACGAAACGAAGACAACGCAACTGGTTTCGTCGAATTCTGACCTCGTACGAACAAATTATGATATGTTAAACATTCACGAATTAAAATTTAATTAAATTACAATGTCTTTAATTATTTACAACCTAACAGATCTGGGCCCTTGCTTTTCGAAACCCTAGGATCTAGGCCGTTCCACGCATCATCTTCTTCCCCCAGTTTCATACGTGAAACCCTACCCATCAGCCGCCTTCATCACGAAATTCTCGCGACCTCCCCCTTGACTTCTAGCGCGATCAACTAGTACCCTTACGAAGCTCCGCCTCCCCTCTACTTTCGGCCAAAAACGTGGCACACTCGGTCGTCTCCTCCATCATGAAAACGAGCTCGAACGTGATGTGTTCAATCAAGGATTGCCGTTGATCTACAACGTTGTTCGCGATCATAGCCGTTGAAATTATAGACCTCACTCCCCTCTTCAACTTCGCAGTTGATGATTTCTTGAATAGATGCTTGGATTCGACGAATTTGAGGGAGGAAGGAGAAGAAGTGCTGGCCGTTCGAATATAGGGTGGTGGCTCTGAATTGAAACCCTAGGGCTTAGTTTTCTTTTGCAAATGAAAAGGTTGAGGGGCTTATATAGAAAACTTACGAAAACACTATTCATCCCGGATTTTCCGAACTCCAAATCGAGCGTGTCGGCTGACGTTTCTAAGGTTTACCCCGCGTTCCGAACGCAATGGAACGTGTTTCAGGAGCTAATTCGATCGTATGTGTGAGATATGACAATAAACGATCAATTTAAATTAAACCGATTTAAATCGATTTCGAGGCGTTTTAGTTTGTACCGGACAAATGGTAAATCCAAAAATTACGAAATTTGAAATCTTACAATAATATCACATTACGGATCCGATGAAACTGGTTTCGTCGAAATCCGAGACCGTTTGAAAAATGACTATTTTAACTCGCCAAATTAATATTAAAACAATTTTGATGCGTTTCGAGCTGCCACGGTCAAACGACAACTCCGATGGATACGAAAATTGAAATCCGATAATAACTAACTATTACGGATCCAATGGAACTGGTCTCGTTCAATTCTGAGACTGTTCGAAAATTGGCTATTTTTACAGTCGATAATTAAATATTAAAATATTCAATTTTCACAGTTTAACTTTAAACTCAGTTTTAAAAGTTCTATAACATCACTATAACTCCAACATGATTTAATATAACTTTATAAATCATTTTCATTCACATTAAATCCAAATTTCAATTATTTCTGGAATTTCACTATTTAATTTATCGATTTAATTATCAAATAAAATCCAATATTCGAAAAATAAATCATTCGACTTCTAAATTCCATTTATTAATATTTAAAATAAATTAAATATTCGAATTTTAATTATCAAAAATTCTGGGTCGTTACAGACTTCCCCCCTTAAAAGAATTTCGTCCTCGAAATTACAAGTTAGGAAAAGTGGTCCTTAACTCGTCTACTATTTTTCACAATCTAATAGTTTTATCAATTTATCAAAACAAATCTTTCTATTAAAGATTCGTTATCATTCAATCTCGTTTTCCAATTTCAATTATAAGTTTCAAACAACATTGTTTAACTTCAAAATTCAAATTTAAGTTTAAATTCAAATTTTAAACTTTCAAAATTTTCTAAAAAATTTCTAACGCCTTAAATTTTCAGAAAATTTCGCCAGCGTCTCCTTTGCGCGGCTAATACGGTATGACTACAAAACGTCCCTACGGACTCTCAGATTTCAAAAAGAAAAGGAAAAAGCCAAGCGGCTAGAGAAATAAGTCATCAAATCTCATATTCGAATTCAAATACTTACCTTTTGTCGAGCCATTCAAATTTATCTTTGCAATTCAATTCCAATTCCTTTTTATAACACCTGTATGTCCTACTAGCCATTATATCTAGTTACAGCATTCAAACTATTTTGCAAATTCGATTACAAAATTTCAATATGTACTTCTTATATCATTTTTACTTCACTGTTGAAGTTACACCTATTCATTTTCCTTCAATTTTACAGTTCACATTCATTTGAATTCAATTCACAATTTCAATTCAATTTGAATTCTATTCATCTTCAATTCTGAAATATTGAATTTCATCGATTAACTTTCATTTACAACTGCTTATTTTAAATTAGTTTCAATTACTAATTCATTACAAATTCTAATCTACTTATTCAAATTTGTTTTCAATATTCAGTTTCAATTCCAGTTTTATTCTTTCGTTCATTCCCAAAATTTATTTTCAATTCACTATTTTGGTTTATAACCACTCATATTAAACTGGATTTCAAATTCCATATGAATTTAATTCATTCCAAACCATATTAATTTGTCATTTCTTCAATTAGTTTCAGTTACTAATTTTATTTCAATACTTTACTCTACAAATTCGAAATGAAATTTTTCAACATTCAATTTACTTTCATTAAGTTGATTCACCTGTACTTGCATTAATTTAACTCCATCTTTTAAGTTAAATTTATTCTATCAAAAATCAAATTGTATAAGTTATCAACTTAATAATATTTCATAAATATTTTTATATAGTATTCCAGAGTTTACCAACATTTCAAAGCCATTTTGAAAACAATTCAAATTATCCTTTGAATTTTCAAAACAAAACCCAAATTTTTCAAACAACTTCCATTTAAAACAATTTGGCAGCAATTTCTCTTTTGGAAACCCGAAAATGAACACCGGTGATGCTGCAGTCATTACCGAAGTTATTTTCCAGCGACTGAAAAGAGTTTAGAGCTTTTCATCTCTTCAAAATACTTTTCAAACCCTTTGAAATTCATTTTCAAATCAAAAATGATTTAAACTTTCCAATCCTCAAAATTTTCAAATTCTTTTCAAAACATTTCCAAAAACTTCTCTGGAATTCCGTTTTAAATTACAAATAACTTTTATAATTTACATCCTCACATTTCATTTATATGTGAATTCATTTCTTAACTTTGGAGTTATAATTCCAATTTCTTATTCAATTTCAATGATGATAATTCACTATTATTACTTCCTAACATCCATGCAACCATATATGATAGTACTTCACAGAAAATCATTCCTTTTATATACAAAAACAGTTTTGGGTAAAATTATTTCATTTACCCTATTTAAAACAATACTGTGCCGAATTGTTCTATATAAGTGTTTAGAGATCCCTATCGATAGAGTTGTACGGACAATACCAACCAGAATCCATATACCACTCAACAAACCAATCATCACAATATAAAACAATTTTATATTCACTAACAAATACGCACTCGTATCTATTATTACACTCAAACTCATTCTAGAGTACTACTGACTCTATCTCTAATGAGTAACACCCAACAGAGCAGGGTTGTCGCTTAACCATATGCTCTGATACCAAATGTAACATCCCGAAAATTTTCGACTTTCGAAAATTCAACATCGATACTCACTTTATCGACTGCTGAGCCATCGAATGCCGGAAACCCGAAAAGTTATAGTTTTAAGAAAGAGGAAAAAGGTAGAAGAAGAAGATAGAAGGAAAAGAGAGAAAGAAAGAAGAAGAACAACAGCACAACATCAGAAACAGAAAAACAATATCAGAATCTTACACATCGCAGCGGAACAATATATAATAGATAAACACTAGTCTTTTAAAACAAAGAACTATATCAGTTTATACATACATCAATCAGAGTCAATATACAACTCAATACAACACAGCACATCAATGGACAGTTATATAAACTTGTCCTCATACAGAATACACATCGGAATAAAATAATATCAGATACAAATACTACGTCTCGCCATCCAGCTTGCTTCCAAAGCTCCAGAATATCCAGAATATCCTGATAATATAACTCTAGGCTGCCCGTGTGGAAATTGGTGGGCACCCAGAGTTTAGAAGGGAACAATAAACTCCGAGTCAGTCATGGTGACTGGTGTGAGATCGTAAAACAGTTTATCTTTAGAATAAACAACAGGAAAACTTTATTTGAATTCGCAATGCTTTTGGAAAATGAAACTACCATAAGACCTCCCACCACACACACAATGCAAACGCAGAATTGGAGGAGATTTCTTCTTATGATAGTCAAAGATGCTTACTACGCAAAATCAAATCATTTTGATATTATTATTAGTGCATAGTGTAGAAATCATTTCGAAAGTATAATATTAATCTTAGCCAGCATAGGCATTCCGCACTTATGCCTACTATAGCTACTATGTTCAATAGCAGGTTACCGCCACATTCCATAGCAGGTAATACAACTAAAACCGTACAAATCGCGTATTGTTTCTTTGGATTTCCAACAAATGGTCAGGCTAAGGAACTTCCTATCCACGATGGGTACGTCCCTGGAATAGACGACCCGAGAACCTAACCGGATCTCTGCCAACACAAGGCCGGGTTACCTCTGCAAAAATAGGTAACTACTGACACGCGTATGCCATCCCCCGATCGTCACCGATCTTCCCGAGGATCCCCGATTTCCAACAAACCACATAGATAATAATAATGCAGTAACCACAGAGGTTAAGTATCTGGGCTCCATACCATGATACCACCTTTATCCAGAAGGAATGACATACACTAAGGGGCGCTACTCCCTAGAACCTTGCCGCATTCTTCCTGTTTCGACCATTTCCGGGG